>OZ038460.1:6138380-6662113 GCA_964036195.1 Sphaerolaimus hirsutus | reverse complement strand
TTGCTTGTGGAGCCTTGCGTTTATAATTTTTATGTGATGAATTCCGACGACACCACTTGCAACAACTGTGAGTAGCACGCGTTTTGAAACTGGCAGGGTGAGGGCATCTTCTGGTGCCAATCCCAGACTCTGTAGGATGCCCTGTAAAATGTAAAATTTCATGCGAATGTCAAAACTCATGTAAAATGCCCAGCAAAATGGCAAAGATTTGCCACCTCCCACGGCATTTTTCATGACTTTAGGCACTTTGCATGCCATTTGACATTTTACAAGGCATTTTACAGGGTCTGGAACTCCCCCAAAATCACCAGCGTAGTAGGCCAAACTGGCAGCAGAAAGTGGACCAGATGGAGCGATTGACCCATCTAAAGGTGAAAATAATGGTATTTTCCAAAGCACAATGGCAAATACTGTGTGTAAAAAATTTTACGTTTTTTTTTTACGTATTCCTCGGTATTTTAAAAATACCTTACGTTTTAGTATTTATACTTTCAATTTGGAAAAGGTATTTACGTTTACGTTTACGTTTTCCAAAAATACCAGTATTTGCACAACTCTGCTTTAAACACAGAATTTGGACTGTTTTGGTAGTGGCTATACTCGGCCGACGTGCTAATCTACAAATAGATATGATTTATATCTTTGGCTGGCAGACATCCAACTGAAAACTTGTGAACTGATTCACCACTGCACTCCATTTCATCCTGACTCCAAACCAGTTCAGTCAGCCGTAAGTTCACTGCGGACTGCGGTTATGACGTCATGATGGAGTGTTACCACCAGAAAAATGTAGGGTGTAATTTCGCCCAAGTATAGCACACTGAGCGTACTCAGTGCATACAGTGCTAACTGCACAAAATATGGGTACTTCTCAAACCAATACTCAAAACCACTCTTATACTCCAGCGACATTACACCTACAATGAAATCTACGATGAATAAAAGAACAAACAAAAAAAATTTCATCATATTTATCAAAGCAAATTGATTAATATGATGAATTTTTTTGTGTTTGTTCTTTTATTCAGATGGGATATGGTAGGTTTCATTATAAAGTGTAATGTCGCTGGAGTATATCTTTGATCACATCTCTTTTACTTTATAAATATGTGCAGTTCCTATGTGCAGTCCCAGACACCTGTAAAATGCTCTGTGAAATGTCAAGTGTTATGCAAAGTGTCTAAAGTCATGGAAATGCTGCGGAAAATGGCAAATATGTTTGCCATTTTTCCAGGGCATTCTCATAACTTTTGACACTTTGCATGACATTTCACATTTTACAGGGCAGTTTACATTTCAACGTTTTTGGACCTTTTTTCTGTTTTGTTTCGCTTTTTCATAAGCACCGCGTATCAATTTTCGTTGTATTTAGTACGTTGAACTTAAGAGTGCCTTGAATTGCCTGAAAAATTCGAAAAGTATTTTCGAATTTTCGAATTTTCGAATATTCGAATTTTTTGAAAAATAAATCGATTTTTAAGTGTTTTTTCTAGGGGTGAATTAAAAATTCGAAAATTCCGGAAAAATTTGAAAATACGAAAATGTTTTCGAATTTTCGAATCTTTTTTTGCCATCGTTATCCATAACTAGCAATAAACGTGACTAAACGGCATATATTTATAACGGTTTTTCGAGGAAATACGATATTTAGATTTGATACCTTGCTGGAAATTTGTTGGTATTTAGATATACCGTATTTCTTCTAATAGAACCCTTCTATTTTTTTGTCAACTTTTTTACCCGCCCTTCTATTGGAGACGCAATTCTATTGGAGACTGCCCTTCTATTTCTTTCATCATCTTTTCAGTATACTTTTCCACTTTCTCCCAAGGTTTTTCAAGGTGTTTCGTCACAGACATTTGATAAGAACTACAATTCGTAGGGTTCATTCAACATCTATGTTAAAATAGCACCGGATCAATGGATCAAAGCCACTAAATTGCGGCGTCGACTGACATTTTTAATTTTTCATGCATTTAGCACAATTCCAGCACTATCTGTACCTTCTATTGGAGACCGCCCTTCTATTGATTTCATGGCCCAAATAAAGCCGAAAAAGTGTACCTTCTATTGGAGACGCCCTTCTATTGGAGACCCGCCCTTGTGTTAGAAGAAATACGGTAATGTGGTTTCATGTCTGGGCTAACAACAACATCGATGGCCCTGACCGATGGATTGACATCCCTAACCCGAGCTAATTTTTCTATATTTTTGGGCGTCGCCTAGAACATTCAAACATTTTGTTCATTTCACTTATTTAAATGATCACAAAGTCGCAGACACTGTAAATGTCAAAAAAAAATTTTTTACATCTTCAGCGATCCACACTTATGGAGCGATTACAGCTCGGGCGTAAAATTCCAGCGTAAAATTCCATCGCAAAATTGATTACATAAAAGTGGATGATGATACAGGTCTGCAATTGTTCATGGAGAATATGTTTATCAATACCTTCATTGTAACCGAGAGTCATCATCCACAGTCACTGCAATTTGATTGTGGAAATTCAAAAATTTCTATTTTACGCTGGAATTTTACGCCAGCTGAAGAAAAATCAATTCTACGCTATGTAAGTGCATGCAATTAGTGATGGAAAAGCGCCAGAAAAAATGGCGCCAGGCGCCAAGGGCGCCATGGCGCCATTCGGAAAGTGGGCGCCAAGCGCCAAGGGCGCCACAGAAAAAGGGCGCCAGGCGCCAAGGGCGCCATGGCGCCATTTAGAAAGTGGGCGCCTGGCGCCAGGGGCGCCACGGAAAGAGGGCGCCAAGCGCCAAGGGCGCCATGGCGCCATTTAGAAAATAGGGCGCCAGGCGCCAAGGGCGCCAGGATAAAAAGTGCCTACAACACCATGCGTGTGCTAAAAATGTTTCTACAGCACCATTGTACGCGCATTCACTTCTTAATTCGCGTTCTCCAGGATGTAATGAACAAAAACAAGGCTAGCAACAAATTTTTTTTGAATAAAATCCACATGACGAAATCAAATGCAATGGAAATTGTCATTTGACAACAATCCATTCATTACAAATAGACCTTTCCAAACAATGCTTCCTAATTGCAACGATTTAAATCCGTTCATTTATGATTTTGCAAGTTAGACGGTCTATCATTCTTGTCTTCTGATCCGTCAGACAGATCTGATGAACCGTTTGGACGAAAGATTTCCACCCACTCACACCACTCCGTCCATTTTTCTGGCGAATTTAGATCATCTACGGATGCGTTTTTCATTTTTTTTCGTTTACACAGCACTCACCGTGAAACCCTGCTGGCGCCTTTTTGGCGCCCTTCTAAAGCAGGGCGCCAGGCGCCAAGGGCGCCACGGAAAAAGGGCGCCAAGCGCCAAGGGCGCCATGGCGCCTTTCAGAATGCGGGCGCCAGGCGCCAAGGGCGCCACAGAAAAAGGGCGCCAAGCGCCAATGGCGCCATGGCGCGGCGCCCTTTGGCGCCCTCAAATGGCGCCAGCGCCATGGCGCCATTCCATCACTACATGCAATCACCTGGCGTAGAATTGACTTTTCTTCAGCTGGCGTAAAATTCCAGCGTAAAATAGAAATTTTTGAATTTCCACAATCAAATAGCAATGACCTTGGACGATACTTCTCGGACACAATGAAGGTATTGATAAACATATTCTCCATGAAAAATTGCAGACCTGTATCATCATCCACTTTTATGTAATCAATTTTGCGATGGAATTTTACGCTGGAATTTTACGCCCGAGCTGTAATCGTAGCATTAAAGGGTTTCGATTGTGTTCCCCTGTTGGTGTATTGTTTGGGGGGGGGGGAATGTCGCAAATATTCCCCCTAAATTACAGCTCCATATGCCCCTGTAGCGGGAGATCGGCGTCAGTTCTACATTTTGTAAACTGACTGCTGAATTTGATGCGAACACCGTTTATTTTTTGAGTAGACGTAAATATGTATTGCGCGTGCACACGCTAGTTTACCACCAGATTTTGGTAAACTCATAAATCGGCTTTGCATGCTTTTGAGTTGACCGGAATGAGTTATTCGGAATCCCCATCAACTACAGTTGACAGATACGTCATTCTGGTAAACTAAAATGCGTTCACGGGTGATTTATGAGTTTACTAAAATCTGACGGTAAACTAGCGTGTGCAGCGCCATTATTTTAGTTCAGTTCGGGTCAGTTCGTGTTCCCAACTGTAGTGCATCCTAATAACACCTGTTACATTTGCATGTGCTTGAAATCATGAAGTGAGCTAAACTATGTATTGATACAAAAACCATACAATTGAGGCGTCCAATTCTAAAAGTTGACAAGTCCAAAATATGAAAATTTCGAGTTAGGCCCGGAAACGTCATATGGGGCTACTTCTGTACATTTTTCATCATTTTCCATAAATTTTTTGACCTCACATTCCCATATGGCAAAATGCCAAATTTGACATTTTTTGGGAAAAATGCAAAAACTTAGGGCAAGAAGTCGACAAGTCCACTTAGTTTTGGGCTAAAAGGCGACAAGTCCATCCTCCACTTCTATTTTTATGGGAAAAAAATGTAAGAAATGTGATAAGTCCACTATGGAAACCGATTTCTAAAAGGCGACAAGTCCATAATTTTCCCATAAGGCAGCCTCGGCTTCCCCGGGAACAAAAACGTGCTCGCGTGCAAGAAGTCGACAAGTCCATTTCCCTCCCCGAAACAGTTTTGCTCTGACCGAATGGAATTTTATGGACATCCTATTTTTCACATATACGTTGAGAGCAGGGGCTGAAAATTTGACACTTTATTGTCAACATATGGAACTTTATGAAAAGCATGAGAGAGCCAAATTGGACATGCACCTAGTGATGTTAAAGGCACCGGGAAAAATGGCACCGCACCGCACCGGCACCTTTGCCAACGCATGAAAAGGGCACCTGGCACCCTGGGGCACCGGCCAGAAAATGGCACCGCACCGCACCGGCACCGGTGCCTTTTGGAAAAAATGGCACCGGCACCGAAGGGCACCGGCGGGTTGCCGGTGCTAGCACCGAAAGGCACCGCACCGGGCTGGAATTTCTGAAGTAAATATCGGGCAGTTTCTCAGTGGTCTCACCTTTGGAAGTGCATATTTCCATGAATTTTCAACCGATTTTGATGGTTGAGCACTTAAAATGATCAGAATGATGTGGCAATCACTTTTATGAAGCAATTACAATAATTACAAATGAAAGATAAAATATTTAATTCATTACAATGTCCATAGCCACTATTGTCTACTGATCGGAGTCGTTGCTGTACAGAGAATGGAAATATCGCTGTCATAAACTGACAACAAATTTTGAACAAAAAATTAAGATAAATATAAACTATAAAAATGATTGAAAATTCAACAAAATTTTAGATTCGCTCATCAGATCACGTATCGGGTATAATGGATTTCACAGTAGATATATTTATTTGATGGGAGGTTTACCAAATAGGCAAAAACGGTTGGCTAAATATATCGCTGTTTTTTGAAATATGAATAAGCACATACTATGGACAAAATTGCACAGCACATGAAGCCTTGGCCGGTGCCTTTCCCGGTGCCTTTTACTTTGCCCTGGTGCTAGCACCTTTGGCACCGGCAAAAAAATGGCACCGCACCGCACCGGCACCGGTGCTATTCTGAAAAAAATGGCACCGGCACCGGCATGGCACCCCTGAAGATTGCAATGGCACCGCACCAGCACCGGTGCTGGTGCCCTTCGGTGCCCAGCACCGGGGCACCGGTGCCCCGGTGCCTTTACATCACTACGATGCACCACGGGACTGGAATTGGATCGGAAACTTAAAATGCGATTTACTCAAAATCACATTTTGTGGACTTGTCGACTTTTAGAATTAGACGCCTCAATTATTATTAGAATAACACACAGGTGAATTGAAAAAGGAAATTGACAAAAACGGGTATGATTGCCCCGAGGAAGATTTGGTGACTACAACGGAAATGTCCCTCCACTCCCAAGGACAAGGAGGCAGTGATCCTACTAGTGGGATGGCAAGTGGACATGATACCAAAGGTTCCAGTAAACCTACTAGCCATAGCATCAGTGAAGCAATTAGCCAAGGCAGCGATGTCATTTTGCTTTTACTTAAAAATGTGTATACTCGAGTAACAAGTAAATACGTGTACTAATTATGTATCCTCTAAAGAGTACCTGTACTCTTCTCTTCTTACTATGATTATTCTCAAACATTCCTGATGAAATAATAACCCCCCTTGAATAGGTCACCCTTGTTGAATATGCAAATCCAGCGTGAATTACGCTCCGCACCCCCCCCCCCCTCCAAAAAGAAACGCCAAAGGAATTGTTCCTATTTGTTCCTGGCGCCAGGTAAAAATAGCGCCCAGCGCCAAAACCGCCATGGCGCTTTTCGTGGGCATGGCGCTAAAGCGCCAATGGCGCCACAGCCAGTTAGCGCCAAGTGCCAAAAGTGCCATGGCGCTTTTTGCTTAAGCCATAGGGCCAGGCGACAGCGCCATGGTGCTTTTACATCACTACTCATGACTAGTGATGGAAAAGCGCCAGGAAAAATTTATAAGTTTATAGGAGGAAGGTTTATAATTTCATCAGCAAATTTTGAGCAGGTTAATCTAGTGTAGTGATGGAAAAAGCGCCATGGCGCTTTTCTGACCCTGGCGCCAAGCGCCAATGGCGCCAGAGCAAAATGGCGCCAAGCGCCAAACGCGCCATAGCGCTTTTCTGAACCTCAGCGCCAATGGTGCCAGAGTGTAGTGGCGCCAAGCGCCAATAGCGCCAGCGCCAAAAAAATTGTTCTGCAATTTAATGGTAGAAAAATTTGTGCATAGATGTGGGCAGTAGTGATGGAATGGCGCCATGGCGCTGGCGCCATTGAATGGCGCCAAAGGGCGCCAGCGCCATGGCGCCATTGGCGCTTGGCGCCCTTTTCTATGGCGCCATCTGGCGCCTGGCGCCATTATTTCGAATGGCGCCATGGCGCCCTTGGCGCTTGGCGCCATTTTCGCTGGCGCCAATTTGGCGCCCGGCGCCATTATTTTGGATGGCGCCAGAAATGGCGCCACAGTGTCGAGATGAGAGGTTAAATTTTGCAATATTCTAGTGGAAAAATCTGTGAATGATATCATTTAGGTGGTATTTTACACATTTACTATGGTAATTTTTGCTAGCATTTAAAGTTTTGGTTTTCATTGTTTTAAACACATAAACTGCAAATCGTCAAATATGCCCAGCATTTGAAAATAACGTCAATTAGTTCAACTTAAATAATTTGTTTCCAACCGAAAATCATTGATTGATTATTTATAATTTAAATATTTCATATATTTGGGTGGCCTACAGAAGTCATTTTGGAAGAGTTTGATTGTTTGAAAATGCATTTTCATAGTTGGTAATTGATAATGTATTAGGCTGGCAAAACACTGATTATGCACTACCTTATATAATTAAATGGTAAAAATTCTGGCAGAATGGTAATTCTCCCTTCAGATACTTACCAATGAAAAAGTGCACTTGAGGAAAAGTAAACAAAAAATTAATAGAATTGTTAGTGGTACCAATATAATTTTTTATAAGTATACCATATTTCCTTGAAATACCCTCCTCGAGTTAGGTACTTTCAGGTCTGCGTGAGCTGGAGAAAAACAGGCCCCCTTGAAATACAACCCTAAATTGAGTGTAAAGAGAGCATACACTTGACAAAAACTACAGTTTGTGATCCGTATAATGCACTATGCATGTCAAACACAAATGACTTATGTTATACCACATTTCCTTGTCACCAGCAAATTTTGAGGGGGTGTCAATTTAAAATGGGGCTTATTTGATAGGCGGGGTCATTTTTTCACCAGCTGGTTCTGACCTGGTTAAATTGCTGGCGAAAAAATAAATTTACCTGGCGAAATAAGAGACCCCCACCTGGAAAAGACCTATGAATGAACTCCCCTTAAAATGACTGGTGAAAAAATAAAGCCCTTGATTCACAGGAAATATGATTGATTATACCGTATTACCTTGAAATACCCCCAGGGGGTTTATTATTTCGCCAGCAAAATTTGAGGGGGGATAATTCGAGGGGGGGGGGTCTATTATTTCGCCAGAAATTTTTGGAAATTCCCCATACGCAGACGTAGAAAAATCGAACAATCACATATCGATTTATATGTGTTTTTAGGCATATTTATATTACTGCATATACACAAAAACCCTTCCCTAACGTCACTTAATCATCAGTTTTAACGTGTGTTCTGCATAGTACAGATTAGTGATGGAATGGCGCCATGGCGCTGGCACCCTTTAATGGCGCCAAAGGGCGCCAGCGCCATGGCGCCATTGGCGCTTGGCGCCCTTTTCTCTGGCGCCATCTGGCGCCTGGCGCCATTATTTCGAATGGCGCCATTGCGCCCTTGGCGCTTGGCGCCATTTTCGCTGGCGCCAATTTGGCGCCCGGCGCCATTGTTTTGGATGGCGCCAGAAGTGGCGCCAAAATTCTGAGAATAAATGTGACCTAATATCGTAAATTCTCTAATAATACGACAGTCGTATTTTTTTTTCAGCACATTTTTAGGTGTCGTACTATTGGAGATGTCGCATTTATAGAGTGTCGTATTATATTTTTCATCAAATCAACAACGTCACTGTGCACATAACTCAAACGTGAGCATGACATAGTAAAGCAATGCACATGGTAAATAGTGGCGGTTGTGACGCGGCTGGCGCTCTTGCGAACTGCCCAGCGACCCTTGTGAACCAAAAGCGCGGAATCCGCGGCTTCCGCAGATTGCGACATCGTTACGTTGTTTTTAATTTTTTCTCAGGTGTCGCACTATTGAAGAGTGTCATACTATTGGAGAGTGTCGCGTTATTCTCACACGACGTGCCCAAACCTGTCGCACTATTGGAGATGTCGTATTATTGGAACACTGTCGTCGAATAAGAAAATTTACGGTAGGACATTTTTGGACATTTTATCGTTGATCGTTACACAAAGCAGTCAATGTATCATTTTTCCTTGAAATACCCCCCTCGAATAAACCCCCCCTCGAAATACCCCCAGGTATTTTCGAGCTGAGTGAAAAAGTACACCCCCTCGAAATACCCCCGTCTGGAAAAAAGTTACATCATGTACACAATGTACATGATGTATTTATCGATGCCGATATGCATCACAGCTAGTGATGGAATGGCGCCATGGCGCTGGCGCCATTTGAGGGCGCCAAAGGGCGCCGCGCCATGGCGCCATTGGCGCTTGGCGCCCTTTTTCTGTGGCGCCCCTGGCGCCTGGCGCCCACTTTCTGAAAGGCGCCATGGCGCCCTTGGCGCTTGGCGCCCTTTTTCTGTGGCGCCCTGCCCTAAAGGGGCGCCAAAATGGCGCCAGCATGGTTACAAGGTGACCGTCAGTGGATAATCGAAAATCGCCATTAAAATGGATGAAGGGTTAAGAGTGGGTGCAATTTTTTTCGTCCATCGGTTCATCAGACGCATCTGACTGATCAGAAGTTGAGAATGATGAACCGTCGAACTTGCAAACCCATAATCAATGGATTCAAATTGTCATATTACCGTTTTTGTCCATTTCCAGAAAACATTTGTGAGCAGGAAGCAATAGAACCTAATTTGTGTTATATGAACTGAATAATTTTTTTTGTAAAATGACAATTTTCATCGTGTTTGAATTGAATGTAACGGGGGGTATGATGTTATGCTAAATGGGTTTGTCTCACTTTTGTTAATTATTTACATCCTGGAGAAAGTGAATAAACACGTAAATGTGTGCTCGAAATTTCTAGAAAAATGTTTTTAGAACACTCAGGGTACTGTACACACTTATTTTGCTTGGCGCCCTATTTTTTAAATGGCGCCCTTGGCGCTTGGCGCCCTCTTTCTATGGCGCCATTGGCGCCTGGCGCCCACATTCCGAATGGCGCCATGGCGCCCTTGGCGCCTGGCGCCCTTTTCCCGTGGCGCCCTTGGCGCTTGGCGCCCACATTCCGAATGGCGCCATGGCGCCATTGGCGCCTGGCGCCCTTTTCTCTGGCGCTTTTCCATCACTAATCACAGCCACACACTAGACTAGTTTGTGTAACCTTCTAAATACATCTGATACATCTAAATATATCTTGTTTTGTTACTTTTATCACCAGTTTTGGGTAGGTAAAAGCCCATCGAAAATTTCTGGCAAAATAATACCCCCTTGTAATACCCCCCTCGTTAAACCCCCTCAAAATTCTCACTCTGAAAAATAAACCCCCTATGGGGATTTAGAGGAAATACCGTCTTACCTCGAAATACCCCCATGGGGGTTAATTATTTCGCCAGCAAAATTTGAGAGGGGGTTAATTCGAGGTTTTTTTTTATTATTTCGTCAGAAATTTTCGTAAGGATTGTAGTAAATAGTAGGCATTTGCATACCCAAAACAGGTAATAAATGTGTCCAAACAGGATATATTTGGACATAAAAACGTAGATAGCTACACAAACTAGTCTATGTGTAGCTGCAATGCAAATTAACAGTAATACCGTATTTCCTCGAATTACCCCCCGGGGGTTTATTTTTTAAGAGTGAAAATTTTGAGAGAAAAACGTGAAAAATGCAACAATAACCACCATTTAAGAGTTTTTACAGCCTTATATAAGGATGTAGATAGTATAAACGATGTTCTAATGTAACACAGTAAGTGTTTTGAACATCTGTTATGCATTTCCCGGACCACAAATTCATAGTGCCCATTTTGAGGGGGGGGTGGGGGTATTTCGAGGAAATACGGTATACATCATGTACATTGCATACATGACGTATTTATTATGTACATGGGGTACATCATTCCAAAGGGGGGGATATTTCGAGGGGGGGGTTATTGTTTCCTCAGCCCATTTTGAGGGGGGGGGTTAATTCAAGGGGGGATATTTCGAGGTAATACGGTACATATAGCTGCAATGTAAATTGGCAGCCATTAAAAGATCATATTCATTGCAAACATGATGTGTTTATGTACCTTATTACAGACGGGGGTGTCGAGTGGGGGTTATTTTTCCCCAGCTTGCTCAGACCTTAGGTATTTCGAAGGGGAATTAATTCAAGGGGTATTTAGAGCATATACGGTAACATATTGCTCTTCTAAAAAAGCTTCTGTTATGATATACCTGCTAAAATAGTGTCTTTTATCGTTGGCGCCATTTAGGCGCCCAGCGTTATTTTTTCGGGCGCCCTTTGGTGCCCGGCGCCATTTTTTCAGATGGCGCCGTGGCGCCATTGGCGCCTGGCGCCATTTTCTCTGGCGCCCTCTGGCGCCCGGCGCCATTATTTTGAATGGCGCCATTTTTCCTGGCGCTTTTCCATCACTAGTACAGATCACAAACTGCGGTATTTGTCATGTACGTTCACGTTACGCTCTATTTTAGGGGGGATATTTCGAGGGGGGGGGGGGTTATTATTTCCTCAGCCGAAATTTAAGGGGGTATTTCGAGGGGGGGGGGTTAATTCAAGGGGGGATAATTCGAGGTAATACGGTATTCATTATGAAATGAGTTTTTGTGACTTTTCACCATCAGAAAAGGGGGGATAATTCAAGGGGGGATAATTCATCACCATTTATTGTTGGCGCCATTTTGGCGCCTGGCGCCATTTTTTCTGGCGCCCTTTGGCGCCCCGGCGCCATTTTTTCAGATGGCGCCGTGGCGCCATTTTTTCTGGCGACCTTTGGCGCCCGGCGCCAATTTTTTGAATGGCGCCATGGCGCCATTGGCGCCTGCCGCCATTTTTCTTGGCGCTTTTCCATCACTAGTGGGCTCTAGGCGACGTACAAAACGGTATAACACTTGCTGTTCTATAAATGCTTCTGTGACGATATACACGCTGAAATACAGAATTTTATTGTTGGCGCCATTTTGGCGCCTGGCGCCATTGTTACTGGCGCCCTTTGGCGCCCCGGCGCCATTTTTTTAGATGGCGCTGTGGCGCCATTTTCTCTGGCGCCCAATTTTTTGAATGGCGCCATGGCGCCATTGGCGCCTGGCGCCGTTTTTCTTGGCGCTTTACCATCACTAGTGGGCTCTAGGCGACGTACGGCTGATGTCATAGTCGTCCATTGAACTTAAGTGAGTTCACAGAACCACAACAATGTTTATAAATTGTTTAAATTTCCAGAGATATATTTTTCAGTCAAACAATAAACATCATGACAGGGGAGCTTTCAATGGGCAGTTCATTGTTCGTCACTCAGCTAAAAGGTGAAGTTATTGCAGGAACATAAACATATAGCCATAAACGATTGAAAATATGTCATAATTAGGGTGTCAAAAAAATTTTTTTACGGAAAACGGAAAACGGAAAGGTAAAATTTTTTCACTTTACGGAAAACGGAAAACGGAAAGGTAAAAAAAAATTTCTGCCGGAAAACGGAAAACGGAAAGGTAAAAAAATATCACTCAGCGGAAAACGGAAAACGGAAAGGTAAAAAAAAATTGTCGGCCGGAAAACGGAAAACGGAAAAATGAAATGCCGGAAAACGGAAAACGGAAAGCAAAATTTTCACGGAAACGGAAAAAAAAGAAGTGAAATTAGCATGGTAATAGACAAATTTGCAGAAGGAAAACCTGCATGCAGGTTTGCCTGTTTGGCTTTGATTGTGGTAGCTGTAAATTCTGCAACTATGGATTATGCCTGTAACTTCACTTGTAGTTCAAGCTTAACTGGACCAACAAAAAATCATCAAAAAGTAGCCATAGTGGCCATAGGAAAGGAAACACTATGACAGTTTCACAGTCTAGAAGCAGTGGGAATCACTGATGACCCCTATGCAATTGATGACAACATTGCAGAGGAGATGATAATAAATAGCATAAAATTCAACGACAACAACAAACAATACTATATTGACTGGCTGTATAAAGAGAGTATCAGTGACCTGCCCATGGGAAAAGCAGAAGCCTTGGTGCAGTTTAAATCACTGATAAGAAGATTCAACAAAGATCCAAACTTATTTGAACAATACCGGAAAGTTTTGGACGACCAACTAGAAAAGGGAATAATTGAGATCTGTGACGACAAAACAGACAACAAGGGGATTCATTATCTGCCACACCAGCCAGTAATCACGCCGGACAAATTGACATCATGCAGAATCATGTACGATGGAGGTAAGCCCAGTTTCAACGAGTGCCTTTTTAGAGGACCAATTACAACACCATTAGCACTGGGCCTACTCCTGAGGTTCAGGGCAGGCAATCTAGCATTAATTGCCAATATTGAAAAGGCATTTTTGCAAATAGGATTGCATGACCAAGCTAGAGACTACACACGATTTTTCTGGCTGAAAGATGCCTCAAAACCAGTAACTGAAAATAACTTAATAGTACTTTGTTTTAAATGTGTACTGTTTGGACTTGTCTGCAGCCCAGCAATTTTGGGAGCAGTCATAAAATACCATTTAAATGTGACAATAAACAACATGAATGAATATGAAGAAAATGAAGGGGAACGAAACCAGTTGGCGATGATAATAAACAACATTTACGTTGATAACTTCATCATGAGTGTCACGAATGAAGTTGAAGCTTTAGAACTATATTACAAAGTCAAAGCTTTATTTAACCAATGTTCTATGAACATGAGGGAATGGCTGTCAAACTCCAGATCAGTCATGAATAAAATAGCAGAAAATGACAGGAGTCCAAAAGTGAATAAAATTGTCGCAGTAATGGGCATGAAATAAAATCACTGAATGGACATGCTGGCAATATCAACACCACAATTGCAAATTGACAGGTCACAACACCAACCAGACAAAACTTGAATAAATTATTGGTGTCAGCATATGACCCAATTGGGTTCACAGCACCTGTTTCACTGACCCTGAAATCCCAGTTGTCAATGCTGCTCCAAGAGACAAAAACAACACAATGGGATGAGCCAAATGAAGATAAATACAGATTGGAAAAACAATGGAAAAATGCCAGAAAACTGAAAATCGAGCCAGAAAATGGAAAAATGGCCTGGTAAAACGGAAACGGAAAGGTAAAAATTTTTCAGCCGGAAAACGGAAAAATGGGCCGGAAAAACGGAAACGGAAAGGTAAAAAATTTTCAGCTGCCGGAAAACGGAAAACGGAAAGGTAAAAAATTTTCAGCTGCCGGAAAACGGAAAACGGAAAGGTAAAAATGTTTCAGCTGCCGGAAAACGGAAAACGGAAAGGTAAAAAATTTTCCTGCGGAAAGGCGTAAACGGACAACGGAAACGGAAATTTGACACCCTAGTCATAATTCACATGAACGATGATGTTTTTGAAGGTGAAAAACTAAAAAAGTATGAAAATTGGCAATTTTATGTGAAAATCGGGCAAAAGTTCTTTAAAAAATCGCTCTGGATAGATACATAGCTAGTCAATTTGGAAGGTGGGTCAAAGGAAAGCTAGTAGCCTAAAATTTTGGTCAGGATGGATAGATAGCTGAGCAGCCCCGGGGATACATATATGTAGCTGCAGTATTTGGGGGGGGGGGGTGACTCCTGATTTAGACTGCAATAAAGAATTTGAAGCAATTTTCTTTCAATCAACTTTTCGATCAACGTTTATTCAGGTAACGTAAGTTCCGGCTTAAAAAGAAAAAGGTGGTACAACAGGAGTATGTTTTTGAGCAAACAAAATTTGCACCACATTTAAATATGAGGACCTCTTAAGTAAAGGTAAACACCTTTTAACACCTCTGCTTTTATTCGATGTAGGTGCCTAACTATATAAAGTCTACTGTATGTAATATGTATTTATTAATAATATTTATTCAGTTGTCCTCAAATTGATCAACTTGAGTGTGGATTTCACTCCATTATAACAATTTTATATTATCATGGTTGGCGCTTTTTTCGCGCCATTTAAAATGCTGGCGCCAGGCGCCAAGCGCCAAAAGCGCCATGGCGCTTTCTCAAACCTCAGCGCCAAGCGCCAATGGTGCCAGAGTGTTTTAGCGCCAAGCGCCGAAAGCGCCCTGGCGCTTTTTGCTTTGGCGCCAGCGCCATGGCGCTTTCCCATCACTAATTTAATGGACTTATTTGAGGGGGGGGGGGGGTTATCATTTCACCAGAACTTTTATGACATTGTATTACCGTATTTCCCTGAAATACCGTCCTCAAAAAGTGCACTATGAAACAAATATGTCGAAATAATAACCCTCCCCCCGAATACCCCCTCCCTCGATTAACCCCCCTCAAAATTTGCACTACGAAAAAATAAACCCGCTGGGGGTATTTCCAAAAAATATATACCGTATTACCTCGAATTATCCCCCCCCTTGAATTACCCCCCCCCCTCGAAATACCCCCCCCCTAAATTTCGGCTGAAGAAATAATAAACCCCCCCCTCGAAATACCCCCCTAAAATTGAGTGTAACGTGAATGTACATGACAAATACCGCAGTTTGTGATCTGTACAATGCAGAACACACGTTAAGAGTGATGATCAAGTGACGTGAGGGAAGGGCTTGTGTGTATATACAGTAATATATGCCTAAAAACACATATACATCTATGTGATTGTTCGATTTTTCCGTATGGGGAATTTCCGAAAATTTCTGGCGAAATAATAGACCCCCCCCCCCTCGAATTATCCCCCCCTCAAATTTTGCTGGCGAAATAATAAACCCCCTGGGGGTATTTCGAGGTAATACGGTAACTCTTTTCATCGCTTTAGATCTATAAAGATACAGTTTGGAGGGACTTAGGAGGGGGTCCCTCAACCCCGGGTCCAAGTTTGTATACTAGGACTTTATTAGACTGAACTGATCTCAATACACAACCAAAGTGTGCCCTAGTCAACAATCATTGAAACATAATAATTGCGGGTTTACACAATCTACCTAGATACACCTACCTACTTAACTCCTCGGGGGCAAACAAAGATTATACAACCACGGATAATCAGAAAAGATATGAGAGAGAGTAATATAAAACACATCACACAATATCACACAAATTTGTTTCACACAAGCGCGCTTAACACAAACACACATTGGGATTTGTTTACAAAAGCAAAAGATACCATGAGGGAAAAGAACACAATCACGAAATATTCAAATATCAAATCAACTCTTTGTGAATCTGGGTTGCAGCATGTTGATTGGCACAGTACGATGCTTGCCATTTGTGAACTTGATCACTGCAGCCTTTGGCGATGGAAACGATTCTATCTCGCCTTTGCGGGAATTCGGCAAGTCAAGTTTTGCTTTGCAGCTTCCCATGGCTGGTGCGTCTCGAACAAAAACAGCATCACCAATTCTGAAGCGAGTGTTAGGATTGGTGGAGAAAGCAGTGTTGGCAGCTTTCTGTTGCGCAGCCTCCACACGTTTGTTGATGCGCTTCCAGAAGTCAATCAGCGGAGGTGCTGGTTCAAACTCATGTCCCGTTGTTGCATGTTTGGAACCATAGTGGACTTCAAAAGGTGTAGCGCCAGTAGCAGAGTGCATTGTAGGCAGCTACAGCGTCAGGCAGTATCAGATTCCATGCTCGACCATCGTCAGCTCGTTTCTTTGCAAGAATATCCTGTAGGGTGCGGATGGCACGTTCGCAGATGCCATTGCTGGTCTTTGAGCCTGGTGTAGTCGTGTGCAACTTAGTTTGATGCTTCTGCAGCGTTGACTGGAACTCGTGGCAGTTGAAGTGTGTTCCACTGTCTGTAACCACTTCTTCAGGAACTCCATGTTTTGTGACAATCTCGTTAAACATCTTGACAGCATTTTTAGCATCAGTTGCGCTGCACGGCTTTGCCTTGATGAAGCGTGACATTGCATCAATAGCTACGAGACAGTAGCGCGGACCTTTGTAGCTGTTCGGCATGAATGTGGAATAGTCCATGTGCCATCGGCGGCGTGGCTGATCTGGAGGCGGCCTTGGCAGTAGCGGCAGCACCTCGTAGCGAGTTGATTGTTGCTTGCAGACATTGCATTGCTTGCAGTATGCTTGTACATCAGCAGCAAGAGTTGGCCAAGTTGCATGGGAATAGAATGGGCGTAGACGCTGATACATCTTCTGTGCGCTTGCATGTGCGGCCCATCGTCCTTCATGATGCCATTGCAGCATCTCTTCCCTTTCCTTCTTGTCAGCCAAAACTATGTTGTTCACAGCAACAGGCTTTGTCGTCACCAGTTTTGCCAACATGTGTGACACTCGAATGTTGCACACTGTGTCAAGTGTTGCTTCTGGTTCGTCAATTGACTTTCCTCCCTCCATGCGAACAGGAACGGTGCCCGCAGGTGTGCGTGAAAGTGCATCTGCTACCTGGTTCTTGATCCCAGGCTTGTAGCGCACAGTGACGTCAAATTGTTGTAGCACTAAGCACCATCGGTATAGGCGATGTTAGGGGCTGTTCTTCTGGAACAGGTGAGTCAGTGGGTGGTGATCAGTGAACACAGTCACTTTTTACCCAGTGATGTATGGGCAAAATGTCTCCAGAGCATAAATCACTCCACGAGCTTCCAATTCTGTAGCCGAGTAGCGTTTCTCAGCAGGTGCGGTGACGCGGCTTGCAAATGCAATTGGTTGCAGTTGTCAAGCATCGTTGGCTTGCTCCAACATCGCACCAAGTCCGTCTGTACTTGCGTCAGTGGTAATGACATAGTCACGGCCAGGCACAGGCATAGCCAAACTTCGTGGGTCACCCATCTCATTGCCAATCTGCCGAAACAATTTCTTCAGCTCGTCTGTCCATTCCAATTTCTCTGCCTTTGTTTCCGGTGCTTGGAAGAATTTACGTAGTGGCGCGAGACGATGCAACAAGTTGTGATGGAACCTTCGCATGTAGCTGGCAAGTCCCAAAAATCCTGCTCCATCTTTCTTGGTGACGGGTAGCGGGTAGTCGCAAATCGCAGCTGCTTTATCAGGATCAACACTGATTTCATCAGCGCTAATCACATGGCCCAGGTACTGGATTCTGTCCTTCAAAAAATGACATTTGCGAGGATTCAATCTCATGCCAGCATTGCACATCGTGGAGATAACAGCCTTCAGGTGCTCAATATGCTCATCAAAAGTTGCAGAAGCGATGATAATATCATCCAAATAAGCATGGCAGAATGCCTTGTGATCCATCAGGATGTTGTTCATGGCACGTTGAAATGTCGCAGGAGCATTGTGCAATCCAAATGGCATGTGATTCCACTCGAAGAGCTGGTCGAGGGCAGTAAACGCAGTCTTGTGCTGGTCCTCCTTTTTGATTCTGATGTTGTAGTAGCCACACTTGATATCGAGGGTGGAGAAAAATTTTCGGCCTGGCCACAAATCGAGCATGTCGTCCATGCGCGGGAGTGGGTAGCTGTGGGCGTCTGGTGTTCAAATTCAGCTGGCAAAAATCTACGCAAAATCGCCATGATCCGTCCTTCTTCTTCGCAAGTACAAAAGCGCTGCTGTAGTTGCTGTTTGATGGCACAATGCAGCCTTGATCCAACAAATCTTTCAGCATCTTTTCCACTTCAGGACGTAACTTGAGCAGAATGCAGTGCGGTGGCACTTTGAATGGTAGTGTATCTCCAGTGTCGATTTCATGTTCGACCTCAGTACACCCAATTTCATCAACATTCTGGCATGTCCCAGCCTTGTAGTCAGAGCTGAATGCGTGACGTAGAGTGAAGAGTGTGTAGACCACTTTCTGTCGATCATCATTGGAAGATGCTCCAATATTCAACATTTTCGACCAATCGTCCTTTGTCAGCTCATGCAGCTCATTGATCACCAATTCTGTGACCTGTTTGCAATCTAGCAGCGGTACGTGGGCAGCTTGTATCAGCTGGCCCTCCTTGTCAGCGAAAATCACCAGTGCCGATTCATCATCATCTTCCAGGTTGCAGTGCTGCACCAGTCGTTGGCGAATGTCAGGCAAAGCATTGACAGTGTCAGCCTCTGGTAACAGGTTGCTTCCATCTGCAGCAGTCATGCGAATGCCAAGTTTTGGCAGCACATCCTTGCCCAGTAGGGGTGACCCCCGTGTCTCGAATCGCAGCAGCCACCGTTTTCAGCCTTGCTGCGTAACCCTCATACGATATCTTGTGCCACATGTCTTCATCGTCAGGCAGGTCATTTGGGTTGTGGGCCTTCAAAATGTTGCGCAGCTGGTCGAATTTCGCTCGATCCTTGTTAGCAAGCGATTGGTCCACGAAGCCGATGAATGCATCGTACGAAATTGTCAACATCTCGTATTAGTTGTGTCGTAGCTGATCAGGGGAGTCAGTTGTCAGCACAGCTGTAGCCTGCTGCGATGGACGTTTTCCATCAAGTTGAACTGCCGTGATAGTCGATAGCGGTGAGTAGTCGGCAGATGTCAATGGTCGCTCGACGTAGTTGATGCCGTTGGTAGTCGGGCAATTGTAGTCGTTGACGACGTCAGTTTTGCTGGATCCCGATGTAGACAAGTCGTCGGCGTCGAGTCGACGATGTCGGGCGCCGGTAGTCGGGCAAGTCCGGTAGTCGGGCAAGTCGGGTATAGTTGCGGCACCAGTTTGGAGGGACTTAGGAGGGGGTCCCTCAACCCCGGGTCCAAGTTTGTATACTAGGACTTTATTAGACTGAACTGATCTCAATACACAACCAAAGTGTGCCCTAGTCAACAATCATCGAAACATAATAATCGCGGGTTTACACAATCTACCTAGATACACCTACTTAACTATACCATATTTTCTTTAATAATTCCTCCCCTCAGGTATATAGTTCCCCATGATGAATATCTGACAAAAAAAAATTTTCAAGTGAAATTTTTCAAGCAAATACAGTAAATAAATACATAGACTATCCAGCCCCTTCCTCATCAGATAACTACCCCCCGCCCTCAAAATACTCCCAGGTCAGAGAAAGCTGGAGAAATAAGAACCTAATAAAAAATATATGAATATTTGCTGTTTGTGTGGCATATGACGATCAACGTAAACCCAAACTGCAATGCTGACAAAAAATTACAAGTATTAATGTGTTAAATATCATCTAAATGACATCATTCAGCAGAAAATGCAGTTGAATATGTCCAAATATGAGCGTTCAATCCGGCATCTTAGCGCCATTTCTGGCGCCATCCAATCCAATGTGGCTGCTGGTTTTCAATGTTCCTTTTTGAAAACTCTCCTAGGCGACGCGTTGCTGTACAGAATTTAAAAGTGTGCAATTTGCACTTTTATTTTTCAATAAGTGACAGCATATGTGAATATTGGTTTCAGCAAGTCACATTTGCCGTTCAAAGTTCACATTTGCAGAACATTTTTGAAAACTGTAGGGAGACGCATCACCGCTAGACGTGTTGCCAACATAATACTCTGAAGACAATTTTGAAAACTTAAAATTGAATAATGTAGTTTTCAAAAATGTACATTCTAGTTTTCAAATGTATAAAACATTTTTGAAAAGTGAACACCACATTTTTGAAAAGTGACGTATGGCGACGTCGCTGTACGTCGCTGTACATGCCAGTTTTCAATATCTGTGGAACATATGTGAAAATGTGTTGCCTTACACACCAAAAGTAGCAAAATCGTCGCCCAGCATCACCAGTTTACAAAATTTCACCAACTTACTCCAAAATACTTTAAAAACCACTGGATGAATGGGTTCATGTAAAATTGACACTGTAGATGCAGTATTTTTTGCTGCATCTAATGATAGGGTCGTAGAAAATTTGGGATTTATATAAAATAAAATAAAATTTTTTTAAAATTATGTCGCTGTGGTTACGTTTCAGGCAACAACTGCATATGTCACCTGTTTCCATAACTTATTACCAATTTTGAAAAGTATTTATAAAATGAAAGAATTCATCCATTTATCAACAACACAGAATCTGGGACTTGGTACTACTGTTATGAAGGGTTCAAAGGCACAACTACCGCTTAAATTTCTTGTTGTGAAATTTGTGTGGACCATGCAATGATTATGAATGATCTTGCATTACAGATTGTCCCATGCATGGCGCTGTGTAGAATGCATTTTTTTGGATTTTGGCTGCTTGGTGGCGCATCCTGCTAACAAAAATTTCAATTTTTTTGCTAATGGAATTACACAGGGTCAGCAAACTGGTTATGGCTGTGTGTTATTTGCACAATTTTATCAAATAATTGTGTGGCACAAATGTATCGGATCACTTTGACAAGGGAGGAAATGAAAAGCCACCTGTGCATGCTTTTGAAGAACAAAGTCTACGCAACCAAACAGTTAGAAATTATATATTTTTTTCATTTTATTAATAGATATAGATTTTTGAAACTTTTGATTGCTGAAAATTTCATAAATGCAGTTAGATTGGCGCCAGGCTTTGATGAATTAGAGAATGGATTAGAGTCCAAAATCACAATGATGAACTGCGAGATGCCCAGCAAATGAGAGAGAAACTGAAAGACTGGTTGAAATCTACTCATGGCAGGGTTCTATGGATAGATCCGAATAACTTTTGAGTTTTCAAAAATGTTCACTTTTATGTTAAGTTTTGTGACACATGTTACTATGAAATAAAAACATTTTTGAAAACAATACAATAAAAAATTTTTGATTTTTTTGTGCTAGTGTATTCAATGTGAAATTGTCGCAGTCAATGTTCACTTGTTGTTCATTTTTTTGGCTTTCATTTACATACAAAATCGGCTGTCTGAATTGCACTTGTGATTTTTTAAAAAATTACAAAGTTGATTGTATAAAAATATCATTATTTGTTTTAGGGAAATGTTATTGAATTCAGTGGTTGTTTTTTATGTGAAAAAATAAGCGCTGTTTACTGTGATAATGTGGTAATTACAGGTACAGGGATGTAATTAAAAAATTTTTTTTTATGTTTTATGCATTACTACACTTGCTCCATCATCTTTGTACTTCTATTGCGAAACATGGTATCAAATATAAGAGAACAAAAAAACTAGACATATATGTGAGACAGATATCATCTACAATTTAAAACAGAATTTTAAAAAAATATTTATAGTTAGAAAACAAATTAATTTAAAAAATGTATCACAGCGCTAAAAATATACATTACAGTCCCAAAAATCAAGCATAATTTTCTGCATCACATGCCGCTTACAGCTTGTCCTACAAATGCATACTTATTCCACAAAAAAAATATTTTGTCTGCAGCATTTTACCAGAGTTTTCAAATATGTGTTCTACCGGCGGAACCATATAAAAAAAAAGATGGTGGCTGTTTTGCTGATTACACAGAGTGTTTAAATGAATTTGAAAACTGAATAATGGGTTTTCACAGAGGGAACATTGAAAACCAGCTTGTGTGGTGCCAATGGCGCCAGCGAAAATGGCGCCAAGCACCAGGGGCGCCATGGCGCCATTCAAAATAATGGCGCCAGGCGCCAGATGGCGCCAGGCGCCAGATGGCGCCAAGCACCAGGGGCGCCATGGCGCCATTCAAAATAATGGCGCCAGGCGCCAGATGGCGCCACAGAAAAGGGCGCCAAGCGCCAATGATGCCATGGCGCTGGCTTGACTCGAGGGTTACTCTACTCCACTTGACTAAAAAATTTGGCCCTGACCCGAGATTCAAGGGTTTTTTTTGCCTGACTCGACTCAGAAATTTGTCAAAAACGAGTTGGGGTTCCACATTGAAACATGTCAAAAAACATCAATTTTAATATGAGCGAGCGAACGAGGATGGGGTGGGCGAGCCCCCACCATTCACCAGCCTGTGTAAACAAATTCCCATTTAGCATTGAAAAAAATGTCCGATTTTGAGAAAATATAATTAAATATTATCTCAGAAAATCTCTCAAGAAAAAAATATAATTAAATCTCTTGGGTCATTTTCGAAAATATAATTAAATCTCTGAAAAAAGCTCTTGCCGTTCAAAAAATCTCAGGAAATCTCCCAACTTAAATTACCTATGATTTAATCGATAGGTAAATATCTCAAGGTGTTTGAGCCAGAGGCGTTTGTTTGAGTAGATATTAAGCACCTTATGTGTTGTTTCAGTTTTTACTACCACATACTACCACCTAGTATCTAAATAATCAACAAAAATATAAATTACCTAGGTACATTTTTCCTCAATAGAATACATTACTTTTACGTGTGAAGATTGGAAGTTGGAACAGCATTTATCAGATCACTTTTTTCACCAAATTTTGGTAACTGTATTTACAAAGCATGCAGTCAACTGTATAGTTGTTAAAACATATTTACATTGAGTAATCCTCTGAAAAAGTACCAGTACTATTTTATGTATTCTTTTTGAAAGTACTTGAGTACAGCGAATGTATTTTAGATAGGTAGACTTTTTATAGGCTCTTTCATGTTATAGAACAGAAAAAAAAAGAAAATAAACTTAAAATAGGTGCAAAAAAAGCCAAAAATGGGTTTATTAGAATATATATAGTTAAAAATAGCTGAAAATATGCAAAAAAGGACATCAACTAGTGAATTTGAAGGTGAAAATGGACAACTATAGAGAGATTTTCTTGAGAGATTTTCTCAATCAGGAGAAAATATAATTAAATCTCTCTGGAAAATCATGGAAAAAATAAAAATCTCAGAAAATCTTATATTTTCTGAGATTTTTTAAATATAAATCTCCCAGAGATTTTTTCAATGCTATTCCCATTCCCATTCAAAAATACTGGATAAATCTCTGGTTGTAGCTGATGATCTTCGATAAGTGCCCCTGTCTTAATCATGAAAATACACCCACTACTTGTTCCTTACAAGAGAAGTTGATTTCCATTCTTTGGCATATATGGCACAACTAGGGTGTCAATAGAAAACTGTTTGCACTTGCCAGAAAAAGGAAACAGAATTGGAAAAAATTTGGTCAGAAATGTAAAACAAAAAAATTGTAGAAATTTCGCAGGGAACAAAAAAATTACATAATTGAAAGATCTGCATGTGTGTTGGCCAGTTTGCCTGAAACAGAAAACAGAATGTTAAGCTGGAAAATGGAAAATAAGGTGAAAAGTAATTTTGCTAAAAAATCGAAAATGAGGCAAAAAAAACAACAGAATATTAAAAATTAGCTAGAACAGAGGAAACGGAAATTGAACAAAAATTAGCAACTGGAAGTTGCAAATGGAACCAGGGAAATTTTGTGTAGTAGAGGGTAAAAAATAGAGTGAGTAAAAATACTTTATGTTCATGTATACATTGGAAAAGTTTAGTACTTTTATCATTGCTGAAAGTGACGAGTCAAGGCAGCCATGGAACTACGAGCCATGACAGCTATGAAACCACAAGCCAAGGCGGCCATGAAACCACAAGCCAAATCAGCTATGAAACCACAAGCCAAATCAGCTATCAAACCATGAGCCAAGACAACCATGAAACCACAAGCAAACGCAGCTATGAAACCACAAGCCAACGCAGCTATGAAACCACAAGCCAAATCAGCTATCAAACCATGAGCCAAGACAACCATGAAACCACAAGCCAACGCAGCTATGAAGCCACAAGCCAACGCAGCTATGACACCACAAGCCAACGCAGCCATGAAACAATGGACCAAAGCAGAGGTGAAGTTGTTCACAACAAATCAACATGGCTCATGACAACTTCCTGTGCACTGAAAGTGCTGTATGTGCATTTTTCTAGTGCAGAGTGCTGTGCACTGGAAGTATTTACATGAACTGTACACTGTACATGAAACTTCACATTTACACTAGAATAAAAGCCAAAAAATCTGTGCTAGTAATTTTTTAGTGCATGGGAGATTGTGACAAGCTAATCGACATACCGTATCCTTGAATAAATAAGTCTCGGGAGGTTTTGATCATCTGACTTTTTAGACTGGGGAGTGATTCAAGGGTGGCGTTTTTTTCCTAGAATTTTACACAAAATGCATGGAAAATGCACTGTGAAAATGAAAGTGAATCAGTAAATTAGAATACCGTTTAGACTCGAATAACCCCCGCGGGGAATTATTTTTTTCAGACCTTTTTGAGGGGGGAACCATTCGAGGGGGAATTATTCGAGTGGGGGATTATTATTTCATCAAAATTTTCTAGCATGTTTCTACCACACTACATACACACGTATTTATGCCCTGCTTCTATTGGTAATGCACATTCAATTGCATCTTTGCACTTCCGTGCGCTGCATTTGCATTCGATGAATCAAACCACACGCTGTTGCTTTGCTTAGTTTGACTTCATCGGTTGTTTTTTTAAACAAATGTGCTTTATCTAACTTCTGTCATAGGGGAGGGGGGATTATTCGAGTGGGGCAATTATTTTTTCCTCACTCGTCTAACAGGGGGAAATTTTTCGAGGGGGGAATTATTCAAGTGGGGGGAATTATTCGAGTAAATACGGTAGGTAGGTACTTCATACTAGAGTGCATAAATACACTTTACGTGCATCCCAGACATGCTTAGAACAGTCGCTGTAGCGATCGGTGTGGCCGCTATTATCATGTTCCCGCCTGGTTTAATTCTATCCCTCGTGGCTATTGGTTGGTTATTGTTCTGGGCTAGTTCCGAGGTGGAGAGGCAAGTGGAGAGGTGAAAGCGCAAACGGCCAAAGCGAAGTGAAATGGCAAGTAAATTGGCAAAAGCGAATTAAAATGGCAAGTCGATTAAAAAAACAAATCCGCCATTAGTTATGGAAAGGCACCGGCACACCGGTGCCCGCGGTGCTGGGCACCGAAGGGCACCAGCACCGGTGCTGGTGCGGTGCGATGCCATTTTTCGGGGGTGCCCTGCCGCTGCCAGTGCCGGTGGCATTTTTTCCTGAATAGCACCATTGCCGGTGCGGTGCGGTGCCATTTGTCAGCCGGTGCCAAAGGTGCTAGCACCAGGGCCAAAGTAAAAGGCACTGGGAAAGGCACCAGCCAAGATCGTAATAGGGTTTAAAATTTCGTCAACAGCATCTACTTATTCATACTTGTTCAAATGTACTGTTCATGGACTTTGTTCAAATAGTCACGTAAGAGTAGCAGGAAACCTACATCATATACTATTCGTTTCTCGACATCTCGATTCAATGCGTGATAAGGTGGGAATGACACAGTGCTCATTGCCATGTTCATGGGCAACAAATCCACTTGCGGTGCAGACGTTCGCCATGCTCATAGAAAGGGGATTAATAGACTACTGGTGTACGGAACGAGCCATCTACATGACCGTCAAAATAAATGATAAATAGTTATAAGATTAATATTCTAGATTGTTTTTGTTTTTAGTTTTATAACTGTTTTTAGTCATTTTTAGAAAAAACGTTACGTCAAATTTACTTTGAAATGTGCCACACCCTTCTGAATACATGATTTTGTTTTCTTCAGTCACAAATATTACGTTTGTTTTGCCATTTTGTTCAACATTTATTGTCAGTATATGACAGAATATACCGTAATAACATTTCCTGTACAATATCCAACCCAGACAGTAGACAATAGTTACTACTGGTATGTGTATTGGAGCTATCATTTGTAATTATTCTAATTGCTTCATAAAGTGATCGCCACATCATTGTGATCATTTTGAATGCTCTGTTATGGCCGCTTAATTGCGGTCATAAATATTTATTTACATTGGTTGATTTTTTAAAGGGTGCCAAGTAGTGATGGAAAAGCGCCATGGCGCTGGCGCCTGGCGCTAGCGCCAAAGCAAAAAGCACCATGGCGCTTGGCGCTAAAACGCTCGGCTATTTACACAGGTCCCGGTCCCCGGCCAGGACCTGTGTAAATAGCCAAAACGCTCTGGCGTCATTGGCGCTTGGCGCGGGGGTCTGAGAAAGCGCCATGGCGCCTTTGGCGCCATTTTCTGGTGGCGCTATTGGCGCCTGGCGCTGGATTTTGAATGGCGCCAAAAAAGCGCCGACCACAATAATAAAAAATTGTTATAATACAGTGAAATCGACACTGCAGTTGATCAATTTTGAGGCTACTGGATAAATATTGATTAATATTAGGGTAGACTTTATATAAATAGATGCCTACATCGAATAAAAGCAGAGGTGTTAAAATCGCGGTAAATCCCCTTTTATGCTTTGCTCCCAATTCTTTCTTACAGTCTAAATCAGGGGTTCAGTCTGGCAGTGGTTTGAGGGGGGTTACCATCATAGTTGTTAAAACGTATTTACTTTTACTCGATAAATACGTATACTTGAGTACAGAGTAAATATGTTTACGTTTCCTCCGAAAAAAGTTCTGGTACTCGCTTTAACGTATACTTTTTGAAAGTACTTGAGTACAGAAAATGTACTTTAGATCATCTTTTATATAGGTTTTTAAATGCATAGAAGGGACAAAAGGGAGGAAATATGGGAAACTAGTCGAAAATGGGTATAGAACAAAAAAAATATAGTCAAAAATTGCATAAAATAGGCAAAAAGTTTTGAAAATTACTGATTTTGAGCGACATTTCTCGAAAATATTGGCGACATTTCTGAAAAAGTACTCACGTTTACGTTTTCTGCGGGAAAAAGTACGTTTACTCACGTTTACTCATGAGTAAAAGTAAAAACTTTTTACTTTACGTTTTCTGTACTCAAGGGGTGAGTAAAAAATGAATACTTTACGTTTATGTATACTTTGACAATAGTTCTGTACTTTTAACAACTCTGGTTACCACCCAACAAATGCTCCAGCTATCTATCTATTCCCGGGTCACTCAGCTATCTATCTAACCTTTACCTGAGGCTAAATTTTAGGCTACTATCCCTTGAGCCCCCCCCCCCCCAAATCGACCAGATATGTATCTCTCCAGAGCGATTATTTGAGAAATTTTGCCCCGATTTAGTGGTTGTTTGAATGATAGACTACTATGACTTCAGCGGTACTGCACTCATTTTTCTACCATCAAATTGTAGAACAAATTTTTTGACGCTGGCGCTATTGGCGCTTGGCGACATTACCCTCTGGCGCCATTGGCGCTTGGCGCTGAGGTTCAGAAAAGCGCCATGGCGCTTTTGGCGCCTGGCGCCATTGGCGCTTGGCGCCGGGGTCAGAAAAGCGCCATGGCGCTTTTGGCGCTTGGCGCCGAAAGCCTGGCGCTTTTTCCATCACTAGTGCCAAGGCCAACGGGACTCAAACCGGCGCTTTATTTAGCGATATCGGTTTACAGAATATAAGTTGGAGGCGAAAATACTTACGAAAAATACTTATACGAAAAAAAGTTTTAGGGAAAATTTACGAGTCAAAACATGTAAACATTGACTGCCAGCCGATGGGAAAAATCGGCTGGCGATGGAAAGAAAAGGGGGCACACAGAAATGCCTAAAAAGCGCACAGAAGATCATATAAAATGCACTTGTGCGCAGGCACTTATTTAGATCACACGCATTGTTGCAACACTACGCGGCGCGTGTGAAACATAAGCGAGGGGGTATGAAACCAGATATTCAAACCCACAGTAAGAAATGAATAAGTTACCTAAAATAAATGGTGCCATTACCGCGGCGTAACAGCTCAAACATCAAAAACGATAAAGAATTCATGGAAAAATGCACCTCCAAAGGTGCGGCCTCTAAGAAAATACCCGATCAATTCTTCGGAACTTTCAGCCTGGTGCGGTGCCTTTCGGTGCTAGCATCGGCAGCCGGCCGGTGCCCCAGGGTGCCGGTGCTATTTTTGTCAGAATGGCACCCATGCCGGTGCGGTGCAGTGCCACTTTTTTGCCGGTGCCTTTTCCATCACTATCCCCCCATTTGACTGCTCACTCTTCGCTTTTACCAATTTGCATTTGCCAATTTACATTTGCAATTTCACTTCGCTTTTGCTGTTTGCGCTTTCATTTCTCTACTTGTGGAACTGGCACCAGGTCAACTATTTACCTACATATAAAATGTTATTGTGTATACTCAACGACTTCATGCTGATGTCGAGTCGACTACATTTTCTGAAGGGAACAGTCCAGGATGAAACAGTGTATGTATCACAAACAAAAATTATGGCATACCATTACCAACTCGGTAACGATGGCAAACCCTCAGTAAAAAAGTATTTAAATTTTTAAGTGTTTTTTTCTGAATTGAATTTTCGAATTTTTCTGCAAATTAATTTTCAAATTTCGAATTTTTAACTTTTTGAATCTTTTCGAGCAAATTTTGAATTTTTTTGGGCAGTTTTCAAAAAATGTTTGGTTAGTTTTCGATTTTTCTAAATAAAGTCCTGAATTTAAGCTTTTAACACAGAATTTGGATAGTATTCATGTTTTTAACCTTATTTTTTGCAGTAATTTTTCAAACTTTTTGTGCATTGCCAGCAGAGTTGTTTAAAGTACTGAACTTTTTTGAAAGTAAACATAAACGTAAAGTATTTATTTTTTACTCACAGGTGAGTACAGAAAACGTAAAGAATTTTAAAACTACTTTTACACTGTTTAAAATGTGTGTAAAATAGTTTTTTTCAGAGAAAATGTAGAAACGAGTATGTTTTTTTCCAGGGAAAACATAAAAGTGGGTCTCTTATTCACAGAAAACATAAAAGTGGATATTTACTCTCACAAAAATAATGTAAAAATCAGTATCTTTTTCGATGTTCACTCTGGAACACATCAAAAATGTGTTTTCTCTTGTGATAAGTATTTCTTAGTAATTTTTTTTATATTTTTGTCACTTTCGGTCTGGAAAAATGACATTTTCTGACCCCTTAAAATACTTTTTCGGTACTAGTAAGTGAGTACTGGTATTTTTTTGGTATGAAACATAAATGTATTTACACAGTATGCGTTTAAGCATATTTTTTGAGTAAATGTAAATGTAAATTGTAAATTTGAGTAAATGTAAGTTGAGTAAACAACTTTCATTGCCAGAAACATGCTAAATCTGCAGCTCAACAACACAGCCATTATTTCTCAACTGATTGTTGCCATTTAATTTTTAAAATAATCATGAAGTTGTGGAGAGTTCATTTCTGAGGTCAAATCGGCGTATTCCACTTACCATCCCAATGCGAGACCCAAGCGCACATGCCCACTTAGGACCTGGTATTTGCATTAGTTTTTGCTCCGCTTTAAATTCTGTTACAGTAGAGAGGTCAGCGGCAGCGTGCATTAGGGTGTCAACTTTCCGTTTTCCGCTTCCGCTTTCCGCAGGCAAATTTTTTTCCGTTTCCGTTTCCGTTTTCCGGCTGCTAAATTTTTTTTCCGTTTCCGTTTCCGTTTTTCCGGCTCATTTTCCGTTTTCCGGCAATTTTTTTTCAGTTTTTCCGCCTTTTTCCGTTTTCCGGTTCAATCATCTGTTTTTCCAACTTTTTTCCACTTTCCAGCTCAATTTTCTGTTTTCTGTGTCAGCCAAACTCATAAAAATGCATGCAGGTTCTCAATGAAGTGAATTTTTCCTATTTCTAGTGAGATTTCTGCAAAATTTTTTAATTCAGGATAAATTTCTGCAAATTTTTTTCTGTTTCCGGCAAAATTTCAGCAAATTTTTTCCGTTTCCGGCATAATTTCAGCAAATTTTTCCGTTTCCGTTTCCGTTTTCCGGCCTTCCATTTTTCCGTTTTCCGTTTTCCGGCAAGTGCAAAAATTTTTCCGTTTCCGTTTCCGTTTTCCGGCATGTGCAAAAAAATTTCCGTTTCCGTTTTCCGCCAAAACGTGTTTGTTGACACCCTAGCGTGCATCAAAGCTGCTTCTGGTAGGATTATCTTACATTGTCTGTATCTGAACTTTAATGTACAGGCATGATTGAGTGACATTTGTGTACCTTTTTACTTTGTGGCATTTTGTAGAGTGTATACTCAGTGGACCGCAAAGTATGCGCAGAATACTACCATAATTTGAGGTAATAAAATCTTTTGATAAATTTGGTAATCAATTTTTCCATAGTAAAAACTAATATTATGATGAAAAAACAGTATCATTTTTGGTTCATTATTCGGATGTGTTGTGGTAGGTTTCCATACTAAGTGTTATGTCCACCGAGTATACTTTAATCATGACATCCAAATATGAAAATAAAAAGGAAAAATAGAAAAATATGGAAAAGTTAATACATTACATCAAAGTTCATATGTACATCCTTACATATTTATAACATGTAATTCAGTACGCACCACAAACTGCCGCAAGTACACACACAAATAAATGTCACTCAATAAAAGTCACGCTTGTGCGTATGCCCTAAAAGTTCACGCAAAGACAATGTAAGATAATCTGACTGGAATATGCAAAATAATTCGTAATTGCGTGCGTACGCACGTTCAACTTACCGTATTTCCTCGAAATACCCCCCGGGGGGTGATTGTTTCATAGTGGTCCCGAGAGGGGGGGGGGGGTTTAACGAGGGGGGGGGTATTTCGAGGGGGGGGTTATTGTTTCACAAGAAAATTTTTGAAAACCAAGTACGAAATTGTCGTCTGAAACGTACGCAGACGTCGAAAAATGCAACAAAAACCGCCATTTATAAGGTTCTGTAGACTTATATTAGTATGTAGATGGTATGTACACTGTTCTAACGTGACACCGACATTGTTTTAACGTGTGTTCTTCAGTACACAGAACACAAACTACAGTGATTGTCATGTACGTTCCCTTTACACTCAATTTGGGGGGGGGTATTTCGAGGGGGGGGGGGGTGATTGTTTCATAGTGGTCCCGAGAGGGGGGGGGGGTCAAACGAGGGGGGGGGGTATTTCGAGGGGGGGTATTTCGAGGAAATACGGTAGGTAGATTGGAATCAATACATAAAAACGTTCCCGGTACTGACACTGAGTGTGTGTGCGTTGGCGTCTGTTTCCATTGTGATGGTAAGTGTACCCAGCTGTCAAATCAGGTGACACCCAAATTATCGAAAAGTTGCATTTTTTCAGACCCACGCTATCCCTAGTCAGCGGGGTCGTATAGAGTCGCCTCTGATTTTTATAAATCCCAGTACTACATTGTTGTATGTAATGTAATGCACACAGACGTCGAAAAATGCACCGTCATGTATACGACTCTATAGCAGAGTTGTTAAAATACCAGTATTTTTGGAAAGCATAAGCGTAAGCGTAAAAACACTTTCCAAATTTTCAGTATGGATACTTAAAGCGTAAGGTATTTTTAAAATACCTGGGAAAGCGTAAATAAAAGCGTAAGCGTAAAATATTTTTAAGAGACGTTTTCTCAGAGGGAATTCTTTCCAAATCAAGCTCTCAGCGACATTTTTCGGACGTCCACTTAGTAGTCTGTAGCAGAGTTGCGAAAGCGTATTTACGCTTACCCGAAATACCCGGGTAAATGGGTATTTATACTTACGCTTACGCTTACGCTTTCAGAAAATACCCGTACGCTTTTTTACGCTTTCCCGGCCAAAATACCCGGGTACTAAAAGCGTAAAAAAGCTTTTCACACTGTTCAGTTGTACACTTTTGAAAAAGCATAAAACCACAAAAAAGAGTGAACGAAACTGCGTACCAAAAAAGTTACTGCGTGCGTGCAGTAATGTGCTGGAAATAGTGGCACATTTACAAATTGTGTCGCAGTATGAATGTCTTGCTAATACTGTGTCGTCGAGCAAAATCATGGCTTCAGATAAGAAATGTTGGGCTGAAAATGGATTCCGACGAAGATGTTGTCGCCGTCGACAGCAGTAACTCCAAGTTGGAAGATACAAAGATGACTTACCGTGTTTCTTCTAATAGAACGGCAGCCTCCAATAGAACGGCACCTCCCATAGAACGGCAGGCAAATAAAGTTGACAAAAAAATTGAACGGTGCTCTTCTATTAGAAGAAATACGGTAAGTGTCGCTGCCGATGAATTGCCAAACAACATATGAGGGCAGACTACTAAAGTGGACATCCGAAAAATGTCGCTGAGAACTTGATTTGGAAAGAATTCACTGAGAAAACGTATCTTAAAATTTTTTTACGCTTACGCTTTTATTTACGCTTTCCCAGGTATTTTAAAAATACCTTACGCTTTCAGTATCCATACTGAAAATTTGGAAAGTGTATTTACGCTTACGCTTACGCTTTCCAAAAATACCGGTATTTTAACAACTCTGGTCTGTAGTGATGGAATGGCGCCATGGCGCTGGCGCCATTTGAGGGCGCCAAAGGGCGCCGCGCCATGGCGCCATTGGCGCTTGGCGCCCTTTTTCTGTGGCGCCCTTGGCGCCTGGCGCCCACATACTGAAAGGCGCCATGGCGCCCTTGGCGCTTGGCGCCCTTTTTCCGTGGCGCCCTTGGCGCCTGGCGCCCTGCTTTAGAAGGGCGCCAAAAAGGCGCCAGCAGGGTTTCACGGTGAGTGCTGTGTAAATGAAAAAAAAAATGAAAAACGCATCCGTGGATGATCTAAATTTGCCAGAAAAATGGATGGAGTGGTGTGAGTGGGTGGAAATCTTTTGTCCAACGGTTCATCAGATCTGTCTGACGGATCAGAAGACAAGAATGATGGACCGTCTAACTTGCAAAATCATAAATAAACGGATTTGAATCATTGCAATTAGGAAACATTGTTTGGAAAGGTCTATTTGTTTTGAATGGATTGTTGTCAAATGACAATTTCCATTGCGTTTGAATTCATCATGTGGATTTTATTCAAAAAAATTTTGTTGCTAGCCTTGTTTTTGTTCATTACATCCTGGAGAACGCGAATTAAGAAGTGAATGCGCGTAAAATGGTGCTGTAGAAACATTTTTAGCACACGCATGGTGTTGTAGGCACTTTTTTATCCTGGCGCCCTTGGCGCCTGGCGCCCTATTTTCCAAATGGCGCCATGGCGCCTTTGGCGCTTGGCGCCCACTTTCCGTGGCGCCCCTGGCGCCTGGCGCCCACTTTCCGAATGGCGCCATGGCGCCCTTGGCGCCTGGCGCCCTTTTTCTGTGGCGCCCTTGGCGCTTGGCGCCCACTTTCCGAATGGCGCCATGGCGCCCTTGGCGCCTGGCGCCATTTTTTCTGGCGCTTTTCCATCACTAGTAGTCTGCCCTCGTATGTTGTTTGGCAATTCATCGGCAGCGACACTTACCATATTTCTTATCATAGGAGAGCACCATTCAATTTTTTTCATCAACTTTTTTTGGCTGCCGTTATATGGGAGGTGCCGTTCTATTGGAGGCAGCCATTCTATTAGAAGAAACACGGTAAGTCATCTTTTTATCTTCCAACTTGGAGTTAGTGCTGTCGACGGCGACAACATCGTTGTTGGAATCCATTTTCAGCCCAAAATTTCTTATCTGAAGCCACGATTTTGCTCGACGACACAGTATTAGCAAGACATACATACTGCGACACAATTTGTAAATGTCCCACTATTTCAAGCACATTACTGCACGCACGCAGTGATTTTTTTGGTACGCAGTTGTTGAGTGTGTGGGGGGTCCGATATATCGAGTTGATGATTTATGTGTTTACGGCGATCTCAATTGTACGTGTGAAGTAAGCTTAAACACAAAGCAAGAAGAAGCATTAATTACGTGCACAACAAGGGAAATACAACATATTCCCCCCTCCAACTCTGGCCAAAAGGGCCCAATCACAAGCTTATCACGAAATCCAAAATCAAAATCATACTCTTTTTTCCCTCCCGCAAATAAACAGAAACAGAAAGCTGTAGGGCGCGGCTAGTATTTTTAAAACACCTCTAACGGTGGGAAGTAGGCGAGCAAGAACGCGTAGCGCGACGGCGGTGGTCATGACAGTGAGCATGAGAATATGCATGCGCGCTTGGATGGCATGTTACACGCGCAGCGGTGTTGCGATAAACGGAATCTGGCACGGGGTGCCTAGCGCGCGGGCGGCGGCGCAGCAAAACGGGTGTTGCAGGTACACTATCATGCAGTGAGGATGCGGGGTGGTCTTCGGGTGCTGCGACATCCCCGAGAGGTTCAGCGAAGCGGTGGCGGCGGATTTCAGGTGGGTTAGGCATCAAGGTGTTCTGTGATGTATGCACAGGTGCGTGGTCAGCCCTCCAGTAGAATGTGCTTTGGTCGTTGATGTCGAATGTGCGACGCTGTAAATTGGGTTATTTTAACGCCGACGTCATGACTACGCCTGTTCAAATTTTTCAAATATGGGATTGTCAGATCCCGCCTATATGTGGTCAGCACATTAGCAATCTTTATATAGGCTTAACAATAAAATAAAGTTGCAATAAATAGATAGGCAATAAAATTGCTGAAAATGTGTGTACCGTAGAGAAAATAGAAGTCTCTGTCTGCGCTGCAACAGACGCGGCGGCCACACGGCATGCCGGTTCCAACCGTAAATGCTCAAGCTCTTGCGCATTTTGTGCAATTGTAACAGCTTGTTGATGGCACAGGTGTTGCACATCAGTCAGATTACGGTGCAGACGGTCGCATTCCACCTGCTTCAAATATAGTTGCTTAGATGGTTGTGAGCTGTAAGCGGGTCTAGGCAGGGGAAAATAGTAGAATTAGTCTTAGCCGCAATGTAATTGCTTTCAGCCAGAAAGTTAAATGGGTAATTTTATGTCAGATTTAGTTAAGTTTGATTTTACGCATCCCAATTTCAATGACGTAGAATGGTGGAACCCACTTTGTATCCTTGGACTGCGTGATGTCGCTTGTCTGCATTATCGCGTGCTGTCTGAAACGCAGCTTGCAAGGCCGTGTAGCGTTCAGTCAAAGTGCTCATGTCCTGCACATGATTTGCAAAAATGTTTAGGTATTTGGTAGGCTTGCTCATGCATTTTTTTTTCTTTTTCTCATGGCAAAAATATTTCACGCATTTACTTAGTACTGCCGGGGCAAATTTTTAGCGGCGTGAATGCAGTATTGTAAAATGTAGTAGCTACAGTAACGAAACCTGGTGGTAGCGGGTTTCATAGTCAATAGAACCGTCAGCTAGTCGCGGCAGTGATGTCTCCTGTGCATTACTGGTGCTGGGTTGTTGTTCCATGCAAAGAGATGTTGGTGTGCATACAGTTTGTGTAGAGTCCAGCGGCTCTGCTGCATTCTCGTCGCCGTCTTTGTTGTCATCGCGCACACACACGTCCAGGGAGGAGGATGCCGCCGAGCCAGGGGTGAGTGTGTCTTGGGGTAGATTTTGGGCATCTTTTCTGGCCAGCGCTAGCGTAAATGATGCCGCCAGCCACCCTAGCAAACTGATAAACATCATTTTTGATTTATTATGAATCAAACACGTTTTTTTGTGGTTTAAGGTGGCAAACGAAATCGTCACTGGAAATTTTTGTGTGGTGTAAATAGAATAAATAATAAAGCGCAAGGAAATAAACTTGCAACTAGTAAGTGCGAATTCTGCACAAATCACTACAGTGTGTTTACCCACCAACAAAAACGGTGCGGGACTTTACATGCAGAATTGTTATACTCAACAATTACAGTGGGCCCATTTACATCCAGGACCTTTAGAGGGCCTGTAAATTTAGGTAGGGTGCGGTTTGGGGAAAGATTGCGAACCATCACCACGTCTCCAGGCACAATGACCACTGTGTGTTTACTATCTAAATACTGCTTGTAAAGCAATTGATTTTTGTTGCTGTGTGACTTGGCCGCCATGCGCACAGCTTGTACATCGGAATTTCTAGCTGCCACATATAGCAAATTCCAATGCGGCATGAACCCATACACCAAAAAGAAGGGGCAACAGGCGGTATTGCGATTAAACGCCAAATTATGTTTGAGAATAGTCATAGGCAATGGGTCTCGCCAATGCAATGCTGGATATTCTTTTTTCAAAATGGCATAAATTTCCCGAATTTGGCCATAACCAGATTCAACCATTCCGTTGGCAGCTGGGTTATGTGAGAGGGTCGGAGAGTGTGCCGTGCCAAATTGTGCACACATTTCATGAAAATTTGTGTTGACATATTCCGTTCCCTGATCTGTCACCAATAATCGTGGTGCACCAAAAATCAGGAATACACAGGTTAGAACTGCCCTGGCCACTGTGTTTGCATTCAGCGAGGAGACTGGAAATGCGATCACATAACGGGTAAACGCGTCGACTGCAACTATTACTTTTGACTTTTTATCATTGTGTTCTAGCTGCATCGTGTCTATGTGGAGCACTTCAAACAACTGTTAGGGTGTTTCTACCGCTCCAATGGGGCCAGGGTGTTACCTATGCTTTTTGAATTGCATGCAATTTGTACAATTAGAGCAAAATTGTAAAACGTCATCTTTTAAGCTTGGCCACGAAAAATAATGACACAATAGTTCTAGAGTTCGTGCCTGACCACCGTGGCTGGCATAAATGCCAAAATGAGCTTGAGCTAAGCAGGCATCTTGCCATGTCTTTGGCGGCCATATCGCATACTCATTGCTGCTGCCCATCACCTTGTGGTAGAGTATACCGCCAATAACCTGTGCATTGGGTATCGCGGTTGGGTCTCCATGAAGCTGGCTCAAGACGGAACTGAGTTCTGGGTTGTTTTCTTGGATTTTCTGCCAATCGATTTTCTGTGTAAGAGCTACCGTTTTTTTCAAATGCACATCTCCATGGAATTTGACCCCCTTGGAGATCATGTTAGCGGCGAATCCTTTTACCAAGTCTGTGCCTTCTGCTAACTCTTCGACACCGAACTGTGGTTCCTCAATGGGGTTACGGGAAAGCGCATCTGCTACAGTATTCGGAATTCCTGGTTGGTGAATGAATTTGGTGATTTTATCACTCAGAAATATGGACCACCATTCCAACTTATGGTGATGTGGGGAGCGTAACGCCTGTTGTATCCCACTGTTATCAGTGATGACAATTAGTTGTTGACCTTCTACAAAGTCGGCCAGGCGGCGTATAGCCCACGCTACACAAAGTGCTTCCAATTCCGCTGCCGAGAATGTCGAATGCGGGTGCGTGAGCCGCTTTGAAATGAATGAAATTGGGTGCATATGTCCGTTGTCTCCAAATTGGGAGAGCACGGAACCAAGCCCTGTGGCGCTGGCATCAGTTTCCAGGTAAAACGGCTTGCTGTCACGGACTGGATGTACCAAAACTGGTGGGCTTGCTAGACAGTGTTTCAAGGTAGCCCAGGCATTCAACATGTCTTCTGACCATTCAAAAGGAGTCTCGCCATGTTTGGGTATGCGGCCTTTCAGCACCGCATATAATGGTGCAGAAATCCTACTGTAATTGGGAATGAAGTGTGAATAGTACACACATTTGCCTAGAAATTGGCGCAGCTCCTGTTTAGTGTGCACTTTGGGTAATGATGTCATCGCCTCAACGTGTGAGGTGCCGGGGAGATTCCCTGGGCGGATATTTGGTGCCCCAGATATTTCAATGTAGAGGTAAAAATATTGCATTTTTTAGGTTGCATGTGCAGGTTTGCCCACCGCAGGTGCAAAATCTGTGTAAGTGGCCTAAATGTTTGTCCACGGTGTCAGAACAGCACAGTACGTCGTCGACGTAGGCACACACCCATGCGCGAGACAAATTCTCATTTAAATCCATGAGCATACAGTTCATGAGCCTCTGGAAAGTAGCTCCAGAGTTGCATGATCCTTCTCGTGTATCTGAACTGCCCTAAGCTACACACGAAAATGGTTTTCTCCTTAGAATCCTTGTCTGCCAAGGGGACGTTGTAGTATCCATGGCGGATGTCGATGGCCGTGAACACTTTGCGACCAGCAAATTCTGTGAGTATTTCCCCTATCCTAGGCAGCGGGTGAGAATCAATTTTCGTGATCAGATTAACAAGTTTGAAATCGACGCAGAAGCGCCAATCATTGGGTCCCTTGGGGGCAATCGTGATTGGTGACGCCCATGGTCCATCAGAGTGCTCTATGATGCCCTCATGTAGCATGGATTTTATTGTTTTATTGATGAAATCCCGCTTGAAAGTTGGTTCATATCGTGGTGCTTGTTTGATGGGAGGGTCCGTAAGTATCGCATGTGACACTAGCGGGGTGCAACCCACATCATATTCAGTACATGAGAAAATGTCGTGGAATTCTGCCAATAAATCGCGAAAAACTTGTGACTGTTCTACTGTGAGCGGAATACAATTTTTGCTAGGAAGATTAGCTAAAATAAATTCAACCCGCTGCTCTGTGGTCATTGGGGATGGCTCCGTGTCATCAACCATAGAGGTGTGTTCATTTAGTGGTTGAGGCATAGTTACCGCTTTATAGCATCTGTTTTTGGCCTGAACGGGGTGCTCTGTGTCAGGTGGTGTCCCTGTGTGATTTTCTAGCAAAACATCTTGACATTCAAAACCTAATATCTTGCTGAAGCAGGTGCTTGGCTTGTAAAGCGAACTTTTGTGAATCAGTGACGCGTGTGCCACATGATGCCCCTTGGGCAATTCTACCGGCGCATCACTTGGGTTGAACATGGTCAAGTATGTGTGTGATTTTGTATCATGTGCAATTATGGTGTTGTACATGGTTAGCCCGCTTGTCGATTCCAAATCGGTATTAGTGTAGAGAGAAACAGCATTCTTCCAGCTCTGAGTTGAAATATTAGTCGGTCTGCGTGGTGTGACAGCTATCTGTGCGGTCCCATGGGCCGGAACATATAACTTTTTCTTCAACAAAATTTTTTGAGCAAGACAATTAGTGAAATCGTTTTCTAATTTCTCAAATTGACACGTAGTTTTTTCGTCTTTCACTGGCGTGATTTTTGTTTGTTTCTCAAGTGCCAGTGGTATGAGCCACAACACCTAGAAATGCCAGGTTGAGAAATGACATAACATCCGTCCCGAGTAATACCTCAGGCATTGCGTCAGCGTTCATGTTGACCAGACACACTACCAGGACTTTCCTGAGGACTTTATCTATAGGCGAGGCATGTTCCATGAACAATGGAATTTCACACATGGTCCCAGTGTCTGTTTTTCCATTGAGCATGTATACTTGGACATCTGTTGTGCGAAGAAACTTGTCTGTGTCCAAACCGGTTTTTTCAGCGATTTCTAATAGTAGTTTCATCGGTACAATGAACCTAGTGCAGCCAGTGTCCAAAATCACTTTTGACGGTAGACCCTCAATGTTTACCTGTGCATACACTTGCGGGCCATTAGCTTTTTCAACTCGGACAGCTAGCCATTGGTTTTCACCAATGCATGTGTGTGTGTGTGTTTTGCTTAAAGCAGCAACGCCATAGGAGGAATCGATATGTTTTGCATGATAACAAGTAATTTCATTTTCCAAAACCACGTGTATCATTCCATCATTCTGTGTAAGTGAATCATGTTGAATCGAGTTGTCATTCAACTCAGACAGTGTTCTCGCCTGAAACAGGACTGGCGCCGGTGGAGAATACGCTCTCAAAGAAGTCGATAACGTCATTGTCGAAGTTGGGACCTGAATTGGGTAGCGTGATTGCAATTGTAGCCAAAAGTTTTGACTCCAGTTATTTAACACACCCTCATTCTCAGATTTCAGCGTAGCAGCTAGCCTGTGGCGAAATTTGTCACAGTACAAATCGAGTTGCCCGTCGGGCGGCGTCAGCTCAGCATCAGCATCAGCATCAACTTCAGCATCAGCATCAGCATTCTCGCCCGCAAGCCCTAGTTTGGCAAATGCAGGAGTCCTGGGTAAAGACGCCTCTGTGGTGTGAGGTGGTCCGTAATGTCGGACCTGTCCATATCCTTCTGACTTAGTGGTGGGCATCACTGCAGGGGTGTTAGCTGCAGGACTCTGATGCAACGTGACCCGACATTCACTTGCGCGATGGCCAGAATGATTAGGTCTCGGACACCAAGGGTCCGCTGCGTTATCTGCCATTAATTTTTTCACAGAAAATCAGACTGGACTAGAGCGGGGTCCAGACAGGTTTGCTCGATTACCCGCCAAAGTATTGGCTGTTGTAGGTAGGGTGTCAAATTTCCGTTTTCTGTTTTCCGTTTCCATTTTCCGCAGGCAAATTTTTTCCGTTTTCCATTCCGTTTTCCGGCTGCTGAAATTTTTTTTCCGTTTTCCGTTCCGTTTTCCGGCAACTTTTTTTTCTGTTTCTGTTTTTCTGGCTCATTTTCCGTTTTCCGGCTTAAGTTTCAGTTTTTCCGCCTTTTTTCTGTTTTCCGCCTCAATTTCCAGTTTTTCTGCTTTTTTTCCATTTTCCGCCTCAATTTTCCATTTTTCCGCCTCATTTTACCTTTTTCTGGCCCAACTTTCTGTTTTCTGATCAGCCAAACTGGTAAAAATTCATGCAGATTGTCAATGACATGAAAAATTTTCTGTTTCCAGCAAAATTACTGCAAATTTTTTCCACTTCCAGCAAAATTTCAGCAAATTTTATCCATTTTCCGGCAAAATTTCAGCAAGTTTTTCCATTTCCATGCTAATTTGATTTTTCCGTTTCCGTTTTTCCGGCCTCTTTTTCCGTTTTCCGGCCGCTGAAATTTTTTTTTCCGTTTTCCGTTCCGTTTTCCGGCCGCTGAAAAAATTTTTCCGTTTCCGTTTTCCGTAGAAAGTATTTTTTTACACCCTAGTTGTAGGTCCTTTTTTCACACTAACAAAATAATCTTCTAGAAGCTGCATCGTTTGGATTAGTGGCAGCTGTTTTGCCTTGGCCGCGTTGCAAAAATTGGCCACTACAAACTTGTCATATCGAGTTTCATCAAACTTGTTCCACAATTTCAGCGAAATGACTTTGTCCATCAATTTGCGGTCAAAATTTACCGACTCCTTATATTCTGATGGCATTTTGGACAGCAATCGAAGGTAAAAATCAAGAAAACTTTTGTTTCGTAACATAGCTGCCGCTTCCCACTCAGAAAAAGAGTACAATTTTTTTGTATCTTTGAAAATCGAATTCAATTCTTCTAATACCTGTGCTGGGTTGGACAAATTTTCAGGAGTAGTGATTGTAGTAAGGACGCGGTATGCGTCTCCCTTCAACTTAGTAGTAAACACTTCAATCCAAAACTGGTTGACTAGACCAGTGTCTGCCACTGAAAGGCTAGCCATTTGGACAATGTGACGCCATTCAGCGAATGTCAGTGTGTCAGTTTTGCCAGAGTAGGAAGGTATTTTATCTAAAATATGCGGCTTTGCCAGCATCCAATACTGCAGCAAATCCGCCCTGCCATCTTTCACATGCAAACCTGGTAGCTTAGTTAAGTCCTTTAGCATCCATGGGTCACTTGAATCGACCCTTGGTTCAGCGCTGGCGTCGATCACTGGCGCCGTAGTGAATTTGGTAGCATTTTGTACAGGCGGCAATTTAGTCGAAATCGCCGTTGCTGTTGAGTCAACTGCTGTGTGATTTGGTTGTACTTGACGTGCCTGCAAAGCTTGGAATCGCAATTGTAAATTATGCAATTCCTCCGAAAGAAGTTCAGTGGTGTCACTATCTCCCATATAGGCTTCCCTACGAGGCGTCCCGTGACTTGGGGAGCACATGGATGATGAAAGTGCCAGGCGTGACGTTTCTATGGGGGTTGTCTCATGCAAAAAATTGTCAATGTCATGTGATGTCAATGTACATACGGGCAAAGTTGGTGCCAAATAAAGAGTAACACGCCTACTCTCTGCCTTCCAGCATGAATTCGGTGCATGCGTTTTCATAAAATTGTACAACGCGTTCATACCACCAACGCGTTCAATGCGTTCACTGGCGCGTTCAACGCGCTCATCGACACGTCCGCACTCTGGTGACGCATACCTTTGCTGCAATTCGCTAACCACACTTAGATCCAGTGGTTCGGCGTCATCCCTGCCCCTCACATCCCGCGAAGAACGCGTCACGCGTGTCCCACCCCGGGTCGCGTTGAGCTGTGCATCTTGCGCTGCTCGCATGCATTCTGGGTGTATCCCAGTCAGCGGCAACGCGTTCACCGGGTGAGCATGCGTGTGACGGTGCTGTACGGCATTCTGCTCTGCCGTAGAAGTAGAAATGTCTGCCAAGAAATCAGCAATTAGTTCTGGATTAGCAGCCATTGGATTAAAATTCACGGTGGCCTGCTGCCCAGCCGTGTAGTAAATGTCCGCCCCTGCGGTTGACGCTGGCGTCAACACCAGCACAGCAATTAGCTTAATTAGACCGCCAAACATGTATTATCAGCTTGAATCTAAAATAAATATCTCTAAGTAGAGTAGAAATAGATCCCCAGCACGTCCACCAAAATTGTTGAGTGTGTGGGGGGTCCAATAGATCGAGTTGATGATTTATGTGTTTACGGCGATCTCGATTGTATGTGTGAAGTAAGCTTAAACACAAAGCAAGAAGAAGCATTAATTACGTGCACAACAAGGGAAATACAACACAGTTTCGTTCACTCTTTTTTGTGGTTTTATGCTTTTTCAAAAGTGTAAAACTGAACCGTGTGAAAAGCTTTTTTACGCTTTTAGTACCCGGGTATTTTGGCCGGGAAAGCCTAAAAAAGTGTACGGGTATTTTATGAAAGCGTCAGCATAAGTGTAAGTATAAATACCCATTTACCCGGGTATTTCGGGTAAGCGTAAATACACTTTCGCAACTCTGCTCTATAGATGGAATAAACCCTGTTCTAACACAACACAGTCATTATTTGAACATGTATTCTGCGTTTCCCGTATCACAGAGCGCAGCTTTTGTCATTCAAATTCTCTATACACTTTTGTGGCCATGAATTCCCTAAAAAATTCGAAAATTTGAAAATGTTTTCGAATTTTCAGATCTTTTTTGCCATCGTTAAGCCGGAATTAGAGCTCAGCGTCGATTCAACGTGAAATGACGACGTAAAATGACGTCATGAAATTAATTACACGAGTGTGGATCATGCTACGGGTCTACAATTTTCTAAGGATAATATATGAATCAATACCTTAATCGTGTCCAATACTGAGTGTTATCAGCCACAACTAGAGCGAATTGAAAAATTCAATTTTTATCATTTCACATCATCATTTTACGTCAGGGAACTAACTTTACATTTCACGTCAACGGTTGCTTGCAATATTGGACACTCAGAATTGGACATGATTAAGGTATTGCTCATATATTATCCTTAGAAAATTGTAGACCCGTAGCATGATCCATACTCGTGTAATTAATTTTACGACGTCATTTTACGTCGTCATTTCACGTCGAATCGACGCTGAGCTCTAATTCCGGCTTAACAACTCGGTAAGATGCAAAGTTAAATCTGAAAATAAATCGCGTATTTGTTACAATAGAATTGGCCGTGTTCCGAATTCTTCAACTACGATATAATATTCAATCAATGTGCACGCTTCCTGTGTCTTAGCTTTGCATGCAATTTCTGTGATGGAATGGCCCTACTCTTTTTGTATGCTGTATGTGTTTTAGTTTTAAAAAATTTAAATTTTAACTTTAATTTATTTAAATTCCAATTAAAATTAAATAAAATCATTCAACCGTGTTCATTAATTTGCATTTGAAAAAATTTAAGTTTTCAGACGAAGTCACGGTGAAAACTAGTGTGTGTAGGCACAATTTACCATTTCAAGATTGATATTTGAAAACGATTTGTCAATAAAAATAGTATGTGTATAGTATCCCGATTTTTTCATATTTTCTTTTTTTGGGCGGTCGATTGGATACCGATTGGAATCCACATTTGTTGAAACATTACTGTTAAAACATTTAACCCATTACAGATTTAGACAGAGTTTGCGGATAAATGGCGATTACAGTGAACGACATATTTTGGTGTGCATCCTCTCCCTTGTGCGCTTGTGTCGCTAGTGTAGTCATTCGCACACTAGCGCCAGAAGCACACACATTCCGAATTGACGTCGATTACGAATTGGATTGAAATTTAGTATGGGATAATATGCGCTGCGCGGGTGGGTAAATTGGGAATGGTCCGGCCGTAAAGTAAACCCGGCCGTAAAGTAGAGGGTGCTACTTTAGGCCGGGCATCATTACGGCAGAGTTGTTGAAAGTATTGAACTTTTTTCAAAGTAAACGTAAACGTAAAGTATTTTATTTTTAGTCACACCTGAATACAGAAAACGTAAAGTAAAAATTTTCTACTTTTACGCTGTGTAAAAGGTGAGTAAACGTAAATATCTGTAAATACTCGTTTTCTGTACTCGCGTACTTTCAAAAAGTACGCGAGTAACTGAGTATTGGTATTTTTTCGGTAGGAAACGTAAACGTATTTACGCAGCACTCGAGTATACGTATTTATCGAGTAAACGTAAATACGTTTGTACAACTATGCCTTATGGCCGGATTTACTTTACGGCCGGGTTTACTTTACGGCCGGGTTCTCGCCGGGTAAATTCGCATCTGGTTTAGAAATCTTAACTAGTGATGTAAAAAGCGCCAGACTTTTGGCGCCAAGCGCCAAAAGCGCCATGGCGCTTTTCCGGAACTAGCGCCAAGCGCCAATGGCGCCACAGCAAAATGGCGCCAAGCGCCAAAAGCGCCATGGCGCTTTTCTGGAACTTAGCGCCAAGCGCCAAAGGCGCCAGGGGGCCATGGCGCCAAGCGCCAATGGCGCCAGCGCCCAAATGATATTGCCTTAAATGATACAGGTGAGACAAAGTACTATTTTCTTCACTTTCAATAACTTGTATTGCCTCCAAAAAGACAAAAATGGTCAAATAATGGAAATCAATAAGTTTTCTTGCTCAACACACAAGTTCAAATAGATAGCAAATTGCCTCTCTGAAGTGGTAGAAGCTGAAAGATTGTCTGGGGGTTGGGGGTGCAGCGTTTCAATCGATTGGATATTTCAAGATTTAAAGTGCAAACTGTGAGATAACAGGGTAAAAATAGCTAAATTACATACTGTATTTCCTCGAAATACCCCTTCCCCCCCCCCCCCGGGGGTGATTGTTTCAGAGTGAGAATTTTGAGGGGGGAGGTATTTCCAGGGGGGCTTATTATTTCGCCAGAAATTTTTTGAAATTCCAGTACTAAATTGTCGTACGCGGATGCAGAAAAATAACCGCTATATACATGGTCGGGCTGAAAAGTCCCCGGGCAGTGCTCGCCATTCGCGCTAGGGGTAAGCTACGGTTATAAAATTTTAACACGTTAATATATCAGGTGTTTTGAGTTTTCACCCAAAAATTCACCTCTCTAGCTTCACCCACTGCGGAACTGTGGGGGTTACAATTTCGGTCATTTTGTACTGATGTACAAATGGTGCTCTAGCTCAACGCTGCTTTAAGTTGTGATCATGAAACTTTGGCTAGTGTAAGCCACCAGTGTTGGCAATGTGCCAGCACTAACCAACATTAGCTATGATATCATAAGCCTAGTCCATATTGCCATTACTGTCACTACTCTCACTACCAAATTCATCATTCTGCCTCTAAGGTTGGTCAATACAGGTTAATACAGGAGGCGTTTTTCATGCACACTGCTGTTGAACACAGGTAATGTGTCCACTACAGATTAGTAATGAATCACAAATTAAATTTAATTGACATAATAATTTACTGCACATTTCAAAACAACATTAAAATCACTGCAATACAACATGATCTCAGATGATCACCAAAAACATCCATCACAGTTCCCACGTTTCTTGCACATCATCCTGATCTGCATATTTATTTTACCTTAATGGCAATGATGTTGATGAAAGTGTTGAATACTATCAGCACATTGCCAGCACTGGTGGCTTACACTAGCCAAAGTTTCATTCATGATCACAACTTAAAGCAGCGTTGAGCTAGAGCACCATTTGTACATCAGTACAAAATGACCGAAATTGTAACCCCCACAGTTCCGCAGTGGGTGAAGCTAGAGAGGTGAAATTTTGGGTGAAAACTCAAAACACCTGATATATTAATGTGTTAAAATTTTATAACTGTAGCATACCCCTAGCGCGAATGGCGAGCACTGCCCGGGGACTTTTCAGCCCGACCATGTACATGTGCCACTATTTCCAGTGCATTACTGCACACACGCAGTCATTTTTTTGGTACACAGCCTCGTTCACTCTCTTTTTTGTGTTTTTACGCTTTTTCAAAAGCGTAAAACTTAACTGTGTGAAAAAAATTTTTACGCTTTTAGTACCTGGGTATTTTGGCCGGGAAAGCGTAAAAAAGCGTATGGGTATTTTATGAAAGCGTAAGAGTAAGCGTAGGTATAAATACCCATTTACCCGCGTATTTCGGGTAAGCGTAAATACGCTTTCGCAACTCTGGTAATTAGATTACCAAAAAAAACTGGGTAAATATTCACATACTTTTGAAAAGTACAGAAAAAGTGCAGAAAAAGTATTTCATAAATTTCAATATGGAAGGAACACCAAAGCGATTACCAGTGTTGTTAAAATACTGGTATTTTTAGAAAACGTAAATGTAAACATAAATACTTTTTTCCAAATTCAAAGTATAAATAATAAAACACGTTTTCCAGGGGCAAAATTACGTTTACTCATGAGTAAAAGTGAAACAATATTACTTTACGTTTTTTGTACTAAGGGGGTGAGTAAAAAATAAATACTTTATGTTTATGTATACTTTGGAAAAAGTTTGCTACTTTTAACCACTCTGCTATCGTAAAACTTATTAACGGTAAATATTTCAGTTGATGAGACCTCTACATAAAGTATGTGATTCATTTAGTATATGAAGGGTGTGCTTCTAAAAGTACCTATCTACAAATTTTTCAAATTTGAGTTAGGACCATTTTTGCGGTCCCCATAAAAATGTGCTTCAAAAATATATATAATATGTGGGGGGTGCGAAATTCAATTTTGAGATATGGGGGGTCGAAAAACGCAAAAAAAAATCGCAAAATACAGTTTTTGACATTTTAAAAGTACCAATCTACAAGCTTTTTCAGCTTTTGTGTCTTTAAAAGTACCGATCTACACAGTTTTTTCAAAATTGTTCTTTTAAATGTACCGATCTGCACATTTTTTTTTGTGCTTCTAAAAGTACCGATGTCAGATCGGTGTCCGGTTGCGCAATAACTCATTTTGTGCTTTTTTATTATGGGATAAACTACCGATCTACAGCTTTCTGATTTTGTGGTTTAAAATATACCGATCTACATGCTATTACCAATTTGTTCCTTTAAAATGTACTGTACTACAAAAATACAATTCCCTAAATTTTATATACCTAGCTAGCGTTATGTGTATACTCCGGTTACTTCACACTAGGGTGTCAAATTTCCGTTTTCCGTTTTCCGTTTCCGTTTTCCGCAGGCAAATTTTTTCCGTTTTCCGTTCCGTTTTCCGGCTGCTGAATTTTTTTTTCCGTTTTCCGTTCCGTTTTCCGGCAACTTTTTTTTCCGTTTCCGTTTTTCCCGCTCATTTTCCGTTTTCCGGCTAAATTCCGGCAAATTTTTTTCCGTTTTCCGTTCCGTTTTCCGGCCGCTGAAAAAATTTTTCCGTTTCCGTTTCCGTTTTCCGTAAAAAAATTTTTTTGACACCCTACTTCACACCCTGCACGCGTGGTTCCCGCTGGAAGTGTGCCAACGATGGTTAACGCGTCCGAGTTTCATAAAAAAGATGACAAAATTGATTGTTGTTATAATGTTATTCATTAACATATTCACATCGATGAATTTTTTTCATATTTTTACGGAAATCGCATGATTTAATAATGATTGGCACGCTTCCAACACGAGACATAATTCAGTGCGAGGGCAGAGTATCACGTACGTCGAGTATATAATGAATGATTAAATTTTATATAGCCAACAATATGGCCGAAATACCCATACCCAAAATTCCCATACCCAATACCCATGTATGGGTATTGCATACTCCAAACTTTCAATCGCGATTATCTCAAAATCGATTTTTTGTAGATCGGTACTTTTAGAAGCACACCCTTCATATGTACTGAAATCCCGAGCTAGGGGCCGATCAAATCCCGTTCGCTGTCAAGTAAATTGTAAGAAGTTGTAAGTAAAGAAAAAATTGTAAGTAAAATAATAAAATTGTGTCAAATTCCTGTTCTCTATGGCAGCAGAAACTTTTTCTACTTGACAGAGTATTTGAAACACGTCGACTCAGTTCACCAGTGATTTGAAACTTTTGACCTAAGTTTGTCACTTGACAGGCTGTCGGATTGGTTGATATTTTATACATGGTTATTGATGACTAACACTCACGTTGACTTTAGCCGTATTACCTAGTTCATTTCAAACCTACCGTATTTCATCGAAATACCCCCAGGGGGTTTATTATTTCAGGGGGTGTATTCAAGGGGGCTTATTCGAGGAGTTTATTTTTTTCGTCAGAAGTTTTCGTGACCGATCATATTTAGTGAAGGATTTTAGTAAAGGGCTTTTACATACACAAAACTGGTGAATAAATGTGACAAAACAGATATACCGTATTTAGACATTTGGACTGGGTAGTTTGTGTAGATACATTGGTATGCCGTATTTCCTCGAAATCCCCCCTCGAAATCCCCCCCTCGAAATACCCCCCCACTCCAAAAGGACAAAGCTTGTATACCACAAAGTCTAACGACGGTCATACGTGTCGGTTGTCCTTGCATTTTTTTACGTCTCCAACTCGAAATACACCCTATGTCGATTACCCCCCCCCCTTCCTCAAAATTTGCACTCTAAAAAATGAACCCCCTGGGCGTATTTCAAGGAAATACGGTATATGTGTAGCTGCGATACAAATTGGGGGTACGCACGCTAAACTGCAAACTGTGTGCAGGTAAACTCATAAATCGGCTTTGAATGAATGTGAGTTTACCAGAATGAGGTGTCTGTCAACTGCAGTTGATGGGGATTAAGAATAACTCATTTCAGTAAACTCAAATGCATTCGAAGCCGATTTATGAGTTTACCAGCACACAGTTTACAGTTTAGCGTGTGCACGCGCATTGGCAGCAATAAATATCATCATGTACATTGCATAAATACTTGATGTACCGTATTACCTCGAAATACCCCCATGGGGGTTTATTATTTCACCAGCAAAATTTGAGGGGGGGTTAATTCGAGGGGGGGGGTTTATTCGAGGGGGGGTTTTATTATTTCGTCAGAAATTTTCGTTAGGATCATAGTAAATAGTAGGCATTTGCGTACCCAAAATAGGTAATAAACGTGTCCAAACAGGATATATTTGGACATAAAAACGTAGATAGCTACACAAACTACTCTATGTGTAGCTGCAATGCAAATTAACCGTAATATACATCATGTACATTGCGTACATGACGTATTTATTATGTACATGACGTACATCATTCCGAAGGGGGGGGGGTATTTCGAGGGGGGGGTTTATTATTTCCCCAGCCCATTTTGAGGGAGGGTTAATTCGAGGGGGGGGTTAATTCAAGGGGGGGGATAATTCGAGGTAATACGGTATTTACATTACTCCATACGTGGAGTACCTCGAGGGGGTTTATTCAAGGGGTGTAATTCGAGGACATATGATATCTGAAATTCGATTTGACTGTGATAAACCGCCTCCCTCGCATGATTGCACATTTAAAAGCATGAGCAGAATTAATTTGATCTTCGGTATGATTATACTCACTTAATAAAATAAATAACACCCTTTGCTTGTTTACCTATGTATTTTACCCAAATACCTATTTTACCTACCGTATTTCCTCGAAACCCCCCCCCCCTCGAAATACCCCCCTCAAAATGGGTACTATGAATTAATAGACCCCCCTTCGATATACCCCCCCCCCAAATTGAGTGTAAACAGAACGTATTTACATGGCAAAAGCTGCCGTTTTTCGTATATCCAGGCAATGCAGAACACACGTTAAAACACTGACTGTGTTACGTTAGAACAGTGTTTATACCATCTACAGAGTTAAATATATGAGCCTATAAACACTTATTCTTGTCGATTATTCTTGCATTTTTCGTCTGCCTACGTTACAAACAACGATTTAGTACTGGGATTTCAAAAATTTTCTGGCGAAATAATAACCCCCTTTGAATTACCCCCCCCCCCTCGAAATATCCCCCTCAAAATTTCTATGAAAACTATGAAAAAATAAACCCCCTGGGGGTATTTCGATGAAATACGGTGTGTATTGATTTAGGGATGGTCAGAGTCTTTTCACCATTTTCTTAAATGACAGCTGAAATTTCAGTACTTATTCACCAATATACCATGTAAATAGCAATGTATGTAGGTATGTTTAGCAATGTATAATGTTTTGCATTTTTTTCATGCAAGTTGGGAGGCTGGGAGCTAAGTTGGGAGCTTTAAAAAACAATAGTTTTTCTTGAAAACAAACAAGTACACCTGTGTATTGTGTTTGAATTGAATGCAAATTGAAAAATATTTGGACAAGAACAAGGTGGAGTCGCTTACACCCGAATGTCTCATGCCTGAACTGAAACGTACTGTTCTTTTTTCGAAAAGTTTTCATTTTAGTAACTATGATGTCATTATGAGATGTTTCACACCGGAAAAATCCGGTCCGAGGATAATTGGGTAGGGAGAGCTGTTTATTTCAACCAGTGTGTTAGTTGAAAAATTTTGCATGGTCTTGCCAGCAAAGGAACCCAGGACCTTCACTTGGGGACTTATTCGAGGATTTAGGGTAATTACAAATGTCATTTGTAGATATTGTATATTATCAAAAAGGTTCTTGGCATTTCAGTCAAATTAGTTTTATGCAAAGAAGGCATGTAACAAGCTACAGCTAAATTAATTTATGTATCATAACTAACGATGGCAAACCCTCTCGAAAAAAGTGTTTAAATTTTTAAGTATTTTTTCCAAAATGATTTTTCGAATTTTGAATTTTTTCCGAAAATAGTTTTCGAATTTTCGAATTTATTTTTCGAATATTTGAATCTTTTTCATTACTTTTCGAATTTTTTATATCTTTTTGTTACTTTTCAACAAAAATTTGCATCAAATTATTGCATTTTTGAATTTGTGGTCTGACTTTTCGAATGTTTTACAGCCTTACCGCTGTTACAGCATACCGTATTACCTCGAATTATCCCCCCCCCCCTTGAATTAACCCCCCCTCAAAATGGGCTGGGGAAATAATAAACCCCCCCCCCCTCGAAATACTCCCCCCGGAATTATGTACATCAGGTGGCAGTCCCAAGCCCTGTAAAGTGTAAAGTAAAGTGTCAAATGTAAAGTCAAATGCAAAGTAAACTGTCAATTGTCATGCAAAGTTCAGTAATAAAATATTTTCTTTTTTGTTTTGATTGACACTTTACTTTGCATTTGACTTCACATTTGACACTTTACTTTACACTTTACAAGGCTTGGGACTGCCCCCATGTATGCAATGTACATGATGTATTTATTACTACTTATTTGCATCGCAGCTACTCTTATACGCTCATTTGTGTACAAATGTACATCTATAGCCCCAATTTAACCTATATTCTCACATTTATTACCGTTTTTGTGTAAGAAATAGCGTATTCTTTACTACGAATTCCACGAAATTTTCTGGCGAAATTATAAACCCCCCCTCGAATAAACCCCCCCCCCCCCTCGAATTAACCCCCCCCTCAAATTTTGCTGGCGAAATAATAAACCCCCATGGGGGTATTTCGAGGTAATACGGTAAGTATTTTGCTTCTGCTGTTACAAAAAATCGATGTGAATATAATATTTTCAGTTAAGTCCTTGCATTTTTACTCATTTTCAACAAAAATCACCAGAAAATTTGAAAATTCGAAAACGTTTTTGAATTTTCGAATCGCTTGAAAAAAATCGATTTTTATGTGTTTTTTTCACCGCGTGATTAAAAATTCGAAAGGTCCTAAAAAATTCGAAAATTCGAAAACGTTTTCGAATTTTCGAATCTTTTTTGGCCATCGTTAATCATAACTCATTCAACGCTGATCTTTCATCCTGGACAGTATTATAATACCGTGTGCATTATTTAAATAAAGGACATGCGCGAAATTAAATATGGACAACCAGTGGAATCATTACACATGTATTTAACAGAATTATAAAAGAATTCCATATCATTCTCCCATAGAAGTACTTGTCAATCAGAGTTGTTAAAAGTACTGAACTGAAGTAAACGTAAACGTAAAGTATGTTATTTTTACTCAATTCCGAGTACAGAAAACGTAAAGTATTTTTTAAATACTTTTACACTGCGTAGAAAGGTGAGTATACTCCGGTTACTTTACACCTTGCACGCGGGGTTCCTGCTGGAAGTGCGCCAACGATGGTCAACGCGTGCCCGTGCAAGTTTGTTGATGGATGGATTGTTGTTATAATGTTATTCATTAACATATTCACATCGATGACGTTCATCTTTTTACAGAAATCGCATGATTAAATAATCGTTGGCACGCTTCCAACACGAGACATAAATTAGTGCGAGGGCAGAGTATCATGTACGCTGACTATACCTAAAATACTTTTTTCGGAGAAAACGTAAAACTGAGTTATTTTCTCACAGAAAACGTAAAAAGGAGTATTTTTATTATATAAAATGTTGAAGTGAGTATTTTTGTTACCAGAAAACGTAAAAATCAGAAATTTTGTCACTTTTTATCCTAGAACACATCAAATATAATATGTGTTTTTACTTTCGATAACTACTTCTTAAGAAAAAGTCCTATTTTTGTCACTTTCTGTCTGTCAAAATGTCACATCCTCTGTCCCGCTTAAATGCGTTTTCGGTACTCGCGTACTTTCAAAAAGTACGCGAGTAAGTGCGTACCGGTATTTTTTCGGGAGGAAACATAAACGTATTTACACAGTACACGAGTATCCGTATTTATCGAGTAAACGTAAATACGTTTTAACAACTATGTTGTCAATAGAAAAACCAAATATGTTTATGTCCTCAAGTGTAAAAATCAAAGAAAGTACTCACTTATTTACTCACAAAACTACTAGCTCACAAAAAAGTACTCAGTATTTCCACAAAAATGTACCCGCTATACAACTTGTATGAGAAAACTACTCGTCTTTACATTTTCCGGTATAAATAAATTTTTGCTTATGTTTATTGATGAGTAAAACTTGATTATTAAAATTATTAATGTATTGATGAGTTTGTGTTGTTAAAAGTACTGAACTTTTTCCAAAGTAAACGAAAATGTTATAAGTATTTTATTTTTACTCACCCTTGCGTACAGAACAACTTAACAACTCTGCCAAACTGAAGCCCAAAACGTGTCTGGCTAAATAAATTCGGCCCCAGTTAATGATGACGTAATGTAGGTAGACTCTTTACATGAACATGACGTGAGCATGGTTGGTTTTAGTAAAATTCTTTTTACTAAAATTGTATTTTATTTTTATTAAAACTGTATTTTATTTTTATTTTATTCATGTTTCAGTTTATTTTATTTTATTTTATTCTGAAATGTCATTAATAAAATAAAATGAAACCAGTTTACAAAAGTTTTACAAAAAATCGGAAATCTTGGATGCAAGGACATAAAACGATGTGCATGCTAGAAGCATGCGGATGAATACAAAAAAATTTTTATGTAAACTTTTGACACGAGTTGTGACTTGTGAGGTAGGTATTTTGTATTTTGACCCTCAGGAGGTCCTGGATATATGCATCTAATTGCTCCTCCCAAGGGAAGATACCTAAAATTTGGTTGTTTTTTTTGGGTGGGGGGAGGGTTTGCGGGGTTCAATATATAGGCTGTTTCAAGGTATGGAATGAAGAAAATGGGAAACAAATCACATAAATTAGTGACCTTTAAGGTGAAAATATTTTAAAAATGTGAAAATTTTGAGCAACGATATGTTTCAATCACAACAATGAAAGATACAACAAGGCACTAGTTCTGCAAATTGGTAGCTAGGAACTTAAGCAACATTTAACAGACACTCGAGTTTTTGAAAAAAATTTACTAAAATTGTACAAAAATTCGAATTAGTGTACAATTTTACTAAAATTTTACAAAAATCCGAATTTTAGTAAAATTGTGTTTTTATTTTATTAATTTTCCATTTTATTTTTAAGTTTTGCTGAGATTTTGCCAACCCTGGACGTAAGCACCCAATCCCCATTACAGTGGCTTACTAAAACAGTGATGAAAATGCCCCGGGCACAGTGAAACAGCTGGTGTGTCTAAAGTCCACTATAACTTGGTGTTTTACAATCATGATACGTACTTTTTAGGTATTTTTAGATATTTTAACATAATAATGCATATAAAAAATAGATGCGCTGAAGGGAATGATTTGACTCTACCGTAAAATAATAAACGTTTTCTGACTGAAATTTTGAAGAGAGAAAAGGCTAATAATAACTACCTTCACCGTTTTCAAAAATCACTATCAATAATCAAAGAAGCACGTTTCATGACGATTTTTGGACGTTATCAAGATAAAGATAATACTTCACTAATTTCGGAGTCATATCTTTATATCCTCTATATTTTTTCATTAATTTTACGGTCGATTTAAATTTTTCTCTGTAAGTTACCGCAAATACTCTAATAAGATACCCCCGTTGAATAACTCCCCCTGTTTCCCAGGGAAAAAAATGGGCATGGCGCCATTTCATTTGGCTCAATTTTACGCATATTGCACGAGGATAACCTACTGTTATTTTGAAAGTTGGGTGATTTGACCGCGACGCACATCTCAAAGTCCGCATGTTGATGAACAACATTGTAATTGGAAAATATGTCCATTGTGTATAATGCAAGGCCAGCTAAGCGAGTGTATATTTAATAATATGCAAATTTATGAAGCGGACTTATTTACATGATTCTTGTGATTTCGATGTGTCACACCTAGTGATGTGAATAGCGCCAGGCTTTTGGCGCCAAGCGCCAAAAGCGCCATGGCGCCTTTCGGAAGCATTGCGCCAAGCGCCAATGGCCAAACACCATTTTAGCGCCAAGCGCCAGAAGCGCCAATGGTAGGGTGTCAAATTTCCGTTTCCGTTTTCCGTTTCCGCCTTTCCGCAGGAAAATTTTTTACCTTTCCGTTTTCCGTTTTCCGGCAGCTGAAAAATTTTTACCTTTCCGTTTTCCGGCCGCCGAAAAATTTTTACCTTTCCGTTTTCCGGCAGCTGAAAATTTTTTACCTTTCCGTTTCGATTTTTCCGGCCCATTTTTCCGTTTTCCGGCTGAAAAATTTTTACCTTTCCGTTTCCGTTTTACCAGGCCATTTTTCCATTTTCTGGCTTGATTTTCAGTTTTCTGGCATTTTTCCAATCTGTATTTATCTTCAATTGGCTCATCCCATTGTGTTGTTTTTGTCTCTTGGAGCAGCATTGACAACTAGGATTTCAGGGTCAGTGAAACAGGTGCTGTGAACCCAATTGGGTCATATGCTGACACCAATAATTTATTCAAGTTTCATCTGGTTGGTGTTGTGATGCTGTCAATTTGCAATTTTGGTGTTGATATTGCCAGCATGTCTGTTTGGTGATTTTATTTCATGCCCATTACTGCAACAATTATTCCCTTTTCCAGTTGGTCGTCCAAAACTTTCAGGTATTGTTCGAATAAGTTTGGATCTTTGTTGAATCTTCTTATCAGTGATTTAAACCGCACCAAGGCTTCTGCTTTTCCCGTGGGCAGGTCACTGATACTCTCTTTATACAGCCAGTCAATATAGTATCGTTTGCTGTTGTCATTGAATTTTATGCTATTTATTATCATCTCCTCTGCAATGTTGTCATCAATTGCATAGGGGTCATCAGTGATTCCCACTGCTTCTAGACTGTAAAATTGTCGTAGTGTTTCCTTTCCTATGGCCACTATGGCTACTTTTTGATGATTTTTTGTTGGTTCAGTTAAGCTTGAACTACAAGTGAAGTTACAGGCATGATCCATAGTTGCAGAATGTACAGCTACCACAATCAAAGCCAAACAGGCAAACCTGCATGCAGGTTTTCCTTCTGCAAATTTGTCTATTACCGTGCTAATTTCACTTTATTTTTTTCCGTTTCCGTGAAAATTTTGCTTTCCGTTTTCCAGCATTTCATTTTTCCATTTTCCGTTTTCCGGCCGACAATTTTTTTTACCTTTCCGTTTTCCGTTTTCCGCTGAGTAAAATTTTTTTACCTTTCCGTTTTCCGTTTTCCGGCAGAAGTTTTTTTTTTACCTTTCCGTTTTCCGTAAAGTGAAAAAAATTTACCTTTCCGTTTTCCGTAAAAAATTTTTTTTGACACCCTAGCCAATGGCGCAACAGCATTTTAGCGCCAAGCGCCAAAAGCGCCATGGCGCTTTTTGCTTTGGCGCTTTTACATCACTTCACTACAGTATCACTCCACTTCGCTTTTCTTTCACTACACTACAGCACTACCCGTGCTAGCTGGAGAGAAGACTGTCTCGAAAATATCGCCACTTTTTGACTTCTTATTATTTAAGCTCCTTCGTTATTGACCAACCCAATTCACCACGTAGGTAAAGCGATGTCAGCACCAGGGCATATAAAATTAAAAAAATTTAAATTAACTTTTTAAATATCGAATCCACTAAATATGGTATGTAGGTAAGTATATATTACCTATACATACCCATTTACCTGTATCTACGCAATTATGTATTACCCCACCCCACACATTTCATCCATGAATGTAAAATGCAAGAGTTACACAACTAGATTCTTCCCATAAACTCGCACGCACCAAATACGCAAACAACTAATACATATCGATGAAAATGGGTCGAATTCGCATGCGCGAAATTCTACGTGCCACCCTGCGATACGCGGGAAACAACGCCGCCCGCTGGAGACAAGATCTTCAACGATTCTAGGTGAAAATTCCCGGTGTGTACACGGTGGTCCCCATCGCGCGGTTCGACGAAAAAAGTGGATGAAAATCCACGCAAAAATAAGATGAACACCCGGCGAATGTGTCCGCAAGAGTAACGCCCGACTTGACGAACGCCGCAAATGTCCACAAGTATTGTTTGCGTCAAACGAAATACAGTAATACTCAGAATTAGTGGACAATAAGAATAAGGTGGGAATGAAACACGAGCGAACGGTGAAAACACACGCACACAAACAAATGACCCTAAATTCTGCCAATTACGGTACTGTCCACTACACATTCGACCTGTTTCAGGCGGGCGCGCGCGGCGCGCGCGCATAAATACGCAGCGCGTCCAATAAAACAGCCTCCACTTTCACAATCCAAAATCAAGTCGACAAATCCAAATCGACCCAAAAATGGACGGGCACCCGGCGCCCACAAAGCGCTCTTTGAGGCCGGTCGCCTTGGCGGCGGTCGCGTTCAGCACCGTGTCTGTGTTCGCGTGCGTGGTCACGCTGCCCATCGTGTACAACTACGTGCAGACGGCGCAGAGCATGCTGCACAATGAAGTCGACTTTTGCAAGGTGGATAAATAGTCGATTTTGGGGTTTTGTGACTTTTTGTGGTGGGGCGACTGACAGCTAAGTGCGAATGGCAAGATTGTACCGTTTGCATCTACATTTATAGATACCCTAAATCCTCGAGTAAGACCCAGGGGAAGTTATTTTTCGTCCGAGTTTATGAGGGGGAGTTATTCAAGGGGGAGTTATTTTTTCCTCATCTGGCGAACAGGGGGACTTATTCAAGGGGGGTTATTCCCGGTTGAGTCTTATTCGATGATTTGCAGTATTATAAGTCATTTATGCAAAACCACATGAGCAAATTCAGAACAGTGCATTCAAGTGTTTGAAACTTAAAAATACCGCCACACTAAAAAACCATCATAATTATCAACTCGCAGACGCGCTCGCGCGACATGTGGAAGGAGATGGTGCAGCTGCAAGCATTCAGCGGTCACCAACAGTCGTCAGCCGGCCGCCAGCCCAGACAGGCGAATTACAATGGCGGCGGCGGCGGCGGCGGCGGTGGCGACGCCGGAAACTATGGCGGCGGTAATGATCAGAATAATGGCGGCAGTTGTGAGTGCTACAATTAATCCTAATTTAAAGTGTAACTTTGGCGAACTGAATGGCGGCCCGCACACTAGTTGACACATGCGTGTCAACTGATCTGTGTCAACTCTGATTTCGGCTTCACGTGTTGCGCAGTGATATCCTAATGCACATGCGGCAATGTTGAAACACAAATGTTACGCAAGTGCATTCGAAGATCGCTGTGCGACACGTGAAGCCGAAATCTGAGTTGACACAGACCAGTTGAGACACGTGTCAACTAGTGTGCGGGCCGCCCATATCCCCAGCCTAACTCAACCCCCTCAACACCCCAGGCTGCACGTGCCAGGTAGGCCCGCCGGGACCGCCGGGCACGCCGGGCAGGGACGGGCGTCCGGGCGCGCCCGGCCGCCCCGGCAACCCTGGGCCGCCCGGCCGCGACGGGGTTCTGTTGCCCGCGCCGCCGCCCAAACCGCCCTGCCAGAAATGCCCGCCAGGTGTGTATCAGTGTGCGATGCGCAGCGCTTGCGGCTTGGTTTGAGAGTCGATTTAAGAGCGATAACTTCATTTCAGGACCACCTGGGCCGCCGGGTCCACCAGGGCCCAAGGGATTGCCAGGGCCACAGGGTGACGCTGGACCGCCAGGGGTTAGTTGCCGTGTAAGCGCTGGGGCTACTTCCAGACCCTGGAAAATGTCATGCAAAGCGTCAAAAGTCGTGTAACATAATCTGGTAAAATGGCGACCGTTTTTTTGGTATTTTGCAGGGCAGGCATGACTCTAGACGCTTTGCATAAGATTTGACATTTTTCCGGGTTTGGGACTGCCGCCTGCTCTCAAATACAGAGAAAATAAATTCACCAAACCCGCTTATTCAGATCGACGGTCGACCGGGTTCTCCCGGTCCAGTCGGCCCCATGGGCCCCCAGGGACCCCCCGGGGACTCTGGCGAAAAGGGACCTCCTGGCGAACCGGGCAAAGTTCTCAATGGAGCACCCCCCGGACCGCCTGGACCCCCCGGCCCACCAGGACCTCAAGGGCCGCCCGGACCACCCGGAAGGGATGGTCAGCCAGGACCTGCAGGGCCACCTGGACCTCAGGTTAGATTGGCTTATGGGTTGAGTGCAAATTTGAATAGGATACATATTGACCGTATTTCCTCCAAATGCCTCAAGGGAGTTTATTTTTCAGTGAAATATTGAGGGGGTAATTCGAGGGGGGTATTTCGAGGAAGTATGGTCTCAATTCCCAGACCGAAATATAAAGATCTAGTTGGTCAAAAACACCCCCCACAGGGCGACCCCGGAGACAAGGGCCCCGACGGACTTCCCGGCCCACCCGGACCCCCCGGCGAGCCAGGACCGGCGGGCATCCCGGGCAGCTGCGACCACTGCCCACCCCCCAGGACTGGCACGGGCTACGCGGCCGCCAGGGCCAGGCTTTTGGCTTGAGGGGTGCCATTTTTACTTTAGGCAAAGGGCTGTTGTGCAATTTAGGGGGTGTGATGTGCAATTTTTCAGATTTTTCTTGTGGCAGCTTTTAGAAGAATTTGAATTTCTTTGTAAACTATTTGTTGTATTTATGTACAATGTATCTTGTCTTGGTAAATATGCCCATGTTCCCAGCAGCATGCAGAGAATGTTTTCAAAATAATTAGACGACCAAAAATGTGCCTAAATATAGGTATAGGGCTTTGTATACGCTAATATTTGGAAGTAAATAGTGTAGAAGTACCATAAGAACGGCAGCAAACGGCATCAATTGGGAATTTTGCAAATAAACAGGGCACTAAACTGGGTCCCCAAAAAATAGCTGCCAAACGCGCGCAAATCGCTGCAAACATAAAAATTAAGCAAAAATCAATTAAGCAAAAATTATAGCTGAAATCAAACGTCTTATCAAAAGTCTTTTACCACAGCTCCATATTCCTATTATGAGAGCACTAATAGCGGTGGCGATCTCAGCGATTTATCAAATCGTAATCTGTGAGAATATCAACTTCCAAGGGCACCACCATTAAGATGTTTTGAAAAGAAGGGCGTGTCGCTGTATTCACTGTCGCGCATATACACATATACATATTATACTTTTTTCTTTATACGATGGTAGATACAAAACTACTTAAATGTTGGTAAATATGTGCGTGATCGACGCGTTTTCACATTTATAAATACGTAATAAATGCGTGTTGTAGGGTTGGAACCGTAGGACTTTCTCACATCGATTTTCCCGGACATAATTGGCTATTTTAACAAAAAACGCAAACATATGTACTTAGATATACTATATAAGTATCCAATATAAAAACACTATGTTACTCAATATATTTCGATGCCTATATTTAAGTAATTATGCAATAAAATGCTCAAAATTCAATATTCGATTTGATTTACGTATCGTTCCAACCCTAGCGCCTTGTGTTGACGTATTTAAATAGATTTTGAATGAATGGCCGCCAGATCGTTGAGTCGTCAGACTTGATAAAATTTAGTGGCAGCAAACATTGTAACACTAGACATCTTTACACAATTCGGTGATGGTTTTTTACTGATAATGTCATTTAAAGATATCTTTATTTGTGATTTATTCAGCAGTATCCACAGTACCTGTTTTGTCATTAAAATCACGTAAACACAATAAACCAGACGACGTAATTTGAATACCAGAAATACAACGTTTTTACCGAAATTTGATTTCCGAGTAGCTAAGTAGTAGTTTACCATCTGTTTAAAAAGGCACAAGGAACCAAAAAATTCGTTGGAAATGGAATACATGGAAAAACCATAGATAACAATTCCGAATGTGAATTTAAGAAATGCCAGTTTCCCTGTCTCAAAAAACACACAATAAATACATGCAAATTAAAACGAAAACGACAATAAATGAAACAAAAAACAAACACAGCCCCCACCAACCAGAACGAATTATACTAATGACTTGGGGTCAATCCCAGACCCTGTAAAATGTCAGATGTCAGGTAAAATGCCCTGGAAAATTGAAAACGTCATTTCCCAGGGCATTTACATGACTTTTGACAATTTACATGACATTTGACACTTTACAGGGCCCGGAATTGACACCAGTTTCCTAATTCACGCAGACTTACAGTTGACCACAATCAGCGATCACAACCTCTTTCTGTGGGCGATCCCTGCCGTCGGTGGGGGAGTTTTCGATTTTGTTCACCACATCCATACCTTCCAGAACCTGCGAATGGATGAAGTGAATCTTTGGAATGTGAATTAGGTAAAGTTGAGGAAGGAAATGCTTATTGCTTTTTAATCAACATGTCAATTTGTTTTTCAATCCGTTTTTTAACGGTATTTTGTTGTTGTTTTGAGTGTATCACGATCAAATTAAGTTATCCGTTTGAATGCACGTACAGTTGGAAAAAAATCTATTTTTTTGAAACGCCTTGATTATAAAAAATCTTATTCTTTTATCAAAATCATGTTTTTAAAATCGTCCAAAATGGGGGTATATTACAAAGATATTGATGTGTATGTTAAGTGTCACATAATGTATAGTTGTCTATTGTGGTCATATAATGACCGTGGAGTCATGGGATAGCCCCCCCATTCGAGACCCCTGACACTAACCCTCCCAAACACCACATGTCGCCCATCCAGCCACGAGGTAACCACGGTGGTTATGAAGAACTGCGACCCGTTGGTGTCCTTGCCCGCGTTGGCCATCGACAACAAGCCCGGCACCGTGTGCTTGTAGGTGAAGTCCTCGTCCTCGAACTTCTCCCCGTAGATGCTTTTGCCGCCCGTGCCGTCGCCCCGGGTGAAGTCGCCGCCTGGGGGGGGGGAGTTGTTTGATGGTTGATGTCATGGTATTTGGGTTTTTGAGAGGTTTTGGTGGTTTAGTTATCGTAAGCTTATTAACCATGGACCGTATACTTTCTCGACAGCAGTATAGATTTCGGAGTGCACTCAGCACATGCAGGCAACCGGAAATCCCCACACGAAATGGACAACTTTACGGGGAAAGAACCGTTAACAATCAGGGGTCTACAAGGGGGGGCTGTCTCCACCCAAATGGCTCAGCTATCTATCTGGAGCGATTTTTGGGAAATTTGCTTCAATTTCGCTTAAAATTGCTAATTTTCATACTAAAAATAGTTTTCCACCTTCACAATCGCAGTTTTCGGCTATAATTATGGTGATATACCTATTTTTTTCTATTTCTGCCTTCTATAGCTTGAAAAATGCCATATATTTTGCACCCGTGATCCCCCAAAAAATTTTCAGCTACCTACCCAGCCCCCGCGAGGGTAAAAACCTTGGTGACCATTGCAATCAGCAAAAGGGCTACACTTTCATCTCACCTTGAATCATGAACTGCTTGATGACCCTGTGGAAGGCGGAGCCTTTGAACCCAAATCCCTTTTCGCCAGTGGCCAGGGCGCGGAAATTCTCAGCAGTTTTCGGGACCACATCGTCGAACAGGCCAAAAACGATGCGGCCGGCCGGCTCACCGCCGATTGAAATGTCGAAAAATACTTTGGTTTTGAATGGGGCGTCTTTTGGGTCGTCCTGTATGTTGGTACGGTTTTTGGTAATTGTGTTTTCATTTGGTTTCGATTCTTGATGCTAATATGACAGACAAAGTAATCACTTATCAAATCCGGCAATTGAGCAGATAATTTGATCTTAACATGGCTGTCGCTTGGAGCCTACAAAAATTAAGGCCTCCGTGAAAAGAAATAGTACCAAACCCAAGCGATAACTCTCCACCAACTTTGAAGATAACTTCAATTTTCAATCTTTTCGATTTCTATCAAAAATGTGCAAAGTCGTTTCCCCCACTCACATTGGCAAAACAGAAACTCGGCGCTGCCAACACGAAGAACAGCAAAGAAATGGACGTCATGGCGGCTGCGATGTGCCAACGCGGAATGAGCAGGAGAAAAAAACAAAAGTCAAAATTTTTCTTTTTTCAAAATTAATACGTGGAAAGATTTGCAAACGTGATGCCGTTGTTTGCATAGTGGGTAAGATTTAGCCGGGGCGACCGCAAGATGCGCAAGTTATTGAACACGTAAAACACTTTAGAGAAAGGTCAAATCACGATCCGCAGACGCATTTACAATCCATAGAGAGAGCCAAAAACGCTACATATTTTATTGAAGACTTACAAGTTAGCACAACTACAGTTAGTGCTCAAAATTCCATCAGTCATTCGTGCTACGACGTTGCTTTGTGAGAACTTTCTGAACCGTGACTTCGTTTGTAAATTGAAGATATTGATGTTCGGCAATTGTTCGTCTAGGTAATGATAATGAATAATGATCTATTGATATTTTACTCTGTGTGCATTTGCGTCGAGGGGCGTTTGCAGCTCGACGCAAAATTATCGGTGAAACAGAAAAAAGTCACCGAGAAATTTATTTTTGTTATTTTTAAGTACATTTCTTATGGAAATTTTTTTAAACATGAACTTTGAATAATACACTTCAAAATAACATTAACACAATGATTTAAAAAGAAATTTATCGGTGAACTGTTATTTGAGCTACACCTATAATTTTTCACTTGTCACAGCTTTAGGTCCGGATTGCGCAGTAGTGGAGTGGTGTTGGTGCTGGTGCCACTTGGTGCCTTTGGCACTGCCATCATGTTTAAGGGCACCATAGTGCCCTTGTCGGATTGGCTTTTCAGGTGCAAGAAAGTGGGACCATTGTAACGTGTTACATTTATTTCTGTTCAACATTCGTTGATCTCAAATCAATTCGCTTTGTTCTAATGGTTCTAATAAAAATATACTGGGCAGTGGCACAGCAAATGGAAATAAACAACGGCGCTACACACACGCAATTTTTGAGTTAGCGTCCGAAAGTCTTTGGTGCGCGGAACCACAAAACAAATGCGGCAGTAAGAAATTTAATGGAAGCCTGATTAAAAGTTACGCCTAGCTTGAAGGAGTAGAAATTCCCTAAAACTTTTTTCGGTGGGCCTGTTTTTCTTCCAAAACTGACGAGATATTTTTTTAAATAGCGTTTGTGTGGGATCAAAAGCGTTCGGACGACAACTCAAATTTTCAGTGTTCAGCGCCCATATTTTTTTATTACATTTAGCAAAAAATTTCTCAATTGCAACATGTTAAAGATCAGTAACAACTGCCTTTAAATTATGCAGCTCAAAGAGGAAGCACCAAGAAAAGTACGTAGGTATAAGTGGAGAATGCTTTGAGTAGCGATGGAACGCAAAAAGCGTTTCAACATTACAATTTACAGCATCTGAATTTTCTGCACTTTGGCGTTGACAAGACAACATTTGGCTGCAGTTTCACTGTTGGAATTTTTTTCATTTATGGAGTTTATAGCCAACTTTTCAGGAACTTTGCCATCATTACTCAAAGCCAAACTCAATCAATAGCAATTATGCACGCAGAAACGACGAAAAAAACACATTAAAACATCCACACAATTATTTTCAAAAGAATCCTGTTCTCCAAAAATAGAAAACAGTAAATTCCTCAGGATTCACAAAGATTCCAAATGTCATACAGCTGAACCAAAGCCAGTGGCGGGTTGTTGTGGCTGGTACAAGACTGGCATGGGTGGTTGCTGACTTTCACTGCCATATCGCTGCCGATCTCCGTCTGCGTGGTGTTTTTGTGGTGGATATTTTTACCAGTATAAGTTTTGTTGTGTTAAGCCAACTCATATTAGGTACCTGTACAGATTACAGAAACTTACAGTAAATTTTTGTCAACTTTTACTCATGAGTAAACGTGTGTAAAATACTTTTCCCCAGAAAACATAAAAGTGAGTTTTTTGTGAAATTTTGCCACAATTTTCACTGAAAGAAACCTTCAGACTTTTTTGTCCATTTTTTACCTTTAATTTCACTAGGTCATCTGCTTTTTTTTGCTAATTTCCAGCTACCCTTTGCTATATCTATATGCACTTTTATACCAAATTTTGATGATTTTCCCCCATTTCTAGTTTTTTCCCCATGAGTGCCATGAAATAGCTGATTTAAAATTCTATCCTAAATACGTTTTCTGTACTCAAGTATTTAAAAATTATGCGTGAAGGTGAGTACCGGTACCTTCTTCCTGAGGAAATGCAAACATATATTTACCGTATTTCCTCGAAATACCCCCCGGGGGGTGATCGTTTCATAGTGCTCCCGAGAGGGGGGGGGGGGTTAAACGAGGGGGGGGGTATTTCGAGGGGAGGGGTTATTAGTTCACAGGAAATTTTTTTGAAATCTTAGTACAAAATCGTGGTTTGTGATGTGTGCTGGGGTAGAAAAATGCATCAATAACTGACATGTATCAACTCCTGTATACTAATATTAGTACTTAGATGGTAAAAACACTGTTCTAACGTGATTACAACATTGTTTTAACGTGTGTTCTGCACTACGCAGAACACAAACTGCAGTATTTGTCATGTACGTTCTCTTTACACTCAATCTGGGGGGGTATTTCAAGGGGGGGGGTGATTGTTTCATAGTGGTCTAGAGAGGGGGGGGGGGTCAAACGAGGGGGGGGGTATTTCAAGGGGGGGGGGGTATTTCGAGGAAATACGGTACACAAAGTGCCGTGCACTCAAAATAAGCTAAGGCGCACAAGAAATTCTAAAAATCTCTCCAAAACCCCGCCCACCACCCACCAGGCAAAGGCGCCGTGCTGGCAATGGACACACTGCCATTGTGCATTCTCTGTGCCTGGCCATCCTGCATGCCCAACTGCTGCTGCTGTGTATTATTGGTCAACCAAGAGTCTCTTGGCTCTTGGTGATGTGGCTGCTGTGGCTGGGGTGCTGGCACCACATACTCCACTTTGGCTGTGGGTGGCAGTTTTACTGTGGATTTGCCAAGGCTGATTGTGGTGGTGCCACCAGATGGGTGATTGTGGTGGTCCTAGGAATGGGGGGGGGTGTTGTGAGTTGGAAATGTTGATGCCTAGATTTCCACATTTTGAGTTCATTAATTCAATTTCAGCAGATGGTGAGCGGAAATAAATTTTAAATGTATCAACATTATAGTTTTACATTGCATGTTAAGTTCCAAATATTTTGTAAGGGCAGGTCAACTTTCAATGACCAGTCAAATTACAAAGTTTCATAGATCTTGTTTAATGGTCAATAAAGTTTCAAATGCCGGTGATTTTTTTACCAAGGATCTGTAACTTTTTTGAAAATATTCGGCAGAGCATTTCAAACACTGTCAAAAATCTGTCACAACTGTCAAAACTCTGTCAATTACGGCCAATTCTGTCATCACTGTCAAAAAGCTGTCATTTGACTAGTCACTTCACAGTTCCTATCTCTCAATGTAAAGGACTGGGCAAGAGAAGAATCTCACCTTGTAATCCTTGATAACAGTCTTTTTACAGAAGAAGTACATGAAGAATACCAATATGCCAATAATCACTGCACCTCCAAATATACTGCCCAAAATTGTGCCCAAATAAAGTGCCATTCCACCATTAGCTGAGACCATTGTTGGCAAGAACGCAATGATAAATAGAGGTAATGAAGACGATAGATTAGGTAGAAACGACATTTTTATCAATTTTTTTTATCTGTAATAAAGTTGTGGTGAGTATGAATTAAAAATAATGCAAAAGCAAATACAATTGGCTATCGAGTCACATTACTGAGAATACTAAGAATATCGATTGAATTTGTGAGATTGAATGCTCCGCCACCGGAAAAGAACGTTTACCTGTTTACACATAACTAATCAAATTTCAGAAGAAAACAACAGTACCTATTTATAGCTATTTACATAAACAACAACAGCAATCAACAAGTGTGTGGGGAAAACAACTGAACTTGGCACGTTTTCAAATCTAGTTTCCGTTGCAGAAACATGTGACAGTGCTGAGCAGGCATTTGCTGTCAGCTCGTTGTAAAGAATGGCGTAGTAAAATGGCATGCACACAGACAGGAATGGAGTAGGGATCGATTGCAGTCAAACGCAGATTTTACCTGGCTGTCCCAGAAATAGTAGGTCAGCGGCCAGTTCCGAAAAATGAGAAGTGAAAAGTGAAATGGCAAAGGCGACATCAAAGTGCAAAGGTGAAGTGAAACGGCAAGTGAATTGGCAAAAGCGAAGTAAAAAAATACCTACAAAATAAAAAGTAATTTCTCTTCACTTTCACCATTTCACTTGCCAATTCACTTGCCAGTTCACTTCTCATTTTCCGGAACTGGCACCGGTTGGGAAAATTGCTTGCATGCCGTGACTCATTCAACCTTAAATAAATCCCTCAGGGGAGACATTTTTGCCAAAGATTGTGGAGTTAAACTGTATTTATTACTTCCATCATAATTTTCAACAATATTCAGTATCAACTTGTGTGGTGCACGCACACGGGGACAACAATGAATTTATGAGGATAGAAAAAAACACACACATGAATTGTTCTATACCACTGCAGCAAAAACACAACTGCGGATTGAAAACAAATAGAATACTACCCGTATTCATATTCACATGAATTAGTTAATATTTTGCTTAATGTTACTTTTCAGTCATAATAGGTATCCATGTTTATCAAACTTCCTGGAATACACCTACAAACTTAACTGTCCGAGAACTTCCGGAACACCCGGCAGCGCTATTTGTATTCGTTGCCTTAGTTTAAAGTTTGGACCATCGAAATTGCAACGTAATTGACGTACTACACTATAACAATACTTTTAGTCAACATACCTGGCGTAAAGGTATCTACATACATATAATACAGGTAAAAATAAGTACTCGCATAAATACAAGTTCGGATATGCACGTGCAGGAAGAATGTAAGTAAGCGGCGTGCGTTTGGAGACTGGAACTGGGGATTTTGTCGATAAATAATAGGATCGGTTTATTACTTGCTTACATTGACAGTGGATGGAGTTCGCTTTTTTGTGTGCATCGATACCTATTGCGTGTTCATTCACCGATTCAGGGCGTTTCTGATCAAACGTGTTGAAACTAATACCTAGGTAAATCCCGAAATCACACATTGCTGCGTAACAAATTCGCAAATTATGGCCAGATAAATAAATAGGTAGGTACCTACATAAATTTTGTACATGTTAGAATCAAAATGGGCCTGTTTTCATAAATAAAATACAATTATAACAAAACACGCATACACACGGGCCAGTGTACCTAAAATAAACTGACTACTACAAATGCATGGATTTATGAATCATGCATTCCATTTACTGTTAGTGCTTATAATACCACCGTTGGTACGCGGCCCTCTGGTAAATGCGGGTAGGTAAAAGCTTGAAAAGATAGCTACTTGTGACAATTTCATAAAATAGTTGATTATGCCAAAAACATTTCTTCTCATTTTTTTCGGGGAAAGTTCATGAACTGAATATACCTAGGTAGGTAAACAACACCAAACAAACGGACGGACTGAAACACTTGTGTAGCTGACTCATCACTAAATATTCATAGCTGCGTAAAAAGTATTTTACCTGGAATTCTGGCGCAAACGTACCAGCTTCAAAGTGGTGCAAAACATCAATATTAAAGTACTTTCGCTAACCGCAACAAAGTGCTGGGCACTGTGATTTTGTGTGTCAATCCGTAAAAAATAAACATGTTTTCGAAATGTTTTCGCTATTCACTACGTATTGTATTTATTGAAGCGGCATTGAAATGCAAATGCGCACATCAATAGTGCGGTAAATGGTGGGAAGCTCGTAAATAAAATAGACAGGAACTCTGTGACAGATGAAAATTGTGAAATAAACCCTGTGAAAGCAGCCAACCATCACATCTGGGGGCCTGTAAATGCCATGCAAAGTGTGAAAATCATGTAAAATACCCTGTAATGTGGCAAAATTCGTTTTACACGACATTTGACACGGCATTTTACAGGATCTGGGATCGGCACCCGATTCATGAGATCTTCCTCTGCCTATAAAAGAAGAAACACATCATAAAACAGTAAACACACTCAGATCTGCAATACAGCCAGCCGCCACTGGCACGTAAACAACCGCAATAATAAATGCTCGCATGGAACATCGAGAACAGGGAAATTCATGCATTTGGGAATCGGGTTTCATGGAGAGCCGCGGGGGCCAAACACATTTGTTTGTACCGGACGCGGAATGTCAGCCAGAGAACACGCTCTACATGTATCCCATTGAAAGTGATATTCGTGTTTGAGATAGAGGTGTTATGGCGCCATGTATAATATTAATGACGCCATTTTAGCTTTTTAAAGTTGAATACACCGTGGCGCGTTTAATGGCACTGCTCAAGTGACAGACATGCATATATTTACTGTAAGCAAAGTTGTCAGCGGATTTATGAAAGCAGCTTTCTTGCACCCTTGGCTGAAGGACTCTTAGAAGACTCAGAGTCACCGCAAAAAAATCGACCGCGGAACCGCCGATCGGATATAAAATCTAGGTGAGTAAAGTCGGCAGACATTACACTATACAATGATACTGTAGGAGCCACAGCGATGACATCATTTTTGGAATTCGGCCAAAAATGAAAAATGGGTTAAATACAATGCGTAACAAAAATGATGAAATCACGCTTTACTGGCGTGCTGACGGCACGCTGATCCGATGGGCTGCACACTAGTTGACACAAGGTCTGTGTCAACTCAGATTTCGGCTTAACGTGAAAAAAAATCAAAATCAAAGATTTCTGTCCAAAAATCACGAACGTTCCGTCAGGCTCATCTTTTTTGTGTGTGAGCTCAATAACGACAGTTAAATTTTTACGATTTCTTACATTTGACAGAGAACGCACATAATTTTAGCCCCCTGTGCGTACGCTCGACCTACAATTCCCATTTTTAAGTGCGTGGTGGGCCTCGAAAGGTTCGTAAAAATCACAAGTTTGTATGGGGAAAACGACACGCCCGGCCGAGCAAAATTCACGTGCAATTTTAAGATGTAGGCTGGCGCGAGAGCACGGAATAACAGTGGCACATGGCTTGGTGTGAAGCAATGTAACCCATCAACATTCCAGCTTTTTGGCACGATGCCAAAATAAGATTTTTTATTTTATATAGGTTTTTATTTCTATTTTTATTTTAATCGGCAGTCGGAACTTATGTTCCGCCTCAGTCGACGCTCAGCGAAGGGAAACATTAGTGAAGGGAAACATTAGTGGACCAAACCTGTATAATATCATGTCTGCCGACTATACCCGATTAGTGATGGAAAAGCGCCATGGCGGTAGCTTCAAATGAAAAAGCGCCATGGCGCTTTTGACGCTTGGCGCTAATTCGCTGTGGCGCCATTGGCGCTTGGCGCTGGGTTCGAAAAAGCGTCATGGCGCTTGACTCCAAAGTCCTGGCGCTGTTTCCATGACTACACCCGATAATCCTGGAGAATATACGACAATACACGGTCGCCTTCAAAGCTCTGGAAACTTCGAACAATTTCCGCAGAACATTGTGAAGCTTCTTAAGCTAGGTACATCTGCCAACCTGTCTGGAGGACCGTAGATATCCAAAAACAGTGACCTATATAAAAACGACATAATCAGTAAATTATATTGACTTTTTAGTCAAGATGTCCACTCAAAATCCTATTTTTGACAACGTTTCTCTCAAAACCGTGATCTAATTCCGAACCCTAGTTGGTCCCACCGCAAAATCCAGTAATTTTATTTACACGAATTATAAAATATACCACCATTCAATAAATAAATCCAGTCTCATGTGGCCCAGAATGTGACGCGGCCACATGCGACCTTGCGCGGCATTATTAGACGCTGCCGCGGCACCGCAAATTGATCCATGCATCGAATTCGTCGATTTCATTCATCAATAAATTGAGTAAAAATTCAATGAAGGGTAACTTTTTGAAGAATTTTTGAAATTTTGAAATATTCTACTTTCGCTAAAAATAATGTAAAAAACGCTCATTTTTTGCTGGTTGGTAATTTGCGACCGTATCGTCTCGTTTGCGCGAGATAAATAACAATGACGCTTATAGCGGGGCACAAACAACCTTGAGAAGGGTTTTTTGCATCGACGAGTTTTCCACCTTGATTGCGAAAAATGCGCGCTATTTTATCAGTTGACTGGGTATATATTTTTTAAACAGTGTATTCTTTGTGTTGTGGGTTATACTCAAATCAGTTCAAAGATTTTGAGTTTCTGATTGATATTCTGCTCCACACAAAAATATTGATAGCGAATCCAAATGTCAATAGTCTCAAAATCTAAGACATCAATGGCGACATTTATTAAAAAACAACATGTAGCATGGCGCATTTTTGGTGGCATCTGACATTTGGAACAACGCCAGTGCCATACAAAGGAAGCACGAATAACGAACCATGTCTTTTCCATTAGTTTACGCACTAATACATGATGTTTAACATGGGTCAGGCCTATTACGCATGTAAACCCATTATGCATGTAGACCTATTTAACGCACATTATACACGCATGGCTAAGAAAGGGGGTGGGTAACCCCAACCCAAACCGCCCAGCCATCTATCTATACCAGAGGCAATTTTTTTTTGGTTACTTTCCCCTGAACAGCCCTCCCCCTGCAAATTACCTAGCTATCTAGCTATCTGGACTGCTTTTGAGCAATGTTACCCTAATTTTCACCCAAACTCGCTATTTCACCCAATTTTCATACATTTTATAGATTTTCACCTTTAAAATAACTAGATCATGTTTTTATGGCATATTTTCAGCATGCCAGGTATAGTTAGATGCGTGCCGGTTCTTGATGCGTAACGGGTTTACATGCATAATGGCACAGGTCCGAACATATACGCAATATTCACTCGGAAATTTGAAGGACACAAAATATTCGTCGATAGTGATCGTCAAAGCTCGCAGATAGTAAAACTATTGAGTTTGAACTTCTATGTATTAGCAACAGCCATGAAATGGGCAACAAAAAATCGACATTTGGGCGGCAGTAAAAACATCTCATCGCGTGATAAGGAATATGCATTGAACAGTGGCCTGTTCTATTGGCACAGGAAATCAACTTGTCGTGTATTTTATTTTTACAGTATTTACTCGAATAATACCCCGGGGAATTATTTTTTAGTCAGACTTTTTTGACGGGGGACTGTTCGAGGGGGAACTATTCAATGGGAATTAACTTTTCGTCAAAATTTGCAAGCATGCTTCTAGTAATTCATTTCATGAAATATGCTTTTTAACAGCATAACATATCATTTTTTGTTCGAATTATACACAACAAATAAATCATATGCCTGAAGGAAGGAAGGGGGGATTATTCGAGTAAATACGGTATATGCTACATTTGATCAAATGTGACTTCAGCCTTCATCCAAGCCACTGATTTCCTGGTCCAATCAAAGGTCATCAATGCGACAAATAAGTTCGCTGGGGAAAATAATGAGATGCACGGTGGGATAAATCATCATAGAAATCTATAATCGCGGGAAGTAAATAATATTTTGAATCGAATCAACAAAAAAATATCATTGCGCTGCATGGCAAAAATGTACATACAACAAAAAATAAAAATATCTCGAGTGTAAAAATATCTGAATCTTGCGAGTGGAAATGTAAATTGACACAACGTATTACTTCACAATTGGCACGACCTAATAAAATAGCCAATTTTCATCCAGGCAGACGGCACTTCAATTATTTATCAACAACAATGAAATTCTTTTACACATTGAATCTCAATTTTTTCTGCGATGGTTGAAATTGCCTTGACTGAAAAGAAGCCACGAAATACATACATATACCTAAAATTTATATCACACATAAATTTTTTTTCAAATAACTGCACACTTTGCAAAAATTGCTAGCTACTTACCATCTTAAGGTCAAGTAAAATACTTATCATCATTCCGCAACAACCAAACCTACTCAATCAAAATTAACCAAATTTACCGCTCCAAAATGCCGGTAGAATTAACCATGCAGGGATGTCTGGCGAAAAATCCGACCGATTTTGGCTCAGTGCCAAAATGCGCCAGCACCGCGGGTGGAGGAATGTCACAGGATTGACTGACTGCAGTGACAGCTTTTTTGCACTTGCAATCGAAGTTGTTGCAAGAGCACACTGCACGCAGACATGACCTGTGAAGTGGAAATGCTCTGTTGATATTGATATTAAATGGCCGTTTTGCAGGGTTTTTTAAATATAAAATATATAAATACAAGATACTTTTCTACCTGTTTTTGTGCCTACCGTATTTCATCGAAGTACCCCCAGGGGGTGTATTTTCCCCCGGCTTACTAGGCGAGGGTTACTCCCATAAACACGATCTTTACGAAATAAATATATCAGCAATCAGCATTTAAATATTTCCACCCAGCGAACCCCAACAAAACAGAAATCAAGTTGAAGTGACTAACAATGATTATGGAAACATTTACCGTATTACCTCGAAATACCCCATGTAGGGTTCAAACGGGATCCCGATCCTGGATCCCGTGAAATTCCGGGATTTACCAGTCCCGATCCCGAAACCCCAATCCCGATCCCGATCCCGAAATCCAAAAATACCAATCCCGATCCCGATACCGAAAATTTTCAAATCCCGATCCCGATCCCGAGAAACTCCCAAGTCCGGGATCCCGATCCCGGAAAAATTAGTGGAAATTATAAAAAGTTGAATAATGACGTTTTTGCATGCAAAAATGTGGACGGAAACCCCCAGCGTCAATTTTATGCCACTTTTCTGGCATCCAACAGTGTTTTGAGACCTTTAGGAACAACTGTGAATGCCAGAAAAATGGTCAAAATCTCTATCACTAGAACCCAATCCCGATCCCGGTAAAATGCCTATCCCAATCCCGATCCCGATCCCGTGACCCCAATCCCGGTCCCGAAATCTCAAAAAACCAATCCCGATCCCGAAACCCCAATCCCGATCCCGAAATTTCAAAGTGAATCCCGATCCCGATCCCGAAAAGTCAATCACGTTTGGACCCTACCCCCATGGGGGTATATTATTTCGCCAGCAAAATTTGAGGGGGGGGGTAATTCGAGGGGGGGTTATTCGATGGGTTTTTTTATTTCGTCAGAAATTATCGTGAGGATCGTAGTAAATAGTAGGCATTTGCGTACCCAAAACAGGTTATAATTGTGTCCAAACAGGATATATTTGGACATAAAAACGTAGATAGCTACACAAACTAGTCTATGTGTAGCTGCAATGCAAATTAGCAGTAATATACATCATGTACAGTGCATACATGACGTATTTATACAGTACATGACGTACATCATTCAGAAGGGGGGTATTTCGAGGAGGGTATTATTTCCCCAGCCCATTTTGAGGGGGGGTTATTCGAGGCGGGGGGGGGGGGGGTAATTCGAGGGGGGTTAATTCGAGGAGGGATAATTCGAGGTGATTAGGTACCTAAATAACGTATGGATGCCTACAATAACGTCAACATTCACACTCACCGATAGTTCATTCTGGATTTCCTTTTTCCCAATACCTGCATACACTGCTGCTGTTTGATGTAAGCGCACAAGTGCTTCGAACCGCGACACTTTTTCACTTTTGAGTCAATTTTGTGCAACGGCCGTCCGCGTCTGCGCCGCCGTTGACGATGCTTTCTGTGTTTTAAATGGGAGTTCTGAAAATGTAGAGACTGATTACACTCCCACTCCCAGAGCCTGTAGAATGCCCTGTAAAATGGCAAAATTCATGTAATGTGTCAAAAGTCAGGTAAAATGGCAAACGACCAGAAAAAAAATAATTTTTGAAATTTTCCAGGGCATTTTACATGCTGTTTGACACTTTCCATGACATTTGACATTTTACAGGGCATTTTACACAACGTTTGACACTTTGCATGACATTTTACATTTCACAATTTGCATGACATTTTACAGGGCATTTTACACGCTGTTTGACACTTTCCATGACATTTGACAGGGCATTTTACACGACGTTTGACACTTTGCATGACATTTGACATTTTAGATGACGCTTGACACTTTGAATGACATTTGCCATTTTACAGGGCATTTTACATGACCTTTGACACTTTGCATGACGTTTGACATTTTACAGGGCATTTTACATGACGTTTGACACTTAACATGAATTTGCCATTTTGTTTCTCTGAACCGGTTTTGTCCACGCAGATGTACAGTGTCTTCTACACACCAACCCCTTTCAAACCCCCTGAGACCCAACCTGTGCGACGGTCGATTCTCCCCGCCCACTGCATGCACATTGTGAACTGGGCTCGTTCTCGACGGCGGCGAGGCGGCACGGCCACCGGTAAGCATGTTCCACGCTACATTGGACAATTTGTTGCCGCTGGCAGCCGGCGCACGCGCAGCCGCTCTAGTTGGGGAAATGTTGTTTTGTTTGAAGTTTACAGAATGTGATTTTATAAAACTGACAAGGTTTTTGACGATATATATCCTATGGATTATCGACCAATTTTTCATATAGAATCTTGGATCTCGACCATTTTTCCCTATTAAACATCGAATATCGATATCGAGGGCCCATATCAATATCGATATCGAATGAGTTCCAGAAAAATCGATATCCAACCGAAAATCGATATCGTAAAGACATATAGTTCCAACCCTCAACCTGACCCACCTAATTTTCTGCTTTCTCCATCTGTGATACATTCTATCCTGCTTCGAGGCGCATTTCCTCCAACCCCCGTAAATCCACGACTGAGCCGCTTGATGTCGGCTCACATTCGCGTGGATTTGTCGACCGTTTTGCACCAACATTTCACTGTCGCGATCGTCGCTTACGTCGTCGGATGGATTCTGAGATTACGTTTTTATTGAAATATTTCATGCCTACATTGTCAGATGTTCTTGGAAAAAATTAATGCAAATATTATTAAATTAAAGAAAAATAATTGGTAGAATTATGAAGAGAAATGAAGTCAAAAGTAATTTATACAGCTGTATAATTCAAAGAAACTCGGGTGATCCACTCGAGGAGAATTCTTGTGGAACTAAAAAAGCCCCAAAGAGCTTTTTCGATAGCTAGTACGTACCAAAATGGATCCACAAAAAAATCCAACCCACAAAGGGCACCCACCAAATTAAAATTGCCACAAAGTCCGCATACGGCGCCCATAAACTCCTTATCCAAAGTGATCTGCACCAACGAGTAGCCATCCCAGACGATTTTGAGTCGGCCAGAAAAAACACGCAGCACCAGGTGCTTGCGTCTGTCCATCATGGCGGAATATACTCCCAACTTTACGTAGGGCAGGCGCCGCAGGCGGCCGTTCTCTTTGAGGCGCTGTATTTGGGATGGTATATGGGTTTATGTGTGAGAGAAATGAACATTTTTGTAAAAATGGAAATATTTATGTTTGTGTGGCAAATAAAAATTACGCAGTGTGAAAAGTGCGGCTACTTTACACATTGTGTAAAAGTGGGGAAAAAATTACAAAAAGTGGAAAACTTGAGTGGACAATAAATTTTTTTTCCGGAAAAGCAAAAACACATTTTCGATCAGTAAAAAACAATTTTAAACATAAGGAATACAAAAACATGTGGAGCAAAAACCACCAAACTCACTTTACTCTGAAGCAGAGACAATCTAATAACATTTGGCTCAGTGCCAAACGTGCGCTCATCTGTCCTGAGACGCACGGTGAGGTGCTGCGTTCTGGCGCCATTGAAACGACCCCTCTTTGCGGCGCCACGTTTTCCCATCACGTTGTGAGCCACGATGCTGAATGAAGGCACACTTGCCGCGGAGCTGCGAAAGGGACGGAGATTTTGCCGTTTGAAAAAATGACTGGGATGTTATGGTGAATAAACATTCTTTTGCAAAAAAATCACAAAGCCAAAGTGTGCAGTAAGGTTGGGAACCCGACCCGACCCGAACCCGATACCCGCACATATTTTGAATTTTGGAACTTTTTGGACCCTATATCCGCAGCGAAAATTTTGAAATTCCCAAACCTCGTGTATCCTACACTGTACACATAACAATGTAGGATGTATAAAGCGCAAAGTTGTTAAATGTACACTTTGAGAAGCGATTCTGCAGTACCCGTGCGCCAATCCATACCTAGACATGCCCAACACACAAACAAGTTTTATTAAAAAAACACACACAAAAGAACGAACCCTGAGCGAGAGGTGCACTGTTGGGCGAGCACGTAGCGGCAGGTGCCGTGGAACTCGTAGTTGAGCCCGTCGAACGTGGTGTAGTGCGGGTCGCCGAACACGCTGCACGTGGCCTCTTCTGCACGGCGGAAAAACGTGTGAATTTTGAAATGTGAAACACTTATAGAGAGAAGAACACAATCGAATCCTGATAGTGATGGCGCTCATTGGGTGGCAACGATACTAAATGTCAACCGGTTCCGATCCCAATTCAAAGTTTACTGACGAGTAACACTACGCATCATTCCATACACATATACTGCATGCCGGCTTTCTAAACACACTGCACATTAATCAAATTAATTTCAACACTACAGCTTCATTTGCAATGTGATTCAACACTGCATTTCAACGTCATTCAACGGCTGGCCAGTGAGCTTCGAATTGGATTGGAACCAGTTGACATTTACTGTCTTTGTCAACTAGTGTGTGTAGGTAGGCACAACAAAACAAATATTCTCCAAAAAACTCACTCAACTCGCACCGCTCACAGCACTGTCCTATTCTCGGCGGCACTTTCGCATAGCCCTTGGGACATCTGGCCACCTTGTCCAGGGGGCAGGTGCGCTTGGTGCAGATAGATGACCCGTTGGTGCACTGGCAGCTGGTGCAGGGGTCGGCTTGCCAGCGGGAGCCGTGCTGTGTGTGAGGGATGGTTTTTGGGTCTTTTGGAGTTTTGGTTGTGAATCGAACATAGTAGTGCGACTTTTTAGACAGGTGTTGAATTTTTTAAGATGAGTCAAACTGGTGTGATAAATTCCTTGTGTTTACATTATTCAAATGTGATGGAGAAAAATTTATGTATTCTTTTTACCGCATTAGCTCGAATCACTCCCTCATAGTGACGAAATAATAATTCCTCCTTGAGAAATACCCCCCCCCCCACGAATAATCTCCTCTCCAAAGAGTGCGACGAAAAATAATACACCAGGGGAATTATTCGAGCAAATACGGTATTTCGGTCCATAAGTACCGAAAATTAGACACCACAATTCCAAAACCAACCACATACTCCTGCTCCTCAAAGTGACACTTTTTCGGCTCAGTATGACTGCAAAATGGACAGCACAAACCCGGCGACAGGACCAATCTACTAGCGGGACAATCCGTCTTAGGGCACACAAATCGTCTGCAAATAACGACCGAGTCCTCGCATTTGCATAGCGTGCACGAGTCTGGCCGAAACGACCGCTGGTGTTCGTAAGTCCGCCGTTGGAAGGTGCACTGGCCCCTGAGGGACGGCTGGGCCACCGATTGTGTGCGGCACTCTGGGCAGCACGAGTTTGTGGGTAGGTAGTGGTCGGATTGGGGGCAGTCCAGGGCGGGGCAAGCCATTCTGGGTGGGGGGGGGGGGGTGATTTATGTATGAAGGGACTACGCATGTGTGCAGCAGCAAATTTTGCAGATTCTGAAACTCGCAGCAAAAACACGAAGTGAAAAAGAAAAAAATATGCGCCAGGCGCCAATACCATACAAAATAATAGCGCCAGGCGCCAGAAAAAAGGGCACCAATGGCGCCATGGCGCTGACGCCCTCTTGGCAGTAATTCCATCACTACTATAGTGTTGTTGGCAGTTGATTCTACATAGCCGGTGTCGCACACGGAAGCGCAAAATCACCAATGCAAAAAAATCCCCACCAAACAATAAGGAAACACGAACCCACCTGTAACACTGGCATCCGAAATCGAAACACTGACATTTGACACACTTATCCGCCGCAGCATCAGTCACCGCAGTGGCATTATTCTCCTCACTCGGCTGGGACACGTCAACGGGCGCGTGCTGCTGCTCGACGAGCGTGACCACGGGCGCCAGCTTGGCCGAGCGCAGCCAGCCGCCCGAGGACATCCGCGCCGCCGCGGCTAGTAGACGGGCGCCTTGCCGCGCGTCTGAGGGTGTTTGCGAAGTTGGCACGTTTTGGAGCAATGGAATCGAGAAAAGTTATAAAGATTTTTACAGTGTTTATCAAATTTATTTTCAGTTGGTTTGATCTGGAATTTTATCTGGACTGGGTTTAAAAACAACAATCCTTTTTATTAAAAATCTCCGAAAAAACCCATGTCGTTGAAAAAAAGAAGCGTTTTTCCATCCCTAGACTGGATCTCAACTTCTGTCTGTGAAGGCCGAAAGAAAGCATATTTGCAGTTGATAGCAGAGTTGTTTAAATACCGGTATTTTTGGAAAGCGTAAGCGTAAGCGTAAATACACTTTCCAAATTTTGAGTGTGGATACTCAAAGCGTAAGGTATTTTTTAAATACCTAGGAAAGCGTAAAAAAAAGCGTAAGCGTAAAAATTTTCAGGGAGTTTTTGCTCAGTGAATTCGTTGAAAATCAAGCTTTCAGCAACATTTTTCAGATGTCCACTTGGTAATCTGCCCTTAGATGTTGCTGGCACTTGATCGACAGCACCAGTCAATTAATCTTCATTTCCGAACTCGGACTTTGTGCTATCGATTTTTGCGATGCATTTATGCATAATTCTCATAAATACTTACCGCATTTCTTCATATAGCATAAACGTAAGATACACTTATGTCATCTTCATTTTCGAACTCATGCATTTTCGGTCACAAAATTTCTTTTCTGAAGCCATTGCCATCTAAAGCCATCTAAATTTTTTGCCCGACGAAACAGTATAAAGGATACCTACATTCATATTGCGACACAATTTGTAAAATACATGTGCCGTTATTTCCAATGCATTACTGTACACATGCAGTCTTTTTTGTATGCAGTTTCGTTCACTTTTTTGTAGATTTACACTTTTCACAAAAGCATAAAACCGGACCACGTGAAAAACTTTTTTACGCTTTTAGTACCCGGGTATTTCGACCGGGAAAGCGTAATAAAGCGTAAAGGTATTTTATGAAAGCGTAAGCGTAAGCGTAAGTATAAATACCCATTTACCCGGGTATTTCGGGTAAGCGTAAATACGCTTTCGCAACTCTGGTTGATAGCAGTAAAACTTGCGCGACTGCTCAAACTTCACTTCACTATTTGCAACCTTAAACAAATCCCAAAAATAATCTGATAATCCCAAGCGAACCTTTAGGACAAAATGGGCAGCAGTGGCCGGGCAGGTGCACCGGCTTGTCGCAGTCCAGCACGCACTGCATCCGCGACATGGTCACCACGCCCGCCTGCGACGGAAAATGACGGAAAATGTTTTTTATAAAGTATGTAGTGGCATATAGTGCGTTTTTTGTTCATCCTAACTCATCCCCACACAGATACCATTATTTGAAAATATTTTTGGGAAACAGCATGTTTTTAGCGCTCACAGGTAAGAGTCTGGTCTGGCGTAAACACGAGGTGTCATGAGAAATGGTGCGTCCGCAAGGATATGAAATTTTCACAAATTAATTTTCTACGTGGTGTAAACGTTTTTGCAAAGCACGGCATGTCAATAAATGGGAATAACCTAAAAACCATAAAATTTATGTAGCCTTAAAAACAACTACTTCACTACAACACCGTCCCGCCGCAAATACGTCCGTCAACGTCTCAATTAAGCTTCCAAATTCCAATCTGAAAATTCTGAACCTGGCCTTGAAGCGGTACCAAAATGGACCGCAGCTGTCACAGAGTCGTACAAACAAAAGCGTCATTAAATCAGCCCATAAAGCGGGCAAAAAGACTCTTAGATTGTCGGAAAGCACTAAAATTGGCAATGTTTTGACAATTCCAACTGTCAATCACCACTGCGACATTTCGTGGCAATTTACTGTCAAATTTTCCGTTGGTCGCCATAAAAACTACATGTTGAACATTTCTCATTTCAAACTGAAATCCGTTATTTTCTCAATAAGTGTCGATCGTAAAACGAAATGTCTTTATCGTCCCATTTGCTAAGAAAATGGTCTGATTTATGCGAATGCTAAAACAACGGAAAACGATCATTACGGAGGCGTGAAGTGGGAGTGGCACAGATTTGATTTGTTCGTTTTAAGGAAACACAAATGGTAATATTTGTGTAGGTAAAAAAAAACGGTTGACGGTTTGAATGCGATTTGTGGAAATGGAAACGCAAGGCTTATAGCAAAAAAATATGGAAATCAGAGCACGACGTGAAAACGGTTTTTGGTCTGATTTAACATCATTTTTCAGCCAAAACAACACAAGGCTAAACACACCAAATAACAGACGTCACAGACCGCTAGGCGTCACGAGTGCCCTCACTCATAAAACCTAATTTGCAAAATGACAGTGATTGCCGACTGCAGACGAAACATCAAAACAATGACGTTAACAACGAGTAACCTAAGTTTTTACCACGTTTGAGCACGTATTTATTTGCTTTATTTACTTATTTTATTGCAGCACAATGGGAATTAAAAGTAATATGGAACGCACGGCTTTAACAGGGGGCACACCCAGTCGCTGTGATGTCTAATGTGTAATAAGTATATGGAAAAAATTTACATGTCTTTTGACACTTTACATGACATTTTACATGTTTACAGGGTCCGGGAGTGGCACCAGGTAGCCACACCAACCTTGCAAGTGAGCGTCCTGCACGCATCCTGCTGGCTCAGCCAATGCTGTCCATTTTCGTACAGCGCGCCCGCATATGCGCACGGGCGGCACTTGACGCAGCAACTTTTCCTGCCGTCAGCGCGGCCGCTCGCCATGTTGCCGCCGTTGAGCTGCAAATTTTTGAGACATGTGAGGTTCTAGCGAGAAATTTAAGGGGAAAATAACCAGAAGAAAACAGAAAGGGGATGGGTAACAGCGTTGAGCAGCGAAATTTGGGGAAACTTATAGATCAGTTTTGTACATATTTGAATTTACCACAATGAGGAGTCTGTCAACTGCACTACTGTTGACTGCGATCAAAGATCATTCATTCAAGTAAACCCAAATGTGTTCAAAACAGATTTATGAGTTTCCTTAATTTCAACAGCGTACTATAGTCCCGTGCGGCCACACAGAGCACACCACAAACCTACCGCGTGCGAGGCGAGCTGCACACTGGTGCCGTTGCCGGGCAGCGACGCGTCGTCGGCCAACACGACGGGGCAGGCGGACGTGTCGGCGCAGGGCTCGCGCGCGCAGTGCACCCGGCCTTGCTGCGGGGGGGGGGGGCAATTTAAAATTCATTTTAAAATGCGGTAGTTAGAGTGTAGACAGAGTGGCCGGCAAAAATGCGCTAACCCTGCAAACGCAGTGGATGCACGGCTGGTTGCGCATCTGCCCGCCGGTGAGCGCCCAGATGTCCACGGACTCTCCCTCGTTGGCGCACCGAGTTGTTGATCCTGCGAACGGACAGAAACATTTGGACGCTATTGATGGGAGTTAAAAAAGTGAAGGTATTTTTGGAAAGAAGCCAATTTTGGACTAACTGATGGTACAATTGATGGTAATAAAGAGATTCATTCTTTGTGTAAATATTGTTTCCAGTTTACTAGGTTAATAATTTCTATGTAGCGTGTCCAGCCGCATTCTGGGTTCGATCACCTTTAGGTACACGATACACCATTTCAACGGCACGTACCGCAAATCCTCGAATAAGTCCCCATGGGAGTTATTTTACATCAGATACTTTTCACTGTGGAGTTATTCAAGGGAGACTTATTCGAGAATATACAGCATTCGAGAATATACAGCAGCTCCACCAAAAACAACAGCATCCCAAAACCGACCTTGTATCGTCACAGGCGCGGCGACCGTCTGCTTGCAGCACATGACCACCAGCGCCAGCACGCAGCTCAGCAAGAGCAAGGAAGGCAGCGCCGCGCCCGCGCCGCCTCGCCGCAAACCGCCGACCCCGCAAACTGTACACATCTGCGGATGGGGGTGATATTTAAGGGAATTATGAACTTGAATTGTGTAGATGACTTTGAATGGGGTAGATTCTGGATAATATAGGGTTGTGATGTCCATGATATAACACCCAGTAATGAAAAAGTGCCCAATACAATTAATACCTAAATACCTAAAGTCTTAATTACCTAAATACCTACCAGCCATTCTGAGGCTATATATAACATCACAAACTACTGGCAATTGTCTTGTTATACCTGTATATGTTGACCCATAACCATATTTGGGAACTTTTAAAAAACCCGTTTTATTTAATATAAAAAAATGTTGAAAGAATGTTGTTGGTTTTTTTAAAAAACAGGGTCGTAAAAAACATTTTGGGCCATCCCTGCTTCAGACATTTACTTTTTTCAATATAACTACTGGCGGATGTGCCCAGCTGAGACTTGAGAGATGGCTCCCCTACATAGTCGTTTTGTGCTTTTGTATAATCCAAACCTATTGGCAGGTTGCCAAAAGAAAGGTAACTCACCCCATATAAACAGGTCACATTGTCATTCCGAGAACTATACAACTGCCATGGCCCATGAGGAGTAAATTCGTGCGTATTGCCAGAAAATTCTATCACTTTTTTCTATCAGACATATTTAGCGAAATAAATAATAGAAGTACCGTTTCGCATAGAAATGTTGCTTGAAGATTTAGGGCTAACAGCATGCAATAAGTTGCTAAAGGTCGAGTGTTCTGCGAGAAATTTGGAGAGATTATTTTTGACTAAGTGTGATTAGGGTTCAAACGGGATTGACTTTTCGGGATCGGGATCGGGATCGGGATTCACTTTTTGAGATTTCGGGATCGGGATCGGGATTGGGGTTTCGGGATCGGGATTGGCCGGGATTGGGGTCACGGGATCGGGATCGGGATTGGCATGTTTTCGGGATCGGGATCTAGGGATAGAGATTTTCTTCACTGTTCTAGCATTCACAGTTGTTCATAAAGGTCTCAGAACACTGTTGGATGCCAGAAAAGTGACATAAAATGGACGCTGGGGGTTTGCGTTCACATTTTTGCATGCAAAAATGTCATTTTTTCACTTTTTATAATTTCCACTATTTTTTCCGGGATCGGGATCCCGGACTTGGGAGATTCTCGGGATCGGGATCGGGATTTGAAAGTTTTCGGGATCGGGATCGGGATTGGTATTTTTGGATTTCGGGATCGGGATCGGGACTGCTAAATCCCGGAATTTCACGGGATCCGGGATCGGGATCGGGATCCCGTTTGTACCCTAAATGTGATGTCCGCCGAGTATAGTAATTATACCATTTATTTCCACCAATTTTTACCACATATTGTTTAAAACACCTTTAGAACTTCAGTGGATAAAAATATATTTATTTTTCCTCCATCATTAGCCACCTTACCTGATATAAAAACGGCTGTTTTTCTGAAAAATGTTTTATTTCATAAAAAAACATAGCAAACACATTTCGCAAGCATATGGCGCACAGACGACGTACTCAATCATGAACCATTCATATTTGATAACCAAAAAGTGCACAAAAACTTTGAGCTACCTGTTATAGAATAAAAACTAGTTTACATCTATCTTAGAAGTTAGAAGCCAAAATAATGCGATAGGGGGCGAAATTGACAGAAAAGTGCAAACACGCGCCGTGATAAATTGCCCAGGCCCAGCAAACAGTGATAAATACACAAAGTTTTCCCTGTTGGTGGAGAAGCAACGCAAAAGCGCACCTGCCGTTAAATGGATACGATGACACAGAGCGGAAGTTCACCCATTTTCGGCTTGGCAACGAATGAAACAGTGCTATTTCTGCGCGAACTAGGGTTCGAAACCCGACCCGACCCGACAAGTTAGGCAGAACCCGGATTTGATTTGATGGCAATTATATGCTGAAAAATTTATGAAATTTACAATAAGTAAATCGCTTCTCCGCTAAAATGCATGATCCATTTGACATGAGCCACACCAGTCATTCACAATATTTAAAAATGGCCATTTTTGTGCAGGTGCATATTTATGTATTTGGCACAAAAAATTGATAACATCAAAGATTGACAAAATTGCAGGTGCGAAAGTTGTTATTTGTCCACATTCCAGATGCATAATGACTAGTTCCAAAAACATTTTTACAACACACTCCAAAATCTTTTTTTACAAATTGGACTAATTGAGTTTATTGAACTTTGCATTGTCATCAGATGAAATCATCAAATGAATATGGATGGACAACACTTCAGTTAAATGATGTGAAGTGAATTTCCACTCACCTTTGTTCATTATTTTAAAACTTCATTATTTTAGCAAATTTGTGCCACACTGTCACTCCAGAGGCCAGTCCCACAATTTGACAAGTATGCTTTACTCTTGACTTTTAACTTGACTCTTGACTTTGTCACATGTGGCATGTGACAAAGTCAAGAGTCCAGTTAAAAGTCAAGAGCAAAATCATAAGTCAAAACTAAAGCATTTGTCAACTTGCAGTTGCACCAGCCAGTATTATATGCCAATTTCCCCTCAATACTTCGTGGGGAAGTTACTCAAAAAATATATGGCAGATTATACCTATTTATCGAGTACAATAAGACCCGGAATCGCAGAATCAATATTTCGAGAGACCCGAATCTAGCAAACCGCAAAACCCGAATCCACTCTCGGGTTTTGTCATCATAGTTCAGCTGGCTTTCGAGTCGGTTTTCCAACGCTACTTGTGCCATTAGCGCCGCCGGGGCGAGCCAGGTAAGACGGCACGAATTCAAACTTGGGCTATGACCGCAGTCGGCCATAAAATACAAACTTGGGGTGGTGAAAAAGCTAAAAATTGTAATTGCAACATTTAATGAAGCCATAACACCGTCGTATTAATGTGTTCAAACAACAAATACGGCAATATTTTTATTCAGCTATTATACGAGAACCTGCCCGCTGATAGAAAGCGCGCGCAATGCCTAAGTAGTTCATTATCATGTGATAATGACTGAAAATAATGCGACTTAACATATTTACGCCTAAATACCTACGCGAATGAAATTAGCACCTGGGCCACGCGCAGTTAAAGTGCAAAGTAGTATAGAACACCTGGAGCTTAATTCCGCATTTTTTCAAGTGACAAGAACCAGGATTTGTTAAGTATCGCTTTTTTGACATGTTCCTTACAACTTTGTAATATCTTTGGATTCTTGCCAGTTTTCAAGTCAGTTTCCGCTACCAGATGAAAAAGGGAATTGCAATTTGCAAACGACTAAAAATCGTCCGAAAATGAAATGCTACCAAAAAACGTACGGCATAAAACCCACACGAAGCTTTTATGCCGGCGGTGAAGAAATCAAAGTGGGCGGGGCCAAGCGACAAATGGCACCCGCCGAAAAGACAAACCACAGGAATCCCCCAAGGATAAAACCGCAGGAATCTCCAATCTCGGACGCTTATCTCCATTTTTCATCGCAAATGACGCAACTGCACGTCGCGTGTCGCCGCCGCGGCGCATGTGGCGCTAATTACGCAACCGTATTGCATGGAACCTCAAGCTGCGCGTGTCAGATGTTTTTTTAGGACGGCAGGATATAAATATTTTTTGGAATATTCAAATTGGGAGGAAGACCGGTAGTTCTTCGTAGATCGGATTTTTTAAAACAACTGCAGAAAACTGTTCGACACGCGAATATCGGGGGATTTGATTTATGTTTGATTAAAGGATGCATAAAACGAACTGTTAATCCCGGCCGGATCCCAGATGCTGTTCGAAAAAACCAGGGCCGTAATTTGTTCGGCCCGACACTTTTTGGAGACTTGTCAAAAAATGTTTTTGGAGACAATCATAGTAACTTGTCAGAGCAATCAGAGTCAGCCTGATTAAGGCGCCATATTTTTTGGGCATATTAATCGGGCAGCCGAAAAAAACGCGTTGGGCTAATCAAATTGAGCCCCTGGTAGACAAAACGGATCGGCACTTTTTTCCACCCGCATATTCAGAGCGTGCAAAGATGGACGGCGGGCGGGTGCAAATTTCACGCAAATTTTGCAAATTTCCACTTGATCGCATCCGATGACGCCAAACATTGGGCGCTTATAGGCGGCAAATAAATGAAATGAAGGTCATTTGGAAAAATAAACAGCGTATAATGCAAACAGAAACAGACGTATTTTATGTAAATGGCCGCGGAAACGGGCCGGCCTCCCATTTTTGGCTGGCACTAATCAGTCGCGCAAATAAACATTAGTTCAAATTCGAAATCTAAATGGAAACTTGTCCTATTGTTATCGGGGCTTCTGTATGCGCACCCGGGCAAAAAGTGAGTAAAAAGTATTGGTTGTTGTTGAAAAAACCGCCAAAGCTAAATATTTAGCGAAAACCGGGAAGACCGGACGACCGTCCAAATTCACGCTTTTTGTATTTTATGGAGTTTCGAAAGTTTGGCACGATTCCAATTTTACCGGGACTGCAGTCCATTTTATACATATCCAGTATGTAAAAATGATTGAACGCTGTATAAAGACGTGGCGCATCAGATATTGAGAATGTAGTGAGGTTTTGATGAAATTATCAGTCATGATTTAATCGAAACCGCGCTGATTTAACATTCCCGATTTGGCACAACTCCAAAAAAAATAATAATAAAAAATAAAGTTTAAAGCTGCCGCCCGAGGTTGTCTAGTTTCTATAGGTAATGATGTTTCTTGTCATCTCTCAAGTCTAACGTTTCGATCCATGCTACGGAATTTTTCCATGCATTTCTTAAATATGCTAAGCATATGCATGCTATGTCGCATTAGTAAATGCATAATATTTACTTTTTGCATATTAAATGTTTCATTGTCGTTCCCCACACGAGCGTAATGTTTTATGATACGACGTATCTACATATTACCGTATTACCTCCTATTGACGGTAGACCTCCAATATAAAGTACCTACCCTTTAATTGAAGGTATATTACTTTTGGCTTTTCTGAACGTGACGAAATAAACAAGGCCTACCTCCAATTGAAGGTGTACCTCCTATAAATGCACAGCTGGCTGCGTGCCAAAACGCATAAAATCGTAAATACAGTGGCCAAACATGGCAAACAACGATGAAAATGTTGCCGTTGGGCACTAAGACAACTCCGTGTCAACTTGTATTGTGCCTCGTTCACCGTTTTGATACATTCCAGTTTGATAAAATGAATTGCGTTGTTTTGTCCACTGTTGGTTTAATGTTTGCAAAATCTGGGGAAAACAATGGAAAGTAACCTCTAACATAAAGTATCCTCTAATTGGTGGTACAGTAAAAACGGACGAAAGCAATTGAATGTATTCCATTGGAGGTATTTTAATACGATTATGGAGGTATATGCGATTTAGCTTTTGCCGGCAAACATTTTAGAAAATGACAAAAATGGCAGTTTATTTATCATTATTGCATTTATGCGTTATTCGCCACACAACATGTAAAGGTAGGTAAAAAAATAGGTACATAAAAAAAAACTTTTCATGAGCCATTCGTATTATTATAAATAAAGCTATAATGGTGCGATTACAGCTCGGACGTAAAATCCAGCGTAAAATTACATCGCAAAATTGATTACATTAAAGTGGATGATGATTCAGGTCTGCAATTTTTCATGGACAATATGTTTATCAATACCTTCATTGTGACCAAGGGTCATCTTCCACAGTCACGTCTATTTGATTCTGAAAATTCAAAAATTTCGATTTTACACCACAATTTTACGCCAGCTGAAGAAAAATCAATCGATAAATCAGCTACGCCAGGTGATTGCATGCAATGACATAGCGTAGAAAAGATTTTTCTTCAGCTGGCGTAAAATTGCAGTGTAAAATCAAAATTTTTGAATTTTCAGAATCAAATAGAAGTGACCGTGGACGATATGACCCTTGGTCACAATGAAGGTATTGATAAACATATTGTCCATGAAAAATTGCAGACCGGTATCATCATCCACTTTCATGTAATCAATTTTGCAATGGAATTTTACACTGGTATTTTACGTCCGAGCTGTAATCGCTCCATAAGGGAAGTGTGGGTGCATTCATGTTTTCAACTGACCGCACACTTTACAATCAAATCTACCATCAGGGCCGTATCCAGGGGGGGGCTGCAGCCCCCCCCCCTTCCCGGGGTGAGACCTGAAAAACAACTTTCGGTATCATTTTGCAAGGTGTAATTCAAAAATTTTGCGCGCAAGCGCGCATTTTTCTACCAGACGTAAGGAATATCACTAGGTAGATTGTTCCCTTTCGCCACAAATCCTTTTCAATTCACTCAACGGTCTGTTTTACATTGTATTTGTATGTATATTTAAATACATATACAGCGTTCCATGGCGCTGGCGCCTACTTATGGCTCAGCCCCCCCCCCCGTTCGCCGGGTTCCGTGAACAAGCAGCCCCCCCCCGCTCAAAAGTCCTGGATACGTCCCTGTCTACCATCAATTGTAAAGTTGTATTCTTATATACGGTATTTTAACATTCTTTGCACGGTGTTCAGTGCGATCTGTACAAAATAATTAAATACCATTATCGAGACTCGTGACTAAATTTTTGGAACCCATTGATCAATAATAAATAAAGCTCTGAGAAACGATTCACATTGGAATAAAATAGGAAGATACATCACAAAATGTCCGTTTAGCTGGCTTTTATTTTTTTAACAAAACAGAAAAATATCCAATCGACTCTTCAAATGCGAAATACGGTATTTGCGAATAGTCCCCCCTTGAATAATTCCCCCTCTTTTAACTTCCCCTGTAAGACGAGTGAGGAAATAATAATTTCCCTCAAGAGATTTGATGAATTTGTTCTGCCCTATTTTAACAAAAATGGCACGTTTTTATGTTAATAAGTTTGTGAAATGAGTTGTGAAATGAGTTTATAGAAACATGCTTGAAAATTTTGACAAAATAATAACCTCCCTTGAATAATTCCCCCTCAAAAAAGTCCGACGAAATAGGGGCATTATTCAAGCAAATACGGTATATTATCGATGTAGCAAAAGTAGAAATATGCAAAGGTGTAGAAATAATGGTACTGGTATGAGTGGAGGCGATTTTGAGTGGTCAGCTGCTATCAGGCAGGCATCCCTGTCACAGCCAAATGAGCACACCTGTGACGGTAGTGGGATTTAGTTGATTTGGGCATGGAATTTCGATGCTCTGGCGCTATTTGCGAGGCGCCGATATGAAGTTATTGTAGGTGGCAATATGGCGCCAATAAGATATGGCGTTTGACAGCTGGCTCCCCACAAGGTGCAGCTAGAAATGCCAGCTAGTGCTATTGGCGCCATTTGTTCCTGGTGCCTGGTTTTTGGAAAGCCGTAGCTAAATTGGTGTGTCTGGCTCGGGATCGCCTAATAGATACTGAATTTTTGGGATTTTGTCGGAATTAGTATTGGGCTGGAACCTTCATGTCATGTCTCGGGATCGGTATACCGTTTCAACCCTATAATCATCTTGTGACCTACCCCTAAAGAATAACCACAAAAACAAAGTCACAACCCCCCTCCCCAAACAACCTTGATCTCCTCATACCTCTCTACCTGTTTTCGCCCAACTTCAACCCTGTCATTGTAATATCGTCTGCGTCTAGTTTTGGCCACGTAATCTCTGTCACTACGCTGGTCAAAGAGAGCGCCGATGCCCCTGTCCGACTGCATGGGTATGCGCCATTTGGTGCAGTTTTGAATGTCCACTTGGGTGCCGCACCGACGCCACATCACCTGCGGGGGGGGGGGGTAAGATTTTTTAACTTTTTACAGAAAACGGAAACGGAAAATGTTGGGACATAGATAATAAACAGCAGGATTTGGCACTTCGGGGGGTAGATCATGAGGGGGCAGCCCCCTTTTTGAACCGGAAGTTGTGTACCGTACCGTTTACCGAACATTTTGCGGTAGTTTGTTAAGAAACTCACACGCCGCGTTTTTGGGCCACTCTCAATGTAGGTAAGACCCCGCCCCCCCACTCTGGCTTTGAACGCATTTGAGTTTACCGGAATTAATCATTTTTAATCTCTGCAAACAGTAGTTGATGGACACCTTATTCCGGTAAACTGAAATGCTTTCAAATCTGATTTATGAGTTTTATGAGACTTTTATTTCTCGGAATGGTCGGCAGAAAATTGGTGTGTGTCCCAAAAAAGCAACCACACAACCCCAAACCCCCCACCCCCGAACCCACCTTCACTTCCCCAGTGGAGACCATCTTGGACAGGTGCGTAATGCAGTGGGTGTGCTCAATTTTGGGGCACGGCTGCGCACGCAGACGGCCCGCTCTGCACGCGCCCACTTCCTCCTGCGGCACGGCGTCGCATTGAAGGCAGCGGATGCCCGTCGCTGAGGGGGGGGGGGGGGTTGTTGGCGCTGCGCACACTGAAGCCGAAATATTCGGCATACGCACGTTTTTGACAAATGCCGAATTAAATGCTGAATAGAAAAAAACTTGCTGAACTTAAATCGTCCGTACTCTTGAAAATTAGGCTGTTTGTCAATTCAGCATGTATTTCAGCATTCAAAAGATGCGTACACTTTTACATGCGGAAACCATTCGGCAAAATCAGATGAAATATTGAATGCTGAACTGCGAAGTCGAAATTGTGAGTACGGTACGGTACGCAAGCCAATACGGTAAATACACACATTCAGCTATTGTCCTTATCATAGAAAATGCCGAAGTATGTTGCTTTCGACATACTTCAGCGTCTAAAAATTAACGCTCAAATTCGTCCGAATTTGTCCGAATATCGTGCGCACTTTTTCAAAATTCAATATGGCAGCCCCTTAAATGCTGAACTTAAAACGTCCGAACGGCAATTTTTCAATTCGGATTCGGCAGATGAACACGTGCGTATGCCGAATATTTCGGCTTCAGTGTGCGTAGCGCCGTTGGGGGAGAATTGGGTGTTAGGTGCCAGTCCCAGACTTTGTGAAGTGCCCTGTAAAATGTCAAATGTCATGCAAATGTCATCTCCCGGAAAATGGTAGACTTCGTTTCCGTTTACTTTGTCTGCCATTTTACATGGCATTTTACATGATATTTTACAATTTGCGTTACATTAAATGTTTTACAGGGTATTTTACAATGTTTGGGAGTGCCCCAGTACTTAAATATTAATTTTCTAATTGCTAAAATTTTATACCAGCTAGGTAAGCTAATCGTGAATTGTTTGTGAATTTCAATCCAAACTGGTATTTCAGGTGAATTCTGAATTGACCAAGTAAAATACATCCTCACATAATACACTTAAAATACAATATACTTCACATAATTATCGACAACAACTATCGATAATCAGTGCACCTGTTTACGCAATCAATAGTCTGATGGCTAACCTGTGGTCAAGCAGAACAGAGACAGGCATACAATATTAGCAATTAGTGTATCTGCACAGTGGCCTGCTGATATCATTTTTTCTGGCACATGTTCATTTCATTTTTATGACAGGAAGTCAAATTCTTTCAGAAATATGTTGTTGATAGTATCTGTTGTATTTAAAATGTCTTTTTGTATTGCGCCAAAGTATTTATATACCTCCTCAAAAAGGAAATTTCCACAGCTTATTTACACATTTAAATATTTATGCGCGGAGTGCGTGAGACATTTTTCAGCATCTGTATCCTGGTGAAGCGCCAGGCACATAATAGAGAAAGTGCACTTGAAACAATGCTATTTAAAGGAAGATAAACAGGCATTAGTAAATGCAGAGGGAACATCTCTTTGTTTTCAAGCATCCAAAGCATTAGTGCACGTTCTACAGTGGCATGTTGAGAAGTGACATTTTATGGGTTACCTAATTCAAAAAAAAATTGAAGAGAAAAATGAAAACAAAAATGAAATCAATTTATTTCCTGTTGTTTTTTTAAATATAAGCATCTGCTGTGAGTATAGAATATTTTCAAATTAACCTCAACATGAGAAAAGGAAAAATGTTACACAAAAATATTGTTCATTTCAGCCTTGCCATATGGCATTCATTCCATAATGAGCAATTGCTAATTGCTTCCATTTTAGGTAAGCACTCAACAACATCAAAAGCATTTGGCAGATACCAAAATACACATCCATGAGAGAAGTGCATAATGGCCCACTTGCCATTGTGTTTTTCAAAATAAATCTTCTACATGCGTGTGTGTGTGTTCCTTTATCAATTTTGATTCAGAATTTGACCATTCGCACTATCCATTTACTACTCCAAGATCCATGAAGAACGTGCATACATGGAAATGCAATAAATAGCCACTTATTAGGCTGCAGCAGTAAATTTTCCTCTCATCTTCTTGCCACACGGTTGGCAATCGTTATAATTTGCCACATCATTTATCAGACTGTTGTACATAAATATGTACATTCTACATATTATATGAACTGATGAATATGTATGTATGAACATTGAACACCTATCTAAGTATGAACACAAATGTATAGGTATTCAAAATTTCAATTTAGGTTTGATATGTGACATTGGGTTGTCTGAAAGATGATAACTGTGCAAATTCAGTATTGTGTGGTGTAATTTAAACACTAAAGCACCTGTCAGAACAATAACTAAGTTATTTACTGAATGTTTATGTTTTGTGCTTAGAAATTGTAATCTGTAATCATTTAAAGGTGCACAATTGCAATGATTAATACATAAAGTATACAACAAAAAACATAAGTGTTCTTAGTTTGATAAATAGGTACATGCAAAGCTAACTTTTAAATACCTATGCATGGGCATTGTGTAAATATGTAGAGGATTTAAGTAATATCTCTTATGTCTGTGGTGAGGCTTAAATATGACTAACCACATGTTCAAAAATGTCAGCAACCATTTTTATCTAATCTGAATCAACCATTACACCACTTAGCTTAATTTTGCAATTACCTTACACATAAATATTTGTACACCAAATAAATTGGGACGTGTTTACTGCAAAAAAAATAAATTGCAGTAAAGTCTGAACCCCAACGACGTGTCAAAACGGACACGTATACATATCACGTTAAGTTGCAGGGACTTTCTGAACCAAACATTCACTCGTCATTCACGGATAATAATTTATCCTCGGCACCTATGGCGACTTGCACACTAGTTGACACTTGTGTGTCAACTGGTCTGTGTCAACTCAGATTTCAGCTTCACGTGTCGCAGAGCGATCTCCAAATGCACATGCGGCAATGTTGAAAAATATATATATTACGGCAAGTGCATTGGAGAATCGGCTGCGACACGTGAAGCCGAAATCTGAGTTGACAGTAGACACAGACCAGTTGACGCACATGCTGCCGCCTTTATTTATGAAGACAAAAACGGTGTGTGTGCGTGTCTTCACCAAATAATAATTCTACATTTGAGTTAAAAAATATATACCTATATACCGAACTCGCAGTACTCAAAAATTCCATCCACCCAAATCAGTTGAAATGCAAAAGTCCATCACTCTGCCCCCCCCCCCCCCTGCTGTGCCATGTGGATATCAATTATGAATTCATGAAGGCACGCTATGCTTCTTTGCGAGCGACTATTTAGATTGTGTTTGAGTTTCTCCCCTCACTGTTCTACATATAGGGGATCCTATCCAAGTTAAGAAATAACCGAGTAGTACTTATCTTGGACACGGCAAAATCTTAAACTGTACTTAAGGTAATTGACTGCGACGCGACGATTTTGTGTTTGTGAAGTTAAAGTTGATGGATTTGAGAATCCTTTAGAAATGGATGTTTTTCAATAAAAATTGTGAATTGTTATATTTCGAATTGAGAATCCTTAATTCGCTGAAGGGTATTTTCAATTAATTGACGTCATTTTCAATCAATCATTTATTTTACCCAATTTATAAATAGAACATGATAATTGCTTTTATTTAAAATACTGCAAAATAGGTATGTTTTATTCGCTGACATGAAAACTATCGGTATAAAGTCAATGGTAATGCTTCATGTCAATTAGGTACCTATGTTGTTTGCGGGCAGATTGGTATAGCAAATCTACTGATACCTATTTTATGTAGGTACTATTTTACCTATGTATTCAAGACAATAGGCTAATGTCATGTGATTGACAAAAGAAAAAATAAAACGTTTTGATTTGTCGGTAAACAAGTAAAAATCAAACATTTGTGTCGGTAAACATGTAAAAATAAAACATTTTTGCGTGAAAATATGTTTTGAATTGCCGGTGGTAGTAAGTTACCTAGGAAGATTGTCTTGAATGATGTCATAAATACGAGGCTATGATACAATGAATTTCCAAGCGTGAACCCGATTTTAAATTCGACAGCTTTTCAAATTAGAAGTAGCCAGGAAAGAGAAATACTAGTCAGGATTCATAGATCACACGGTAAACTTGCAATGACCGCAACATGATTCAATAACTCGGATTTTCTTACATCCAAGCAGTAATTTGATGGTCATAAACTTTTGTTTTGCAAGATACCACAAGGCAATAAAAATATATCAATGCATCTATTCAGATTATATATATGGTTACAATGCCATAAGAATTCATAATAATACAGCTATAAAATTTTATGGTCGGGTTGGGGACAAATTGGTGCAGTAGCACGACGATATTTAATGGACATCTAATCTCGCACACTGTCAAATATCATTGTCAAATGACAATTCGAGAGAAAGCTTCAGATTCCAAGTGAAAATAAACTGCGTCAGATGGGCTGTTAGAAAAGTGACAACAAAGTGGTGTTTTTGCATTGCTATAACAAATGTACAACATGGATTTTGAAATTCTAACACTTTGTCACTTGACATGGCACTTGACAGGGTGCGATATAAAACTTGTTTCTCCCGAAAATTACAATGCATTTCTTGCTTACTCACTAGCGGAAAATTGCGACAGCTTTTGTTAAAAACGGTCTATTATTTTCAAATATAATACCTAAACATAAGCATGACATAAATAATTACCTACTCGCTTATCCGCGTGGGTGCACATGAAAAAATCAACTGTTAGAGGTTCACAAAATTGTGTCACCGCGATATTCCGTAAAATCGTAATCGTATGTAAGCCAGGCGGCCAGGAAACGCTTCGCTTTGATGTCTAATTAGCGAAGCAAAGGATGACTAATTAGTGAGGCACCTGGGTCCTCATTACAGCTGGATTGAATTGACGTTTGTGTAAACACTCAAATGCATGTGATGCATGTAAATATCAGCTTACTACTCTCTGGATGACAAATGGCGAGCGTGGATATTAATGTTATCAGCTTAGCAAATGTACAAATATTTACGATTGCCTATTTCAAACACTACATTGAGGTATGATTAATTTAAGCATTCATTCACAAATGATAGTCTTGCGGCTGTACAAAAGCTCGCGGTGGCCACATGGATACATAGGTACATTTGTACGTATTTATGTACTCTCAGAAAAGCATGTTCAGCAATTCTAGTTGACAGTATGAAGAGACATCATGCTTGTTTTGTCCACCGGGAAACACGACAAGAATTTTGTATTTCGATGGTGGCGCACTTATTTGTTTCATGATTTATGTCCAACACTGTGGCCACACAGTTTCCCGATGCTATCTAGTTGCCATAAATCTGGTCAAATTGCGGTATATTGCCGCGGTGACTGTATTATGTATTTTTGATTTGTGGTGTAAATATATAGGGGGAAAGGCGGGGCCCGGCCACACTGTAATGTTCGTTATTTACTGGAGATTTGCCGGGGTATAAACATTCGGGATAACTTATGTGGGCTGTATCGGATCACATGGATGCTAATGTTAACCTATGTACATGATAGTGATACCTGAGTGTATTTGCTAGCTTACACAATCAGCTAAAATGCACCTTTTTCACGGCCAGACGGGATGTCATGAAATTTATAGTTTGTTCGAACCAGACTCTATAGCGTTGTTTGCATAGAAATCAAATCCCCTTAAAATGGACATAAATCTGAGTATCAGCCCAAAGATGGTGGCTTTCAAGCCAATAAAATGGGTGTATTGAGTTGAGGTGAAAGTGTCTCTCGAATGTTTGGTTAAATGCGTGTGACGGGATAGATAAAATTAACAATAGTTGATAAATTTCAACATAGGTGAACACACAAAAATATTTACAATTCAAGTTTTTACAAGACCTCACAACAAATCACAATGGAATCTTTTTTAAGAATATGACCAAAACCGTAAACTCACACAATAGGAAAATTGCTATGTAAATATTTACTAATTTAAATGCATGCCTATTTCTAGAGCACGCACATTAGAGAATTCAATGTTAGGTAGCTGCATACAGCTGTACAAAATCCTTCAACGTAGCCCCGCCCCCAGTCTCGGCTCATTAGAGTGAAATGAACAGTGAATGAATACTCCCTTCCTTTCCTTGAGTGACAAGTTTGGTAGTTGCGACAGTTCACAAGCACCCACATTCAATTCAATCATAAATACATGAGAATGAGCGCCGCAGTGACCATATGCGCATTTCGAATCCTTATGAAATGCTTCATTGCATTCGCGGATTTGCACACGCTGGAAGAGTGTGGATATTTTAAATTTAGTGGTTCAGATGGTGGCTGAGATGTGGAGAAATTTTGTGTTGAGATGTGGATAAATTTTGTGTCGAGATTAGTGAGTTGGTGGAACAATGAACACATGCATATTTATGTGCTGAATGAAGGAAGTTTCACCCACATTTGATGTACCGAGTTGTTTGACTTTTTATGATACCGTAATGCTTCGAAAAACCGACCTTTAAAAAAATTCGCTTGAAGAACTCCCCAGTGCTGGCCAAGTTAGAGAGAACATCAAATACTATATAGATTTCCCCAATTAAGGTGGATTTACAGCATAACGACAATAAATTCAGTCTCGACAAATTACAAATACACAAGAACGCTTAGAGATAACAATTCAACAATTGACATGTTCAAAGCACTATATCGTGTGCAAAAATCTCTAAAAGCTGCAGCAATTCTTGAGATATGAATTTTTTGTCAAGATCTCACAACTTGTTGACAACATTTTTCATTGTCATTGTCTTTTATCCACCAGCGGAACATTGCAAAACACATCTCACAGAACGGACACTCGAAGAAATTGGGCAAAACTGTGCAATGTCATGCAAACTGTCAAATTTTCCATTTCAACAGAGCAGCAATGATCCACGCAAAAAGTGCAAAAGCAAATAATGCATGAATTTATCTGTCAACTTTTCACCTCTTCGCTTTCAATCAATCATGGTCGCGCCCTCCACGACGACAATAAACGAAAAGTCAGCTCAGCGCTTATGTGTGTATACCGTATTTCTTCTAATAGAACGGTATACCTCCAATAGAACGGCACTTCTAATAGAACGGCAGGTTTTGACACTTTTTTATGCACGAAAAGAATAGAACGGCAGGCATCAACAGAACGTCACCTCCAATAGAACGGCAGGTAAAAAGTTGACGAAAAATAAAACGGCGCCGTTCTATTACGGCCGAAATACGGTAATATTATAGACTTGTCCAACAAACTAGAGCCCCAAGACTTTTGAAGGTGACCATAAAACTTGATCCACAAACTGATGTAGAAACCCATCCACAGAAACAATGCCCTCAATTTCTATTAAACTTTTTTTTAGATCAGTGTCTCGCACGACAACAACCCATAGCCGACCGGCAGTAACTCAGTGCAAAGTAATAAGGAAGGGGCTCTTTAACTGCACACACTGCCGCAGCGGCGATCTCGTTATCCGCAAGCAAAAGATCCACGGGCCATCTTTGCATCATTCACGAGATATACACCATCACAATTGAATTGATATCAAGTGGGCAGAGTTGTTTGGTGGGTTTGGGGGTTTTAAACGCGTTTTTGGAATGGTATGGGAGTGTGGGGGAGAGAATACTACCTGAAAACTGCATGCACATGGAAAAAAGCTACAAAAATTTTTTTTTTGGCAAAAATTCTACCTTTTACATTCTTTTAACTAAAAATATTTTACTTCATATTTGTTATACACGAGCAACGAGTAAATTTCAAATGCTTCTGTTTACATACAATATTTAGGTACATGTAATTTTGAAAAATAACCGTACATTTAACAGGTAGGGTTGGGAACCCGACCAGAACCGAACCGGATACCCGCAAATTTTTTGGAACCAATACCTGACATAAACATTTTTGGAGCTGATACACCAACCCGAAATTTTGAAATTACCAACCCTTTTAACAAGAAATAGCAAACATGAATTCCGCAATGCTATCATAAGTGCAGTCTCGTATGAACAGTGTCACATTCCTGTTATTTTATTTGTAAAAAAATGCCTGAGGCTTGCAAATGTAATGGGTATAGTGTATCATGTTAAGTGGTAAATATTCTCTGGAATGAACACTTACTCAACAATTTGGCATGTAAACGGTCTGGGTAAAGCTACCTATTTCTGGGGTTTGAAAACCATATTTTTGGCACATAAAACAGAGTAGGCAAATAAAAAAAACAGTGAGTTGAACACGCCCCCCCCCCCCCAGCTTGACACATCTGCGTCCATCAGCTCCAGCGCATGTTGTGCGTGGTCAATCTAATATTGCATTTGTATTGGGTCATGAATGCCGTGACCTTATGGGCTTGCGGCAACAGCTAAATATTTCAGCGGCGCCAGATACGGTCTGCGCCACTGTGGGCCTGTAGGCACAGGGTGGCACGGGGTGGTGCCGATTTGAACTAATCACTGCCCAAGTTTGGCACCAAAAACGCTAAATAAGACTTTTTGATGGTGATGGACAACAGTGCAATTTCAATTCAGTCGCTGCATTTTTAGGGTGTATGATCAATGATTTCAAGACCTCTATAATACGAATTTCTGATTGAGATGAATTTTTTCTTTATTTAAGAATGATAGTATTTGGTGGAAAACGATAAAAACGATAGCATGGTACAAAATCTAGCAATCAACCATTTTCTAAAAAAATAACCAGGTGTAAAAACAAATCATCAAATAAAATTTTGGTCCGCGCAGGCATCTCAATTACCTACCGTATTTCCTCGAAATACCCCCCCCCATTGAGTGTAAAGAGAACGTACATGACAAATACTGCAGTTTGTGCTCTGCGTAGTGCAGAACACACGTTAAAACAATGTCGTAATCACGTTAGAACAGTGTTTATACTAGTGATGGAATGGCGCCATGGCGCTGGCGCCATTTGAGGGCGCCAAAGGGCGCCGCGCCATGGCGCCATTGGCGCTTGGCGCCCTTTTTCTGTGGCGCCCTTGGCGCCTGGCGCCCACATTCTGAAAGGCGCCATGGCGCCCTTGGCGCTTGGCGCCCTTTTTCCGTGGCGCCCTGCTTTAGAAGGGCGCCAAAAAGGCGCCAGCATGGTCTCACGGTGAGTGCTGTGTAAACGAAAAAAATGAAAAACGCATCCGTGGATGGTCTAAATTCGCCAGAAAAATGGACGGAGTGGTGTGAGTGGGTGGAAATCTTTCGTCCAACGGTTCATCAGATCTGTCTGACGGGTCAGAAGACAAGAATGATGGACCGTCTAACTTGCAAAATCATAAACAAACAGATTTAAATCGTTGCAATTAGGAAACATTGTTTGGAAGGTCTATTTGTAATGAATGGATTGTTGCCAAATGACAATTTCCATTGCGTTTGAATTCGTCATGTGGATTTTATTCTAAAAAATTTTGTTGCAAGCCTTGTTTTTGTTCATTACATCATGGAGAACTCGAATTAAGAAGTGAATGCGCATACTATGGTGCTGTAGAAACATTTTTAGCACACGCATGGTGTTGTAGGCACTTTTATATCCTGGCGCCCTTGGCGCCGGGCGCCCTATTTTCCAAATGGCGCCATGGCGCCCTTGGCGCTTGGCGCCCTCTTTCCGTGGCGCCCCTGGCGCCTGGCGCCCACTTTCTGAATGGCGCCATGGCGCCCTTGGCGCCTGGCGCCATTTTTCTGTGGCGCCCTTGGCGCTTGGCGCCCACTTTCCGAATGGCGCCATGGCGCCCTTGGCGCCTGGCGCCATTTTTTCTGGCGCTTTTCCATCACTAGTTTATACCATCTACTATTAGTCTACAGGAGTCTATACATGTCAGTTTTTGATGCATTTTTTTACCCCAGTGTACATCACAAACGACGATTTTGTACTAGGATTTGAAGAAATTTCTGGCGAAATAATAACCCCCCTCGAAATACCCCCCCCCCTCGTTTAACCCCCCCCCCTCTCGGGACCACTATGAAACAATCACCCCCCGGGGGTATTTCGAGGAAATAAGGTAGTTATTATAGCAAGTACAAAAATATTTGAAAAACACGGTTTTTCTTGCCACTTATTTTCTAGCCGCGGCGCCGCACCTGCCGCAGGTGATTTCGCAGAAAACGCCGCACTTGTCAGGGGGGCAATCGGTCACCTTGCCATTCATAGAGCGAATTTTGGTCGAGTAGCATGGCGCCTTGAAGGCTGAAAAGGGAGGTTGCATTGTAAGATCCCCGAAAAATGTGACACTTGAATTAGATTTGTGCATAGTGATGTAAAAGGGCCAGGACTTTGGCGCCAAGCGCCAAAAGCGCCACGGCATGTTTTCGAACTCCCAGCGCCAGCAGAGTTGTTAAAAGTACTGATCATTTTTAAAAGTAAACGTAAACGTAAAATATTTTTCTTTTACTGACCCCTGGGTACAGAAAACGTAAAGTATTTTTTAAATACTTTACACTGTGTAAAACGTGAGTGTAATACTTTTTCTCAGAGAAAACGTAAAAACGTGATATTTTTCTGTAAAAAATGTAAAAACGGGTATTTCGTCTCACAGAAAACTTAAAATTGTGTATTTTTCCCACAAAAAGTCCGTTTTTTTGAATTTTTACTCTGGTGTACATCAAAGATGTGTTTTTCTCTCCTGATAAGTATTTCTTAAGAAATTGTCTTATGTTTTTCTTATTTTTCTGTTTTGAAAAATGACATTTTTTGTCCTTTAAAAATACGTTTCATGTACTCGCGTATTTTCAAACAGTACGCGAGTAAGTGAGTACCGGTATTTAAACGTATTTACGCAGTACTCGAGTATACGTATTTATAGAGTAAACGTAAATACGTTTTAACAACAATGGCGCTAGAGGAAAATAGCGCCAAGCGCGAATAGCGCCATGGCGCTTTTTGCTTTGGCACTAGCACTTCCGCCAATAGCCAGAGCAGGCGTTCCATTCCCGGCGCCATGCAAAAATGGCGCCAACCACAGAAAACGCCGTGGCGTTGTTCCAAACCTCAGCGCCAAGCGCCAATAGCGCCACGGCAGAATGTCGCCAAGCGCCAGAAGCGCCATGGCGCTTTTACACCACTCCCACTACCTTTGCACTAACAAATGGCATAGTTGAAGCCGTTCTTCTGGCAAAACCAGTCAGCTACGAGTTGGCCCGAGGGTTGCACACCAGGCGCGTAGGACTGGTCCAGATTCCTGTCAGGGCTGTCCGGGTGACGCACGTCGGTGAAGATGCCTGTTGTGTTTTAAGGTGAATTAGGTGAAAATTTACGACAGCATACGCGTTTTCAGTCTAATACGAGTCTAATTTTGAAATAAACAGTTTTAGGGTAGTTTATGGGCGAAATTTCAGAAATTGGTCAGTCGGTATCAAACACATTTGAATTTACCAGAGTTTCGCGATCTTCATTGACATAAGTTGACACACTCCTTGTAGAAGTTGACAATTTAGACATAAATAATGTATATTTTTTTAAAATAGGTATTTATAATGTGGCTCCGCCCACTATTCAGTTTACGACGGAAATTTGTCAGGAAATTCCTGCCAAAACAGTTAGCAAAAATGTTTGACAATGTGCCATCGTGTGATGCCACATTAATCTGCCACACTGGAACTATTTAGGATGCCCACCAGTTTCTGGCCCAGCAGCGACACCGGCACCGGTCCCATTGGAGCACTTGACCCAGCAAAGTGTACCGCAGTTGCCACCGCAATCCAGCTTGCCCCCGTCCCATGACGCAATTTTAGATCGTTTACAGTTTTTTTCGAAGCCTGTAGAAATACGTGCATTTGATACCTTTCAAAATACCTACCTAAATAGGTATTTACTATTTTCCAGGTATTGATTCTAATCACTTTGAGCAATTCCCGCAGCCTGTCAAGTAATACTCCTATGCTATGCATTTTTCTGAAGGAAACACTCCATCATGACGTCATCATTGATAAAATAGGATTGTTTAAATTTTTTTTCAGAAAACAGACATCATCATTTGCACGCGAAATTCTATTACTAACTTCTTAAATTTCTATTTTAAATTCTATTTTAAATTTTTTTGAGAAAGTGCGGGCATAACCCAGACGTAAATACATATGCATCAGCGCGAAAACTAAAATGCGTGAGTCTTTATCAGAGTCATGACAGATCACTTCACGCGGTCAGTTCAAACTTCGGAAGAAAAAAAAGCAAAATACGTCCACAACGCAAACTTTTTTTAGACAAATTACAAATAAAAAGTAAACATCCAAAGAAAAGCCGTTTCCAGAATTTATTTTCAATTCTTAGTTTTGGTGTAGATGTGCACTTGCGCTAGTGCCAAGGTGGAACTAGGGCGTCAAGTTGAAAATTTAGCCGGAAAACGGAAAATGAGCCGGAAAACGGAACGGAAAAAAAATTTCAGCAGCCGGAAAACGGAAAAACATTTGCCTGCGGAAAACGGAAATTTGACACTCTAGGTGGAACCGATCGTACGGTACGCCGTCAGTTTCCGGGCTAAGGAAGAGCGCTCCGCGGGACAGCCGAACCAGACAAATTTGGGCAAACCAACAAACTTTCTGCGAACTCGTAGCCATTACTCTGGCAGAACCAATCGGCAACTGGTTTGTAGCACGGCTGTTTAGAATTCCCAAAGCAGTGGTTCACGTAGCGAGTCGGGTCGTTTGGGTGCCGCACATCGGTGAAATTTTTCGAAGCGCCTTGTGTTTGAAAAACGCTTTTTAAGGCAATGGTTCTGCGCACACTAGCACACCAGTGCAATTAGGTAAACTCATAAATCGGTTGTGAACATATTTTAGTTTACCAGAATACGGAGTCAGTCAACTACTATTAACTAGTACTATCAACTACGATCAAAAACATTCATTCTGGTCAACTCAAATGTGATCAAAACAGACTCAAGAGTTGCCCAAATTTCGGTGGTGTACCGGTGTGCGCGGCCGCAATGTGTGAACTCTTATATTTTTGTAACGCGTTACCTGCAAGGGCATGGCCTGTACAGGAAGCCAAAGCAACCAGGCACAGTAGGTAGTTCATACTTCAAAATTTGCGGGGGTTTTATTTCAGTGTGGAAAATTTCTTTGATAGTATAGTATTTTTGTTTGGAAAGCGCTAGGCTTATTTATATGTACCTAAATTGGTTGCGATCACAGATTGTAAAAAAAATTTGTCGGTGCGTTTGTGATCACAATAAGAATGGCAGTAATAAATCATTTTGTCGTCGATCCGCCCACAGAATGCCATTACATTAAGCCATTGCGATCAAAACTAATACATGTTACACAGCAATGGTGAAAATTTACATTTCCATGATTTTATCTTGTCACATGTTTAGCCTAATTCTTTAACATAATAAATATTTACAACGACCGGCGTTTCGAATTTTCAAACGACCAAACCGCAGTGATTATTTCACGATGGTTCATTGGGATAAGTGTTGGGACGGTTGCGAAGTATCGAACAGTAAAGTAAAAAATGAAACTTGATGAACAGAAGCAAGTGGGTCGATTAGACAATCCAATGCAACACTCAACTCAGTTTACCGGGTGGCGTATGCGAAATTTAATCGAAAAGTAGCCTCAAATTTTCATGGCTGATTTGTGTTTCTCGTACGTCATGAAGTAAAATTGGCAATTGTCCAAACAGATTTCGCATTTCTGCACTAATTTCATATGAAAATCTGAGGCCACTAGCACAGCACTCTTAAGTACGTGTCAGCACTGAGCCTAAACACGATGCACTTTCAGTTTCAGCCTACATTCCATTATTCAAATTTATTTTTTGAAACGGCATCACAGATAAAGATAAGTAATGAATCTGCTGCGGCTACAAAAGCGTTGTGCACAATGACTATTGATGCAAAAAGTGCAATTGAGTTGACGCAGGTACGAAATTTAAGTATGCCGACATGTTCTTTGGGGCAGAACCACATCGTTCCACAACACAGGAATTCGGACAAACTTGTTCAGGGGTGTATTACGCCAACTGCGCAACTGCGATGTCCAGGGGTGTTCTTGGATGTCCACAGGTGCTTGTAGACCAATGAACTTTATGGACCATACATCATGCAGTGCTGCTCCCAAAGACACACGGCATTATTAAATGTAGTCCCAGGCGTCGGTTTAGCCGTCGATTTTGCTTTGGTACGTATACTCCACTGACATGACACTCTGCACGACCAGTTATTTATGTCTCACGTTGGAAGCGTGCCAATGATAATAAAAACGTGCGCTTTGAGAGGAAAAATTATTGTTGTGAATAATGTTAGAGCGAACTAGCGAAAGTCAGGGAACTAACTTTACATTTCACGTCAACGATTGCAAGCAACCGTTGACGTGAAATGTAAAGTTAGTTCCCTGACGTAAAATGATGACGTGAAATGATAAAAATTGAATTTTTCAATTCGCTCTAGTTGTGGCTGATAACACTCAGTATTGGACACGATTAAGGTATTGATTCATATATTATCCTTAGAAAATTGTAGACCCGTAGCATGATCCACACTCGTGTAATTAATTTCACGACGTCATTTTACGTCGTCATTTCACGTCGAATCGACGCTGAGCTCTAATTCCGGCTTAATAGCAAGTACAAAAATATTTGAAAAACACGGTTTTTCTTGCCACTTATTTTCTAGCCGCGGCGCCGCACCTGCCGCAGGTGATTTCGCAGAAAACGCCGCACTTGTCAGGGGGGCAATCCTGAACTTTGCCGTTCATAGAACGAATTTTTGTTGAGTAGCATGGCGCCTTGAAGGCTGAAAAGGGAGGTTGCATTGTAAGATCTCCGAAAGATGTGACACTTGAATTAGACTGGTGCATAGTGATGTAGAAAGCGCCAGGACTTTGGCGCCAAGCGCCAGGCGCGTTTTTGAACTCCAGCGCCAGCAGAGTTATTAAAAGTACTGAACATTTTTAAAAGTAAACGTAAACATAAAATATTTTCCTTTTACTCACCCCTGGGTACAGAAAACGTAAAGTATTTTTTAAATACTTTTACACTGTGTAAAACGTGAGTGAAATACTTTCTCTCAGAGAAAACGTAAAAACGTGATATTTTTCTGTGGAAGATGTAAAAACGGGTATTTTGTTCACAGAAAACTTAAAATTGTGTATTTTTCACACAAAAAGTCAGTTTTTTTTTAATTTTTACTCTGGTATACATCAAAGATGTGTTTTTCTCTCCTGATAAGTATTTCTTAGACCCCGTTTACACGGATTTTTTGTGACGACTCGACAAAAATAAAACGTTCAATAAGTTGAGTAAAAGTGTTCCATATTTATGAGAAAAAGTGATCAATTATACATCTTACCTAGGCGAATATGCATGTCAAATTGCACAATCGTGCTTGTAGCTCAAAATTTAAAGGCATTTGTAAACTTTTGAATTTGTCGGACAGTTGTCGGACTGTCTCCGACAGCCAGCGACAATAGCAAACTTTTTTCGAACGTTATAAATCTTGAGCTACATGCACGAGTCTGCAATTTGGCCTGCATATTCGCTTAGGTAGAAGGTATACTTGACCACTTTTTCTAATGAATATGGAACCTTTTTACTCAACTTATTGAACATTTTATTGTTGTTGAGTCGTCACAAAAAATCCGTGTAAACAGGGCCTTAAGATATTGTCCTATGTTTTTCTTGTTTTTCTGTTTGGAAAACTGACATTTTTTGTCCCCTAAAAATACGTTTCATGTACTCGCGTATTTTTAAACAGTACGCGAGTAAGTGAGTACCGGTATTTTTTTCTCGAGGAAGCGTAAACGTATTTACGCAGTACACGAGTATACGTAGTTATAGAGTAAACGTAAAACGTTTTAACAACAACGGCGCTAGAGAAAAATAGCGCCAAGCGCGAATAGCGCCATGGCGCTTTTTGCTTTGGCGCTAGCACTTGCGCCAATAGCCAGAGCAGGCGTTCCGTTCCCGGCGCCATGCAAAAATGGCGCCAACCACAGAAAACGCCGTGGCGTTGTTCCAAGCCTTAGCGCCAAGCGCCAATAGCGCCACGGCAGAATGTCGCCAAGCGCCAGAAGCGCCATGGCGCTTATACACCACTACCTATGCACTAACAAATGGCATAGTTGAAGCCGTTCTTCTGGCAAAACCAGTCAGCTACGAGTTGGCCCGAGGGTTGCGTACCAGGCGCGTAGGACTGGTCCAGATTCCTGTCAGGGCTGTCCGGGTGACGCACGTCGGTGAAGATGCCTGTTGTGTTTAAAGGTGAATTAGTTCAAAATTTACAACAGCATACGAGTTTTGAGTCTAATACGAGTTTAATTTTGAAATAAACAGTTTTAGGGTAGTTTATGGGCGAAATTTCAGAAATTGGTCAGTCGGTATCAAACACATTTGAATTTACCAGAGTTTCGCGATCTTCATTGACATTAGTTGACACACTCCTTGTAGAAGTTGACAATTTAGACATAAATAATGTACCTATAGGTATTTTAATTTTAATAGGTGTTTATAATGTGGCTCCGCCCACTATTCAGTTTACGACGGAAATTTGTCAGGAAATTCCTGCCAAAACAGTTAACAAAAATGTTTGACAATGTGCCATCGTGTTATGCCACATTAATCTGCCAAACTGGAACTATTTAGGATGCCCACCAGTTTCTGGCCCAGCAGCGACACCGGCACCGGTCCCATTGGAGCACTTGACCCAGCAAAGTGTACCGCAGTTGCCACCGCAATCCAGCTTGCCCCCGTCCCATGACGCAATTTTAGATCGTTTACAGTTTTTTTCGAAGCCTGTAGAAATACGTGCATTTGATACTTTTTAAAATACCTAAATAGGTAGGTACTATTTTCCAGGTATTGATTCTAATCACTTTGAGCAATTCCCGCAGCTTGTCAAGTAATACTCCTATGCTATGCATTTTTCTGAAGGAAACACTCCTTCGTGACGTCATCATTGATAAAATAGGATTGTTTCAAAAAATGTTTCAGAAAACAAACATGTTATCATTTGCACGCGAAATTTTATTTCTACCTTCTTCTATTTTAAATTTTTTTTGAGAAAGTGCGGGCATTACTCAGACGTAAATGCATATGCATCAGCGTGAAAACTAAAATGCGTGGGTCTTTATCAGAGTCATGACAGATCACTTCACGCGGTCAGTTCAAACTTCGGAAGAAAAAAAAGCAAAATACGTCCACAACGCAATTTTTTTTAGACAAATTACAAATAAAAAGTAAACATCCAATGCATGGAAACGGAAAAATTTGCTGAAATTTTACTGGAAAAACGGTAAAATTTGCATAAATTTAGCTGGAAGTGGAAAAAATTTGCAGAAATTTTGCTGGAAACAGAAAAAATTTACATCATTGACAATCTGCATGAATGTTCACCGGTTTCGCTGGAACAGAAAACCGAAAGTTGAGCCAGGAAAAGGTAAAATGAGGTAGAAAAATGGAAAATTAAGGCGGAAAATGGAAAAAAGGCGGAAAAGCTAAAATTTAGCCGGAAAACGGAAAATGAGCCAGAAAAACAGAAACGGAAAAGAAGTGGCTGGAAAACGGAACGGAAAAAATTTCAGCAGGCGGAAAACGGAAAAACTTTGCCTGCAGAAAACGGAAATTTGACACCCTAGGTGGAACCGATCCTAGAGTACACCACCCGTTTCCGGGCTGAGAAAGAACACTGAAAGCCGAACCAAACAAATTTGGGCAAACCAACAAACTTTCTGCAAACTCGTAGCCATTACTCTGGCAGAACCAATCGGCAACTGGTTTGTAGCACGGCTGTTTAGAATTCCCAAAGCAGTGGTTCACGTAGCGAGTCGGGTCGTTTGGGTGCCGCACATCGGTGAAATTTTTTGAGGCGCCTTGTGTTTGAAAAACGCTTTTTAAGGCAATGGTTCTGCGCACACTAGCACACCTGACTGCAATACATTTGTGCAGTGTCCACTTTTTGTTGGCGTTAGCCATTTTTTATGAGATATCTTATTGTTGATAAATATGGAGGCAGATCGCTAGAACTTAACTTTTAACTTTTAAGTTTACTTACCTAACTCTTAACTTGCCATTTATTATCTTACTTTATTTATAACTTTTGCAACTGTACTTTGCCTGTAGCGGAACTGGCACCTGACTTACATACAACACCGAGCAAGCCAACAAGCAGCACAAGCAGCAGCTTCATGTTTTCGATCTGGATCGGAATCTGGAGACTTGGATCTGGATGCTTTTCCAATGTTTGCGACAAGTTCTGATGAATTATGTAATTCGACTGTTGGGGCCCAGTTTTATACCAGTGCTACAGACCAGAGTTGCGAAAGCGTATTTACGCTTACCCGAAATACCTGGGTAAATGGGTATTTATACTTACGCTTACGCTTACGCTTTCATAAAATACCCGTACGCTTTATTACGCTTTCCCAGCCAAAATACCCGGGTACTAAAAGCGTAAAAAAGTTTTTCACATGGTCCGGTTTAATGCTTTTGTAAAAAGTGTAAAACTACAAAAAGAAAGTGAACTAAACTGCATACCAAAAAATGACTGCATGTGTGCAGTAATGCACTGGAAATAGCGGCACATGTGCAAATTGTGTCGCAATATGCATTTCACTTTTATACTGTTTCCTAGGGCAAAATATTTAGATGGCTTTAGATGGCAATGGCTTTAGAATAGAAATTTTGTCCGAGTATTTTTGTACGATGTCCGAGTTCGAAAATGAAGATGACATAAGTATTTAGTATGTCTTAAGTTTACGCTATTAGAAGAAATGCGGTAAGTATTTATGAGAATTACCGTATTTCCTCGAAATACCCCCGGGGGGTTTATTTTTTCAGAGTGCGAATTTTGAGGGGGGTTAAACGAGGGGGGGGGGGGTATTTCGAGGGGGGGGGGGTATTTCGAGGGGGGGGGTTAATATTTCGTGAGAAATTTTTTGAAAACCAAGTACTAAATTGTCGTCTGAAACGTACGCATACGTCGAAAATGCAACAAAAATCGCCATTTATAAGACTCTAAAGACTTGTGTAGACATATAATCACTGTTCTCACATAACAGAGTCATCGTTTTTAACGTGTGTTTTGCATTACCCAGATGACAAACCGCAGCTTTTGTCATTTACGTTCTCTATACACTAAATTTGGGGGGGGGGGGTATTTCGAGGAAAAACGGTAGGTATTAATGCATCGCAAAAATCGACAGCACAAAGTCCGAGTTGGGAAATGAAGATAAATTAATGGTCGTGTCGCTGTCGATTAATTGCCATCAAAATATAGGGGCAGACTACCACGTGGACATCCGAAAAATGTCGCTGAAAGCTTGATTTTGAACGAATTCACTGGGCAAAAACTCCCTGGAAAAGTTTTACGCTTCCCTAGGTATTTAAAAAATACCTTACGCTTTTAGTATCCACACTCAAAATTTGGAAAGTGTATTTACGCTTACGCTTACGCTTTCCAAAAATACCGGTATTTTAACAACTCTGCTACAGACGTGTTGTAAAGCGTAGTTGTTAGAACGTATTTACGTTTACTCAATAAATACGGATACTCGCGTACTGCGTAAATACGTTTACATTTCCTCCAGAAAAAACACTGGCAGTCACATACTCGCGTACTTTCAAAAAGTAGGCGAGTACAGAAAACGTATTTTGACGTAAAGGTGACAGAAAATGTCATTTTGCAACAGAAAGTGACAAACATAGGACATTATCCTGATAAGTACTTATCAGGAGTGATAAAACACATTTTTGATGTATTTCAGAGTAAAAATTAAAAAAACACCAATTTTTACGTTATGTTTGAGAGAAAAATACTCACTTTTACGTTTTCTGTGAGAAAAATACCCATTTTTACGTTTTCCCTGGAAAAAATACTCGTTTTTACGATTTCGCTGGAAAAAGTATTTTACTGTGTATAAGTAAAAATAAAATACTTTACATTTTCTGTACTCCTGTGAGTAAAAAAAATACTTTACGTTTACATTTACTTTTGAAAAAGTTCAGTACATTTAACAACTCCGTTGTAAAGTGCCATCAAAGCTTTTTCTTGACATCACATTTTTTTTGAGTGCATGTCTGATTCTGTTTTTTTTACGATCCCTTTGATCTATAATCCGTTGCGGTACCGAACCGAACATTTTGTAAAAAAAATCCATATTTCGGACAGCGGCGCGTGTCCAGCAATAGACACACTATAGACATGTTGTAAAGTGCCATCAAAGCTTTTTCTTGTCATCATAAATGTTTTTACTTGTTTTGATGGTAAACTCGGCAGACATGATGGCATACAATGTTCTGAAAGAATATGCAACATTTTTTTGAATGCTAGCCGCAATGGATAATACATCAAAGGTTCATCAACACGGCTAGAAAAGAAGCAAAAAATGTACATGATATCAGGAAAAAAGCTTCGATGGCAGTTGACAGCATGTCTATAAAACAATGTCTGTCTGTCTATGATAATCCTGCGTCGCTGTCTGAAAGCTGGTATTTTTTGCAAATTGTTTGGTACCGCAACAGATCAGAGATCAAAGGGATCGTAAAACAACAGAAGCAGAAAAACAAGCAAAATATGTACATAATGCCAAGAAAAAGCTTCGATTGCACTTCACAACATGTCTATGGCACTGGTACAAAACTGGGCCCTAACAGTCTAATTACAATATCCATCAGAATTTGTCCAACCTTTGGAAAAGCATCCAGATTCGAGTGACCAATGGCACCACACAAGCTGGTTTTCAATGTTCCCTCTGTGAAAACCCATTATGTCGCCAAATGTTTTATTCCATTCTGTTTCTGGAAAATTCTGTTTAAAATTGTAGATTATATCCATCTCATATATATGTCCAGTTTTTTTTTCTTTTTCATTTGATACCATGGTTCGCAATAGAAGTTCAATGATAATGGAGAAATTGTGGTGATGCTCTAAACATTAAATAATTTTTTTAAATTACATCTGTGTATCTGTATTATGGCATTGTCATGGTAAAAAGCCCTTATTTTTTCACATCGAACAAAAAAAACTGGATTCAATAACATTTCCGCAAAACAAATAATGATATTTTTAAACAATCAACTTTATCATTTTTTTAAAATCACAAGTGCAATTCAGACAGCTGATTTTGTATGTAAATGAAAGGCAAAAAATTAACAACAAGTGAACACTCACTGCGACAATTTCACATTCAATACACAAGCACAAAAAATAAAAACCATTTTAATTGTTTTCAAACATGTTTTCATTTCATACTAAAATGTGTCACAAAATTAAACATAAATGTGAACATTTTTGAAAACTCAAAAGTTATTTGGATCTATCCATGGAACCCTGCCATGAGTAGATTTCAACCAGTATTTCAGTTTCTCTCTCATTTGCTGGGCATCTTGCGGTTCATCAATGTGATTTAGGACTCTAATCCATACTCTAAGCCAGTGTACGCCTGGCACCAATCTAACTGCATTTATGAAATGTTCAGCAGTTTCAAAAATCAATATAAATTAATAAAATCAAGGAAAAAATTAATTTCTAACTGTGTGGTCACATAGACTTTGTTCTTTGACAGCGTGCACAGGTAGCTTTTCATTTCCTACCTCGTCAAAGTGATCCGATACATTTGTGCCACGCAATTCTTTGATAAAATTGTGCAAATAACACACAGCCATAAACAGTTTGCTGACCCTGTGTGGTTCCATTGAAATTGTCATTAGCAGGATGCGCCACTGAGCAGCCAAAATCCCAAAAACACATTCTACACAGCGGCGTGCATGGGAGAAGCTGCATTCATAGTCATTGCTTGGTCCACACAAATTTCACAAACAGAAATTTAACCGGTATTTGTGCCTTTAAACCCTTTGTAACAGTAGTACCACGTCCCAGATTCTGAGTTGTTGATAAATGCATGAATTCTTTCATTTTATAAATACTTTTCAAAATTGGTAATAAGTTGTGGAAACAGGTGACATATGTTGTTGTCACCTGAATAAGTAGCCACAGCGACATAATTTAAAAAAAAATTATTTTATTTTATAAAAATCCCAAGTTTTCTACAACCCTATCATTAGATACAGCATAAAATACTGCATCTACAGTGTCAGTTTTACATGAACCCATTCATCCAGTGGTTTTCAAGGATTTTGGAGTAAGTTGGCAAAATTTTGTAAACTGGTGATGCCTGGTGACGATTTTGCTACTTTTGGTATGTACGGCGACGCATTTTCACATATTTGCACACATATTGAAAACTGGGATGTACATCGACATACAGCGATGTCGACATACGTCGCTGTACATCACCCTACATGTTCAGTTTTCAAAAATGTTTTACATATTTGAAAACTGGAATGTACATTTTTGAAAACTACATTATTCAATTTTAAGTTTTCAAAATTGTCTTCAGAGTATTATGTTGACGACGCGTCGCCGCTACAGAGGTGACGCGTCGCTGTACGGTTTTCAAAAATGTTCTCCAAATGTGAACTTTGAATGGCAATTGTGACTTGCTGAAACCAATATTCACATATGCTTTCACTTATTGAAAAATACAAGTGCAAATTGCACACTTTTGAAAACCGTACAGCAACGTGTTGCCCAGAAGAGTTTTCAAAAAGGAACATTGAAAACCAGCTTGTGTGGCCACATTGGAAACATGAAGCTGCTGCTTGTGATGCTCATGGGCTCGCTTGGTGTTGCAAGTTTCTCAGATGCATTGATCTACATTAAAGTGTTACACAAGTTTAGATAGAGGTTTTTTAAATTCAAATTTGGTACATGTAAATACCTAGCAAAAGCAAAATTCATCACGCATGATGCGTTTTATCGGACACCATAAGTTTGTGCTCAAAATCCACTTAGAATTTGTGACTGCGACAAAAAAATGTACTCTTGAAAGTCGTGGAAGCTTTCTGGGTAAATGTGAAGCACCTTGTTACCAGAGTTGTGAAAGTGAATTTACACTTACCCGAAATACCCAGGTAAATGGGTACTGTATTTCCTCAAAATACCCCCCCCCCCTCAGAATACCCCCTCTCAAAATGGGCACTATGAATTTGTGGTCCGGGAAATACATAACAGACGTTCAAAACACTTACTGTGTTATGTTAGAACATCATAGAACACCCGCCCCCGACTGTCCCCCGGCGACATCGGTGGCACCCACCCCAGTTGGCGGCAGCACCGTTAGCAGAGTAGCGGCCCCCGCCCTGCCGTCCAGAACCAGCGACGTGCAAAGTGCGCCACACGAGCGACAGAAGTGACACAAGATGTCAGCAGATAAAACCCCAGCAGCGGGAATGGTGGAGGCGACCACGCGCCACCAAGTGACATACACAGAGCGTGAATTCAGCGAGATGGTCACACAATGGGGTGACAGGCGACAAAGGAAGTCCCTCATCAATGCAATTGAATCGATCAACAAGTATCGAGGAACGGACTGGCCGAAAGGCACAGTAGCTGCTAAAGACAGCAATGCAACGCTTGCCCGCCGCCTCCTGCGCCTTGCTGACAAATACTTCAAATCAGTCTCAGTGGACCAGATCGTCATGGATGACCCCGACCGCACAGATAGCGAACTCAGCGAGGACAGTGAGGATGGTGACAAAACAAACAACCAGCCAGTAATACGCCCCACAAGAGACCCACGTGACTCAATATCCCCCACCCCATTCGCCGAAATGAAGGCCCAGACATCAGACCTTGCCGCCATGGCATCTCTATTCCAGCAGCAGTTTGAGCAGCAGCAGAGGCGGGCAGAGCAACAGGACAGGCGCATGGAGCAACAAGACAGGCGCATGGAGCAACTGACCCGAATGGTTGCAAATGTCACAACAACAACCCCATCACAAACCCCAGGCCAGCAGAGACGCAATGAAGATCCATGGAAATGGACATCAGAGGACCGCCTGGCAATGCTGACACAGGGACCATTGCTCAACCAGATGATTGAGTATATGGAAAAGTTTGTTATTGCGCCAGAAGATGGACTGCAGCCCCTGTCCACTATCCACCCCCCACGAGACAAGGTCGGCGTTGGCCATGTGGCGACCACTGCCAGCAAACAGCTCAAATTTGATGGCGACAAAAGCAATAACACAGGCCCATTCAGGTTCTGGCTCCACATGGTCATACAGCAGGCCATGGGTATCCCTGAATGTCAACAGCAGTTGTTTTGGAACCACGTGTTTGCACAGTGCCTCACCGGAGATGCCCAGAACAAGTACCGCGCGATCCGCGTCAACAAACGCCACGACATCCTATATGTGGTGGACAACCTTGTGGAGGCGTACCGATTTGAACACACTGTGCATGCAGTATCAGAATGGTACAACCTCAAACCAGAAACTGGAGAATCTGCATCTGAGTTCCACACACGCCTGTGTGCCAATTTCCACCATGTCAGTGAGACAATGTCAGACTATGACCGGCAACGCATGATCGGGGACAAGTTCTTCGCAGAAGCCCCAAAATTGGCACCTGTCAGCTGCTGGTATATGTGGCGCACAAGATGGCAAGAAGGCGGCTGCACATTGAACATGGCAATTGCCAATATGGATGCAGCCAGGAAGGAAGCAGACCAGACCCGCGCCCAGCGGCGAGAAGAACAACGGGATAGGCGGGGCCGACCACGCCACAATACAAATTGGTACGCTGAGCCAGAGGCGGAAAGTGCAAGCGGTGAAACTGAAAGCATCAGAGCCACATTTGACCCAAAGTCCCACAAAGGCCCATGGTGCACATTTTACATGCATCGCGCTCCCATGCCCCACGACCCCACAAAGTGCTACATCAACAACAAATCACCTGAGTACCAGGTGGACAGGGCTGAAAGAGTCAAGCAGTCCTTGGCACGGCAAGGCAAAACCAAGAGTGATGCCAAGCGAGGAGTGGCTGTCCAGACCCAATGCAGACACCAGTTGCAGTAACCCATATTGAGGCAGCACTGGAAAAGTCCCCCCCTGCCACTCCAACATCGACAATCAGCACATCGATCAACCAAGTACCATGTCACTCTGACCAACTGCAGCATGCAGGAGACATATTGACCAATGGACAATTTCAAGCCCATCCACCAGCCAGGATGTCCAATGGACAAAGAAATTGCAAGAAGAAACGCAAGAAAAACTCCAAATCTGGACGATAAGGCATGATTGTGACATCTTCCATTTGGTGTGATATTTGGTGAAAAATTTGTATTTTGAATTGCTGTTTACTACTTTTTGTTTTTTCAATTTTGCTGGATTTTGATGGGTTTTTTCTTGTCAGTTCCCCCCTGTAGGGTGAACTTGGGGGGGACTGTTGTAGTGCCACTACATTGTATTATTTACATGTATTTACTTTGCAGTTGAGTAGGTTCTGGGTTCACTTCTGAACCCCTAAACTTCATGTTTCAGCCAATCCTTTATAAGTGGCTGTTTGTGTGTATTAACCAGTTCAGTTCTTTTGCCTGTTCTCTTTTGCACTTCAGTAAATGAAGTTTATCTAACAACCTGAGGAACGTGTCGCACGGCGACGGTGCCCAAATAACAATTAAAAAGCACACTCCGAACGCCTCCACTCCTCACTCTTGTTGGCACCAGGTGACCTCAGCTCCACATTGCTGAGGCTCACAAAGTCAAATAGCACCCCGGGTACAGACTGCCATTACTCTGAGCCCCGTGGGTGCAACAATACTATCTACATCCTTATAGAAGGCTGTAAAAACTTAAAAATGGTGGTATTGTTGCATTTTTGCACGTTTTTCTCTCAAAATGTTGACTCTGAAAAAATAAACCCCCCACGGGTAATTCGAAGAATTAAGGTATTTATATTTACACTTACACTTTCATAAAATACCCATACACTTTTTTACACTTTCCTGGGCAAAATACCCGGGTACAGAAAGTGTATTTTTTTCTTTCAGATTGTACTGTTTTATGCTTTTGAGAAAGCATAAAACAGGTTCATGTACAAAAAATAACTGCACAGTGCACACTTACAGTTAGGCATTGAATTTAGAAAAAATGGCAAATGTGTAAACTAGCACTATCTCTGACCTTTGAACAGTACTCATGGTATTCTACAGTTTCATCATACTTTTGTAAAAAAAACAATATCAATTGAAATTACACCAGCTGGACACAAACTCGACTGGCTTTTGCATTGATATTTGCTGCATGTACATTCTTGCATTTAAACAGTGTGTATAACATTGCTTAATCAGTAAAACATCAACACTGAAAAAGTGCCATTATTAGGCAACTTTGTACCACTAAACTTGTTAAGCCGGAATTAGAGCTCAGCGTCGATTCGACGTGAAATGATGACGTTAAATGACGTCGTGAAATTAATTACACGAGTGTGGATCATGCTACGGGTCTACAATTTTCTAAGGATAATATATGAATCAATACCTTAATCGTGTCCAATACTGAGTGTTATCAGCCACAACTAGAGCGAATTGAAAAATTCAATTTTTATCATTTCACGTCATCATCATTTCACGTCACAGTGTCAGGGAACAACTTGACATTTCACGTCAGACTTTTGCTTGCAATAGGGGTATTTTGAGGAAATAGAGTACATTGCAGTGTAGTCACCTTATAAATATGTCCCACATTGAACCTTGAATTGAATTGAATGGCCAGCTGCAGCCTGGCTCAGCGTGTGTCTGAAAAGGTATTCATTAAGTGGGTTGACAATTTGACATGATTGCCTACTTTAATTACTCAATATCACCCATTCAAATTGTTCATGCTGCCAGCCGCGCATTTACACCTTGTTAATCAGGGTAGTTATCAATTCTAATCACCTGTATGCATGTTACAGCGCTCATGTGTTGCGTAACAGCTCATGCATTTCCACAACACCGCGCGGTGTATGTGTATTGCACATGCAACATGTGAACTGCCCTCGCGGGCATGTGTAAAGAGACAAACTGTGAAATGGGCACTGCGGCATGTGTAATGAGACATACTGTGATATGGGATGTATGTTAAATGGGATCCACCCGCTATAAATGACTGCATGAAGAAAAATGCATGGAACTTTAAAACGCCATTTCTCGGCCATTTTTCAACCGATTTTGACCAACATACACTTAAAATGATCAGAATAACCAGGAGATCACATTTTCATTATCAGATTTTTGTATATGAATTTTCATCATGACAATTTCATACAAGAGTTTGCATTATTTTGTTGTGTGGGGAATCTGAAGTAATATATAGATAATCCGAGAATGAAAATGTAATCTCCAGGTTATTCTGATCATTTTAAGTGTTTGTTAATCAAAATCGGCTGACAAATGGATGAGAAATGGCGTTTTAAAGTTCCATGCATTTTTCTTCATGAGGTCATTTGTAGGAATGGTAGGCGGAAGTTTAAAGCGCTATAACTTTTGATCGGAGAGTGATATCGATCTCATTCTTTTGGTATGGTGTTTCTCGCGATCAAGTGTATATGATAGGATGTCCAAAAAAATAATTTTGCCCGAAATTTTGCAAGCTGAAATTGGGCCAAATCGGTATATGCACACTTGTATATCACCGATTTGACCTCAGAAATGAACTCTCCAAACATTTGTGATTGTTTCAAAAGTTTAATGACTAAAATCCAGAGTTGCAAAACAGTATTTACATTTACCCAAAATACCCGGTTATTTGGGTATTCATACTTACGTTTACGTTTACGTTTTCATAAAATACCATTATGTTTTGTTACGTTTTCCTGACCGAAATACCCGGGTACCAGAGAAAACGTAAAAAAAGTTGTGAGACCAAAAAATTTTCAGCAAAATGCAACTTCCGCCATAAATTTCCGACAACTTAAAAATTTTTGCGTGCAAGCGCGCACTTTTCCTCCACAGAAGCCATATTTTCAATATAGGTGTATTCAATTTTCAAATTAATCTATAGTTCGACCCCACCTGCAGTGCAGAGCCAAATGCTTATAAAAAAATCAGCGGACGCTGTTATTTAGTGGCTTTTGTCGATTGATTTTGTGCTATTTGAAGATCAAATGTTGAAAGAACGCAAAGAATCGTCATAATATCAATTTTTTGTGACATAACACCTGGGAAAACGTTGACAGAACGTGAAAAATGGACTGAAAGCTGGTGAAAAAATAGAAGGGCAGCTTCCAACAGACGGTGTCTCCATATTAGAAAGTTTATGAAAAAAGAAAAGCGCCCTTCTATTAGATGAAATATGGTAATAATTTTTTTACGTTTACGTTTTATTTTACGTTTTCCCAGGTATTTGAAAAATACCTTACGTTTTAGTATTTATACTTTCATTTTGGAAAAGGTATTTACTTTTACGTTTACGTTTTCCAAAAATACCAGTATTTGACCAACTCTGCTAAAATCGGTTCACAAAGAGCCGAGATATTGATGTTCAAACGTTGCATGTTCTGGGTGTCACCCAAAAATTTCGCAAATGACCATCTTTTTATAGACCCACTCTATCTCCGGTCTGGGGCATCGTAGCGAAATTTCCTCGGACTTGTAATTAGCCCCGACCTCAAACCATATAATATTTAAAAATCAACAATTTTCACCAAGCGGTTCCCGAGATATAAACACATGCCGGGAGGCCGACCCCCCCCCCTCGAAATCCTACCCTCGATTTCAGCTATGACCGCACCGCACCGGCACCAGTGCCATTTTGAAAAAAATAGCACCGGTACCCTGGGGCACCGTCCGGCCGCCGGTGCTAGCACCGAAGGCCACCGCAGAGTTGTGAAAATACTGGTATTTTTGGAAAACGTAAACGTAAACGTAAATACCTTTTCCAAATAAAAAGTATAAATACTAAAAAGTAAGGTATTTTTAAAATACCAAGGAATACGTAAAAAAAAAACGTAAACGTAAAAATTTTTACACACCATATTTGCCATTGTGCTTTGGAATATACCATTATTTTCACCATCAGGTGGGTCAATCATTCCATCTGCACCACTTTCTGTAGTAAGTGTGGCTAAATCCAACTAACGCTGGTGATTCTGGGGGAGTCCCAGACCCTGTAAAATGCCTTGTAAAATGTCAAATGGCATGCAAAATGCCTAAAGTCTTGCAAAGTGCCCTGGAAGGTGGCAAATCTTTGCCATTTTGCTGGGTTTTGACATTTGCATGAAATTTTACATTTTACAGGGCATCCTACAGAGTCTGGGATTGGCACCAGAGCTTGCACTCACCCTGCCAGTTTCGGAACATGTACTACTCACAGTTGTTGCTAGTGGCGTTGTTGGAATTCATCACAAAAAACTTATCAACGCAACGCTCCAGAAACAAACAAAAAGGTTTTTGTGTTCAGCTTTTGAACACATTTATGAATATGTACCCTGTATTCCATGTGTACATAAGTGCAACCGTGCAGTCACTTTTTTCATACACTACATTTTTTATGTATACATGTTACGTTTATGCAGCTGCAGTTGGTGCACCCCATTTGAACATGTGCACATGTGAACAATCACAAGTTTTTTACGTTTTCCCTAGTACCCGGGTATTTTGGTCAGGAAAACGTAACAAAACGTAATGGTATTTTTGGAAAACGTAAATGTAAACGTAAGTATAAATACCCGAATAACCGGGTATTTCGGGTAAACGTAAATACGTTTTTCCAACTCTGGGCCACCGCACCTGGCTGGAGGTTCCGAGGTATTTATTGGGTATTTTCTTAGAGGCATGCCTTTGGAAGTGCATATTTCCATGAATTTTCAACTGAATTTGATGGTTGATGAGCACTTCAAATGATCAGAATGATGTGGGCATACCGTTATGAAGCAATTAGAATAATTACAAATGAAACTCAAACATTTTATACGCTCCAATGCACATAAATATTACTGTTGTCTACTGACTGGGGTGGAATGTTGTACAGAAAATGTATATTTTGTCATAAACTGATGACAAATTTTGAACATAATGTTGAAATAACTGCAATATTTATGACAGACAATACAACACAATTGTTTTGTTCCATCTTCAGAACGGTTTGGTGGATTCAAAAAATATATTTGATGGGACATTTTTTAAACAATACCGTATTACCTCGAATTAACCCCCCCCTTGAATTAACCCCTCTTGAAATACCCCCTAAAATATGGCTGAGGAAATAATAACCGCCTTCCCCTCGAAGTACCCCCTAAAATTGAGTGTAAAGAGAATGTACATGACAAATACCGCAGTTTGTGATCTGTACAATGGAGAACACACATTAAAACCGATGATTGAGTGATGTTAGGGAAGGGTTTATGTGTACCGTATTACCTCGAAATACCCCCAGGGGGTTTATTATTTCGCCAGCAAAATTTGAGGGGGGATAATTCGAGGGGGGGTTTATTCGAGGGGGGGTCTATTATTTCGCCAGAAATTATCGGAAATTCCCCATACGCAGACGTAGAAAAATCGAACAATCACATCGATTTATATGTGTTTATAGGCATATATTACTGTATAAAAACTCGACAGACATGAAACGAGTCAGCTTTCCTTGTTTTATGTATGAGTAAGATATGTCTCAAATTCGGATTCCGGTCAATTCACAGTTTATTTAAACCGATTGAACTTTCAAATGTGAAAAATAAATGGATAAAGCATGGATATTAAAATACATAGTCGGAAAGATAGATATCTCGCTCAAACCGTGCTAACGAATTCTTAAAAAAGACGAATGTGATAGATATCCGGTATGTTAACTTGGCACGTGTCGGGTTACGTATTTTACAAATGAGGTGAAAGACGCAGGATTTATGTTTGCGTTACTCATTACATCTGTGGAATACAATTAAGCGACTGGAAATGATCGCAAATGTGTCAGCTAGTGTACTTGTGATCATTTCAGGTTGATTTATTGCATTCCGCAGCTATAATCAGTGACGAGAACACGAAACGAACACGTTTTCGCTTTCATTTGTCTAAAACGCCGAGCGACTTGGACGTGGGCCAAATTCACATGTGACCGTATCGTTGGTTTATACCGCACTCGTACAAAAATTCCTTAGACCATTGACTTCCATAATGTCTGCCGAGTTTACACAAAAACCCTTCCCTAACGTCACGTAATCATCAGTTTTAACGTGTGTTCTGCATTGTACAGATCACAAACTGCGGTATTTGTCATGTACGTTCACGTTACACTCAATTTTAGGGGGGTATTTCGAGGGGGGTTAATTCAAGGGGGGGGGGGGGATAATTCAAGGTAATACGGTATATACAGTTATATATGCCTATAAACACATATTTATACATCTATATAATTGTTTGATTTTTCTACATCTAAGTATGGGGAATTTCCAAAAACTTCTGGCGAAATAATAACTCCCCCCCTCGAATAAACCCCCCTTAAATTATCCCCCCTCAAATTTTGCTGGTGAAATAATAAACCCCTTGGGGGTATTTCAAAGTAATACGGTAGACGGAAAACAGTTGGTTAAATGTATTGCTGCTTTTTTATTCAGATAAGCACATGCTGTGGACCAAATTTTACACCATATGAACAGTTGGGCGGTGCCTTTCCCAGTGCCTATCACTTTGGCCCTGGTGCTAGCACCTTTGGCATATGTTTGAAGATATTTTCTATTTTTATGCCTTTATTGGAGTCCTCGAAAGCTCCTGATTGTATACTCAGCGGACATGATACTCTGCCCTCGCACTCATTTATGTTTCACGTTGGAAGCGTGCCAAATGATTATAAAACATACGACTTTTGTATAAAAAATGAAAAAAATCATTGCTGTGAATAAGTTAACATATAGCGTTATAACAGTGATAACTTTTTCATCTTTTTATGAAAATCTCATGAGTAAAAAAATCGTTGGCACGCTTCCAGCGATAACCACACGTGCAGGGTGTAAAGTGACTGGAGTATACCCGTGATGGAGCATAAATACAATTACTTCAAAGAACAATTGTACTATCGAACATTGTACTTACGGAAAATTACTAAGTGCATTTACATACATCACAAAACTAGCAGGATTCTCTCCGACCTTCGGTCGGGTTTTGTGGTTCTCTACAATTAATACCATTGGAGGAAATATGATAGTTTAGTTAAGTTTGCCCACATGCTAGGCATGTGTTTTGAAATGCAGTATGTAATGTACCAACAATAACAAGACCAATACCAAAGATGCAATGTTTTGGAATGGATTTTTTGCAAACTTCTGTAAAATGGTTGGGCAGTGTGCATTTTGTGTGGTATAAGTTTTGTGATATGAAAGTGTGGTTTTTGCAAGGTGTCAAAATTTGTTGTTATCTTAAATTGGTTACATTTGTGCTTTGCTGTTCTTTTTGTGTTTGTAAATCCTTGTGGTATAAATTGTAGAGAACCACAAAACCCAACTGAAGGTTGGAGAGAATCCTGCTATAGGTACCCACTACTCAGAGGCTTGCAAAAACTGACACCCCAGTGGGGACCCCCCTCCAAATGGCATCACCCAGGGAACCCCCCAAAAGTGGCACCCCCTGGGAACCGCCCAAAAATGGGACCCCCTAGGGCCCCACAAATATGGCACCCCCTGAGGACCACCAAAAAATAGCACCCCTTAGGGACCCCCCAAAAATAGCACCCCCTAGGGACCCCCCAAAAATGGCACCCCCTGGGGACCCCCCAAACATGGCACCCCCTAGGAACCGCCACAAAAATGGCACCCCCTGGGGACCCACCCAAAGTTGGCTCCCCCTGGGGACTCTCCAAAAATGGCACCCCCTGGGGACCCCCCCCCCAAAAAAAAAAAATGGCACCCCCTATGGACCCCCCCCCCCACAAAAAAATATAGCACCCCCCTAAGGACCAACAAAAAACGGCACTGCTGGGGACCACCCAAAAAATGGCATCCCATGGGGACCCCCTTGAAATGGCACCCCCATATGTGCCTCCAAAAAATGGCACCCCCTGGAGACCCCCCAAAAATGGCACCCCATGGGGACCCCCTCTAAATCCTGTAAACACAGCCCCTAGTTTGGAAACTCCTGTAAACTCAGCCCCTAATTTGGAAACTCCCATAGACTCAGCCCCTAATTTGGAAACTCCCATAAACTCAGTCCCTAATTTGGAAACTCCTGTAAACTCATTTTCAGGTTTATGGTAATGTAGTGTCAAAATAGAATGAATATTTGAAATAATCGCTAGCATCAATCCACAAATGCATCAATTCACAATCTTCAATTTTTTAGCCCCAGGGGTTAGACTTAGAGGTTATGGTTATGTAGAGTAGAAATGGAGTGCACATCTCAAATCACTGCAATAAAAAATCCACAAATGCATCATTTCACAAATTGAAAGTTTTTGGGCCCAGGGGTTCATTATCAGGGTTTTAGTAATGTGGTGTAAAAATTGAGTGTATATTTGAAATCGCTACAATCTGAAACCCACAAACACATCATTTTATGATTTGAAAATTTTTAGCCCTGGGGGTTCATTTTCAGGGTTATGGTAATGTAGTGTCAAAATGAAGTGCATATTTCAAATCAAGGCAATCAAAAAGCCAGAAATGCATCATTTCACAATTTCTAATTTATTTTCAATTTTCAATTTAAGGCTTACAGTAATGTAGAGTTGAAATTGAGTTATTTCGAATCAGTGCAATTATAAACCTGCAAAATGCATCATTTCACAATTTGAAATTTTTGGGTCTAGGGGTTCAATTTCAGGGTTTTAGTAATTTAGTGTCAAAATGGAGTGTATATTTGAAAATTGCTACAATCAGAAACCCACAAATGCATCATTTTATGATTTGAAAGTTTTCAGCCCAGGGGGTTCATTTTTAGGGTTATGGTAATGTAGTGTCAAAATGGAGTGCATATATCAAATCAGTGCAATCAGAAACCCAAGAATGAATGATTTCACAAATTGAAAGTTTTTGGTTCCAGAGGTTCATTTTCAGGGTTATGGTCATGTAGTTTTCAGGGTTATGTAGTGTCAAAATGGAGTGCATTATATATCAAATCAGTGCAATTAGAAACCCACAATGCATCATTTCACAATTTGAAAGTTGGCCCCAGGGATTCAATTTCAGGGTTATGGTAATGTACTGTCAGAATGGAGTGCATCTTTCAAATCATTGTAATCAGTAACCCACAAATGCATCATATCACAATTTATATTTTTTAGCCCCGGGGGCCTCACTGAAGGATTATGGTAATGTTATTGTTAACTCCCATAAACTCAGCCCCTAATTTGGCAAACACCCATCAACTCATCAGTGCAATCAGAAACCCAAGAATGAATGATTTCACAAATTGAAAGTTTTTGGTTCCAGAGGTTCATTTTCAGGGTTATGGTTATGTAGTTTTCAGGGTTATGTAGTGTCAAAATGGAGTGCATTATATATCAAATCAGTGCAATTAGAAACCCACAATGCATCATTTCACAATTTGAAAGTTTTGGCCCCAGGGATTCAATTTCAGGGTTATGGTAATGTACTGTCAGAATGGAGTGCATATTTCAAATCATTGTAATCAGTAACCCACAAATGCATCATATAACAATTTATATTTTTTAGCCCCAGGGGCCTCACTGAAGGATTATGGTAATGTTATTGTTAACTCCCATAAACTCAGCCCCAAATTTGGCAAACACCCATCAACTCAACTCCCATAAACTCAGCCTCTAATTCGTAAACTTGTGTCAACAGCCCCTTATTTTTAAACTTCTGTCAACTCAACCCTAATTTATAAACACCCATCAACTCAACCCTGACTTGTAAACTCAGCCCCTAAAAACTCAAGTTCACCCCCTATACATGTGCAATTGCATTCTTGGGAAGCAACTTTGCCATCTACTAACCCTGTTTGTCAAGATTGTAACGTGTTTGTAAAGGGCATTTTGTACTAATAAATAGTGACTGCATTGTGTGCAAAAACACACACGAATCAGGCAAAAAATGAGGCTGTGATTGTGCCCCTATCTTTTGCATTAGGCATCCTTTGCACGCAGTTCTCTCGAAAATATATAGGTTTAGATATCTGTTGACATAACAGCACCCACAAAAAAATGGCACTGCATAGTACCGGCACCGGTGCTATTTTTATTCAAATGGCACCGGTACCAGCAGGGCATCCTCAAAGAAGGGCACCACACTGCACCAGCACCAGTGCAGGTGCCCTTCGCTGCCCAGCGCCAGGGCACCAGTGGCTTTCCATCACTACCGTATTTCTTCGTTTATAGCACCCCCTGTGCATAACACCCGGGGTGTTATATAGTTTTATACATAGCACCCTGGGGGTGCTATAACAGGTTTCAAAAAACTTCTCGAATTGAATGGCTTAAATATTGTGTGTGGCGCCACTCATTGTAATTCAGGCGCGCACGCACATTTTTTTCCATTGAATTAGCTGCACGTGGGAACCAAAAAAATATGTAGAGATGTTTGTATTTAGACAATGAAAAAACACGGAATTTCTATGCACTTATTTTGCTGTTTTTTGCTGTTTGAAATTTGTCCATGTATAGCACCCCCATTGACCTACACCCGGGTGTTATACAAGTTTTAAAAAAGTTTGCTTAAAATTGCTCCGATCTTGTATAACCCCCAGGTGTTATAAACGGAGAATTACGGTACTCCTGACATGATTGCTTGCAGATATAACCACAGAGAAAGTGCATTTAGGAAACTGAATTCTCAAGCAGTTGTGGGAGACAATTCACTTGACAATCTCATTGATGCAAATGGGAGAGAATGCACCTAAAATCCCATGAAGCATGTGGAAGCATGTGGAAGACACGTCATCTGAAATCCCATGAAGCATGTGGAGGCATGTGGAAGACACTACCTACATTTGAAATCATCATGCGGAAGCATGTGGATGATGCTTTTCCTGAATTTCCATGATACATTAGGAAGCTTTCGGAAGCATGCATGAAAGCATGTAGATCCAAGCAAATTTGTCTTCACACATTATCATGTTCCCACTCTATCTTCTGCCACAATACTATGTTTTCAAATGGTGCAGTGTGCCTGCCTGAGAACTGGAGCTGCAACTTCCAGTGCAAGACTAGTCTTGTAGACTTTGACTGCATTCCATCCAGATTAGTGTGTGATGGTTTCGGAGACTGTGAGGATGACTTGGATGAACTGGAAAAATAAAAAATGACCAAACTTTTTTTCTTGCTTCAAGACTGTTTCCAGACTGCGGCGACCGTTATACGGGCTTTTGGTGGGTTGTTTGGTGTTCGAGCTGTTGCTCGGACCGCAATGGTCAAACAATGAGCAATTAATGACCCGAGGATGCCGCGTAGCGCTTCCGGAGGCGTTTTTTGTTCGCTTGGCATCGTGCCAAAAACTCGATTCGACTAGCCAACGAGTGGCATATGTCATCGACATAAGGTTGTCCAGATGTCCTGAACTGTTACGAGAACAGTTCAACATGAAATATCTGCAACCTTTTACACCCCCAATGGGTGGCCCCGCTCACACAAAGAGCTCAACCTCGCTTATCGTCAGCACATGCATCAATGCAGTTCTGGGTCAAACGTCCCTAACGTGTTTTACCTCTTTGGCACAATGCCATGCGAGTGAATATTATCATGTATCCAAATCTTTTCTGGAGAATGCAAAAAAGAAAATCAGTGGTAAATATGATGAACTCAAGTTTGCGACGCGTGAATGCAAGGTTGCGACGCGTGCACGCAATGTCATCAGTTGTCTTGTTGGCGCTTTTATTTGTTGGATGTCTCATTTCGAGATCGTGATGGATAACTGGCCTCCAGTGAGTTTTTTGGTTGCAACGTTTTCTCTTGGGGGCTATGACGATCAAAATTTCACACTGAAGGATTTTAAGTGTATTTCGGTAATTTTAAGTGTAAATTTCTACACAGACACCAATTCTGCCAGCCTGTGAAGTGTCAAATATCATGCAAAGTGTCAAAAGTCATGTAAAATGCCATGAAAAAGGCAAACATTTACAAGGGGTGCTCCCAAACGTTGTAAACTGTTGTGTAATGTGTCAAATGTCATGCAAAGTGTCAAAAGTCATGTAAAAAGTTATGTGAAATGCCAAGCAAATATGAGGGGCGCTTCTGAAGTTTGTAAACTGGTCTGCAAAGTGTTAATTGTCCTGCAAAGTGTCAAAAGTCATGTAAAATACAGCGTGAAATGGCATACACATACAAGGGGAACAGCAAAACATTGTAAACTGCCCTGTAAAGTGTCAAATGTCCTGCAAGGTCTCAAAAGTCATGTAAAATGCAGTGGGAAATGGCAAATACATACACGGTGTACTGGAAAATACTGTCAACTGCCCTGTAAAATGTCAAATGTCCTGCAAAGTGTCAAAAGTCATGTAAAATGCAGTGGGAAATGGCAAATGCATACATGGTGGGAAGGCGGGATCCTTTTGAAAGCTAGAATGCTTTTTGTGAAACTTGTATTTCACGCATTACTAGGGTTGGAAAAAAAAACGTGTTTTTTTTAACTCGATGTTTTTTTTAAAAGCTCCCAGATATGACCTTGTGTCAACATATATAGGTATATCAGACAGTGGCAATACTCTGTGATGTTATATATGACCATATAATGTCTGTGGAGCCATGGGATAGCATTATAAGTGGTGATTTGTGTCAAAAATATCCATTTTTTGTTGACATATCGTTCGTATATCACCTTATAGTCAAATGTTCATGACTTCAGGTAAAGTTTGGCACCGAATAGTGATCAAACAAGGTGATAAAATGAGGTTGTTACTTTGGGAGTGAAGTTACACACTGTGGAGGTACATCAAAGCACATTACCTCAATATTATATACTACAGCAACATATGACGGCTTATTAACCCATGGTAGCACATAGAAATGGATATTTTGATACTAAAAATGCCACAAAACCAATGAAAACAACCACCAATGTCAATTTGTGTGTGAAATTGCGCGCTTGTGCGCAAAAATTTTGCAAAATACTTAGTGCTTAGTACTAAAAATTTTGGCCAATGTTTTTTTAAAAAAAACAACATTTCGGACGTCATGTTTTTTTAATAAAAAAAACGTTAAAAAAAAAACGTTTAAAAAAAAACATCGGCCAACCCTACACATTACCGATTTTTACTCATTTAATGTTGATTTATCATTTGATTGTTTTAACTTACTTATGTCTTACTTTGGAAGATTGTCACGCACTGCTCGGTGTGGTTTCCTTTCTCAAGGTTCCTTTTTTGTTAGGATATGCTTACTCTTATACATGTGCAAGTTAGTAAATGCTACACATTTAGAATTGCTTTATTCTATTGACTCTGAAAATGGCACATTGGATGTCTTAGCTGGTCTTACTATGTTGTACCAAAACACACGGTCATTGAAAGGAAAGTGGAGTGAAGTTTTGACTGCTATTTCAAACACTGCTGCAGACCTGCTTTGCTTTGTTGAAACAAAGTTGATGTGTGCTACTGATGCAGGCTCACTGAAGGGTTACACAGCTGTACACACATTTAAGAGTGGCAAAAAAACAGGCAGTATTTCAATGTATCTGAAAAATACATTGCGATACACAGTAAACACTACCTTGCATTCTGATTATATCTCAGGTGTTCGCATATTAATGAACCATGGGCAAGCTTATAACATTTTTACTTGTTATTTCGAAAATAACAGCAAGGCAAAAAATCAATGGAAGTACAAAAACTAAACAGTGATATATTAGATATACTGGGACACCTTCTTGTGCGATCCAGACAGAACAATGAGATAACAATCTTAATAGGGGATTTCAATGGTCACATTGGATGTTATGAGTTAGGTATACCAGGTAACAAACAGGATGTGAATGAAAATGAATGGGAGATATTTCATACATGCACAGAAAATGTGAATGTGACAAATTACATGGATATGATAAAAAGTGTTCATGAAGCAGCAATAAAATCAACAACTGGGCGCAAACAAATAAGTACAGGCCCAGGTAATAGGCCTAACAGAGAAATCCAAAAACTCCATCAGTGTATGGCTAAGGAACATCGCAAATTAAAAAAACAGGTGAGCTTCAACATAAACAAAATCGGGGATCCAGGATTTGGACCTGGTTGACAGACTGGCGGCCAGTCGCCCACCTCCCCACGCCCCAAGTCGACGAGGACGAGCACGCCCACACTGAGCTCGCCCAGCTGGACGTCAACATGGACAAGCCCGTGGACGTGCAGCACGAACCCCAGCCCGCGGCCGAACAGCTGCCGTACGACCCCGCGGACAAGGTCGAGGACCTCGCCAGTACGTCCGACAGCGAAGGGGATGGCGCCACGTTCCCCGCCGCAGAAGAAGAAGCGCTGCTAGCCCCCGAAGGCGACATCGAGCCCGACGAACCCTTGGCGGTCGCCGTACCAGCGGCAGCGCTGGCAAACATGGACGACATGCAACCCAAGGCCGCCGCAGAAGAAGACGTGCCAATGGAGGGCACAAACGAGGGGGTTTGAGTAGACCCAGGTCATTTTTCAAAGTTTTTTGTGTCAAATGGTAACGTAATGGAAACTATAAACAACAGTAAAACAGACAATAAAATTAACTAAGTATCTCAAAATCACACACCAAGTAGTTACCAAGACGTTCGCTGCGGCACCGAATGGCCAAGTTCTGTCCCCCCGAGTTGACAAATGTAACTGCCGCCCCCAGTTGACCGTCCAAAGTTGGCACTTTTCTGCACAAAAGAGATTTTGTAAATAGTAAAAAGCGAAATAATTTGGAAACATTAAAAAATACCTCAAAAACCCAATTGGCAGTTCCATGATAGAATCCCGACCGCAAAAGGCAGGACAGTTGACCAACTCCCATACCGTTCTCAGTTTATTATTGCATTTTTGTAATTGCCAGCCACGCTCTGGGACTTGATTTTCAATCGTAAAATACACACAAGCCATTTTGCATGCAACAGCCACTTTTGAAAATTTCAAAAAGATGGACAACTTTTATATTTTGCAAAAAAATTTGTGCATGCGATCGTAAAAGTAATCACCGGTCACACCTCAGTAGTTTAGCCAGGAGGTAAACCGCAATGGCTGGTGGGTTGTAAGAGCGTTTTTACAATGGGAAAGACACTACCCCACAAAATTTTAGACAACCAAATGCAATAATAATTCACGGAACGTAAACTGTTGTGTATTTTGTAAATTAAATTTAAATAAATCATCTCAGGTATTTTGGCGGCTTTTCGTCACATGCGGGGCCTGCGTGGCATGCGTGGCCATGCAGTGGGGTGCGCAGTACCCCGGCAGAGCACTGCATATCCAACCACGGGCTCTGTATGGGTTAGATGGAAAAGAATTGAGTGCTTTATTGACTTTGGACTTCTATACCTCCACTTTCGACTTCCATATCTTATAGTTCAGCTTTCCCGCATGCTAGTCATGTTTTTAGAAAAGCAATATGTAATGTACCAACAATACAAACAATAACAATACCAAATGACAAATCATGACATGATCCATGTGGGTTTTTTGATACAGTGACTACAGGGGTTTCTGATATTGCTGATGGTAATTTGCACTGCATTGTGTCACTACATTACCATAAATTTTAAAAAGAACCCCTTGTGCTTACAATATTTCAAATAATGGGGTCTTATTATGTGGTGTAGATAATGCACCAGTTTTGACAGGACATTACCATAGGCCGAAATAGAAAGCAATGGGAAAAACTGGCAAATAATTAGATGGTGGACCCTGCGGGCTTTATTTTCAAAGGGATTCATAATTGATGTGGTAACAAGTATCCATTAGTATTTGTTGAAGTATAGTAAAACATGATAAACCCAACCGAAGGTCGGAGAGAATCCTGCTAGTAACATTATGTAAGCACTATTACATGCCCAACTTCACTTCAAGTCATAAACAATTGATGAGAGGCAATATACATATATGTAACAAGTTGATATAACAATTTATTATTTGGTAGAAATCAATACTTATTATGCTTATTGGATCACTGATGGCTTTACAGTAAATCTATTGCTATTTACATAGCATTATAAAGTACTGCCACTTGTCTGAAGTTTGAAAAATGGGGTCATTGAAAAAACAACATTTTTTCCATCCCTATGCCCATCTACACAAACATCAGCACCCCCATTTTATAGGCAAGTGACAGCAGCAGGGTCTTGTGGATTTGGACCCCCACAGAGGTTCGTATAGATAGTAAATTGCTCCTCCAGAGCATAAATACTAAGAACGTTTTTTGGGGTTACAGGGTTTCAATAGATCGGCTTTTCAAGGTTTAGAAGGTGAGTGAAATTGAATTGGATATAGGGGCAAAATTTCTCAAAAATACCTCCAAAAATTTATCAAAGATTTTTGTTTTGGGCGGGGGGGGGGGGTCAAGGGGATGGTACCAAAAAATCAACTCCAGTTTCTTAAAAATAAAAAAGTTGTTTAAAATAAATGCAAGCATCAAACCGTTTTTTAAATAAAAAAACCTTGTTTAAAAAAACGCAAGCATCAAACCAATTTTTGAATAAAAAATGTTGTTTAAAAAAACGCAAGCATCAAACTGTTTTTTAAACTGGGGTCATTGAAAAAACAACAACATTTGTTCCATCTCTACTGCTTGATAGATGGATAGAGTTGGGCACTTTTTTGGGGTGGGGAAGTGAACCCACACCCCTCCATTGTAGACCCCTGCCAGCATAAATAGCTGGAGAGTTCAAAGGAGGAAATAACCTCAACCCCCTTTACTAGACTGCTCGACAACAGAACAAAAAATTCCATCAACTTTCTACTTGAATGTCACATGACTGCATACACAGTTCACATGAATATTGATGTCTGTGATTATCGAGTTGAGACTAATAAAGATTTCTATTGGCCAATAAGAAACAGTTTTAATACTTGCATAATGTTCAATTGGCATAATGTTCAATTGACAACATTTTCACAATGTTCAATCTTCAGCACCTGTATGATGACCACACTCACATTCTTCCCCACAATGTGCCACGTGCCCGATTCCTCGTTGGGTGGTGTGTGTAGACAGAACACGCTAAAACTCCCGGACCTTGTAAAATGCCCTTACTTTTATTTTTCATCAGATGTTTGACATTTTACAGGGCACTTTAGATGACTTTTCACACTATGCATGACACTTGACATTTTACAGGGTGCAGGAATGACAGCCGATAATGGAATTATTTAGTGTCAACTTTCCATTTCCCATTTCCGCTTTTTGGAGCCAAAATATCTACCCCACCTTTCAGGGGTCCGAATAGGGGGGGGGTAGGGTTGGGGAACCGAACCGAGAACCGAGCACTATTTTGGAACCGAGAACCGGAACGGACCTTGAGAACCGAACAGGAACTGAGAACCGGCACTTATACCCGGATCCGAAGTAAATACCCAAAAGAACAGAAATTTTCTAGGAATCTTCAAGTTTTTAAACAGCGTTTTGCAGTTTAAACACCTACATCTAAGCCTTTAAACAGCAGCTGAACATCTTGGTGCGTGTTCAGAATTGCAAAATTCATCTGTTTGCAAAATGATTGCGCGGGATCGTGTAATTTCACATATACTCCAGTGACATTACACCTTACAATGAAATCTACCATATCCCACCTGAATAAAGGAACAAACATAAAAAATTTCATCATATTTATCAAATGTTTTTGATAAAGATGATGAAATTTTTTATGTATGTTTGTTTATTCAGATGGGATATGGTAGATTTCATTGTAAGGTGTAATGTCGCTGCAGTATACACATTATCACTGGTAGTAGTTTTCATTGGTTTTGTGGCAGTTTCAACCGTAGTTGGCAAAAGTTATTTATGTTTGTACTCAAAATGATGCGCGTACTCACTCGCGTACTACATAAATACATTTACCTTTCCTCCAGAAAAAAATACCAGTACTCATTTACTCGTGTACTTTTTAAAAGTACGCGAGTACAGAAAACGTATGTTTTATTTTACACTTTTTTAAATACCAGTATTATTATAACAACTCTGATTTCTGCATTCTACCATGAAATAATAAGCTGTTATATGCTCCTATAGTATGAAATATCCAACCAATGTACTTACACATGTAAACTTTATTGTTTTTCTTGTATATTGTTTTTCTTTTGTTCAGCCGATTATTACCCAGAACTGAAATTTTGATCATTTGAGAACTGAACCGGAACCGAGTTTAAGAACCGAACCGAGAACCGGAACCGAAAATTTTCAGGAACCGACAACCGATACCCGAACCGAAATCTTTTGGAACCGAGAACCGAGAACCGGAACCGAAAACTTTGAAATTCCCAACCCTAGGGGGGGGGGGGTTCGGTAAACATTACCCAAGAAGATCGCATGCCTTGACTATGGCGAGCATCAATTTTGCTAAATCCACGAGCAAAATCCAGACAGTAGAAAGCGAGTGAGTTAGTAGGTCACGGCTTTAGCGTGTAACGTACAGTGTGCGCAGAAATTCCTGTGCGTATTGGCACCAGAGTTGCGAAAGCGTATTTATGCTTACCCGAAATACCCGGGTAAATGGGTATTTATATTTACGCTTACGCTTACGCTTTCATAAAATACCCGTACACTTTATTACGCTTTCCCAACCGAAATACCCGGGTACCAAAAGCGTGAAAACGTTTTTCACACAGTCCAGTTTTCGCTTTTGAAAAAGTGTAAAATCACAGAAACTAGAGTTATCGAAACTAAACTGCGTACTAAAAGAAAATGACTGCGTGTGTGCAGTAATGCAGTGGAAATAGCGGCACACGCATTCACAAATTGTGTTGCAATTTGAATGTTTGGTAAATACCGAATCCCGAGATTATGTGAACTTGGCACCTGTCCGAAAGCCCTTTTTATATATCCCGTTTGTATACCGCCGTTGACGATGGGGATTGGGGAACCGGCGCTGTCTGCCAGTGTGTCGGCGGCCATCAGCGACCATATCCGGTGGCTATATCACATTCCGCAGACATTATCAGTGACTCGGACGGTAACCTTGTGTCTTCTACTCTCGTTCGTACAATATGTGCTTGTATCCAAATACAAATTTAGACTTTATTGGAAAAATGCCAAGTTTACATATCGTCGGCGATCCGCTTATTTCCAATTAATTGAATGAGCCTAAGGGCTGACTACATTGTGGACGTCAAAAAATTCCACTGGGAGCTTGATTTTGAAAGAATTCACTTAGCAAAAACTTAGTTTAAAAATTTTACGCTTACGCTTTTTTTACGCTTTCCTAGGTATTTTGAAAATACCTTACACTTTGAGTATCCATACTCAAAATTTGGAAAGTGTATTTACGCTTACGCTTACGCTTTCCAAAAATACCAGTATTTTAACAACTCTGATTGGCACCAACCCAAGTGCCACTGTTACTCCGCGCACTCGCGCCAGCCTACATCTTAAAACTGCACGCGCTTTTTGGCCCAGGCGCGCGCCCCGTTTTCCCTATACAAACTTGTGATTTTTACGACCATTTCGAGGCCCACCACGTGCTTGAAAATGGGAATTGTGGGTCAAGCGTATGCACAGAGGGCTAAAATTATGTGCGTTCTCTGTCAAATGTAAAGAATCGTAGATATTTAACTGTCGTTATTGAGCTCACACAAAAAAAAGGCGAGCCTGACCCAACGTTCGTGATTTTTGGGGTGAGCGCTAGTGGGCATTTACACGAAAGTGGGCGGAGCTTACGCTGACCGCCGCATGCAAAGCAAAATATCTGCGCGCCCTGTAGCGTGTAACTTTCGAAGCTGTTACGAAACTACCTTTATTCACAGGATGCATGTGCAAATTAAAAGTGTCCACATTCTGTGTGAAATCATTCACAAATTGGGTACAATGACCCTATGAACTTTGCGCCTCCTATCTTTTGCATTGGGCATACTTTACATGCGGCATACTTTGTGTGCAGTTCACTCAGAAATATATAGGTTTATTGATGTGATGGCACCGAACAATGCGCTGATGGCGCCGATGAAAAGACATGGTGTGCATGGTTGGTTTTAGTAAAATTCTTTTTACTAAAATTGTATTTTATTTTCATTAAAATTGTATTTTATTTTAATTTTATTCATGTTTCATTTTATTTTTTTTAATTCTGAAATGTCATTAATAAAATTAAACCATTTTACAAAAATTTTACAAATATTTAACAAAAATTGTACAAAAAATCGGAATCTTGGATGCAAGGCTATAAAACAATGTGCACGCTAGAAACATGCAGATGAACACAAAAAAATTTTTATGTAAAGTCGGCGGACATTTCACCCTACAAAATCGGAGAGTTAGAATTCGCTCGCGAATAAAGCGAACACAAAACTTGGGTCCTACCTGGACGCTCGGAATTGAAAACAAAAAATATTAAAAGAGAAATGGACGCTTCGCCGTGTCCGTGTGTGCACGCCGCCCGTTTCAACGTTTCGTTTCAACGTTGTCCGTTGGAAGCAAAAAAAATTTGACTGTTTAAATGACCCTTTTACCGTTTTTGTTAATTTTTCATTCGTTGGCTCCGTTCCAATGGAAGAGTCCCCATATGAGAACTTGGCAGCCAGCCAAAATTGCGAAATCCGCTATTAATGTGAAAAAAAGGCCAACATTAACTATATAACCATGTATATACCGTATTTCCTCGAAATACCCCCCCCCCTTGAAATACCCCCCCCCTCGTTTGACCCCCCCCCCTCTCGAGACCACTATGAAACAATCACCCCCCCCCTCGAAATACCCCCCCCCCCCAAATTGAGTGTAAAGGGAACGTACATGACAATAACTGTAGTTTGTGTTCAGTGTACTGCAGAACACACGCTAAAACAATGTCGGTGTCACGTTAGAACAGTGTACATACCATCTACATACTAATATTAGTCTACAGAACCTTATAAATGTCGGTTTTTGTTGTATTTTTCGACGTCTGCGTACGTTTCAGACGACAATTTCGTACTTGGTTTTCAAAAATTTTCTTGTGAAACAATAACCCCCCCCTCGAAATACCCCCCCCCCTCGTTTAACCCCCCCCCTCTCGGGACCACTATGAAACAATCACCCCCCGGGGGGTATTTCGAGGAAATACGGTAAACAAAAATAGCGATTATAAAGGTGGAAATTGGCAAAGTGGAGCAACTTTTGACGATTTTTAGCTAACTTTGACTTTTCACTCGCATTTGTATAATACGCAACTGGAAACTGGGATAAGAGCCAAGTTTTCATACATGACCCGATCCATTCCAATCATTAAAGTATTGCGTCACAATAATGACGACATGCACTCTCCACTGGAGAGACTGACGCAAATGTTTGTAGGGCGATACGTCTGCTGACTTTAGTCTTGTGACGCGGGTTGCGACGTAGGTACCGTATTTCTTTGATCATATTGACCGCCAATGTATTGTTTCATAAGCGGTTTTGGGGGGTCAATGTAAACGAGCACGGCAATGTAAACAAGCACGGCAATATATTTTTCAGATCGCATTCATCATTTAAGTGCGTTTAGCGACATGAGTGCAAATCATTGTCAATTTGTGACAGAACGCTGCACAATATCGTATGAGTAGATGGCGAAAGCAAAACAGATGGTGTGCATATGTATGGCGGTGAACATCAAGACATAAATCGGATCATGCAACGTCAATTTTTTTTCCATACGGCAATGTATTCGAGCACGGCAATGTATTTTTCAGATGCCCCACAGACCCGCCAATGTAATCGAGCAAGCCAATGTAATCGAACACGTCAATAAGATCGAAGAAATACGGTATCTTAAATTTTGACCCTCATAGGGACTGGATAGATATGTAGCTAATTGCTCCTCCCTAGGGAAAGTTTGTTATTTTTGGGGAGGGCTGGTGGGGTTCAATAGATAGGTTTTTTCAAGGTATGGAACTAAGAAAATGGGGAAAAAAATCACATAAAAATAGTGATTTTTTAGGTGAAAATATATTAAAGGATGTGAAAATTTGCAATTTTGAGCAAAAATATTTTTCAATCACAATGATTAAAGAAACCATTTCCAATTTGCACCAGTTCTGCAAATTGGCAGCTAAAATATTAAGCAACAGCATAGAAAACCTTTTATAGAATTTTACAAACACTGGATTTATTGTAAAATTTTACAAAAATTGTACGAAAATTCGAAAGTTTGTACAATTTTACTAAAGTTTTACAAAAATTTGAATTTTAGTAAAATTGTATTTTTTTAATATTAATTTTGCATTTTATTTTTTTATTTTTTATTCTTAATTTTTCCATTTTGTTTTTATTTTTTTCTGAGATTTTGCCAACCCCGGCCGTGACCTTATGGGCCGGCAGCAGCAGCTGAATATTTCAGCGGACCTAGATACGGACTGCGTCACTGTGGGCACCCGGTGGCACAGCGTGGCGCTGATTTGAGCTCTAATGACTCTCAAGTTTGGCACCAAAACGCCAGATTAGCCTTTTTGACGGACAATCAGTGCAATTTCGATTCGGTCGCTGGATTTTTATGGTGTTTGATGAATGATTTCAAGACCTTTATATTACAAACCCCTGATAGAGATGAAAAAAAATTGACCGTATTCTTAAAACTTCTTACACAAAAACGGTAATAAACATGATAAAATACTTTATTTTGGGGCTATAGATGTACATCTGTACACAAATGAGTGTATAAGTATAGCTGCGATTAAAATTAGTAATAAATACATCATGTACATGGTTGGTTTTATAAAAATTCATTTTAGTAAAATTGTATAAAAATTGTATAAAAATTTTATTTTATTTTAATTTTATTCTTGTTTCAGTTTATGTTATTTTTTTTATTCCCAAAAGTCGTTAATAAAATAAAATGACACCATTTTACAAAAATTGTACAAAATTTTTACAAAAAATCAGAATGCATGCAAGGCCAGAAAAATGTTATAATTAGACCTATACATGAAAAACCTGTGACAATTTTTGCCATTACTTTTCAAAAGTTGCATGCAGTAGGTATTGTCAGCTGGGTGCAAGTGTAATGTTACAATTATGGATAAGAATGGTTTGCATTTTCACTATAAGGACTACTGGAGTGTGCTGGGCACAATTGTAAAATGTCATGCAAAGTGTCAATTGTCATGACAAATGTAAAGTAAAGTGTCAATTGTCATGGCAAATGTAATGTGAAGTGTAAATTGTCATGCAAAGTGTCAAGTGTCATGTCAAATTACAAGCAAAGTGGCAATTGTCATGACTTAGTCATGCAAAGTGTAAATTGTGTTTCCAAATCTTGTGTTTTTGTATCCATAGTATGTTTTGTATCCACATCTTATGCTTTTGTATCCAAATGTGTACATAAGATTTGGGTTCAACAACAACATAATTTGGATACAAAACATAAGATTTAGAAATAAAACATAAGATTTGGACAATCTACTTGACAATTGATACTTTATTATATGTCATGACAATTTACACTTTACTTTACATTTGTCATGACAATTGACATTTTGCATGACATTTTACATGACATTTCACATTTTACAAAGCTTGAGACTGCCCCCAGATTGATGAATAAAAAGGTAGAAACTTGAGCAATGAAGTAAAATTTTACAAAAAATATGAATTTTTATACAATTTTACAAAAATATGAATTTTTATACAATTTTACAAATATTTTACAAAAATTTGAATTTTTATACAATTTTATTCTTCCATTTTATTTTTATTTTATTTTTATTTTTTCTGAGATTTTGCCAACCCTGATCATGTACATTGCATACATGATGTACATCATTTCAGAGGGGGGTATTTCGAGGGGGGGTTTATTATTTCCCCAGCCCCTTTGGAGGGGGGTTAATTCGAGGGGGGGGGGGGGTAATTCATGGGGGGGGGATAATTCGAGGTAATACGGTATTATTTTTTTCAGATAAATAAATATTTATGTTACGATGTATTTCTGTATTTAATAATCGAAGTATATTGGGAAAAAAATACAAAATTCACAAAAATCGACAACAAATTACTCAAAATCGACAACAAATTACTAAGCGGAAAGTTTTATTTACTGTGTAATCAGCAGAGTTGCAAAAACGTATTTACGTTTACCCAAAATACACGGTTATTTGGGTATTTATACTTACGTTGACGTTTACGCTTTCCAAAAATACCGTTATGTTTTGTTAGGTTTTCGTGGCACAATTACCCGGGTACCAGAGAAAACATAAAAAATAAGTTAACGGAACTGTATTTTTTGACATATGTAGTGTATTATGATGAGTTCATGATGCTTAAATGATACCAATGAAACATGTGGTGCCGATTCCGCAAGTGGAGAACTGAAACAACTTATAAATTATTAGTGAGAAGTAAAAACTTGAGAGGAATGTAAATTTATGAGTGATAAGTGGAATGAAGTCAAAAGTCAAAAACGTTTTTAGTGTCGTCACGTCACCTGCCGTGTGTCCTTTAACTGCCATTTCACTTGCCACTTATAAATTGACTGTTATTTTACTTTTGATATGCCATTCAACTTGCTATTCTCCACTTAAGGAATTGGCACCATATATGACCCTACACCCACTAGTTGACAACAACGCCAAATCTCAACCAGTTCCGATCCGATCTCAATTCAATATCCCGATCACATAATTCTATATAAAATATAGGTAGGTAAAATACAGGTATGTAGGTAAACAGATGATGTCAATGAAGATCATAGGAACATACATAATGTTGTCAAAATGTTGTTTTGATATTCTGTGATAGTGGTAGCACTTAATATTAATTTTTACGTTTACGTTTTATTTTACGTATTCCCAGGTATTTTAAAAATACCTTACGTTTTAGTATTTATACTCTAAAATTTGAAAAGGTATTTACGTTTACGTTTTCCAAAAATACCAGTATTTGTACAACTCTGGTAATCAGTAGGTCAGTATAAACTGATCTCCAAATATTAGCGCATTTTTGCACTCGACTCGAGTAACAATAGCATCATACAAAATCTAGCAGCACACCATTTGAAAAAAAACATCAACCAGGTAAAAAATCTAATCATCAACTCAAATTTCGTTCCGCTGAGGCACTAAATCGGTTGGCGTGATATTCGTATAAATAATTGATGTCCAGATGAGAGCTAAAACAAGTATGATGACAAGTAGATCTAGAATTTTTTTGCCATTTATTTTCTGGCCGCAGCGCCGCACCTGCCGCAGGTGATGGCGCAGAAAACGTCACACTTGTCAGGGGGGCAATCGGTCACTTTGCCATTCATAGAGCGAAGTTTTGTCGAATAGCATGGCGCCTTGAAGGCTGAAGGGAGGTTGCGTTGAGAGGTTTCCAAAAGATGTAAAAATCATTCATGAATTTAACTTATGCATAGTGGTGTAAAAAGCGCCAAGACATTGGCGCAAAGCGGGACAAACGCCACTGCGGTTTTTCGACGTCCGGCGTCAAGCGCCAACAGCGCCAGGGCACGCCAAGCGCCAAAAGCGCATAACAATGGCGCTTTTACATCACTACTTGCGCACTAACCAATGGCATAGTTGAAGCCATTCTTCTGGCAAAACCAGTCAGCTATGAGCTGGCCCGACGGCTGCGTATCTAGAGCGTAGGACTGGGGGCACTCCCAGACCCTGTAAAATGTCAAATGTCATGCAAAGTGTCAAAAGGCATGGAAAATACCTCGAAATATGGTAACCGAGTTGCTATTTTGCAGGGCATTTTCCATGCTTTTTGACACTTTGCATGACATTTGAAATTTTACAGGGCTTTTTACAGGGTCTGGGATTGGCACCTGGCCCAGATGCCTGTCAGGGCTGTCCGGGTGACGCACGTCAGTGAAGATGCCTGTTGTATTTTAAGGTGAATTGAGGTGAAAAAATGACACAATGCGAGTTGAGTTCAATTTTGACATAAACAGTTTTAGAATATTTAGTTTATGGGCAAAATTTCAGATCTTGATAAACACAAAGTCTGTTTCAAACACATTCGAATCTACCACATCTCGATTTATCAGAGTTTCCTGATTTTCAACAGTAGTTGACACACTCCTCATACCAGTAAATTGAAATGTGTTTTAAACAGATTCATCACTTTTGGAAATTGTGGTTATCGACTAGGTATATGGGTAATGTGTGTAGTGGGGCTACTGTTATCGACGTTAATATTCTTCAAAAGGATTTAGACAAATTTTGTCCGCATTTTAAAACATCACAGGTAAATATATTCTCTTTTCGTATGTATGTTAGGTATAATGCACACTATTGAGTTTACGACACGAATTTGTCGAGAAGTCTATTCCAAAACAGTTAGCAACAATGTTTGACAAATTTCTATTCCCATGTTCTGCTACATCATTCTGCCAAACCGGAAGTAGGTACCTAGTTAGGATGAGGAACATACCAGTTTCTGGCCCAGCACCGGTATCGGTACCGGTCCCATTGGAGCACTTGACCCAGCAAAGGGTACCGCAGTAATTGCCACCGCAATCCAGCGTGCCCCCGTCCCACGACGCAAGTTTCGATCGCAAGCAGTCTTTCTTAAAGCCTGTAGAAATAACCCTGTGCCGCCGAATACTGGAATCTGGACAAACCAACAAACTTTCTGCAAACTGATAGCCATTATTCTGGCAAAACCAGTCAGCAACTGGCTTGTAGCATGGTTCTACCGAATTCCCATAGCAGTGGTTCAAATAGCGGTCCGGGTATTTTGGGTGTCGCACATCAGTGAAGTTTTTTGATACAGCTGTGTTAAAAAATGATAATTAAGACGATGTGCAGACTAGAGATCACCAGTGTTGAAAAAACCCGGTTTTTCCATCCCTAGTGGGAACTCTAATACCGTAAATGCTCTAATAATACGACAGTCGTACTATTTTTTTCAGCACATTTTTAGGTGTCGTACTATTGGAGATGTCGCATTATTAGAGAGTGTCGCATTATTGTTTACGTCGAATCAACAACTTCTCAGCCAGTGAATAGTGGCGGTTGTGAGGCGGCTGGCGCCCTTGCGAACTGCCGAGCGACTCTTGTGAACTGCCGCCAGCCGCCGCTTTGTCCAAAAGCGCCGAATCCGCGACTTCCGCAAATTGCCACATCGTTACGGCGCTTTTTCTTTTTATTTCTCAGGTGTCGCATTATTGAAGAGTGTCGCATTATTGGAGAGTGTCGGATTATTTTCACACAACGTGCCCAAACCTGTCGCACTATTGGAGATGTCGTATTATTGGAGACCTGTCGTATTATTAGAGCATTTACGGTATTGTAATGATACGTTACCTTTAACGGCATAGCCTGTACAAGAAGCAAAAGCAACCAAGACCAGTAGGTAGTTCATACTTCAAACTTGCTGGGGGGTATGGTATTTACCAATGTGAAAAATCCCTTCAATATTAAGATTAATGCTTCCAAAACCGCTAAGATTTACTTATAACAGCCTAGTGGTTTTAACAACATATCGACTGCAGTCAAAATAGTCTGGATCATTACAAACATATTGGCTGCAGTCAAAACGGCCAGAATCATTGTGTAATATTTTAGCTGATAGAAAGTCCAATCAACTACAACAATTGGAAACGTAAATATAGGCCGCAGTCAAAACGGACTGAATAATGCGCTGCATCATTACAAAAAAATGTCTGATTTTGAGAAAATATATTTAAATATAATCTCGGATAGTCACTCTAAAAATAAACTATAATTTTATCTCAAATGTCATTACGAAAATAGAATTAACTCTGAGAAAATCTCCCATGTTAGAAAAATATCTTTACTGCAAATTTCGCCTAATTTGATATTTCAAGGTGTTTGGACAACACCGAAATCGTTTGCGAAATATGGCAAAATAAACAACAGTGTGCATACCTCTAATAATAGGCGCCATCAATTGAGGTGGAGAAAAGTGACGAAATCAATTGTACATAGTGTACTTACAATTGGAAGTAAAACGGGAAGGTTTTCATTTCGTTTTTTGACGTGTTGTTACCTGTAGGCTGTGGACTTTACAGGAAGAAAAATCAAAAACACACATGACACAGTGATTATTTCACGATGGTTCATTGGGATAAGTGTTGGGACGGTTGCGAAGTATCGAACAGTAAAGTAAAAAATGAAACTTGATGAACAGAAGCAAGTGGGTCGATTAGACAATCCAATGCAACACTCAACTCAGTTTACCGGGTGGCGTATGCGAAATTTAATCGAAAAGTAGCCTCAAATTTTCATGGCTGATTTGTGTTTCTCGTACGTCATGAAGTAAAATTGGCAATTGTCCAAACAGATTTCGCATTTCTGCACTAATTTCATATGAAAATCTGAGGCCACTAGCACAGCACTCTTAAGTACGTGTCAGCACTGAGCCTAAACACGATGCATTTCAGTTTCAGCCTACATTCCATTATTCAAATTTACTTTTTGAAACGGCATCACAGACAAAGATAAGTAATGAATCTGCTGCGGCTACAAAAGCGTTGTGCACAATGACTATTGATGCAAAAAGTGCAATTGAGTTGACGCAGGTACGAAATTTAAGTATGCCGACATGTTCTTTGGGGCAGAACCACATCGTTCCACAACACAGGAATTCGGACAAACGTGTTCAGGGGTGTATTACGCCAACTGCGCAACTGCGATGTCCAGGGGTGTTCTTGGATGTCCACAGGTGCTCGTAGACCAATGAACTTTATGGACCATACATCATGCAGTGCTGCTCCCAAAGACACACGGCATTATTAAATGTATTCCCAGGCGTCGGTTTAGCCGCCGATTTTGCTTTGGTAGGTATACTCCACTGACATGACACTCTGCACGCACAGTTATTTATGTCTCACGTTGGAAGCCTGCCAATGATAATAAAAACGTGCGCTTTAAGAGGAAAAATTATTGTTGCGATTAACGTTATAACAGCAAAAAAAATCATTGAAAAGCATGCGTTAGATATCACTGGCACGCTTCCAAGGTGAACAACGCGTGCAAGGTGTGAGTCGCTGGAGTATACTAAATCAGAGTTGTTAAAATACTGGTATTTTTGGAAAGCGTAAGCGTAAGCGTAAATACACTTTCCAAATTTTGAGTATGGATACTAAAAGCGTAAGGTATTTTTAAAATACCTAGGAAAGCGTAAAATAAAGTGTAAGCGTAAATTTTTTCTTAGAAAGTGATCTTGCTGTTGGGGATCAGAAAACACCCTTGCATTCACTTTTAGATAAGTTCATACGTTGTTTCCATTCATTTTCACATTTTTTATCAACACAATCAACGATCACGATCAACGTAACAAAAAAACATTGTTCAAAACCGGGGTCTAGTAGGACACCCACTTGGTAGTCTGCTGTAGGATGTTATGGCATTTCATAGGCAGCGGCACTCTAGTCTGCGTTATATTCTAACTGAGACTTAGTGCTATCAATAGTGACAACATCGTCGTCGGAATCAACTATGGCAACACATTTCCGAATTCAGAAGCCACAAAATTTCTAGACACTCGAATACCTATTTAGCCAGTAGGTACATTGTGTTCATATTTTCACAGGATTTGTACATGTGACGCTATTTTAGAGCGTTTCTACACACACGCAGTTACTTTTTATTGCTACACGTTCTACTTAACTTTCTGTTTTGTAGTTTTATGCTTTTTCTAAAGTATTAAAATTGGCTATGTGAAATATTTTTTACGCTTTCGGTACCCGGGTATTTCGGCCGGGAAAGCGTAATAAAGCGTACGGGTATTTAATGAAAGCGTAAGCGTAAGCGTAAGTATAAATACCCATTTACCCGGGTATTTCGGGTAAGCGTAAATACGCTTTCTCAACTCTGTACTAAATACGTACTTAGAAGACGCAAAAGCAATAATAGCTAACAGGGGCCCACCCCCCTTTGCATCAAAAGTACTAAAGTAATTTTCGGAATTTAAACAGCGTATATACAGCACTTATCACTGTATCCGAGTCGAGGTTTCCCGTTTACAACTCAGATACAGCGACACAAAATTAATAAAGGATTTTTGCGAAATTTTCGTCACAAACTATACGAGAAAATGACATTTTTGTGAGAAATAACTTTTAAAACACCCCACTACCCCTGCAACTTATCGATTTGACTTGAGTGACTGTCATTTTCCGTCACACATCATTAAGATAACTGAATATTTCGCAACAAACGCGCAATAACCCATTTTATACCAGAAAAAAATAAAAAACAGCATTGCGATGGCTTCGAAATGACCATGATTGCAGTGACCTTCAAGCTCAGAAGGTTTTTTTTCCATCAAGCGAGATTCTCAAGTGGCAATTTGGATAAGTTATATGTTTGATCCACGAGATTGGTAAAATAACGAAAACACTATAGATTTTTGCAATGTTTACCTTGAGTGCCCCGCTTGATTTGATTCGTTTATCTGACTAATGAATAGTGATGAAAATCGGGCTCAATAAAGGGGCACAAAAAGGCGCCGCAAGAACAAAAAAACAGACGAAAAACAAACGCATGACCAAATCATGTGATGGTAAATAACCCAAACCTACGTGAACCAAAATCGACATCTGAACGAGCCAACAAAATGCCCAAATAAAGCGGCAGGACAAAAAAATAAGTATAATACAACTAATAATACGATATTCCAATGCTGCAGATAAATAACACAAGTAAATGTATGGACGGCACTTGATCACAATTAGTGTTTTTGAGACAATTGAAAAATACTGAATTTCTACGCCGCAGTGAATTATTTATAATTACATTTTCGATTCACCCCAAGGATTCAAATCAGGTGACCCTGTAAAATGTCAAATGTGATGCAATGTGTCAAAATCCATGTAACTTCCGATCCCAATTAACAGGTGATTTTACATGACTTTTGACACTTTGCATGACATTTTACATTTTACAGGGTCTTAGAGTGCCCCTTATAGAAGCGAACCCTACATAGAGGCCACCCTCTTGTACCCCAGCCAGAAACAACAAAATGCGCGGCATATTTTTTTAAATAGTGTTACTTGAGCCTCTGAGTGATGGATGCCAGTGCAACGGCAAAAGCTTGCACGGCGCTAAATGGCGCCTGAAAATCGAGGGTGTAAGCGCCATTTTCGATACGGCCAAATTGCATCACCTGAGAGGCGGAAATCGTGTGACGAAATGTAGGGGGGAAATTGTTGTGGATGATGTCTACCAAACAAATGATCAGTTATAACAAAAAATAGCATTAATGCTATAGCGTCTTTCTCGAAAACGTTTTAATATTGAGCATAAAATTCGATAATTTAAAGAAATCAAACATATATTGCAAATCGGCACATTGTTATCTGTTATCGAGCAATTTCTATAAATACATTGCTAATCGGCATCAAAATTGTTGAAATCACACCAAATATCAATGCTGAAAAGTCCAACCCGCAGCCCAACACTCACCTGCTGTCCGCTGTGTTCGATTTGAAAATTCTTTGCGCTCTCCTGTGTGACGCGACCGCCAAAGTCCAGCTGATACACCTGCACACACAAAATTGGTTGAAACTTATGAATGGATCAAAATTGTTTCAATACTTTGCCACATGAGAAGAAACGTTTGAGTGGCAAAAATTGAATGTAATGGGAAAGTTACAAGAGAAGACAATAAAAAGCGCCGACGCTTTTGTTACTTGTAACGTTATGGTTACTTTTAATGTAACTTTACACGTTATAAGGGCACTACAGCCAAACGATCAGCCAATTGAGGCGGCTCAATTTCTTCACTTTTACACTTACGGGTTTTCCAGACTTGGACGCCTCAATTATCAACAACCCTCAACTCACCTGGCTCTGCTCATTCCAAAACGGAGTCTTGTTCTGCAGCACCAACAAGGCATCGTCATGCGCTTGGCCCTCTGCCAACTCGGCCCACCTTTTCCGTTCTTTAGCGTCCATGTCGGACACGGGCCCCACGGCCGACGTGGACTTGCTGCTGACCGACGATTGCTGCTGCGGCGGCGGTTGACTGGGCGCCGTACTGGAGGCTGCAGAACTGCTAGCGTTGCCGGATACGAGCGACCAGCCCGTGTAGTATCTGGAGGAGTTGTTGAAATAGAGTTTGGGGCCACGTGGTTGCTGTATAAAATCCAAAAAAAATGTGTATTTTTACAGTAGTTCGTCGTCACACTTTACTAAAAATTTTAGTACGAAATTCCACACAAATAATAAACGAATATACATTTTATTTGAATTTTCGTATGTAAATAAATGTATTCAATTCTCCACAAGTTGCCACAACTGGGTTCTCCAACTTTTATATTTTTACACAACAAAACCCCCTTACCCACCTGAGACTCTGTCGCATGGTGTTGTGCTTGGACTTGCCCAGCGACAGTTGCTCCGTCCTGGCCGAGATAGGCGTGGTCTTGCCCACCACCGACGCGGCCGTACTACTGGCGTGTCTTGGCGTGGCGCCAGCTGACGCGGATGCGCCTCTGCGGGGAATGGGAGAGGGTTGGTGGAAGTGTGTGGAAGGTTGACTGTTTTAATGCGATGGTAACATTTGATGATTCTTTGAATTTTTGACATCTACCTATATTGGATATAAAAAGTGCTAGATGCATTCGATATGATAACTCAATATCGAGGAGTCAACATAATATATTTTAAAAAGTTGTTAAATTGAATCTTATAAAATACATTTAGTTGTTATTAATGATGACATTTTATAGCAACGTCGATATATTTTATACAAGCACTGTATTGTCTTCAACCGCATCAACCCCACCTACCCATGCGGAGGCTTGTTCCTGCCGCCAGTTTTGACAGCGCACCGCTCATCGACCTTGAAATTGCGCATGGCACTGGAACTGAGGCCGCTCGGACCGGCCGTCTGGCTGCTAGAACCACTGCTCGTAGCCACCTGTTTTTTGAATTGATTTGAAGAAAAAACTACGGCGAACAAATAAGGTTCTAGGTGTACTCCGCGGACGCACGCTGTGCATTTTCCTGGTGGAAACACTTCAGCAAGACGTTGACCTAAATAAAATCAAAATTATTACAAAAAGGAGAAAAAAGTTTAAAGAAAAAGTATTCGTCGCTTGTAAGCTCCGCCTTTACGGTCCGCAGAGTATAGATAGGGCAGAAGTGCTCACTAGAGGGAGGTTTACAATGTCAACAATCAACGTGCAAGCAAATAACGAAATAGTTCTAGCATTCAAAATTCCCCACTGCGTGGCCCTTTCTGCCTACAATAAATATAAATAAATGACCAATCTCCCCAGGTATACTCGGCGGACCGCATGCTATCCATTTTTCTGAGGGAAACACTCCATCATGACGTCATCATCAATAAAACAAAAATAATTCCAGCAAAAAAGAAAAAAACAGTTTGGGAAAAAACATTCCTCGTTTGTATGCGACTCCGCTTTTCTTTTTTTATAAATATTTTTCTTTTTGTGAAAGTGCATACATAAGTATCCAACTCGCGCGTTATCGACCAAGACATAACTAATTTTGGGCGCATACTCTGCGGTCCGCCGAGTATACCTACAAAAAACCCACCCACCTGCTGTTTATTATCGAGCACATGTTTAATGTGCAACACGCGTCGCTGCAAGTCGGTGCGCACGTCGTCCAACAGTTCGTTGCCGTAGTGCAACCGGCGCTCGAGCTGGCCCACGCGCGACGCGATGTCGCGCAGCCGGTGCCGCAGCTCGTAGACCGAGTCCGCGTCTGCGGGGGTGTTTTGGGGGAGATGTGAGGATAGTGGAATGGAGTGTTATGTTTGTTTTTGGCGGTGGGGACGATTTCACTAAGGTAAATGGGATTATTTCAAACTTTCAAAAATTGAATATGTTTAAGTTTGAAACCCTTTTTCCAGACTATACACCTTCCGACAGGGGGCAGCCCCAGACCCTGTAAAGTGTGAAATGTCATGGAAAATGTCAAGCAAAACAAAAGATTTTATCACTGAACTTTGAATAACAATTGACACTTCACTTTACTTTACATTCGTCATGACAGTTTCACTCTGCATGACATTTTACATGACAACCGACACTTTACTTAACACCTTACCAGGGACGTAAGCAGGATTTTTGAGCGGGAGCGGATTGTATACGGAGCCCGGCGAACGGGGGCGGCGCCCTCCGCCCTAAATTTTGACCCTATAGTAAAGAAAGGGAGCCATGGCTCTGGCGTTGGCGCCAACGTCTACTAGGTATCTTTATATACCTATATTTCGTACTAGAATCATGTTGGGTACCTTTCTAACGCTGTTAGATTCCATAGTAAGAAATAGAAAAATACAAAATACATGTGAGAAAAATACATATTTAGTAATCATTGGGTGGGTAATTGCACCAAAAAATTTAGAAGTGCCTACAAAATCGCTTTAGAACAGTGCCATTTCTGGCAAATTTTTATGTCCGGCCCGGGAGCGGGGGCGCGGCCGCCCCCCCACCGTGCGTACGACCTTGCACCTTACAGGGTCTAAGATTGGCACCAGGTAACACACCCTCAACAGCACTCTGCCCATTATCCATATTCATAGCGGGCGGCGGGCCGTGCGCGTGCGGATTCACTTTGCTAGAGGCGGCGGCGGTGGCTCCGGCCACGCCGGCGGCGCCGTGCCACGCGTCGCTGCCCGTCAACTCGTTGGCCAGCTTGTACAGCTTGTCGAGCACCAGCGTGATGTCGGCCAGTTGTTGGTGTGACGCGCCCGCGTTGTCCGCGTTGTTGCCAGTGCACACCTATGGAGTAGATTTGATGCAGATGCGATTCGGAAATTCAGAGTTAAGCGCAGTATACACCCAGCATCAAAATAACAATAGCTAGCACCACTGTCGGTGAATTTTAGGCACTTGGGCCCACACACAGAAGTTGACATCAAAATTCGTGTAACTTAATTTTGAATAATTATGTGATTTCAAATTTCCTCTATGGTAGAGCATAGTTAATTTTATATCGTGTCATTTAATTTTCATTGTTTCTTTTAAGTGTGATGCATCAAACTTTCTTGTGTTATTTAGTTGACATTGAGTGAGTGTGGGCTCATTTCAATATAATCCATTCACCCACGACGCACCTGGCCTATCCTCTCAAACACACTGCTGTCGACACATTTCTTCTCCACCTTAGTGCTCATCTGGCCAGATCGATCGCAACTCAGGGCTCTGGTCCTGATGCCTGTCACGCTCATGTCCGGCCCGCACACGTCCGCCGTGCCCATGTGCGGGTTCGGCTGCGACCTGTTCATCAAGGCGGCGTTGCTGTGCTCTGATGAATCGCTGTCGGCGTCGATGAACTGCAGCGATTCCAGTGTGCGCCGCCAACTGAAGGGGGTGGGTAGATATGTTATTTTCTGTATACCTTGGATCGTGGTTCGGACACGAGGCTGAAAGTAGGGACCAAACGGGATCCCCCCGACACATAATCCCGAAATATTCCGGGATTTTGCAGTCCCGATCCCGATCACGAAACCTCAATCCCGATCAAAAGTCGCAAAAAAATGCCGATTCCGAAATCTCAAACAACCAATCCCGATCCCGAAAAGTCTATCCCGTTTGAACCCTAGTTGAAACCTACTGTTCATTGGCTTCCAAATTCGCTCTGGAAGGCGGAATCAAAGCCTTAGTTTCCGACTCGGCCAGAGGAGAACTGCGTCGCCGCACATTCGAACAAGTCGGTAGTTGAGACTGCTGTAATGACAGTGAATTTTGTGATTTGTCAAAAAATGCAAAAAAGTTATCTGCCTCACCTCAGACAACTTGACATCCAGCACCCTCTTTTCCACACCTTTCTGCTTCAAACCTCTGTTATCCTTGCTGCTCTGCGGCTCCCTACCCGTCACGAGCCCGCCCACCCCCTGATTAGCGAGATCCAATCTCTCGCTGGACGCTTGCAATTCGACTGCGAAATGCCGCATCCGTCCGATGTGCCGGTCGACCGCCTGTCGGAGCGCGTCGAATTCGCCCAAAACTTGGCGCAGTGCCAATTCGCCGTTGTTGGTAGAGGGAGGGGCGGAGCTTACGCTAGGAGTGCTGTGGGGTGGGGATAGTGGTGTATTTAAACTCTGGCGAGTAGTATTTACTAAATACATTGAGCTATGTAGACTGCAGGCTTTGCACTGACTCCAAATCTGACTCCACTTCCAAATCTCATTTGGAAAATGAACTTACATATTTTGTCCTCACAACAAATTGCTACCACTGTCCACTACGGGAAAATTTGGGCCCACACACACTAGTTGACATGGTGTCAACTGAATTTCAACTAAATAGCACAAAAAATCTACTATTTATGTTACTCACAAAGGAAAGTTGAAATCACTAAATAAACCAAAATTTGGTTCAATTTAGTATATTTACACAAGTTTTGATGTCAACTAGTGTGTGTGGGCCCTTCATCGCGTCCAAATCACGCGACCCGCTTAGAAATCACCTTATCATCCCCAAAACCCCCCAGCCAACCTCTGAACCTCATCCACTCTCGCATTAAGTGCAACCCTCTCTCTAGCAGCGGCAGCAGTGGCAAATATCTCCCCCTCAGTAGGTGCCACAGGGGGACAGTCATCAGAACCGGCACACAAAGCCGGATGTACATCGTCCTGGGGGCAGTCCCGAACCCTATAAAGTGTCCTGGAAGATGGAAAATGTCACGCAAAGTGTCACAAGTCATGTAAAACGTCCTGGAAAATGGCAAATGGTCGTTTGCCATTTTCCAGGGCATTTTACATGACTTTCTCCACTTTGCGTGACATTTTCCATCTTCCATGACAATTTACAGGGTTCGGGGCTGGCACCTGCCAATCGGACTCGTTGGCTGGGGAGGGGGGTGCGGGCAGCGCGCTGCGTTGCCGTTGCGCCGCCAGATCCACGCAGTGCACGGTCATTTGACGCGGTTGCAGGTGGAGAACGGAGGTTTTGTAGAGGACCTGCGAGTGGGTTGGCTGGTTATATATTTATACTTATACATGAGTACTATTGTGAAATTATCTCTCTGGTTGGGATCACAGTTCGGAATTATTGGGGTCAGCATCGGGATATGGGTGCCCGAATTGGCCCCTGATGCTTAATATGGTAAAGACGTGTTAAAGATCTGTTTAAATTGTGTTTTAAAAAATGTGTTTTTAATGACTTTTAAATTTTTTGTTTGACGTCACTATTGATGATTAGAACGTATGAAATTGTCACTTCGTTTGAATCCATTTGACTGTAGAAAACAACAACAGCTTACCTGTCCAAGGTATGGCGGCAGGACGTCGGGGGCGAGGCCGACGATCTTGAATCGAGTGCACCACACGTTCGAACTCACGTGCACCAGCTTCGCCTCCTGTAAAAGCGGACACATGGACATGTGTCGATTCAAAAAGCACCAATTACCGTATTTCCTCCAATAGAAAGGCGCCGTTATATTTTTCGCCAACTTTTTACCCGCCGTTCTATTGGAGGATGCCGTTCTATTTGTTTCACCGATTTTCGCACACTTTTAATTTGAAGATATTTTTGTTTTTAAATAAAATTTTCCCAATATACTAATATCAGACCATCGAATTGGAACTAAATATCTATCGAATGCTTTGAACGTTCTTGCCATTGCTTTTTTAAATATATTTCTGTGTTTGGCTCTATTCAAGTGTAATTTCTACTTTCTGTTCTATTGGAAACAGCTGTTGAATTGGAGGATGCCGTTCTATTGCTTTCGTAAGTGCAAAAATGTGCCAAAAGCTGTCGTTCTATTGGAGGTATGCCGTTTATTAGGAGAAATACAGTTACAGCTTCTCAACCCCAACACAATAACAACAACACAAACATGTACAACAACCAACATTCTTCACATCCGGCCCCAAAGTGGCGCTATTAACCCCAGCTCCACTAGAAGAGCACTGCTGTTGAGCCCTGTGCACCAAGGCCCTGATCTGTCTTTTGGAACGCCGCCAAACATTGCTGCCGCCGCGTACAAAGGCGCCGCCGCCGTTTGCCGCGGCGGCGGGCGCGGGACTGCCGTTGGGCGGCTGGTTGCCGCCCGTGGGTTCAGCGTGCGGCGTCGCTGCGGCGGGTGTGCCGCAGGGCAGATCTGGGCAGGGTATGGGATGGAGTGTTGTGAAGTTCTTATGAGTTACTTTTTTGCAATTTTAAGCCTGCAATTGTTCACGCAGGCCAACTTTCAAATGCCAGGTGAGATGCCTGCAGGGCTTCTGAAACTTTACGTGTCACTTGGCTTCCGATCCGATCTTTTTACAAGACAGGTTGCGGGACTTTTTACAACGAAGTTTATCGTTCCACAGGTGACTAAAAATGGTGAGGCGTTTACTTGGCTGTCAAAATCGGTCGCAAGTAGCCAAAGTACATATCAAATGCACCGAACTCACCAGTAGCAGACCGCGCGACCAAATCGGCCGTCTGCTGCGCGTCGACCTGCGCCGGCGGCTGCGGCTCGGGCGTGGCCGACCGGCTGTGCGACGGGTCGCGCGAATGGCTCACCGCCGCACCGCTGCCGGCTGCGCGACACAAATGGGTGCTTAGACAACCGGCAATCGACTAGGGTTCAAACGACTGAGGCCTTCTGAGCATGTAAGCGCGGTATGCAAGTTCACGTTCAATCAAAATCGCTGATTTTCATACCTTTTTATAGTTTTTCACCTTCAAAATCACTAGTTCATGTGTTTTATTGTGTGTTTTTTCCAGCTATTTTTTAGTATATGTGCTTATATACCCATTTTAGGTGATTTTTCACGTACTTTTTAGTGATCTTTCTACTTTTTTTCTACATCTGGAGAAAGCCTATATATTGAACCCCCACGAACCCCCAAACCCGCTAAACATTTTTTACCAACTAGCTATCCCTCCAGAGGAGCGATTAGCTAAATATCTATCCAACCCCCTGGAGGGTCAAAATCTAGAATACCCCTGACATGCACAGCGGGTAAACATGCACAGAGGCACAGCCTCATTCAAACGGGATCCCGATCCCGATTCCGACCACTATCCCAATCTCGAAAATTTTCAAATTCCGATCCCGAAAAACTTCCCCAATCCGCAAAATTGAGAGCAAACAACAAAAAAGTTACAAAAACTCTTTGGACTGAGAAATGTGAACGGAAATCCCCTTGTGCCTTTGATTAGCGTCTTTTCTTGCATTAAAGTGTGTTTTAAACCTTGTTTGTGAAAATGTAAAACCATGTAAATACATTAGAACGTCTTCCAAAATCCCGAGCGTGATACCGACAAAATTGCAATCCCGATCCGAAAAACTCAATCCCGTTTGAACCCTACACCCAACCACAGCCACAAGTAAACACGACCCCCACCAACCTTTAGCCACCTTCCTCCTATACAATCTAATCTCAAACTCGGGCACGAGTCTGTTCACCTGCCTGCCAGTCAACACGGGCACCAGGCCGCCCATGTGCTCCGCGTACAGCACGTAGGTGGCGGGGCGGTGCGGCACCGGACGAATGGTGCAGTACCACCGCCACGCGGTCGCTTTGCACGCGGTTTGGAGCAGGGTGTCCGGTTCCGGTACGCGGCACTGCGATTGGGTGATAATTGGTGTGCGATGGGACGTTAGAGCGGCAAATTTGTTTGCACGGGTCTGGTTTCAGCTTCAAACAAATGTGACAGATACCGAAGATAGGATTTGGGTTGAGAAAGGAATCAGAAAAAAAATTACAGTATTTGCTTGAATAATTCCCCCAATAAGGCGGCTGAGGAAAAAATTATTCCCCTCTCAAGGTATGTGATCAATTCGAACGAAAACGGCATTTTGTGATAATCGAGCATATTTTGTGGAATAAGTGGATAGACAGTTGCTTGAAAATTTTGACGGAAAATTATATCCCCTTAAATAATTCCCCACTCAAAAAGTATGACATGAAAATGATTCCCCAGGGGGATTTTTCAAGGAAATACGGTAATAAGATTACCTATATAATACAGAACTTCCTCACAAAGGCGCAGGACCAACGCACAAGTAAACCCGGTGCACAAGTAACAATGTCCGGTGCCAACGTAGCCCTGGCGCTTAGGTACGGCCCCCATAATTGAGCACTGGGTCTTCATGGGCACTGCAGGGGTTCAGTAAGGGGGTTGGAGGTAGGGTGGCAGACGGTACGGCCTTGCGGTAAACCGTACGGTACGGTAAATTTTCTCTTATGCGGTAAACGGTACGGTACGGTAAATCTTCATTTTGCGGTAAACGGTACGGTACGGTAAATCTGAAAAGTGCGGTTCGCGGTACGGTACGGTAAATTTTCGCTTGTCAGAAATGTATCAGAAACTTTTACTTCATGAATTGACAAAAAATTGAATTATGCAATCTGTTAATGGACTTTAGAACACAATAACATTGTGATAACAGAATTACATTAACCACAATGCAGTGGCTCAATATATAGGCTTTTTTAAGGTTTAGAAGGAAGAAATGGAGAAAAATTGCTAAAAGTGAGTGAAAAATTGCTAAGTGGGTGAAAATGGTAAAAAGTATATAAGTGCATACATATGTACCTGCAACAAATAAGCTCAAAACATTGAGGATGATGTAAAACAACTACAGTGCAATTTGAAGCACATGGCTTGATTTTTAAAACACGTTACAGCAATATTGCATGTGGAAATGGAAGGGTTTCAAATCAGTCAAAACAATGTTGCCAAAATTGCGCGCTTGCGCGCAAAAACTTTACAGAACAGCACATCTTAAAGTTGATTTTAAGGTGAATTTTTAAGGTCAATCTGAGTAAAATTTACCGCATTTTCTGCGGTAAATGAGTGCGGTACGCGGTACGGTACGGTAAATTTTGGAAAATGCGGTACACGGTACGGTACGGTAAATTTCTAAAAGTGCGGTAAACGGTACGGTAAATTTTCCAAAAATGCGGTACGGTACGGTAAATTCTGCCACCCTAGTTGGAGGGGGGTTGGGTTACCCCCCAAACGCTCCAGCTATTTACAAATGTATCTAGCGATTTTTCTCCCTCTTTCCTTCTAAAGCTTGAAAAACCCCATATATTGAACCCCTGCGACCTAGACTTCAAAAAAATCAAATATACACATGATTAGTGATGGAATGGCGCCTTTTGAGGGCGCCAAAGTAAGCCGCACCATGGCACCCTTCTACTACTTTTGCTACTTGTGCACCGAGTTTACTTGTGCACAGACACACGTCCCTCACAAAACCCCACCTGTATAATATGGTAATCGTGCGACTGCACCATGGCGCGCTCTCTGGGCGGCAGCGGCAGCGTGTGCACCGCAGCCAGGGCGGTCGCGTGCGCGCTGGCCGTCCTGGCGCCGCCGGCTCCAACCCCCGGCGGCCCATTCGGCTGCGCCAAGGTGCGCCACACGTTGTACGAGGCGAGCGCGCGCAGCGGCGGCACGGACGAGTCGACGCGGGCGACCAGGCACCTGCCGCCGGCGGCGAGAACTAGGGCGCCCCGGTCGTGAGCCCAGGTTAGGCCGCTGATCGACTGTGATGGGGGGTGTGGAAGGTGATTACTTGAGGTAATACAAAAGTGATAATGTTTTCGTTTGCGTCAATGTCAAATTTTTTGTCAAGTATTCAATTTTGAGAATTGTAATTGAGTCGTGAAAAGTCAACGTAAGTGACACCGCCCATCGTCAACTACATCCGCTTGACGACCCAAATCTGCATTCTTGACACGTTCTCCTTCGGAAAAAATGCATCACAGTATAATGTGCGTATTAAAATACTATTTCTTTATGAATAATTAATTGAGACATTCCCTTTCCCCCCCCGTCAATTGATAATTCCTCCCCCAGTGTTCCTCGCCCTCAAAATCAACCCATTCATTATTCAGTTTCACACATTTGTCTGTCTACCCGAAATGAAGATACGCCGCGCATTTATCCACTTAAATTCACAACATTAAATACTTATCCCACGATAAAAATAGATGTGCATCAATTCGCAGGTGTGCGCTCAGCGGGGAACCTGAAACTAGACTGTAAAATAGATTGTCCATGAAAGGAACATTATTTTCTGTGCGCTTCTGATCTGATGTGAAAATTACGTGCGCGCCGGCCGTTTTTAGACACATAAATAGTTAACCGTGCGGCAACAGCGGGGCGAAAAGAGCACATCTGATGGGAACACATGTATTTACACATTTATGTTTCCATCAGGTCAAGCATATGCAAAAACATATCGTGCCTACCTGGGGGCAGTCCCTGACCGTGTAAAATGTCAAATGTCATGCAAAGAGTCAAAAAATCATGTAAAATGCCATGCAAAATGGCAACTCGGTTGCCATTTTGCAGGGCATTTTACATGACTTTTGGCACTTTGAATAACATTTGACATTTTACAGGGTTTGGGATTGGCACCTGGAGAACCCGATTTCATTCACAACCAGACTCACTCGAAGTCGTACTGACGCAATTGGAATTTAGTGTCATCGATGCAGAAAACAGTAAATACTATTCATTCGTAGTGAGCGATGGCATACTGCAGCCAAGAGTTGCAAAGTCCACGAATATTACATTTCTCGGTTTAATTCAAAAACACAATATCAAATATATTTTAATGGAATTTACACCAAAGTCGCTTGGCAACATTCCAATTTCCAATACATTTATGAAGAAATTTACACATCAGTACCTAGCCAAGTCCGGACAGGCCCAACGATAAAGTTGGCAGTCCCCTTCACGCAATCACGCAGCATTCATGCGATCATCAGAACTCCATCATTATCATTCAGCCGTGCCAACTATAGAACCACAACATCCCATGGGATTTTCTTATGTACATAGTGTTCCGTGGTGCGCAATACATATTTACATACATGAATACATATTTATATGTATGTAAATATGATAAAGTATTGAGTACCTGTGCATGATTAATTGATCACTGAGTAAAATGCGCTATTTATCACGACTAATCTCCAAAGTTTCAGAAATCTTTTCATTTTGAGCGGATATTAAAAGTAATTTGCATTATGGCACATCTACTATCGTGACCAAAAGCATAAAAGTATGGTTCAAGACCCTTGAAAAGATGATTATCATGAGAAAAATTTCAATTTACTCAGATTAAATCATCTACTCACTCAGCATGAGCGAGCACTTATGAAATTTAGCATGTCAACAAGCCAAGTGTAGGGTTGGCCGATGTTTTTTTAAACACAAGTATTTTAGTATTGCCACTTGTCTGCAGAGTTGTTAGAATTACTGAACTTTTTTAAAAAGTATATGTAAATGTAAGTATTTATTTTTTACTCACCAAAAAGTATAGAAAATGTAAAATACTTTTTTTTACTCGTACTCCCGCGTAAATGTGAGTAAAATACTTTTTTTCCCAGGAAAATGTAAAAGCGAATACTTTTTACACGTGAGAGTGAGTTTTGCACTGGAAGGCATAATGGATGTCGTTTTTTAAAGATTATTTAGTCTTTTTAGAAAAGTTTTTATGATTTCTTCAAAATTTTCTTATTTTAGCAACAAAAATACATTTTCTCTGTACGCGTGTACTTTTAAAATGTACGCGTAAAAGTGAGTACATCACTTTTTTAAAAGTATATGTAAATGTATTTACCGCGAACTCGCGTACGCGTATTTTTCGAGTAAATGTACGTACCTTTTTACAACTGTGCTTGTCTGATATACCTATATATGTTGACAAGTGGCGTTTCAATTTTAAGTTCACCGGAATAAAAACATTCACGTGCACATGAAACGGACTTGCATGCACTCAGACATCTCAAGGCTGAAATGCCAATAAGAGAAACACAGCGATTTTATTCACTGCGAACATGCGCCAAAGTGACATGCGCACTTTACGTAACTTTGGTTTACTTATTTTCCACCGCGCAAAAGTAAAAGCAATTTTACTACTTACATATTAGTGAAACACAAGTGCCGGTCCCCCACTCGACGCGCGTGTCTACAATGTTCACAATTCACTCAACAATAATTGTGTAAACACGTTTGTAACTTCAAATGTGCTGTTGCAGGATATTTATGAACAGTGCAAATACAGGTCATACTTGAAATAGGTCACATATTGCATCCACCCTGCTATATTGAGTCTAGGTAATCAAATAATCACCGACACAATTGCACCGCCCTGTGCATTTGCAATTTGCAATCTACACGTCAATTTATTTACTTTATGTGCCTCTTCTCGCTGCTAGTTTTAGTAGCTAGCTGCTCATTTTGAACAGGCTATAAAAGTGAAGAAACGCAGAGCAACTGATGAAAACGGTGCGCGAACGTATTGCGAAAAAAATTTGCATAGAAAAAATGCTCGGTCTGGAGAAATTATAAAGTGTGATTTCTCAACTTTAGGAAAAAAATAGTCTATTTTGAGGGGACAAAAAACTAAAATGTTTTTTTTTACGTTTCTTAACCAATATTTTTATGCCACCAAATTCGGAACCCAATGATGCCCAAGTTTGGGAAAGGATCACAGGTGCCTCGAAGAGGGTGGAGCCAATGACCAGGAAAAGTGGGCACTCCCAGACCCTGTAAAATGTCAAATGTCAAACAAAGTGTCAAACGTCATGTAAAATTCCCTGGACAATAGCAAACGAAGTTCTCAAAAAATATGTAAGCTCCCAAATGAGTCAGCTGAGAACAGCACCACAGTAAATCTGTCTTACTGCTGCACCTAACCAAACAAGCTTTTCTGCCTCAAAAACAATACGTTCTAACTCAAAACGCAAGAAATTTTATAAAGATTTTTTTGTCCATCACACAAGATTCAATCTTACAGATTTAAAGAATTCTTGTTTCGGACAATAAAAAAACGACGCGGCAGCATGGTTCAATCAATCATCAATATGGAGCAACCATGCAGATGGAAAATCCTATTTTTAAGCACACTATACTCCAGTGACTTTACACCTTGCAAGCGTAGTTCACGCTGGAAGCGTGCCAATGACTTTGCATCAAATTATGAAAAAATCCATTGCTTCCATCCATCCAAAACGTTTTTATGTCAACGTATTCATAATAATAAATTTTTCATCTCAACACAGAAATCGCTCCTTTAATTACCGTTGGCACACTTCCAAAGTGAGACATAAGTAACTGCGCGTGCAGAGTGTCATTTCACCGGTGTATACTCATTTTATCGAAGTGTACGGATTTAGGTAAGCTTCAAAATCACCTGCCAGGAGTAAATCAGGTAAATAGAAGAGGGGAAATTGCGTATTGCTATGTCATAACTTGTTGTTTTGACATCACGGGTGAACTTCGGGATAGCAAGAAAAGGGGTAACTTTCATTTGTATCAATCTTGTTGTGTACACCCCTTTTCAATGAACGTTTGCAATTTTTCGAACATGAACATTCCCCTTGAAAATAGCGACCAAAGCTGTTTAGAATGCTGTCGGTGTAATTTTGATGCACAATAAATGTCAGAAAATCAATGGAAAGTCACACAGGTAGGTTCTGCTGAAACATGTTATGTGAAATGATGTCATGTAAAACTGCGCGAATGCAGTTTTTTGCATATTCCCGGTCCAAATCGGAAACATCTTCGCTGACAATTTTTCAATAAACCCGAACATGCCGCCGTTCACTTCCTCCTAAAGAAACAATTCCTTGATTAAAAAACCCTCCACCCCCAATCAAAACCTCTCAAAGCAGCACTCACACTAGCACTAAAACCAAACCCCCCGCCCTCCACCGGTCAACGGGCGTATGAGTGAGCACACAATAAACCCGGACAGGAAGCCCAACCCACCAAGCTTCGCTGCCGCGCGACACACTTTCGCGGCAAAGTTGAGCGGCCGGTCGCGTCTTTGGGTATGTGTGTGTATGGATTTGTGTACGCGACTAGAGTTGGATACCGGAGCCGAATTGACTGTTATGTATCCAAAAATGGACTCGAAAATTGTGAGAACTGGGCTGATGTGCGAGGAGATGGGAGAGTTTCAAGTGGCAAGAAACTACAAGTAAATTTTTACAAGTTAAGTAGCGGGCTACAAGGACAGCGATAAAAATTACTACTGAACAACACCAATGTTCTCTCTTGAAGTTACTAGGTGTTGCTCGTAGTTGTGTTGCATGTTAGTTATTGCCTTTAGTCAGTGAAATCAGCTTTAATGGATTTTCTAAATGGATTTTTTCGCATGCCGCCAAAGCTTGTGAAATCGGCCCTAGAAATCTTGCATCTACCTAGAAATGAACAGAATTACATAGAATCTCAAACCCGAATACATTTAAAGTACCTACTAATTCGGGATAACTAAAATTCGGGTCGGGTTTCAAACACAGAAACCCGGCGAACACATCATACATATTATGCACTGCAAATAAGGCGACAACTCAGCTGTGCAGCTATAGCGGCCCGTGAATCGGCGCCTCAAAGGACAGTGCACAATGGAAGAAAATGCATTGGGCGAGAAATTGGCATTAATCACGCATTGCAGTGCAATGCATTCATTTCTGGGGGCACTCCCAGACCCTGTAAAATGTCAAATGTCAAACAAAGTGTCAAAAGTCATGTAAAATGCCCGGTACAATGGCAAACGTACGCTTGCCATTTTACCGGGCATTTTACATGACTTTTGACACTTTGCATGACATTTGACATTTTACAGGGCCTGGGACTGACACCAGAGTACTACACCATCTTTGAAGTATTGTGAGGCCGCCCGCGACACATGTAGAATGGTGAAGCAATTTGAGCGACAAGATTTAAGTCAACCCTTAAATGTATTTCTTTGTGTCACTATTTATGTCATTCAGACAGCAATGTAGGGTTGGCAGATGTTTTTGTTCGCAAGGTTCTGTTTAGAACAACTTTTTTTCAAACTGAAATGCATTTGTTTTTGAAAAACCAGTCAAAAAAATTAATGCATATTCATGTTGGCAACTTGAAAAGCCGTTTTTTCAAACCTTGAAAACATTACTTAAAAAGCGAAGGTCCAAAAAGTTTTTGGTTGGTATCTGTTCACAAGGTAACTTGAAAAAATGAAAGTGCTACATTTCACATTCAAATTGACCTTATCACTTTCATGATTTTTGTGAGAGTTTTGGTGCAAAATGACCATTTTTGTATATTAGCATGCAATAACAAGATGCGGTGCGCGTCAGTACTAGAGCTGGTAAAATAGCATTCCCCTAACCCTAAGCTTATTTAAACTGATTTTATGTCAATTTATTTTCATGACATCGTGAACATCAGATTCAATACAGTATATTTACGCTTTGCGTTGTCAAAAAAGGGATCTTTAAAAAGAATTCATGACATATCTTGTGTATCATGGACCCACAGCTAGTTTGTGACCCCAAAAAGACTATACCAACTGCCAGCTGATGTATTTACACTTATTCAGGCGTAGGCAAGGCAGCTAGCTATGTACAAAAACGTTTTATACTAAAACTATAAACTACTCTTCCACTTCATATTAGATATCTATAAAAAAAACGTTGTTTCCTTATCTTAAACCTTCAGAAGTTTCCAACCTAGTATTCCCCAATATGTTTTGTAACTGGAGCAAAAGCATGCAATTTCGCATATTGAATCACATGGGAAACTTTTTTCATGTACAACATTGCCTCGTTGCTAAATAGCATTCACTGTGAGTTTTTTAAGCCTGCCACTACATAAACACGTAATTTGCATATGCCTCTTTTCACAAAGTTAAACACAAGCGCACAATTAGATCCACACAGTTGCGACTAGTGTTGGTTTTCTGAATTTTTTAGAATTTATTTCAAACTTAAATTTGCTTTCAATTTTACTCTCCTTTCATAGTTTCCAGTTACCTAGAAGTAAAATATAATAAATACTAGAAAATGTGTTTTGGTAAAATGGGCACCCCTATAAAAAAATTTATAGAGACACTTAATCACATTCCCGCATTCCCACCTCACTTCTAATAATTTCCAAACTTGCCAACCCCAATCTCGAAATAAACACGTTGGAACAACTGAAACGTCGCGCAGCTGCGTTCTGTCACCGCGCAGCGACACAATCGATTTTCTCAAAGTGCCATACGGGAGTATGATATGTGCGTTGGCGAGTGGCACCTACAGCTATGGCGGCCGGCGCACTTTCACTAAGACTCTGGGTACAGGGTGGCCCAAATATCCTGGATTTATTTTGAGAAACCTATTTTTAGCAGACAGTGAAAATAAGGCACTTTTGGCGCGCGTGATTAGCTACACCTGATTGATAAAACGTGAAAGATTTACATGCGAGATAATCGGGTTTCAGTTATCATTATTGTACGAGGGGAAGTGAACATTTAATCAAACGCGTCACACGTTTTAAGGTGGTTTTTGAGAAGGTCGTTGCACAGATTACCCCGAGCAGTAGTTTAATAAACGTCACACTAATAAAAACAATTACGTCAACAACACACAAATAAATACAACGTTTGGGAATGTCAAGCTAATAAGTTTTTATTAAAAGTGAAATGTGGATGGTAGTAATCCGTAATACTTTTAAACAGAAACTCATAAGCGCCAATGTCATGAAATGACGGTGTCAAATTAATTACTTTCTCACGGGGCTAAAAACATCCTGTGAACACCACTTACACAAACGGAATATAACCGTAATCTCCGCTTCTTTTTAGACGTAAGTGTATTTGAGCCATGGTACACAGGTCAATCACTATGTGGGTGCGCCGGACGTTCTCAATATATACCACAAAGAATATCACTCGTTATGTCTCAATTCGCGGCAACGATACGATACCCGAAACACCCCCAAAAATCAAACACCCGAAAACCCGACAAAAAAACCCGGCAACCCGACGCACCACATCGGGCGCGAGCGGCACCTGCGCAGCGAGCAATTTCTTGCCCACGCCGTCGTAAATGTGCACGACGTGCGGCTGCGGCGGCAGCTTGGCGCCCGTTTTGTCGCCGCGCGGCCGCCCGACGAGCGCCAGGTATTCGCCCGACATGGACCAAGTCATGCGGCCGACTGCAGTGGTTAAAAATTTGGATGTCTGCCCAGGGGTTTTGTAGGGGGGGGGTTAGGGGAGGTTACCCCCCAAATCCGCTAGCTGTCTATCTATCCCGGAGGCCGCTCAGCTATCTATCTTTCCTCGAGTCAAATTTTTTGGCCACTATCATCTGAACCCCCCCCCCCCAGTCGTCCAGCTATCTAACTATATGGAACGATTTTTGTTAAATTTGGCCCCAATCTTAGCTCAAAATCGCTAATTTTCATACATTTTTATAGTTTTCACCTTCAAAATCACTAGCTCATGTGTTTTATTGCCTATTTTCAGCTATTTTGTGTACTATATATGCTTATATACCTATTGAACCCTCGCGAACCCCCCCACCCAAAATTTTTTTTTCTTCTTTTCAGCCATCCATCCCCCCGGAGGAGCACATTACTACCTATATGAAATCCCGGTCCAAATATACAAAACTCCTGTGTCTGCCGAATGGACGATAAAACGCGAAGAAAACGACAAACTTTTTAATTTCGTGTCGTTGATCACCGGGTCGGGGTCGTCATAGCTGCGCATAAAATATACCCTGCCGTCCTTGAAGCCCACAGCCAGAGTGGACCGGGCTGAGTCCCTGGAAAAGTCCCTTTCAGGGGTTCTTGAAACAGACTATAACTTACTGATAATAGAACACGCATTTTTGGTCAATAAAGTCCGTTTGGACCCCCCCACACACACACACTAGTTGACATAAAAATTCGTGTCAACTAAATTTTGGTTAATTATGTGATTTCAACTTTCCTATGTGATAAATCATGGTTAATTTTATATACTGACAATTTCCTATGTGATAGAGCATGGTTAATTTTGTATACTGACATTTAATTTTCATTGTTTCTGTTAAGTGTGATGCTTTTAACATTTTTTTGTGTTATTTAGTTCACATTCAGTTGACATTTATTTGCGATGTCAACTAGTGTGTAAGGGCCCCTTAAACCACACACACACCATCAACAAAAAACAGCCAACCCCAAAAACAACCCCAAAACCCAACCCAACCTATAATTCTGGCACCGATTAGGCATCTCCATGGCGGCGGCGCTCCAGCAACAATTGCCATTTGCGTCGCCGCGCCGAACGGCCGACCACTTGAGCTGCTCGATGGACACGTCGGCGCGCAATTTGTGCTCCACGATGCGCACGCCCTGGTCGGACAGCAGGTGCAGCGAGCCCGACCCGGTGGACAGGATTATCTGAATCGGGGGGGGGGGGGGTTACGTTGGGTGGATTGATAGGAGTGAATGATTTTGAATGTGATTGTAGCTGTTGGTGAGGGGTTGTGATCAATTTGACTCGATGTGTACGAATAACGATTATCTACAACCAGTGGCGTAGCCAGGATTTTTGAGCTGTTGGTGAGGGGTTGTGATCAATTTGACTCGATGTGTACGAATATCGACTATCTACAGCCAGTGGCGTAGCCAGGATTTTTGAGCTGGTGGGGGGGGTTGTATACGGAGTTCGCCCCTCCCTAAAATTTGGCACTGTAATTGCGGAATGGAGTTATGGAGCTGGCGCCATTCCAGAATCCAGAAAATCCAGAAATCCATAAAAAAATCATGAAAATGTGCCCATTCCGGATTTTTTGCACTGCAGCCCACAGACCCCGGTCAATTAGACCACACCGGGCCAACACACACACCATTTAGTTGACATCAAAATCAACTAAATTTTAGTTGTCAACTAAATTTTGGTTAATTATGTGATTGAAACCTTGCTATGTGATAGATAGCATAGTTAATTTTATTTTTCACATTCACATTGACATTTCATTTCCATTGTGTCTGTTAACTGAGATGCTGAAAAACATTTTCTGTATTATCTAGTTGACATTCAGTTGACACAAATCCGCGACGTCAACTAGTGTGTATGCTTGGGCCCATCCAAGGACGTATCCAGGGGGGGGGGGGGGCGGGGGGGCTGCAGCCCCCCCCCCCTTCCCGGGGTGAGACCTAAAAAGTCCCGGAAAATGCAACTTTTACGATATATTTTTCGGTGTTTCTTAAAAATTTCTTCCGCGCAATTTCTTCCCTATGCATTATATTTTCAACGGATCGGTCCATGTAAACCAATATCCTTGGAAATGAATTTATTTCGGCAACTTTCGCTGCATATGTATGCATATTTACATACATATAAAGCGGTTCCTGGCGCTGGCGCCAACGCCAATAGCGCCATAGCGTGGCGCATTTGTATGGCGCCAGCGCCAAAACGCCTTTCCGTCCCTATATAGAAAAAATTCAGCCCCCCGTTCGCCGAGTTCCGTAAACAAGCAGCCCCCCCCCGCTCAAAAATCCTGGATACGTCCCTGGGCCCATCTATACAAACCCACTCGCAACTCATCACAAACCTGTCTCGAATCGGGACTCCACGCGCCAGCAGTAATAGTCTCCTCATATGCGTGCGACCAGATCCTCTGGCCCGTGGCCGAGCCGATCAGCACGAACCCGTCGCAGTAGGTGATCAAGGCGGCGCCGCCGGACGGCGACCAGCAGAAGTCACGCACCTGGGTGGGGGGGGAGTTGGGGGTGGGAAAAGAGAGTTGTTTGTGGGTGCTGCGCACGCGAGACAGCACTTGGAAGTGAGAAATATACCTAGTGAGAATGGCAATGGAGGACGCTTTTACACCAGAAATGCCTCAAAACCAATGAAAACATAAACAACCACCAATGGTAATGGTACAATAATAGTGTGTGAAATTACGCTCTTGCGCGCAAAAAATTGCACCTACTGTATAAGTACAAAACACTTCGGCTTAGGTCTTTAAAAAAAAGAGGTGTCGATGCCTGCATTTTAAAAAAGACCGGCCACCCAATTTACCACCATTTTGAAATTCTTGAAAGTATTTGATAATTCGGCATTTGCGGACATTATCCTCACATCACAAATCGAATGTATATAAAAACCAAAACCGACCTTCACGCTCCGATCATTGACAAGTTCGACACTCCACCGGTCCTCATAAGGTACCCAAACGTAAATAATGCCAGAATCGTCGCATGTGGCCAATTTCAAAGGCGATCTATTCCACGCGGCCAGTGTAATAGGCAAATGATGGCCGCGTAAATTGAAATTTACTCGGTCCTTTTTCACCGGGTCGGCCGCATTTTCCGGTGCCGGTGTAGAACTGGTGCCAGGATTATTGCCGGTAGAATTTGAAGGAGAGTCGTTGCTAGTTTCAGATTGTTTAGCAGGTTTTGGGCCACTGGCTGGGGTGGAAGTTTGCGCCGGGTTCCAGGACTGCGATTTTTTTAGTATTTGTTTTTCTTTTAAAACAGTAATAATAAGCACGAAAAATGCTCGGAAGTGCATTGTTGCAGTTGGCGAAAATTTTGTTATGGTCCATTTCTTTCTCGAGATAAATTGGTAACGATTTTCGAAAATCATGATTTTCACACTAAACACAGGTCTACAATCTAGGAGTGTTTCATTTCGAAAGTGCACAAGCACAAAAATAGTTTCATTTCATACGTGCATATGTTAATTTTCGAAATTATTTTGAACTACCGTATTTCCTCGAAATACCCCCCCTCAAAATGGGCACTATGAATTTGTGGTCCGGGAAATGCATAACAGACGTTCAAAACACTTACTGTGTTACGTTAGAACATCGTTTATACCATCTACATCCTTATATAAGGCTGTAAAAACTTATAAATGATGGTTATTGTTGCATTTTTCACGTTTTTCTCTCAAAAGTTTCACTCTGAAAAAATAAACCCCCCGGGGGTAATTCGAGAAAATACGGTATATATTAAATGTGGGGGTCTAAAGATCTCAAAATTTAGGTAGGGGTACCTTTAGACACATGCTTTCAGTGGTGTAATTGGTTTTGACTTGTGGTGCATCACTAATTTTTTACCAAGTGATGTTTAACACCCAAAGTATTAAAACTTTGAATTTCAAATGTTCAGATTGACTCCCTGTTGTGTTATTTTGAAATTATGACATTTATTATTTTGAAATTATGACATTATGAACTCTAGAATGATTTGCTGGCCAACAGTGGTGGATACCAAAATCTCAAAAGCGTGAGGCAAACTTTGTCGGACCAACATGGCGCGGTCGGGGCAGCGCAAAGCGGAAAACAAGATATTGAAAAAGTCGAAATATGTCAATCTATTCACTTTTGTAATGAAACTCTTCATATGAAAACACTTCAAAAAATTATATAATCCTTTATTTCCGCGACGCGCGTACCGGAAGCGTGTCCACCAAAATCACCTGTTCTCTCCTACCAATGGAAAGAGCCTCCGGCTGCAATCTAGTCTTGGTAATCCCCACGGCGCCGCTGTGACTGCCCGCACCCAGCCACCCATCCAAAAATGGATTCACACCCACATCCTCTGAATTATTGTTGCCTTGGTTCGCATTTTGCGACGATTCCCCGCCGCTGTTAGTCGCTTCCTGGCGGCAGTCCCAAACCCTGTAAAATGTCCTGGAAGATGGAAAATGTCATGCAAAGTGTCAAAAGTCATGTAAAATGTCATGCAAAATGGCAAACGTACGTTTGCCATTTTGCAGGGAATTTTACATGACTTTTGACACATTGCATGACATTTGACATTTTACAGGGCATTTTACATGGTCTAGGATTGGCACCTGAGCGGGCACCCAGCATAGGCAGGTAATCGCCGGTTCGACCCGCCCACCCGCCCATTCTGTACACTCCCAGAATAAGTGCATTTTGGGCGCATTTGAGAGTTCTGGCTAGAGTTGAGTGACACTCTAGACGGCTTAGAGCCTGTAGAAATTAGAAATGATTACAAAAGTGGGAGAGTTTGTCTGCAACATTTTTTTAAAGATAGCTTGGAACTGAGGCAAATTCACTCACGTTGATATTGCTCTCGCAGATTCTGCGCATGGGGACTGGCGCACCATTTTCTTTTTTCGTGAAAATTGATCGATTGGGAACTTATGTTTCTAAACATTTGGAGCACGTCTGACGGAATTCCAGCGAGTTTGTACAGATGAATGAATATTTGATGACTGTACACAGCAATGCGGAGCCAAGCTGTGTTACACCTGTTAAAACAACTAGTCAAGTTTATACATGAGACAGAAAAATTGATGACATCATTAATTGAAGGACATTACGCCGACAACGGATCGGTAGTACGTATGTGAAGTTGGCCTACGTCCAAATCTGAATATGGATCCGGTTACGTATTGTACGAACGAGAGTAAAAGACACAGGATTGCCGTCCGCGTTACCAATAACCGCTGCGAAATGCGATAAAGCGACCGGCAACGGTTTCTAATGGCGGCACACATACTGTCATGCCGCGCCGGTTCGCCATCGTCAACGGCGGTATACAGACAAGTGGATCCAAAAACTGTTTTGGCCGGCTGCCAACATCACATAAGGGGTATCCCGCCTATAACGAAACAGAGAGCGATTTTTTAAGCATTAGAAAGGATATCGAATCTGAAAAATTTAAAAGCCCGAATTCTCATCAACGTGGATGTACAATAATTTGCATTTTCTGTGAGAATGCCCCATCCATAAAGACAGAATTTTATGGCCAGCTGCCAATATCACACAGTAACGTTGTTTACCAAAACATGTAAAAAACGCAACAAAAAAAATCGAACACCCAACTGGAGACAGGGCGTCTGCAGTGGAGGGTACCATCTTTGTACCACGCTTGATGCGGACAGCAACAATTGCAACAAATTCTTTGGCATGTTCAGTGACCCACACTTAAGTGAGTCGCCCAGCTCCCCTGTTGGTGTAAGGGAGGGGGGGGGGGGGGGTGCGGGCCATATCCTCTCCAAATTTGTCATCATATACCCCCCATGGATAGAGTAAAATCATACTCAAAAACTTTCTTTGGTGCTGAACTTGAGTTGGAAGCAGTTTATATATGCATCAATCTATTGATATGTAAATATAATACACATGCAGATATTTACCTCAGGTATTTTGTTTGTTCCAACACAGCGTGACTTGAATTACAACAAAAAAATTAAAAAACTGAGTTTCATTTCTTATTTTCTGTGTTTCAGTGTTCTCCAGTAACAAAACTCATTGAGTTTTGAGTGTCTATGATTCTGTGTAAAACAAAAACACAGAAACTCAATGAGTTTCTGAATTTAAAAATGGGTGCCATCACTGATGCACAATACTGAAATTTTGAGTCATGCATTCAAACATTTTTTGGATGTGAACTACAAACATGGATAGAGAAAAATACTAAACCTATAATAGTATACATATGTATATTTACTGAAATGTGCTATACAGCATTCAAAAAACACATTAAAATGCAAAACTCTAAATTTCAATGTGTGGTCCAAAATTATACTTTTTATTTGTTCAGCTACTGTGTTTTGATAGCATAATGTCGGATATATATTTTTTGTAGATTCGGGGCAAGCTGGTTATAAAACTAGGTGTGTCATGAAATATTTTGTTTTTATATTTGTGTTGGTCTCATCAATCACTCAACATTTTTTCTAACTTTTGTATCTATGTGTAGCAAAGTTTGAGTGATTTCCCCAATTTTTGCTCAAAATCGCTAAAAAATTGCTTTATTCTGCTAATTTTCACCTTCATAATCGCCATTTTCATCTATATACTAGTTATATACCTATTTTTAGCTATTTGTGTCTTATTTGATTTGGGAACCATGCCGTATGAGAACTTGGCATGACGCCAACAGATTAGGTGAACACCTGATTTAGTGAACATAAAACACTATTGTGACGATAAAACAGCATGAACATGCGAGCAAATACACTGCCCATTCATTGACACTAGTTGACACAAGTTGTCAACTCAGATTTCGGCTTCACGTGTTGCAGATGCTCCAAATGCACATGTGGCAACGTTGAAAATTTTTGAAAAGGCAATGAAGATTGCTCTGCGACACGCGAAGCCGAAATCTGAGTTAACACAGACCAGTTGACACACGTGTGTCAACTAATGTGTGGGATATTTTCATTTCCAACTATTAGCGGCCATTTCTGGCCATCATCAGCCAAAAACTTGGCAGCAACACGTGGCAGCAAAACAAGTCCTCACACTTGTACGATCCTTTTGATTTATATACATATTTATAGTGATTTAAAAGATTTTGGCCAGCTGCCAAGTTGCCATGAGGGGTATCTCCGCCCGTGACCACATAGCAAGAATGGTAAAAATTCTGTTTGTCAGGGTCAGCACACTCGAATTGCCAAGGTGGGCGGGATTACGAAAATTATATTTTCTATCGGAATTTGTAGCTCGTCGTCCCGCCTCAAAAGAAACATATCCGTTCTTAAAGATGTTTATAAAGGAGATTGTCTCACGTTGATGTGATTTTTAATCAAAATTAGCCCGCAATTTTGAATCGCCCTCATTTATCTCGAAAAGAGGAGAAAAAATGTGTGTGCGGCAGAACTTAAATCTGGCCGAAGTGTTTTATTCTTGAATTTATCTAGTGATGAGCCGTTTCGTGCCGACAGAGTCCGTTAATTAACGCCTTCGATGACTTCTACTCTGGCCAGTAGAATTTTGCGGTATGTTTGTAAAATGTGAACTTGTATCGGGTCGCCAATAGATATTTTTAAAATACGTTAGGAGAAGATTTTATGATAGTTTCTTGATTGTGTAGCGCCAACGTTCTGTTCTGAAAACACCATTCATTTGTGCAGTTTGTTTATTTCAGCAAATCGAAGTTAGGTAGTGAATAGTATAAGCTCTTCGGTCATGCAAAGGCACAATAAATGTGAAGGCAATTTCCATTGATTAAATCCGCTGTTATCACTCGCAGTCATTCGCACTTTGTGACAACTGCGCAACATCTGGCCACGTTATTGAGCTGTTTTGGCTGAGTCGCTGTGTGCTTGGGTTGGTTTGTTTGTTTGAATTAATTTTTGTTATTGGTGTTACTTACAGTAGATATAGGGTTCAAACGGGACCGCGGTCCCGGTACTCGGTTCGGCAAAAAGTCGGGACTGGGGTGGTCCCGGTCCTGACACCCCAGTCCCGGTCCCGACATTCAAAAAATCCTGGTCCCGGTCCCGACCACCCAGTCCCGGTCCCAGTCCCGGAATTCTTCAGTGGTCCCGACTTTGACGATAAGGGATGGAAAAAATGTCCCTTCTGCACATTTTTTTCCCAAAACTCCTAAATATATTTGCGAGTCAACAAATTACAGGTATACAAGACAAGCGGTAGTAGTTTATGATGCTGTGTATTGCATTATAATAGGTAATTTCTGCCTAAAAACACATTTCTAATGACCCAGTCCCGGTCCCGACAATCCCAGTCCCGGTCCCGACATTGAAAAATTCCTGGTCCCGGTCCCGACATTGGAAAATTTGTGGTCCCGAAAACTGGTCCCGTTTGAACCCTAAGTAGAATGTGTATATTCTTGTTTGAACCCACAGTTTAGTATTAGTTCTCCCATTCGATTTAATCAATGTTAGATGTCATTTTCATATTGTGAGATGGGCTCGCATTGTGATGTTATGGCGAGCACTGGATAATCCTGATAGTTAGGTATCGACTTTTTTACCTGGTGAATCCTCGCGCCAGTTCCGCAAGTAAACAGGTGACAAGAAGTATTAAGTATTGTCACATAACATATTTACGTCTTAGGTCAAGTGTTAAATTTCAAATTTCCTGATTGTTTTATGTCATTTATAAGTTGACTTTATAAGTAATTCCACTTGCCACTTATTCCTGTACTTACCAGTTACCACTTCTTGTCACTTCGATTGTTAAGTTGGCCAAATGTTCGTCATAGTTGCGAATTAATTAATCGTGTCAATTGTCATATATCCACTCAGGCGATTCGAGCTGATCCAGTGTCGCAGGTGTTTGCTGCCGCGATTATTTCTCATCCCGGTACGGTGACCTAATTGCTGCCCTCATTCACATTGGTTGGTTTCCGTTTTATCGGTGTTATATTGACTCCGCGGACCGCAGGACCGTAAAGTTTGTGTCCAAAATTACTTATGTCTTAGTTTAGTCGATAGCGGGCTTCGTATGCAAATGCACGCGCATTTCTAAAAGAATTTCTAAAATAACAAACGGAGTGAACGTTTCACTTGAGAAAAACGTGTTTTTGTCGACACAAAAAATCCCGTGTGAAAGCCGCCGAAGTAAGCACTCCATCAAGGCGCCATTGTTAGTAAACCAAATGGTGCACCGCACACTAGATTTTGATTTCAGCGTTTGTAGTTCAGCGTGCAAAAACGTTCGAACGCTGAACGCAAAATTTCAAAGAACTAGGGTTGGAAAAAAATCGATTTTTTTTAACGACCCCGATTTTTTTAAACAAAAATCGATTTTTTTTTTTTTAAATCGATTTTTTTAAATAAAAATCGCTGGGGTCAAAATTAGCCCTATTTCTGCCTAAAATCGCCTCTGGGGATAATAAAAGCCATATAAATTGGTAGGGAGTGCACACTTATACTTTCTGTGCTAATATAAGTACTGTAGAGCTTCGGAAAAGCTTGAAAGTCAATTATTTTTAAGTGTAAATGTAATTAAATTGTTATATTTGTGACGTGAATCACATTTCATCGACAATTTGCAATTTTATTTGCAGAAATAGCATGTTCTTGCTCAGAACAAAATATAAATGATATTGGAAGTGAACATGGATGCATTTTGCATAAATGTTTGATGTGACAACACAACGCATAACTATGAATACTTCCTAAAATAATTCACAGCCTACCTTACACGCTTAAAAGCACACATAAATGGGTACTACATCCCCCAAATTGGTTGTCAAAGCCGTGAAAAAAGCTACTTGTGGATTGTTTGCATGAAAATGCGCGCTTGCGCGCAAAATTTTTGCATTTTACCTAGCGCTTGAGTACCAAAATTTTTTGCCAGCGATTTTTTTTTTAAATCGGTACAGGTGCTGCGATTTAAAAAAAAAAATCGGAATTTTTTATAAAAAAATCGCTTGCCAACTAGGGTTATTTTTTTATTTTTTTAAAATGTTTTTTTAAACGTTTTTTTTTTTTTTAAACATGACGTCCGAAATGTTTTTAAAAAAAAAAAACATCGGCCGAAATTTTTAGTACTAAGCACTAGGTATTTTGCAAAATTTTTGCGCGCAAGCGCGCAATTTCACACACAAATTGACATTGGTGGTTGTTTTCATTGGTTTTGTTGCATTTTTAGTATCAAAACATCCATTTCTATGTGCTACCATGGGTGAATAAGCCAACATATGTTGCTGTAATATATAATATTGAGGTAATGTGCTTCCATGTACCTCCACAGTGTGTAACTTCACTCCCAAAGTAACAACCTCCTTTTATAACCTTGTTTGATCACCATTCCGTGCCAAACTTTACCTGAAGTCACGAACATTCGACTATAAGGCGATATACGAACGATATGTCGACGAAAAATGGATATTTTTGACACAAATCACCACTTATAATGCTATCCCATGGCTCCACAGCCATTATATGGTCATATTTAACATCACAGAGTATTGCCAGTGTCTGATATACCTATATATGTTGACACTAGGTCACATCTGGGAGCTTTTGAAAAAAAACGTTTTTTTTAAAAAAAAAACATCGAGTTAAAAAAAACACGTTTTTTTCCAACCCTATTGCCAACCCTACAAAGAACGCAACGTTTTTGAAGCGTAAAAATTTCGGAATTTGCAATATTTCGCGCAATTCACATGCGAGTAGAATTTTTTACGCTTCAAAAATGTTGTGTTCTTTAGATATTGATTCCAGCGTTTGTAGTTCAGCGTGCAAAAACGTTCGAACGCTGAACGCTTGATTCCAGCGTTTGTAGTTCAGCGTGCAAAAACGTTCGAACGCTGAACGCAAAATTTCAGTGTGCGGTGCGCCAAAAGGTCCCAACAAGAGTTGCGTACGAACGACGGATTTTTTACTGCAGCTCCGCCTTTTTATTTTTTAATGATTTTCCTAGTTGTGAAAGTGCTAGCATAAGTGGGGAGTTCCATTCCAAAAGTTCACAAGCGCCAAATCCAGAAAAATCGAGTTAAGCGTGGATTTGACCTCCACGTATATTTTTTCACATTTGAGAAAAAAAATCAGCGTTATAGTCTATTTCGTTCCCGAGATACAGTGGTACCGTTTTTCAGAAAAATCACAATTTTCACATAGAAAGTGCACATATCCATCTCAGATCCCCTACGAAAAACAGGACTTTCATTTCGTAAGTGCACATATCCATCTCGGACCACCGGAGTTTCATTTCATAAGTGCATATATCCAAAAAATAGTTTCATTTCCAAAAATGCACGCGTGCTTCGGCGCGCCCGCGAAGAGCTGGCCGGAATTCCCATACAAAAAAAAGTTTCATTTCCAAAAATGCATACGTGAATTTCCAAATCTATTTTGCACTATAAATCAAATATGTGTGCATATATTGATCTGAAAATTTAGGTAGAGGTACTTTTAGACACGGGCTTTGCAGTGGTGTGATTCGTTTTGCCTACGATGCACCGTTAAGAAGTTATTCAACATTTAATTTCAAATGTTCAGATTTGTTCCCAGTTTTGTGTGATTTACAAAATCTCACATAACTCCCTCAATATTTCCCGGCCAACAAAATTTGTGGTCACAAAAATTGTAGAGAAATGTCGGATCTATCTGAAAAGTGCGGGGCCAGCGTCGTACCCCAAACATAGCGCCGTCGGGCCAGCGTCAAACTTTAAAATGCGATTTTGAAAAATCGAAAAACTTTGATATATGCATTTTTAGAATGAAACTCCCCAAGTGCGTGCAGCAATCGACTAAGACATAGTAATTTTAGACGCATAATTAGCGGTCCGCCGAGTACACATGGGTATGTCTGGCTACTTGCCAGGGTGCCTGTTGGTTAGCCACCTAGGGTTCAAACGAGATCGACTTTTCGGGTTCGGAATTGGCTTTTTGGGTTTTCAAGATTTGAGTTTCTGGATCGGGACAGGGATTGGGGTTTTCGGGATCTTGCGGTCCCGATCCCGAAATTTTATGGAATCGGGATCCCGTTTAAATCGTTCAAGTGTTTCGCTTCTAATGTATTGAAGATCATTGAAAAGCGTGTTCTCGTTTGTAAACACCTTCCCGATCAAGTCCGGCCGCCTATTTTTTTTCACTTCGCAGGCCATATATCCAGTTGTGGGAGGGGTGGAAAACTAAAACTTGGGTGGTATATAGGCGCAACCCCCCACTACCCCGCATGAATAAATGGGGCAGCGGCGACTCACTATAGAGGGGGTCGCCATATACGTGAAAAAAATTTGCAGCGTTTTCACTGTCCCGCACAGGTCCGGCCCCCGGTTGATTTCTACACTGCGGGTCCCGTATCTCCAGCTGTGGGAGGGGTATAGATCTAAAATCTTTGGGGATGTGTCGCCAACACCCCTCCCCTACTATACACTGGCCAGGCGGTTTTTGGCAACTCACCACAGTGTGGGGTGCAAAGTTTAAAATTTATTAAAATGTTACTGCCCCACACAAGTCCAGCATCCAATTGAATTTCAAAAAATGGACACTTTTGTGTTGTTTTAACACTAATGTGGTTGACAATGTGAAATAAGCATGAAATATCCTCTAAAAAATATCTTATCCGACCTAAAACTGGCCACCACATGAACCCCTTCCCCCAAGTGGGTGACAAAAAATCACTTTACAACTTTTTCATTGGACACTTGAACTGCTGGTTTACAATGATTTATAGAGGAGGGTTAAAGGTATCAAATTGTGTAAAAAACCTTACCTCAAAAATGCCTTCATAAGAAAATTTGCTGGGGGTAAATTCAAAATTGTAAAAATGACATCATTGCAGGAACAAAAATAGGCAAAATTTACAATTTTAAATTTACCCACAGCAAATTTTCTTATGAAGGCATTTTTGAGGTAAGGTTTTTTACACAATTTGATACCTTTAACCCTCCTCTATAAATCATTGTAAACCAGCAGTTCAAGTGTCTAATGAAAAAGTTGTAAAAAGTGATTTTTTTGTCACCCACTTGGGGGGAGGTGTTCGTGTGGTGGGCAGTTTTAGGTCGGATAAAATATTTTTTAGAGGATATTTCATGCTTATTTCACATTGTCAACCACATTAGTGTTAAAACAACACAAAAGTGTTCATTTTTTGAAATTCAATTGGATGCTGGACTTGTGTGGCACAGTCACATTTTAATAAATTTTAAACTTTGCACCCCACACTGTGGTGAGTTGCTCAAGACCGCCTGGCCAGTGTATAGTAGGGGAGGGGTGTTGGCGACACACCCCCAAAATTGTAGATTTATACCCCTCCCACAGGTGGAGGTACGGCACCCGCAGTGAAAGAAATCAGTGGGGGCTGGACCTGTGTGGGACACTAAAAAAGCTGCAAAAATTTTTTGCACTCGGCGACCCACCCTGTAGGGGGTCGCCGCGACCCCTTCAATTCATGCGAAGTAGAGGGGGGTTGCGCCAATCCCTACCTCAAGTTTTAGCTTCTGGCGCGTCCTAGAACTGTAGATAGGACGGCATAAGTAAAATAAAAAATTGGGGGCCGGACTTGATCGGGAAGGTGTTTACTTTACATTTAAGGTGCGACACTCACAACTTACGATTGCAGCTCGTGTTTGTGGATGGGCGTTGAGTGCCGAGCCTTGGCACTCTGCCAGCTGCAGCCTCGTTTGTTGCAGAATGTCTTTACTGCGTGGCTCCACGCCATCTGCTGTTGTCTCAGTGCAAACCGGTAAGTTTTTTAAAAATGTATCCCGGACCCAATGCGTGATTTGGATGTGTTACGGTTTTGCCTGGTAGAAACATGGCCAGGGCTTTTTAAACGGTTGGATTATATACGGGGCCGGGAGATCAACCGTAGCCCTCCCCTGTAGTAACGGCCGTAAGATAGCTGTAGCCGGGAGAGCCGTAAGTATTCGGGCGCTTTTTCATTGTATAATAGATTTGCTGTGTGGTTACAATAGAGACGATTAGAAAAATACCGTAAATCCTCGAATAAGACCTCAGGGGGGTTATTTTTTCGACAGACGTACCCTATATCCTCAGATAAGACCCCAGGGGAGTTTTTCGAGAGTGAGTTATTCGAGGATTTGCGGTATGCAGGCACGAATACGAGCCCTGCTAAAAATTCCCGGCTACGTCCCTGCGTGAAACTTATGTCCTGCCCGCACCATGGTCACTTTTCACCTACAGGCTGATGCGAACGTTCCTCGCATGCAGTTTACGCCTCCTGCGGTGCTCAGTGCCGAATTTTGGTGCTGTGCATGGAATTACGATGTGCCACTGTTTGTCCGGTGAGTTGGTGGTAGTTTCTTGGTACTGTTTGGCAGTCTTTTTGTAAGGGGCAAATGTCTTGGGTTTGTGGGTAGATTGAGCTGTTGAGCTACCAGGTTAATCTTAACGATTTTTTAATGGACCAGGTTCTCCGATTTAAAAAAATACCATTCTAAAAACGACTGTTGAGATAACACGTTTTTTAAATTGCTTAAGATTTTGGTACTTATGTACTGGTGAAATTTAAATAAAATTGCGTGGGAGCGCGCGGTTTCACACTTGGAATACCGGGGCGGCTTTCATCGCTTTTACGGCAAATTTAGTGGGTAACCCTGAAAATATCTACCGTATATCTCCGTCTGACAATTTGACTGCATCTAATTTACACCACGTTGTTTCCGTGAATCGCCGCGCTGCTGAATTACGGAATTTCATAGGAAAATTTTTCGTTCAGCTTGAAATCAGCGATTTCAATTGTCTATAGTGGGGGAAGTCCATTTGGGAGATTTTGAAGAAAAAGGCGGGTTAAACAAAAATGTTTTGCATAAAAAAAAACCAGTCGTGTTTGTCAGGGACGTATCCAGGATTTTTGAGCGGGGGGGGCTGCTTGTTTACGGAGGCCGGCGAGGGCCCCCCCCCTAAAATTTTAGCTACATAGTTGCGGAATGGCGCCATGGCGCTGGCGCCATTAGTAGGCGCCACGCCATGGCGCCATTGGCGTTGGCGCCAGCGCCATGGAATGCTGTATATGTATGTAAATATACATACAAAACAGCAGAAAGCACAAGATTGAGTGTATTTATAACGATTTGCGGCCACATGGAGCAAATCTGCCAAAAAAATTTTACGCTGACATTGAGAAAGTCGCATTTTCCGGTCACTTTCTCGTCTCGCCCCGGCCGCCCCCCCCCCTGGATACGGCCCTGGTGTTTGTTCATTTTTTAAACCGGCTCGTTCAGGGACGTATCCAGGATTTTTGAGCGGGGCGGGCTGCTTGTTTACGGAGGCCGGCGAGGGGGGGGGGCTCAGCCTCCCCCTAAAATTTTAGCTACATAGATGCAGAATGGCGCCATGGCGCTGGCGCCATTAGTAGGCGCCTCGCCATGGCGCTATTGGGCCCCCACACACTGGATGTCAACTGAATTCGTGTCAACTAAATGTCAACTGAATTTAAGTGATACTGTGATTTCAACTTATCTATCTGATAGAGCATAGTTAATTTTACATCATGACACTTCATTTTCATTGTTCCTGTTAAGTGTGATGCTTTTTACAAACTTCTTGTTCTATTCAATTGACACTGAGTTGACGCGAATTTGCGATGTCAACTAGCGTGTGTGGGGCCATTGGCGTTGGCGTCAGCGCCATGGAATGCTGTATATGTATGTAAATATACATACAAAACAGCAAAAAACACAACATCGAGTGTATTTATAACGATTTGTGGCCACATGGAGCAAATCCGATGATAATACCTTATGTCTGGTGAAGAATGCGCGCTTGCGCGCAAATTTTTTTACGCTGACGTTCTAAAAGTTGCATTTTCCGGTCACTTTTTGATCTCGCCCCGGGAGGGGGGGGGGCTGCAGCCCCCCCCCGCCCCCCTGGATACGGCCCTGGGCTCGTTGAAAATAAACAACGTTTCGCGTCCCTACACTAATGGAAATCTTTCCATCGCATCGTTAACATTCACTTTTTGCCACTCAGCTCGCAATCGGTGAGGCGATTCAGTGCTCCCGTCCTGGCGCTGTCTCGTTTGGAGTGAGTGCCGCGACTTGGCGCTCTGCCAACTTACGCTTCCCGCGGTGCGCAGTGCGGAGCTGCTGTGTATGACGAACCTACACCATTTGCCTGGTTGGTGTGTGGGGTTTTTGGGATTAGGATTAGGCGATCTCTAATGGTGAAGCGCCGCGCCAAACGCCCTAAAGTTGACAATGAACTGAAAGTGTCAACTAGGGTTGGGACGATATATCGTATCGAATATCGGATATAGACTATTTTTTCATATCGAATATCGATACAGACAATTTTGAAAAAATATCGACCATTTGTTCGATATTCAGATGTGATATGGTAGCTTTCAGGTGGAGTGCCAAGTACAACATGTAACACACAGCGAGCATTTCCTTTCACTTCCAAGACTGGCAAAGTGGTATCTATCTTGGTGCACCAGCCTGAAGTGTGTTTTTGGAAATCTTTTTCAGCTGTGTGGTAAAATTCATGACCACCAAACATCAAATTTGAAAAAAAAATATTCAAATATGCTCATATGCTGCTGTTTTGAAAAATGCCCTTAAGCAAATGGGTCACAAGTATGAATTGAAATATCTGCTTATTATTATTTGCCTTATGCAATATTATTGTTCAAATTTTTATACACCTTGACTGGTGTGAACCTTGTTACTCGCCTGCAGTTACATATCTGTAAACAAATGATCAACCATATTTGTGACTAAATGTAAATACAATATGCCATTTGAAATCTGCCCTGCTATACCAAAAAGAATATATATCGAAAATAATGAAATATCGATATCGAATATCGAGCATATTTTCATCGAGAGTCCATATCGTATCGATATCAAATATCGAGTTTCAGAAAAAAATATCGATATCGAAAAGTCATATCGTCCCAACCCTAGGTCAATTGAGCAGACTGGTTTCTATTCAAATTTTAGTATCGGTCCCTTGTTCGATATCGTACTGCTACGCAACATCGTTCATCGATTTATCGATTGGTCCAAATTCAATGCCCATGCCGTGTGAAGGAAGGGTCGGGGTGCTTATTTATCGATTGGTTCCTTGGGTGCTTATTTATCGATTGGTTCAAATTCAGTGTCGCTTAACTCATCGTCAGCATATACATGTATTTATGCGCAAATATTGACGTACAGCGCATGAATGACTCCTGGAAGGGGGGTGATTGGACAGATCAGGCAGTAATTCGATAAATCAACGAGCGATGTCGCGTAGCCGCACGATTTTGAACAACCGGTTCCGATACTAAATTTCGACCCCATCAAAGTACTACCTATAGGAAAATTCGCGTTTTTTCACGCAGCTCGCAATTGGTGGCGCGATTCGGTGCTCCGTTTTGGCACCGTTTCCATGCTGTATGCCGATGTGGTTCGTACGAAAAGTGCATTGTTTCTTTTCCGTTCAGTATATGCTATGCTATTCTTCGTGAAATCGGTTCGGTTGTGTCTGTTGAATTTGGTTAGGTAATGGCAGTTTGAATACCCGGTATTGATACCGGGTTAGGGATTGAAAAAAAACGTTTTTAAGAGACCTTACACCGGGTAGGTAATTGAAATCCCTGCCATTGTTCTACTCTAAGCCTAACGTGTGATCTGCCTTGTCTCAATTTGTGTCAGTATTTTGAATGATGCTGTGTAATTTGTTGATTTAGCTGGCATGTATTTATGTGGGTATTTATGTTTTTGTACACTGGATGTAATTCTTTGATGCGCGATAAGAATGATGAAACCGGTAAATTTCTTTGGTTGCGAGACTCCGCGAGACTCTTGTGAGCACGTGAATATATCTATTCATTCATTTATCAGCGATTGAAGAGCCATGTCCAATTAATAATATTTGCCCGAAATACTTTTGGTACCTTTTTTGTCTATAATTCTGTGCCCTTAATGTCAGACCCATTACAGTGTAATTATTGGCCCTAATTATGGTTGTCTCGTGGTCATAGCGCTCTCCCATCGCTGACAAGGCTGTGTGCATCATGGATTTCTTTGTATTTTGATGTACCGTATTTCCTCGAAATACCCCCCGGGGGGGTGATTGTTTCATAGTGGTCCCGAGAGGGGGGGGGGGTTATTATTTCACAAGAAAGTTTTTGAAAACCAAGTACGAAATTGTCGTCTGAAACGTACGCAGACGTCGAAAAATGCAACAAAAACCGCCATTTATAAGGTTCTGTAGACTAATATTAGTATGTAGATGGTATATACACTGTTCTAACGTGACACCGACATTGTTTTAACGTGTGTTCTGCAGTACACTGAACACAAACTACAGTTATTGTCATGTACGTTCCCTTTACACTCAAGTTGGGGGGGGGTATTTCGAGGGGGGGGGTGATTGTTTCATAGTGGTCCCGAGAGGGGGGGGGGGTATTTCGAGGAAATACGGTAGGTTTGTTTACGGTTGGGAAATATCAATTTCTTTAATGCCTTGATTTTTTCATGTATGCGGTGCACGTCTACCAGAAATTTTGTCCTTTGATTTGAAAAATCCGATTGATTTTCGATTTTTAAAATCCGATTTAAAAATAAAAAATCAGTTGAAAAAATCAAGGGTTAGTGCATGCTGCACTCTGATCTGACTTGCCTTCACGTCATTTTTACTGCACATTTATATTATTTTAATTTGGGCAGGGTTAATTTGCTTGGCATGTGCATGTGGTATCATTTAGTCCCGAGGTGGTCCCTGCACATGTCTCGCTCCCTCCCCTATACGTTTTTTCGTTATCTTACGTAGGCTAGGCTTCCTAGGCGTTACCTCGGCTTCAGCGATATACTTTTTCAATAAAATGCTGACTATTATTTGATCCTAATTACTTTGAAAAAATCGAATATTGATTATTGATGTTGATAAGTAATATCGTTGCAACAACGTCGTAATAAGTAATAAGCAACATCAATAATCAATATTCGATTTTTTTCAAAGTAATATCGTTGCGGCCCTGGATATGCGTTATATTTATTTATTTGGTGCGTTCTCACCTGTTCATTTTGTGCTTTGGCACGAACGGAATGGTAAATTCCACCTTGGGCCAAAAAATTTCGGCTATTTATTAAATAAATTGATTACAAAAATGCAGCAGCTCAAATGTTGTTTCTCCTTTCGTTTACTCATTGACGTGTAGAGGCTGCTGGAGGACATTCCTACTTTTAACTTCACTGTTCCAATCAGTTACGCGGCCGCATCAGTTTCAGCTATCTATTGCGAAATCGTAGGTGAAGCGTCTGACCATTTTTATCAAAAATGTTATAAAAGTCACTTTTGGATACCGCCATCTGTGTGCGATCAACTCCGCTAGCTCAGGATTTTCCATTCCATCTATGATGTGCGCGTTCGCCGAGTAGATTTTCGAGCTGGCTATCAGTTTAAGCATCTCACTTTTCTCACCCTTCTCCAATCCGTCCAAAAATGCCCCCCCCCAAAAAAATCCCCCAGGGTTATCCATTCGATGCGCAGGGTCAATGTCGCTCGCACTAAAACCGCGGCCGCCACTTTCAACCGTCTGAACCGCCATGGGGCTGGGCGACGCGACGGCGGGCGCGGCGTCGCAGCCGGGTGCCGCCCTGCTCCGGCCCGACGTGCTGTTGGTGGAGTTGACGTCGCTGGAGCAACTTTCTTTTCCTACTAGCTCGTCTGCGAGGGTTAAGGTTGGGGTTTTTTTGAGGTGGTTTTTGGTTTATTTTTGTGCCCTTTTGTATTGTTGACTGAGAGTGGTCGCCACCCAAGAATTCTATGGGGATTGATTTTTAGGTTCCAAATCCTCTGTTCCGTTCCCAAGATCCTGAAAACTAAAAAAAAATCTTGATCTCGAATGAGTTTAGCATGAGGTCAAAAACATTCGATTTTTATAAAAAAATTTATGAATCATGCGTCGATACCCCGCGCCCCGAAAACCCCAACTTCGTTTTGCCCGACAGACATCGAATAATTGAAATACCTAGTCCCTCACAAACCCCTCCCCACAACTCTCAGTACGTGAGCGTGTGCGCGTCGCCGCGCCACCTGGCCGTGGGCGCGTCCAGCGGCAGCGTGTACCTGTTCTCGCGCTTCGCCTCCAAGTACAGGCAGGGCGGCGGCGTGCCCGTGCAGCTCATCACCACCAGCGTGAGGTTTTTGGGTGTTTTGTGTTGCCTTTTGCTGTTGAGGGCGGGTGGGTGGGCGCTTACGTGGAGAATACACTTAAAATGCTACACTGACGAATGTTTGTGGTTATCGAAACTCGCCTGGCTCTCTGTACCCCCGCTAATGATGTAATTAACTACGGGGGTGTGTGACTCTTGTATTTAATTTATGAATCGCTGCCAAACGTTTTCCCGGTCCGACCGTATAAAAATAAATTTCAAGAATAATCGAAAAAACACTTCTACCGCCGCAGGATGGGGCGGCGACGATGTTACAGATGTCGCCCGACGAGCGGCACTTGGCCATCGCTTCCGCGTAAATACATATTTTCACTTGTTTTTTTTTTACGTTTTGACTATTGGTCTCATGGAAATGCGACACGAATTTAATTGACACGATATTTCAAAAAATCAACTAAATTTTGGTTAATGATGTGATTTGAACTTTCCATGTGATTTCGTACACTCAATTTTATGTCGTGACACTCAATTGAAATTGTTTCTGTAAAGTGTGATGCTTTTAACAAAACGTGTGTTATTTAGTTGACATTCGGTTGACTCGAATTTGCGATGTCAACTAGTGTGTGTGCGTGTCCAGACTAGGGTGTCAACAAATTTTTTAACTGAAAACGGAAAAAAATTTGCACTTGCCGGAAAAGGGAACGGAAAACGGAAAAAAATTGCCTGCTGAAAACGGAACGAATTTTGCCTGCGGAAACGGAAAACGGAAATTTGACACCCTAGTCCAGACTACTAAAGTTCGCATATTATCATCGTTAATATCCCCCCAGCCGCGGCACAGTCCACGTAGCAGCCTTAAACGACGGGGTGTTAGCCTCCAACGGCAGCGGCGCGGCGCCCGCCCTGTGCCGCACGAACTCGCTGCACCAAGGGACGCAAGTGACCGCGCTCGCCTGGTCGCCCTGCGGCACCGTTCTGTTCGTGGGAGATCACCGCGGCACGGTTACTAGGACGCAAGTGATGCATGTGAGTGGGTTTTGGATTAGTGCGGGGTGTTTCGTCGGATTTGAAATTTGGGAGTCGAATTCATGTAGACGTGTGGTAGATGGAAGATTGTGGATGGAATTTTTCGGATGATATTTAGGTTCGATAGCTGGTGCCATTCGCAGACAGTGGTGCAAAGCAGGAGTCTCCAATGGGGGGTGTTGCCTCCCCCACCCCCCCCCCCCAGCTGTCTATCTCGAAGGCCGCTAAGCTATGTATATCCCGGACCCCGGAGGCAATTTTTTAGGCTACTATCCGCTGGACCCCCCTCCCAATCGGCGGCTATTTAACTACCTGGAGCGATTTTTGTAAAATTTTATTATAATTTTTCCTGAAAATCGTGTCCATTTTCATACCATTTTAACAGGTATATCGCAACATAAATTACTAAAAAATTTCGGAAAAAAGCAATTTTCAGACGTTTTCACCTACTGTTAGCGATTTTTCATCCTTTTCTTCCTTCTACACCTTGAAAAAGCCTATTTATTACCCCCGCTACCCCCCATTTTTTAACTATCTATCCCTCCGGAAAGGCGATTTACCCTAAACTCTCCGGCGAGTCAAAATCTAGGGTACCCCTGGTGTCAACAAAATGATGAATTTGAAACATTGTCCACATTCGCAGACGCGTCTGTTCCGCTCGGCGAGCGAGCAACTGCTGGAAACGTCCGGCTCGGTGGTGCAGCTGGACGCCAGGCAGGACTTGTTGCTCGTGTCCACCACCGCCAGGTGCTTCATCTACGATCTGGAGAGGTGAGTCTGATTACATTTTCAATTGTTTTGAGTTTTTACGACAATAATCGAGAAAATCACCTAAGTAATTGGGATAAGTTTGATGATTTTCTTTTCCTCAATCTATCCATTCTTTAAACATGACTTTTCAACTCCACAACCAACCCCTCCACTCTCATTAACCCACCACAGACACAGCACGAGCCCCGTGGGCCGCAAGACTCGCCAGGGCGTCTACGGCGCCTGTTTCGTCGACAACCTGGGCTCGTCGTCGGGGCAGCGGTCGACAATCTTTGCCGCGCGGCCCAGTGGTCGATTGTGGGAGGTCGACTGCGCGGGCGCCGTGTATAGTACCCATCAGTTCGGATCTGTGGCCGCGCTACCTGTGGCACCACTGTTGACTTATAGGTGTGGGGTTTGATGCTGGGGTTCGGGATTGACTTTTCGGGATCGGGTTGGGGTGTCGGGATTAGGTTCTCGGGATTTTGGACAAAGTTATGGTATTCACGGTAAATTTTCACAAAAATGGTCTGAAAACGCGCTCTGATGGTTGAAAAGGGGGGAAAAACCGCACGGATGTTTACCGTTCACATTTCTCTGTGAAAAGATCATTTGGCAAATTGAGAAAGTTTTCGGTATCGGGATTATAGAAATTTGGTCGGGATGTGGATTTTATGTTCAGGATTGGAATTGGCTTTTCGAGTTTTCGGGATCGGGACCGCAAAATCCCGAAAATTGTCGGAATTCGGGATCGGGATCCCATTTGAACCCTACCCGACACTCATATTTTCAACCTGCCGTGACGTTATTCCTTCTTTCCATCACTAACCTCGCCCCCCCCCCTTCGCAGGTACCAAGTGAACGCGGAGGAGTTGAGCGCGGAGCGGGGCTCGCTGCCGGTGCCCTTCGGCCAGCTGCACGCGATGCGCACCGGGCACGGCGACGCCGCCCTGCTCAGCGTGTCCGACGACACCCTGCACCTGGTGGAGCCCACGCACGCCAGACTCGTGCTCGTGTGCGTCGCAGATCAACGTGAGTTGAGTTGTCGCTGCGCTGTGGACTGGGGCTGTGGGGTTCTCTAGTTTGGATAGGATACCTTACCAATGGAGGGTTGGCATTGAAGTTTTTCTGGTTGCATCATTTATTATAAATTTTTAAAGGATTTGATTTTTTTGTTCAAACCTGTTCTTCAAATGGCCTAAGAGTGTAGTATACAGTAACAAAATTGCCCAAAACCGCAGTTTTCTTGCCATTTTACCAATTTTCACCTTTAAAATCACTAGTTCATCTGCCATAGGCATCATCTGGCAATATGTGGTTAGGTATATGCTTATTTTTATGCGTTTTTCACCCATTTTTGTTTATTTTTCTCCCTTCGTCTTCCTTCTAGCCTTTTGAGCTATTTTTCAGCCATCTATCCTCCCGAAGGAGCGATTTACTATTTATCTATCTGAACCTCCAAAACTATCTGAACAGGGGTCCAAATCTACAAAACCCCTTGATAGGTGTATATCCACCACCCCCCCCCTTCCCACAGCCATCGAGCAGTACTCGGTGTGCAACGGCGACGTGTTTCTGCTGTCGGCCGAGGGCGGCCTGCGCAAGTTCTCCCTGCTGGGCGTCAGGCAGGCGGTAGAGCAGCTGTATGCCAAGCAGCACCTGGCGCAGGCGGCCAATTTGGTCGCGTGGTACGCGCCAGCTGCCGCTAGGTGAGTATATTGGGGATCAGTTTGAGTGGGTGGGGATGTTTTTGGGTGTTAATTAGAGACCAATTTTTGGATAGGGTAAAATCGGGCAACCCGAAAACGTGCAACGACGATAAAGTTTTGCACCGTCCATCAGCTGTGCCAATCATTGCCCGGCAACGTTCAATTTCAATATTCACTCGCTCATCTGTGTGTTTGTGTTGACTAGGGTTGGAAAAAAACGTTTTTTTAACTCGATGTTTTAAAAAAAACGTTTCTTTTTAATAATAAACGTTTTTTTAAAGCTCCCAGATATGACCTAGTGTCAACTAGGGTTGGAAAAAAAAAGTTTTTTAACTGGATGCTTAGTACTAAAAAATTCGGTCTATGTTTTTTTATTAAAAAAACATTTCGGACGTCATGTTTTTTTATTAAAAAAAACGTTTTAAAAAAACATCGGCCAACCCTAGTGTCAACATATATAGGTATATCAGCCAGTGGCAATACTCTGTGATGTTAAATATGACCATATAATGGCTGTGGAGCCATGGGATAGCATTATAAGTGGTGATTTGTGTCAAAAATATCCATTTTTTGTCAACATGTTCATATATCGCCTTATAGTCGAATGTTCGGTGACTTCAGGTCAAGTTTGGAACGGAATAGTGATCAAACAAGGTTATAAAAGGAGGTTGTTACTTTGGGAGTGGAGTTACACACTGTGGATGTACATGGAAGCACATTACCTCAATATTATATACTACAGCAACATATGACGGCTTATTAACCCACGGTAGCACATAGAAATGGATCCTTTGATACTAAAAATGCCACAAAACCAATGAAAACAACCACCAATGTCAATTTGTGTGTGAAATTGCGCGCTTGCGCGCAAAAATTTTGCAAAATACCTAGTGCTTAGTACTGAAAATTTCGGCCGATATTTTTAAAAAAAACATTTCGGACGTCATGTTTTTTTATAAAAAAACGTTTGTTTAAAAAAAAACGTTTAAAAAAAAACATCGGCCAACCCTAGTGTTGACTGGTGAATTATTCACTTACTTTATTCGTAAGACTGCGGTAACATACATTGTTTAACGTTCAGTCATATCCGAGTATTTTCACTGCCGTGTTGTTCACAACACCGAATAACAACGGTTTACCGAAAAACGCACCGCTACCCCACCCAATTACGTGCACCGCTACGCAGCAGCGTGTGCTGGTCCTTCGAGCTTCTATCGGCGCTGTGCAATTTCGTCGCCGAGCGGCGCGACCCCAGCACCGACGCCATGTTGTCCACGCTGCGGCAGATGGCGCGCGCCGCCGCCGACACGTGCACCCGGCTCAAGCTCGACATGCACCGGCAGCAGTTCGACGCCAAGCACCCGGCCGGCGTGGTTGTGCGGCGGGTTGGTTTGCATTTGCAGAGGAAACATTAGTTTTGCTTCCTTTAAAGAACATTTGTGTTCTTGAGCCACCCGTGTTGTATTGAAAATGATATTTTTGAATAAAAATGTGATTTAGGTAAGTAGAAAAGAAGTATGCAGTGCCGCTATATTTAAAAAAAGTGGAAACTCAAAGCAGATTTGATCGCATTTGAGTTTGATTGAATGAAATGCCCACAAACTACTGTTAATGGAGATAAACATGACTCATTCCGGTAAACTCAAATAGGTTTAAAGCTGATTTATTTGTGTGTGTTTTAACGGTATTACCCCAACAAAATTTTGGAAACTTATAAATCTGTTTCGGACATATTTGAGTTAACCAGAATGAATGACGCTGTAAACAGTAGTTTACAGCCTCATCATTCTGGTAAACTTAAATGAGTTTCCAAAATCTCGATGGTGTAAGAGTGTGCGAAGCTCCTCTGAACTATAAACTCATCGCAGTCGGCCGGCAGTAGCGAGTCGCGCGTGCCGCGCCGATGCAAGCGGGCGCGCAGCGTGACTGCGGCGGTGCGGCGCGGCCGCCGCCGTGGCCGCGGCCGTTTGATCTGTGCCGACGCGGCGTCGATGCAGTGCGGCAGCGACTGCGAAAAGGCGCATCTGAGCGACAGCGTGCTCGATTCACTCCCCTCTGTCAGGTGCAGGTGTGCATTGTTTATGCGGGTCTTGTACTGGTAGAAAGGAATTTAGTGAATTTGGAGCTAAAATCGCTCCACTCCTGATTGGGGGGGGGGGGGTGGGCGGTCGAGTGATAATAGCCAAATGTTTCGCTTCGGGGTAGATAGATAGGTAGCTGACCGAACCCAGCTATAGATAGATAGTTTGGGGGTGAGGGGTACACGCTCCCCTCCCCCCCCAACGTGAACCCCCTGGTGGTAGATGCTTGCGTGCCGCATCTTTCTATTATGCTGTGCATGATTACTTTTATTGATGTGCGGATTGACAAGGCAATGCAACCTTAAAATGTGTGTAATCATATTTCAGTTCTACATTTTGAAAAATAGAATTTATAAAAGACCTAGTTCAATTTTCTGAGAGATTCGTAGGTAACTTTCTACATCTTTGGAGACGCTGTTTATTAGTGCCCTTCTATTTTACCCCCATCCCACGCAGCGACACATGCGCCGAGGAGCCATTCGACTGGCGACAAGGCGGCGCGGCTTGGAACGCGCAGCGGCAAGTGCAGCCGGCGCCCGACGACCAGCAGTCGCTGCGCACGCTGCTGGCTGGGCCGCGCGGTGCGCCGCCGCTCATGCAGTTGCACGCTGAGAACGGGGTGTTGACGCAGGTGGACGAGCCCTCGCCGGTCAACAACAGATTTGAGAGGAGCTTGTTTGATTTGGGTTTGTTGATTCTCTGGGCCCTCTGTCTGTTGATTCTCTGGATCCAATTTCGACTATAGCCAAGCGCAAATACATGTCATTCTGATGAACTTTCAAAATAGGAAACATTAAAAATATGTATGCGTAAATTGTTTGGAAAAAGAACAAAAGTCTATGCGTAGACAACTTTTGTTTGTTCCGGTTATGGATGGAAAAACAGTTTTAAGACCAACTTGTCAACTTTTCCCCAACTGAATTTCACTTGACACTATCAATATCAATCATGTAAATGGATCACGAACTTGGTGCACAGGTATCACGACGCCTATCAGTGCCATCGATGTAGCCACATTGCTGTCGAATACAACTGCTGCGCTGCCGCCCTGGGCCACTGCAGGTTGGAATGCACAGTTGCATATTTGAGTTTCGAGTGTGCAGGGCTTTTTTGTATTCATGAAATTTATGTATTCATGAAATGTCATATTTAAGAGGTGTTTTTACTCGATCTCGTTACTCGTTACTCGATAACGTTCACTGGCCGATTACAGTGTAATTTAGCTAAACTTTTGGCAGTTATCTCCACTCTCAGTGACATAAGCGCGTTGGAGGGTTATCGATTATAGCTTGGTGCAAAGCACCGGCCCCTACACTAACCACTTTCTGAAATTTGAGAGGTCGGCCAAACCACTGCTGTGTGGCCGCGGGGGCAACATTTTCGACCATTTTTGACACATTTTCGATTTTAGACAGTTTTATATGTGAAAAAATGAAATACGTTAAACTTCGCGAGTTCGAAAATTGTGCAAAATTATCTGAACTCTTCCTACTTGTGTAAATAAATCATTGTGATACCGACACTCGATCACATTTCACAAACATCCCAACCTACCCCGCCCCCATTCCCCAGGTCGCCCAGTAACACCCCCATCGGCACCCCTTTTGCTCTACGACGCGTTGGAGCAGTCGAACTGGGCGGCGGACGAGGGGCGCGCCCACTTGCCGCCCATGCCGCCCGTGCCGCTCGTGGTGCGCGGCAGGCGGCACGCTAGGAAGACTGCGCATACTGCGGGGAATAGGGGTGCGTTTTTGGGGTGGGGGCTTGTAGGGTTCAAACGGGATTCCGATCCCGTATCCCGAAAAATTTCGGGATTTTGTGGTCCCGATCCCGAAATCTCAAAAAACCAATCCCGATCCCGAAAAGTCAATCCCGTTTGAACCCTAGGGGGTTGCGGTTTGAAGTGTGTATCGCATTTGCTTGGATAATCCCCCCTTGTATAACTTTGTTTTTGTTTTTTATAGAAATGTTTTTTCACTTATAGACCTCCCTCACCCACTCAGAGGCGGCAGATTCTGGCGACTCGCAGAGCCCGTCGTCGGGCCGTGGCACACCCGTTTCTGTGGACGAAATGAACAATTCTCTGGGCAGTCCGGCTGCCAGGTGTGTGCTATTCGTCTATTTATTTTTTCTGGACAGGAATGAGATTTTGGGATGACAAACGCTCTAGCCAACATTTAAAGGCCAAAAAGCGTCGATAGTGCTTCAAATTTTATAACAGCACAAAGCCTTAACATGTTCTAAACGAACCCCCCCCCCACCCCAAATCAGCACGGACGCCTACACGCGCGCCATGCGCATCCTGCGACGCAAGGCGGCCAGGCCCGGCGCGGGCGCCAAGCAGCGCGGCTCCGAGCTGGTCGACGGCGGCACGCAGCAACGGGGCACAAGGCAGCCCACTGGCCGTCCGTCCGCGCGCGCGCCTGCTGTCGCTCCGCCGCCGCCGCCCGCGCTCGACCACTGCGGCCAGTGCCGACTGCACAGGTGGGTGTGGTATAAGAATTTTCCTGTAAATCTTAACTAAAGTGGTTGCAAATTCAAATGAAAAATTGAAAAATTGATAAAACTATGTTTGAAAAATCCCACGTGCAAGTAGGGATGGCCGAAAAAGGTTTTTGTTCAACGCAAGGTTTAAAAACAAAAACCCGTTTTTTTTCAAAAACAGTGTTTTATTTTAAAATACCGTATTTGCTTGAATAATCCCCCTGGGGGATTATTATTTCGTCAGACTTTTTTGAGGGGGGATTATTCAAGGGGGGAATTATTATTTCGTCAAAATTTTCAAGCATGTTTCTATCAACTCATTCAATGAAATATGCTTTATTGACACAATAATGTGCCATTTTTGTTCAAATTGGGCGCAACAAATTGATAAAATCTCTTCAGGGGGGGATGTCGAACATTTGTGACTTCAAGTGAAGTAGGCTATTGAATAGTGTTTAAATTAAGTTACAATAGAAGGCTATTAGCAGTGATTTTTCACACAGTACAAGTATATGGAGGCACTTTGACTTGGTATTATACACTACACTAACATATCACGGCTTATTATGACACAATAACATGAACAAATGGAAGCTTTCACACTAATAATGATTCAAAACCAATGAAAGAACCAACGATGGTTATGGGTATGTGAAATTGCTCGCTTGCGCGCAAAATAATTTCAAAATACCTAGTGCTTAGTACTAAAAAATTTTGGCCAAGATTTAAAAAAAAAAACGGTTTAGATGGTCGGGGTTTTTTTATAAATAAAGCGTTTTTTATTTTAAAAAAACCTTTGAAAAAACCCGGCCATCCCTACGTGAAAGATGCCAGGCTGTCATCTTGTGTGTGAGGGTTCCCCCAAGTATTTACTATAAATATATAAGGGGGCCCCCTCAGGCTCGAAATACACCCTCGAAATACCCACTCGAAATACCCCCCTCTAGGTATTTTGACTATAGATATTTTGAGACTGAACATGGACAGAAAAGTATAAAGATAAGCGATTTTGTACGAAAATTGGAGCAAAATTCTTCAAAAATCGCCAAAGATACATAGCAAGATATCTGTTCAGGTGGGGGGGGGGGGGGGGTAGGGTCAGGGGATGGTAACCAGTGCGTTATTTTTTGTGTTTGTTTGATTTTATTTGTTGTTTTGTTGAACTGCATCGCTGCTTTCGGTGGATCAAACCATACGCTTTTAGCTTCGTCCTGTTCGGCCCTAACAAACACTATTGTCCTCAGTCCTCACTGGTTTTACTCGACAACACGCTCGCTTTTTTCAATATAATCAATCAGCTCCTAAACAACTTCCCACCCAGGTCCGGCCCCCTTTTTTTATTTCACTTCAGATGCCCTACCTCCAGCTGTTGGCCGGGTGTAAAGCCAGAAATCACTATATGTATTTATGTAAACATGCACATATACAGCGACGGGCACACTTTTGAGATAAATTTCAGGGATTTGTGCCTACAGGGACCGCTCCACTGATAATTATGTTTGATTTTTTTTTGCACAAACATTGAAAACTGTAAAGGAAACGTTGCATTTCCCGGGATTTTTTAGGTCTCACACCGGGAGGGGAGGGGGGGGCTGCAGCCCCCCCGCCCCCCCACTGGATACGGCCTTGCTTGGGTGATATATAGGTGTAACCCCCCTCTACTCTTCATGAAAGGAAGGGGCCACGGCGAATCGCTACAGGGTGGGTCGCCATATATGTCAAAAAAAATTGTGGCATTTTCGCTGTCCCACCCAGGTCCGGCCCCCACTGTATTTGTTATACTATTGTTTGTAAAAGAGGTGCCAGGTACCGATTGCACCAAAGGAACAGGGTACCACAGCGTGGCACCATTTGGCATCCTCAATTAGCACCAGACTATTATCTTGTGACTTCCCACTAAGCAGCAGACCAAAAAAATATTTTTGCAAATTTTTAATTATCTTTTCACTTTTTATTTTTTACACACTTAACATACTGGTTTAGGATGTTTTATAGAGGAGAGTTTAAGGTTCAAAGTTGTGTAAAGAACATAACCTCTAAAATGCCTTCGAGCTTCGAGTTAATTTTATGACATCACAATGATGTCATTACAGGAACAAAAATTGTTAAAATTTATCATTTTAAATTCACGCCCAGTAAATTTTTTAATGGAGGCGTTTTTGAGGTTAAGTTTTTTACTCAACTTTGAACCTTGAACCCTCCTCTAAAAAACATCCTAAAGCATGTCAATTGTGTTAAAAAATAAATGCAAAACATGAATTTTAAAAGTTGCAAAAAAATTTTTTTGTCTGCTGCTTAGGGAGGGGGCTATCCAGATTAGTGATGGAATGGCGCTAGCGCCATGTCAGGGTGCCAAAGGGTGTCACGCATTGGTGCCCTTTGCCTGTAGCGCAGTCAGCGCCTGGCGACCATAATATAAACAATTAAGTGGGGGCCGGACCTGGGTGGGACAGCGAAAACACCAAAAAAATTTCCAACATATACTGCAACCCACTCTGTAGCGAGTTTCCGTGGCCCCTTCCATTCATGAAGAGTAGAGCGGGGTTACACCTATATACCACCCAATTATTAGCTTTACACCCTGCCCACAGCTGGAGGTAGGGCATCTGAAGTGAAATAAAAATAAGGGCAGGGACGTATCCAGGATTTTTGAGCGGGGGGGGGCTGCTTGTTTACGGAGGCCGGCGAGGGGGGGGGGGGGCTCAGCCCCCCCCCCCCTAAATTTTTAGCTACAGAGTGGCGGAATGGCGCCATGGCGTTGGCGCCATTAGTAGGCGCCACGCCATGGCGCGATTGGCGTTGGCGCCAGCGCCATGGAACGCTGTATATGTATGTAAATATACATACAAAACAGCAAAAAGCACAACATTGAGTGTATTTATAGCGATTTGCGGCCACTTGGAGCAAATGTGATGATATTACCTTCTGTCTGGTGAAGAATGCGCGCTTGCGTGCAAAATTTTTTACGCTGACGTTGAAAAAGTCGCATTTTCCGGTCACTTTCTAGTCTCGCCCCGGGAAGGGGGGGGCTGCAGCCCCCCCCCCGCCCCCCCCCCCCTGGATACGGCCCTGAATAAGGGGCCGGAATTGGGTGGGAAGGTGTTTATTTTATGTACATGCATACGCTGAATTATTTAAGCTGTAAAATATATATATATCAAGTGATGTAAATACATGCAGAATAATGTCCCAAGAAATATATCCGAAAATCCATGTTATGGTGATTATGTTATGTATTTGACTCTCCATCAAACATGTAGCTGCAACAAATAAACTCGAGAAAAAGTAATTGAGATGTCCAATTCTAAAAGTCGACAAGTCCAAAATATCTGGGGCCACTCCCGCACATTTTTCATCATTTTCCATAAAAAAAATTTGACCTCACATGCCCATATGGCAAAGTGCCAAATTTGACATTTTTAGGGGAAAAATGCAAAAAAATTGGGCAAGAAGTCGACAAGTCCACTTAGTTTTGGGTAAAAGTCGACAAGTCCACCTTCCGCGGCCTTATTTTATGGGAAAAAAACGCAAGAAATGTGATAAGTCCATCATGGACACCGATTTCTAGAAGTCAACAAGTCCATAAAGTTCCCATAAGGCAAGCGCAACGCCGGCGGGAACAAAAATGTTCTCGAGTGCAAGAAGTCTACAAGTGCATTTTCCTCCCCAAAACGGTTTTGTTCTGTCTGAGTAGAATTTTATAGACACCCAATTTTTCCATTATACGTTGAGAGCAGGGGCTGAAAATTTGACACTTTATTGTTAACATTTGGAACTTGATGTTGAGCACGAGAGAGCCCCATTGGACACGCACCACGGACCTGGAATTGGAAATGAAACTTAAAATGCGATTTACTCAAAATCGCATTTTGTGGACTTGTCGACTTTTAGAATTAGACGCCTCAATTACATTGAGAGTGATATTTCATACTTTAAAAGCATGTGGAGGCAGATGGAAGCTGGATTTTATAAATGCATTACATTAATGTATATCATGGATTATAGCATGCTAGCATGGGGAAATGGGAGGGTTTTACGCTTAAAATACCACAAACCAGTGAAAACAATTTTGAATGCCGTGTATTATTTGAAATTTGTGCGCGCATGCAAAAAACTGCAAAACACTAGTGAATTACTACTAAAACACAATACTGAATGTTTTTTACTCACATTTACCTCATTTTGTGTGGCAAATGGTACAGTGATCATTTCGAGTATTTGGAGTAGAAAATGCGGTAGTTAGTACGGCATGAAAATTTCCTAACATTGCATTCAAACTGTGCTACAATAAATTTCCAATTTTGCAGTACGATAAATTCTGCCAATCTGACCCGAGTGTCAAAATCTTTGTGACACTACGAAATGGCAAAGGGCCCGTGTCCCTGGTAAAATTATTCCTGTAATCACAATAGGCTTCACCGCACTTCACCCCAATTCACACTAGGTAGGTAGTTTTTCACCATTCCCGCGGCTGGCCGCTGGAAATGAGCAAATGCGCACTTCCCTGGGCGCGTGTCATCCAACCGGCATTATTTTCGTGCCGCGCATCCATCCAACAGGCGGTTATTGAGCGGCGCGGCCCATCACTCGCATTGTGTTAGCGCCATATAAAAGAGAGATGCTGCCGCGGCGGCGGCAATTGTGCTACTTGCTTGTTTCCCGGTGAAACGCTCGGCCGCGCGTATTATTGACTTTTTACGCAATGGGCCCGGCGCCCGGCTGGAGACCGCGTTCATACATATTTGTGTAGTATTCTGGCATTGATGCAATTCTTCCCGGCTCTCTTACCTATTTATTTTTGGCGAAATTGTCGCTGTTTCAAAACATTTTTCACTTTCAAATCTGAACTGAACAATTTATCACACACAGGTCGTGGCCGCTCACGCTGCAGCTGTGCGCGCTGGTGCGACGGGTGCCCGCGCGCGCTGAACTCTACTCGTTGGGTGAGTGCTCCATGCTTAGTGTTTAATCGGGATCGAGTTTTTAGTTTTTGAGGATCGATTTTTAGTTAGGGTTGGAAAAAAACGTTTTTTTTAACTCGATGTTTTTTAAAAAAAAAAACGTTTTAAAAAAAACATCGGCCAACCCTATTTTTAGTTTTCGGGATTGCGGTCTCTGGATTTCATTAAGGATCTCTGGATGGTTTTCATAAAGTCTGGCGGAGAAGTGGCATAAAATGATTCACTGGAGGTTTCCGGTCTCCGGGTTTCCGGGATTTTGATCTGGATGAGGGAAATTTTACCGTGATCGGGATTGGGGTTCGTTTTTTCGAACACTCCCAAACGTGATCACGAGTTGCCATCCCTGCCCAACCTTCTACCCCCTGTCAGGCGGCGTGCCGGCCACCGAGGAGCAGTGGGTCGACTTCCTGACCAAGCAGCGCGACCAGATGAGCGCGGCCGCGTCGGGCAGCGAAAGGCGGGGCAACGCATGCCCGTGTTTGGCGTGCGAGCGCCTGCTGCACGCCAGCCCGCAAACAGGTGTGGTATTGGTGCCTGGTTGTATATGTATGTGGTGCGGTAAATAATAACCTGGTTGATCGGTATCAAAACTTTTTGGTAAGTTGAAAAACTGATTTGGCCCTCCGATGATATATTTTTTGAAGTAAATTTCAATTTAATTTGATTTTTTAAATTAAATAATTTAAGAATAATGTCAGTGCACCATCAAATGTTAAGTAAGCTTGTAAAAAATTGATTAAAAATGTGTCACACCCAAAAATGTGTCACTCACTATCTTTCTTGTCTCCACATTTATCACTTACAGAAGAATGTTAACCGATCACTTGACAAACTGTTTATTCGAACCCTGCCCCAACAGTATGCCACCATTCCCAGATCTGCTGCCGGCGCCGCGCGGCTATGTGCACCCGCTGCCATCGGACGGCAAGGCGACCAGCGCCGAGGTGCTCATCAGCGGCCTGCTCAACGAGCTGGACGAGCGCGACATGATCGCCGTGTTCGGCACGCTGCACGCTAAGACTGGCGCGGGTGCGGAAAAGGCAGCCCAGCCGCCGGCCGACCCGCCGGGCGACGCAACTGCTGCCTCTGCCGCCGCCGCTGCTCAACCGCACAGCAGCGCGTGAGTGTGATGTGTGGAATACAGTTTACATACCAAAATGTGTATTTTTCAGAAAATATAATGTCAGATAATTTCTCAAAAATAAAATACTTATGATTTAATTACCGTATTTCCTCGAAATACCCCCCGGGGGGTGATTGTTTCATAGTGCTCCCGAGAGGGGGGGGATTAAACGAGGGGGGGTATTATTTCACAGGAAATTTTTTGAAATCCTAGTACAAAATCGTGGTTTGTGATGTGCGCTGGGGTAGAAAAATGCATCAATAACTGACATGTATCAACTCCTGTATATTAATATTAGTACGTAGATGGTATAAACATTGTTCTAACGTGATTCCGACACTGTTTTAACGTGTGTTCTGCACTACGCAGAACACATACTGCAATATTTGTGATGTACGTTCTCTTTACACTCAATCTGGGGGGGGGGGTATTTCGAGGGGGGGGGGGTGATTGTTTCATAGTGGTCTCGAGAGGGGGGGTCAAACGAGGGGGGGTATTTCGTGGAAATGGGGACTTTCATTCCAAAAGTTAACATATCCAGATTTTTCGATTTTTCAAAATCGCATTTTAAAGTTTGGCGCTGGCCCGGCAGCGCCATGTTTGGGCGACAAAGCTTGCCCTGCACTTTTCAAATATCTCGAACATTTGTCTACAATTTTTGTGTCCCTTAATTTTGTCGGCTGGTAAATATTTTGGGAGTTATGTCATATTTTGTAAACCACCCAAAATAATGAGTAAATTTGGAAATTTGAAATTGAAATGTAAATAACTTCCTAACGGTGCATCGCAGGGCAAAACCAATTACACCACTGAGAAGCCCTTTTCGAGAAGTACACAAACCTAAATTTTCATATCTATATTTGTACCCGTACTCGCAAGGACGTATCCAGGGGGGGGGGGGCGGGGGGGGGCTGCAGCCCCCCCCCCTTCCCGGGGTGAGACCTAAAAATTCCCGTAAAATGCAACTTTTACTATATATTTTTCGGTGTTTCTTAAAAATTTTGCGCGCAAGCGCGCAATTTCGTCCCCATGCATACTATTTTCAACGGATCGCTCCATGTAAACTAATATCCTTGGAAATGAATTTATTTCTGCAACTTTCGGTGCATATGTATGCATATTTAATTACATACATATAAAGCGGTTCCTGGCGCTTTCGCCAACGCCAATGTATGGCTGTATATGAATGTATGGCGCCAGCGCCAAAACGCCTTTCCGTCCCTATATAGGGAAAATTTTAGGGGGGGGGCTGAGCCCCCCCCCGTTCGCCGGGTTCCGTAAACAAGCAGCCCCCCCCCGCTCAAAAATCCTGGATACGTTTCTGCGTACTCGATTTATAGAGCAAAATAAATTTGGAAATTCACGTATGCACATTTGGAAATGAAACCTTATTTTGTATGGGAAATCCGGCCGGCTCTTCGCGAGCGATCCGGAGCACGCGTGCACTTTTAGAAATTAAACTATTTTTTGGATATGTGCAAGGACGTATCCAGGGGGGGGGCGGGGGGGGGGCTGCAGCCCCCCCCCTTCCCGCGGTGAGACATGAAAACCCCCCGAAAATGCCACTTTTAGTACAAATCTTCGACGGTGTATGCAAAAATTTTGCGCGCAAGCGCGCATTTGCCCCCTATACACATGGTATTTTCAGCATATCGGTCCCTGTGGCACACATACCAGAAAATGCACCCAATGATGTACCTTTCGCTGGGAATGTACGTATATTTACATACATTTACAGCGCTTTCTGGCGCTAGCGCCAACGCCAATGGCGCCATGGCGCGGCGCCTACGAATGGCGCCAGCGCCATGGCGCCATTCCGTCACTGTACAGGCAAAATTTTAGGGGGGGGGGGGGCTGAGCCCCCCCCGTTCGCGGGGGCAAAATAGATAGTGCAAAATAGATTTGGAAATTCACGTATGCATTTTTGGAAATGAAACTTTTTTTTGTATGGGAATTCCGGCCAGCTCTTCGCGGGCGCGCCGAAGCACGCGTGCATTTTTGGAAATGAAACTATTTTTTGGATATATGCACTTATGAAATGAAACTCCGGTGGTCCGACATGGATATGTGCACTTACGAAATGAAAGTCCTGTTTTTCATAGGGGATCTGAGATGGATATGTGCACTTTCGATATGAAAATTGTGATTTTTCTGAAAAACGGTACCACTGTATCTCGGGAACGAAATGGTCTATAACACTGAGATTTTTACCAAGATGGGCAGAATTATACGTGGATGTCGAATCCACAGCTAACTCGATTTTTCTGGATTTGGCGCTTGTGAACTTTTGGAACGGAGGTCCCCAAATACGGTATCTGCAAAAGCACAGAAAATATTCAAAATCTAATTTATTTTATTTTATTTGTTTAGAAAATAAATGTGATTTTATCTTTAAATTCAATTAAATTTAAGATGACAAACATATAGAAAATATAAATACCGTATTACCTCGAATTATTCCCCCCCTCGAATTACCCCCCCCCCCTCAAAATGGGCTGGGGAAATAATAAACTACCCCTCGAAATAGCCCCCCCCCCTTCGGAATGATGTACGTCATGTACATAATAAATACGTCATGTATGCAATTTACATGATGTATATTACTGTTAATTTGTATTGCAGCTACACATAGACTAGTTAGTGTAGCTAATCTACGTATTTCTGTCCAAATATATCCTGTTTGGACACATTTATTACCTGTTTTGGGTATGCAAATGCCTACTATTTACTACGATCCTTATGAAAATTTCTGACGAAATAATAAAAAAAACCCTCGAATACCCCCCCTCGAATTAACCTCCCTCAAATTTTGCTGGCGAAATAATCAACCCTCATGGGGGTATTTCGAGGTAATACGGTAAATACCTTTCAACCCCACCACAACGTCCCCTGCACCAACATCGCAGCTGCAGCTCGCACCCGTGCGACAGCTGCGAGCTAGCCTACAGCACCTACTGCAACCCCGCCTACGCCAGCTCGCACGAGGGCGACACGCTTTCGAGCGTCAGCGCGACAGCCGCCCTGGACACGGCGCTGCAGGTGCCCGTGTGGTGCGCCGCTCGCGCCTGCGCCGCCGTCATGGGCTGCGAGCACCTGTTGCGGCTGGTCGAGAGCGGTTTGGCGCCGCAGTGGGCCGCCTCGCCCGAGTTTTGGCGCACGGCGGCTACGCTGGCGCTGGAGCAGAGTAGGATTCAACATGGCCAGCTGCTGCCGCCTAAGGTTGGTTTGTTGAAGGTTGCTGATTGTTGACGCGGTTGTTTCTTTGAGTGGGATGAGTGACGAGCCTAACATCTCTAGCCTAGTGACATCTCTAACCGCGAGTCACTTTGGAATGTGTGAATTCGCTCCATCACCTGTTCCCAAAAAAGTAGGCCTATTGTGCATCTAAACCCATTGCGCATCTAGCCCCGCTGCCCATCTTATTGTACCTGTTGCCCATCAGGAAGGGACGTGGATAGGCAACGGGCAGGGGTAAAATTAGATGGGCAGCGGGCCTAGATGCCAATGGGTTTAGATGTGCACCGGCTCATCTAGGGATGGAAAAAAAGCGCTTTTTTAACGGCCCCGCTTTTTTAAAAAAAAAAGCGCTTTTTTTTAAAAAACGCGCTTTTTTCGCTTTTTTTCAAAAAATGTCAAGACGTTACCTAAAAAGCTCCCAAATATGGTCCTGAGTCAATATATACAGGTATATCAGACAAGTGGCAGTACTTGTGATGATATATAGCCATAGAATGGCTGTGTAATCATCTGATAGCATTATAAGTGCTGATTTCTGCCAAAAAAATCCAATTTTATGTTGACTCATGATGTATATTGCCGTTTTTGAATGTTCCTTGACTGCAAGTGACGTAAAGCATGAAATAGTGCTTACATTTGGCTATAAAAGAAGGCTAATACATGACAGTGATGTTTCACACTGTAGAAAAGTGGAAGCACATTGGCTGGATATTATTTACTACACCGACATATCTCCTCAACTTATTATTACTAGAAGCAATGCCACTAAAATGCTACAAAACCAATGAAAACAACAACAAATGGCAATTTGCATAAGAAATTATGCGCTTGCACCCAAAAAAAATTGCAAAATACCTAGTGCATGAGTACAAAATTTTTTGCCAGCGCTTTTTTTTAAAAAAAAGCGCTGGGACCCTTGCGCTTTTTTTAAAAAAAAAGCGGCGTTTTTTTAAAAAAAAGCGCTTAAAAAAAGCGCTTGCCATCCCTAGGCTCATCACAACTACCATAAATTTTCCCAAGCTGGAAATGAGGTCTGAAGGGCACATTTAAATTTTCGAAAGCCAATTGAAATAGTATTTTTATATTTTATTAAGTATTTTCAAAAGAATGTAATATTTTCGAGAAATTTTTTTTTCACATTTTAAACCTATTTTTCACTCTAGCACCATGAACGTTTTTGAACATTTCAGTATCCCTCATCAATCCAACTTCACTCCATCTCAACCCAAACCCCAGCTACTGGGCACTTTGGTCACGGACCTGTGCGACCGCCGCGTGCTCGCCGCCTCCGACGACCTCGTGTCGCAGTTGGCCGCGCTGCAGTCGGACGACGAGACGTCGCAGCCGCGGCGCTTGCCGCCCGCCGGCTTCACGCTGGACGCCAGCGGCCCCTGCGCGCAGTGCGGCTTGCCGTTGAACAAGCCGCTGCAGGCTGAGCGACCGGACTTGACTGATGCGACTGATGATTCGGAGAGCCATGTGATGCTGTTTCCGCTGTGTGGTAAGTGTTGTTTTGGGGTTGGAGGGGCTTCGATAGATTTGTGATTTCCGTGTGGCTAAATGGTGACCCTGGTGCCAGTCCCAAGCCATGTACAGCATAAAGTCAAGTGTCAAATATCATGACAAATGTCATACGAATTTGTCAATTGTCAGCAAACTGCAACGCAAAGTGTCAATTGTCTGGAGGCTTCGCCTGAAGGTTCTCAATAGAATATATCTAGCTGGGAATCGATTTGTTTTTTGTTTCTTCAAACGCCAGTCAAACGTTTTTCTACGTACCGTATATCGTCGAATAAGACCCAAGGGGTATTATTTTTTTTGTTTTGGAGGGGGGTTAGTTTTTGCTCAAAAAACTTGGGCTCATTGTATGAATTCATTCTGTCAACTCTTGTAATCAGGGTATTGAATAGTTCAACAACAACAAAAAGGTGTGTATACACCGCGTACACGTTATGTATCTGCTGTCGCTGCCAGACATTAACATTTTTGTAAACTTTGTAACATACATATTTTTCACCAGAGGGGGAGTTATTCGAGGGGGGTTTCATTCGAGGATATACGGTAAATATGTATCGGTGGCACTTATTATAAGGGAATTTATCACTCAGGTCACGCGTCACACGCGCACTGCTTGCAGGAACCAGTGGGCGCCGACGGCCACAGCTCGTGCCCAAAGTGCACCACGAGCGTGTGAGCCGTCGCAACGCATGTGGGCACTTTTTATGTACCCCCTCACTCCGCACACTGCGGTGATTCAAAGTACCTATATCAGTCGATTTTGAAGCTTCTGTGTCAGCTGTATTTATTTCTTCCGGATTTTTTCATATTCGCAGGAAAAATTGATATTATTGTTGAAGATATTGTGAAGCTAGGGTAACTGTTTGGTTGTGCGGGAAAGTGGTACTCCATGACTGGGAATGTAAATATTTGCATGTAGCTGAGTAGCTTTTCAAGAATTTACATTTTTCACATTGTCTTGGTCTCTCGGGAAAGTTGTTGCCGTTTTCGTTTTCGCACCGTCTCCCATTGGACTGAATCGGAAACAACACGGAAACGGCAAAACAAATTTCCCGACAGTCCAATAACAGCCCTGTATGCCTGCCTGAAATCTGCCTGTATAAGCCGTGTAGGTTAATTATTGCCATAACAAAAAAACAAAAAAAACATACGCACGTCTGAGTTTTCTGGGTTCGTCATTTCAGGGTGCTGAATTGGGCTGGTTGATATGGAAAGAAAGTATTTAAATTGAACAATGTTTATTGGTAAATAACTGTTCGAATAACGAACTTTTTGAATAACGTATTTCTTCGAAATACCCCCGCGGGTTTATGAGGGGGTTATTTCGAAAGGTAGGGGGGGTTATAAATTCATAGTGACCCTTTTACGGGGACGTGTTCGAGGAAATACGGTAGGTACTTTTCAAATTTTTCGGAACACTTATCGAATTTTTCCGGTCGATTATTGAATTCTCGATTTTCCTGGTCAATTTCGAATACCTACATTATGTTTCGCGTGCTTCCAAGCTAATGTCACTGACATATTTGCACATTTTTTTAATGGAAAATTCTATAACTCCTTAAAATTCGAAAGTTCAACACGTTTTCGAATTTTTGTTTGTCGTAGTTATTCACTTGCAGTGCATCAATATGTTAGAGTAGGCGAACACGCGGAAAACCTCGATTCCGGATTTAAGAACATGACCGGGCTTTTCGGTCTCGGTCACAGGTGACGCCGTCACGACACCCAAGCAGGCCCGTATACAGGGGGGGGGCGGGGGAGCTGCAGCCCCCCCCCCCCTCCCGGGGCGAGACCAGAAAGTGACCAGAAAATGCGAGACCAGACTTTTTCAACGTCAGCGTAAAAAATTTTGCGCGCAAGTGTCATGAATTTTCACCGGCTACTTTTTACTCAACCAAATTTCACTATGGCAAACTGCCAAGTTTTACCGATCTCACACCTACTCGTTGGATGAGCGACAAAGTAAGGCAACGGAAAAGCGACTACCGATTGAATTCGCAACGCACAATGGTGAATTCACCGAAGTGAATATCACAGGTGTACGCTACGTCAATTAAGTTAGCTTTTTTTAGCGAATGGCGTTTTTATCAACGCACCAGTAATTAGTTGAATGTCTAATTTACACCAAGGGGTCCGAAGTTTTTAGAAGAGATTTTATTATAGGCGATTTTTAGACTCAGAATTCACACATTTAGATAGAACACAGGGAACACACTGAGAGCGAGTTTCTAACCAGCGGCACAAAACCTTCGAAAAAACTCCAAGAAAATGAAACCGAAGCAATTTCGACTGAATCGACCCCTACTCTAAATTACGGTACGCTTTTATACGCAACAACATAAGCCAAGTCCAGACAACACTTCCACATACCACGAGAAGCATGCTTACAAACGACTTTACAGACACACGGAATTTTAAAACGGGCATACCTAAAATTATTCACGGCGTCAGTTTACAGGATACGTCGATCAACTACACAAAAACACAAAGAATTCACGCGCCAAAAATCGGGTTGGGAACACGAGCGGGGATAAAAATAGAAAATGAGAAAATGAACGAATGCGACAAGAATGAAAAAAACAGGAAAAGCACACGAGATACTGTAAAAACCTGTTTTAGCGCGAAAAAAATGGCGGGCGATTCAAATTTTACTCAGCGAACTCTATCGAAATCCCAAAACCACCTCCACGAACGGGGAAACACACAGCAATTAGCGAAACAAATAAACACGCGAACAATAATCCCATCAGCAAAAAGAGCGTATAATAAATGAAAATGACGTTGATATCCAAAGCGTAAGAAGCACACGTATTATTAATGCACAACGAAAAAATGTCGTAAGTGGGATAATCCATGATAAGATTAGGATACCGGTAAGGCGAATGAAACTAACTTTCACACTGACTGTCAAGGAAAAAATGAATTACGATACCTTTTTAAAGACTCTTAGCGGAAATTCTATCAGAGTGATTAAATAAATATGCACTCAAATCAGATCACCTTTACACTTATCAAAATATTCGGGGAAAAAACAGGAAAAACAAGCGGCTTATTATTTCATCTCTTTGTATAATAAAGATCAACCACGAAATTTGCATAAATTCCTAAATATCCAAATGTCAAGTTATCAGTTTTCTAGGGGAAAGGGAAATACTAAAAAATCAATCTAGGATTAGGTAGATAAAAAAATAACGAAGTTGCAAACGTAAAATCAAATAAAAATTAGCATACTCGAGTTTTACCTATTCCCTACCAAACCCAAAGTTAAAATGAATATGAAGTCGGTATAACGCTTAATAGAAATACGAACGCAAATGATTGGCAACTTGAAAGTTTATAAATTTCAATCTTTGTAGCTTAAATGCCTGTTTGGATTGCATGACTTTTTGAAGTTTAAAACTAATAAACAACAAACTCAAGTGAATCCACTGCCACATGCCGAAACGCAACAGCCATTAACTACCGAAGGCACTTATCATGAAAATGACCACTCTCGCTGCTACACCACTCATTCTGCTACCAGAATATTAATTAGTTAGCCACGGCTTTTTTGATCCCATACGCACTGTGCAAAAACCACACCCCGAAAATACCGAACTGCTCAACTCACTCAAAAATAGGTACACTTGTCACTGTATGGGTACTTGTTTCGATGATATCGGCGGACTGGGCTGTTCTCACAACAAGCCAAGGGAGTAGGCATTTAGACATGCGATCATGCCTGTCGAGTTAGACTCGATTCTTTTAATTACCTCTCATTTTCAACACCAATCATCATCGCACCTCTATAATCAGTGTACCTTTGTAAAATCGCTTGTAAATTAACTTTTGTTTCTCAATCCGGAAATGCAGGAATGCACAGTACATACTAGATCAATAGCCGCGACCCTCACGTAAAAAAATGCAACGAGAGTTAGTCAAAATTCAACCTATGTGCCCTCAGTTATCACTGACCATTCACGCACTACGACACGTAACTGCAGCGTCACTCTTTTTACTTAAAGAAAATAACTGAAACTTTGTTATGCAATCCAAACCGCTAGTAAAAAATTACTTTTAAATTAAACTGTCACAATTAAAATTGTTGCCAATTCACTTGTCTCACTTTCTTAAAAAAAACTACCTAATAATAAAAAAAAATCTAAACAAATAAAAACAACTATTTACATCACAGCGTCAACTTTGTGTCAGATCCTCAATACCTCCAATCCTTTCCTTGGCCAGAAAAAACACACATAACACAATGGGGCACCGGAAAAACGGAAATGCACGTTGCCACGTTGCCAACGTAGCGCAGCGACGTAGCCGAAAACATCGACGCCACGTTCGCCCACCGAATCGCCCAAAACCATCGTCGAAGTAGAACTGAAATGTTTAAATTATTGTAAGCTCGGAAGTGTAAACAACCCTCTACACAAATTCATTAAGTGAACTATATACACATTTATACTTAAAATTTTTGAAATTTTACAATTTTTGGATACCCACTTTTGCTCACAAACTCCACCAGCCATACATTTTACCTCCCGGCTAAAATCGAAGCACAGCAAAACTATTAAAGAAACGAATTGAACTAAATTCCCGTTTTTTGAGAACTATTTTAAACCAATTTTAAATTTGTTGATAACCATTACGCATTTTTTTTCACACTTTGTTGAAAACACAAAAAAAACTTTTGAACCGGTAAAACTCAATGAAAATTCAATTTTCAATTCAACAAAAGCTCAATTCTACTGGTAAAACGTTCGCTCTAACAAAAACAACTAAAAACAAAAACAAAAAAATTCCTGTACACCTAAATTACCATTACTCCGCTTCCATCTCCTCCTCTGGCTCCAAACCTGCCAAAGTTGGAGTCACTGGCGGGGGCGGACTCTGTTCCTCTTGCGGTGGCGGTGACGCGCCAACTACAACAACCTGAACAGGTTGCTGCAGCTGCTGTGCGGCCGCTTCCTCAGGCTGCTCCTGCTCATCTTCCTGCATGGGCTCAGCAGACTCATTGGCCTCCTCCTGGATGGCGTCCATTTCTCTTAGCATCTGTCGGTCTGGGCTCATGGACTGTTGCTGTCGCTCAGCGTCCAACTCGGTGTTCAACTCGCCCGCCATTTGAATTAACTCATCCAATTTTTCTCCAATAATTGCATTATTGGCCTCTTCAGTATCTGGCTCTGGTTCTTGCTCTTGCCGTTGACCTTCCATTGTCGGTTCCTGCTGTTGAGCACCTTGTTCACTTTGCTCCTGTTCCACCTCCATCACTTCCTCCTCCTGGTGCGTTTTCTGTTTGTGTGCCGGTACGGGCGGCGCGTGTTCAGACTCCGAGGCCGAATCGGTCTCACTACTCGATCCCGATTTTGACGAACCCGACGAAGAACTAGAGGAAGAGGAAGAACTCGACGAGGGAGAGCGACAACGACCGCGATACCGGCGCCGAGACCGAGAACAACTCGCTTTTTCATCCGCGCGCGGCTGAACTTTCTCCGACGACTCCTCCTCCTGCTCTTCGGGCGGCAACATTTGTACGTCTGGGGAATCGGGAGCGGGAACGACATCGGCGTCTGGCTGAGGGGACACTCGCTGTTCGCTCACATCCACCTCCTGAACTTCTTCCTGCGGCGGCGGAACCTCATTTTCTTCTTCTTCTTGCACGGGCGGAGCGGGTTCTGGCAGATCGACCGGGGCACTTCTCCAGTGGCCCAGAAACCTAGCCAACGGGTCACTCTCCCACAAATGTCGCTCGTGGTACGCAAAAACGTGCCCCTTTCCTAATTCCACCGCCACAAAGCGCCAGAAAAATTCAGAATGCAGCACGGTAGCGGCGTTCATGATCACAACTCTGGCCGTTTTGGCGCGAGACGTGGCCACGTTGCACCGCTCCGGCATCGCCAAAAAGCCAATTCTGTCCATCACATCGCGCTCGCGCTGCGACGGGTGTCCAGTAGCGTCCACGCGCGGCGCGCTGCCCCTCACACATGACACAATCACCACGTGCGCTTCACGAGCTTGCGCTCGATCGGCAGTGATGACTTTTTTCCGCCAAAACGCTGGGGTCGCTAAATAGCCAGGGAACCCCTCACCCCCTAACAACTGCGCCCAGCTCAGTCGCACCAATTCGTCAATCACTCTTCTCTCCTGCGCGGAATAGAAACACACAATCAGCAGCGAATCGGCGCTTTCTAAATCACTCCACGGAACGACATTCTCGCCCTCGCTGTTCAGCGCCAAAATGACAAATTGCTGCACAACGCGCACCACAATGTCCACTTCCGTCAAATTTTTAACAGACACGCCCTCGCTCGTTTCGAAACCCATGTGCACGATCACAGAAGACAAAGGCACCTGATCGGCACCGCAAGCCATGAGCGGCAAAGTATCTTGCCACTGGCTGTATTCGTGGAACGCGCGCAATTGGCCATCGTACGCAGCGACTGAATTCGCTTGAATCAGCGCGTCGTGGCCGCGGAAGACAGTCTCGAGCTTCAGAATTGGGCACAACACACCTTCCACCAACCTATTGATCAGCGATGGATCAGGTTTCAGGATCGGAGCGAGCCATGAATGCGGCCTGACCATTCGGGTCAACTGCTTGCTATCGCCAAACAAAAGCACCAAGCCATTGTGGGGGAGTCGAGCATTTGAAACAGCGCCAAAAATCGCAGTTTCATCCGCCAGAGACGCCTCGTCCACAAATACCGCGGCATATTTCAAAACTTGCAGTCGCTTATCGCGCGATGAATCCAAGGTCACATGGACTTGGCCTGGCTGCAGCACATTCAACACCACCTTATGCAACCTAGTAGCCACCCTAACGAGGCGTCGCATTTCGCGCTTGTAAATTTTGCCCCACACCTGGTTGTCATCGACAAAGCCAGCCGCGGCCCCCCACGCCTGCACGCCCTCCTCTTGACCATCGTCCAGCGGCACCAGGTCATCCTCGTCGTCTTCGTCGATGGACAAACGAACCAAAGGCAACTGCGACCGAATGGCTTCGAAAATGTCGGCGGGGTGCTGATTGTTCGCGATGATCTCGTTCAAAGTGTCACAAATATGGCGTTGAGCGGTAAAGCGTTCATAGGCAGTTAGCCAGTGGTCATTCAATCGGATCACATGCATGGGCATGTTCTGCGCGATCAAATTCAGCAGCGGCAATTGCTGGAGCGTCATATCGACGTAGCGATCGTCAACTTCCAACAATGGACTCAGCACGCGAATCGCGAAAGCGGCGCGCACCTGACAAAAACGCGCATAGCCAGGTGTTTGAAAATTTGGCTTATCATCCATCGCAGTCCACCTCTCCCTATCGCGCAGCAAAACTTCCACGACCGTTTCCAAATTAGGCAGACCAATGTTTGCCAAACTTTGCAACGACCGTCTGGCAGACTCATCAGCGGCCGAATTCACACTGCAAGTAGTCATTGTGGAGTGGTAAAGCGCATTTTGGTTTGCATCAGAGGGCAATTCCCTCTTCAGCGGGTTCGGCGGGCCATTTTTCTCGGTAAATTTGAACGCAACCGCGTACGCACACTGACTTTGCACAGTCGTTTTACCGGAACCGAACGGTGAATCACACATCAACAATAGCGGCGCAGTTTTTCGCACAGACTTGATAACTGACGCAATCACACGCCCCTGCCCCTCCTGCGGCCGAAAATCACCCTGCTGCGCTTGCAATAAATCTTCGCATGCGCCTCTGCGCACCTCGGCGTACAACCCGTCAGACTCAATTTTGTCGAGCGTGCGCTGCCAATCAGTCTCAACTTGGCTCAACTGCTTGTGCAGCACTACCGCCATTTTGACCTGGTCTTCCACAGCGAGCATTCCGGTGTTGCTCTCGGTTGGCCGGTAGCCACTAGGCCCCATTATGCACAACCGCTCCAAAGTTTCCATGCGGCCATTGTAGCTAGGCGACAAAGCGGAACCGCGCACCATGTAATCGCAATTAGGCAGCAAATGCGGCGACAGCGCCTGCGGCACCAACACATCCGGCTTGGCGATCAACTGCACCGCCTCGGCAGTGATGTCGGCGCTGACCGTGCGTAAATTTATTTGCGGGCGGCCAGTCAAAGCGCGCTCCTCCCCCCGGGGATCAGCTTCGACGATTTGTAGCGACGACATGGGCGAAGTAAAATTCAACATGTAGCCCTGCGCCTTATTCCTGTGCCACTCGGCCGTGTCGCGCATTCGCAGCAGCTGGATTCAAATGCACGCGCTCCCACCTAATTATCGCAATTAATCCCCGCGGCCCATTTTGCCAAGTCACCTGCGCGCGCACCGCTTTCGCCCTAGTCGCAGTGTATCGCAAATGCGCTTCGTGACACACGTTAGCAGCGGCCAAAAAGATGGAACGAAGCTGCAGCTGAGAGGTGAGGTAATCTCTATTCATTTCGCCCTTCCACTCCATACCAGCCTCGATTTGCCGCGCCGAAAAAATACGCACGCCATACGCATGACCCCAATAAAAGTTGTTGACTTTGCCGGCGTCGTCAAAAGCGTGATATTCTACATGCGCCACACCTAATTGTCCGGCGTGCGGGTGTATGTCACTTTCCATGACATTTTCGCTGTGCGCAAAAATTAACTTTTCAGGGCCCGGATCCCGCTCGTCGGCGCCTTTGAAGGGGGGTGCACTAATGTACCTCGAAGGGGTGAACGCTGCCCTCAAACGCAAGTATCTCCACTTGGCCGGATAAGGATGATATCCTTCGCGATTTTCCTGTCCTCTCTGTGAAATTTCCGATGCTGGCTCATCGACGGAGAGGTCAACCTGTCCTTGCGAACAAATAACAACAGGGCGGCCCAAAAACAATGGCATTTGAGCGTCATTTTTCATAATTGTGACGCCTCGCAATTCCCAATATTTCGGATTGGCGCTAACCCTACTGATACCAGTCGCGACAAAATGCATGCCGTGGCGGACAAGCGGCAAAAACATATCGTAAGCTTCGTTAGTCTCGCGATATTCCTTCAAAATTTTCTGCACCGACCGCTCACGAGCGCGCTCCGCTTTGTTGACCGAATAGGTGAAAAAGGGATAAGCCGTTTCCGCCTCCGACCACTCCGGATAACTTTCCAAAAGCGCCTGCGCATCGCCGTCGAAACGAATGTGGCATTGATAACTGGTAGGACGCGGCTCGTTACCGACGTGAACTCGATCCACTATTCCCGACAACTTCTGGTTGATGACGAATTCAGGACAAGTCGACCGGGCGTTTCGAGGAGGATTGTAGGGCAGCGGCGGAATAGTGTCACCGCCCTGTTTTCCATGAGAAGTCCACGACTTGAGCGGCGCTCTGGCTATGCGCCCGCCACGATACGAACTGGAACTCGCTCCATACCCACCCATGGGTACGCCACCCGAACTAGTCATATTTCACACTTCAAAGTAGAGCACCGGAAAACACAACTTATTGCTACTTAAAATGCGCCACCCAGAATGTCGGCACCGAAATGCACGAAGGTCTGAGCGACACCCTAATCGAAAAATTGCGAATTATTTTCAACGCACTACGTTGAACGTATTGCGCCAAAAATAATTTTTATTTTGTTGCGAAATGGGCGAAAATGAGAACGAAATTAAAGAACAAGTTTAGAACGAAATAAATGCGATTATATGAATAACTGGTGAATTAAAACTGCGACGACAATTAGGAACAAACAATTAATAACACTTATGAAATTTTCGCGCTTTACCTCTTACATAAAAAAACCAACTTTTTGCTACAAAATTATCTCGCGCACAACCAAAAACACAAAAATTGCAACCCCGAACTCACCACAAATTGACGGTCGAAATTAATCCGAATAAAAATGAAAATGAATTTTAATTGAATTTTCGAACGGAATAATTGACTTGGGACACTTTAGGTTGAAGAGCGGAAAATCTCGGGGTTTTTAACCGAAAATCTGCGAATAGGTGGGATTAACTGGTTCATTTGTTAATTTAACGCGATCAGCATGAACGGTATAAGTTTTCTTAGACAACCTATTAAACACGGTCACAATGGGATGCACATAATCTAAACATTCATACGGGCCAATATAATGATGCGTGAACTTCTTAACGCGACCTAACTTTCGAAGAATTCGGGGCGAATAAACGCGAACTGATTGACCGGGCTTCAAATTCAAGCGGCGCGCACTGCGATTTGCATAAAAACACTCTTTTTCTTGCGCGCGCTGTAAAGCCGAATGCGCGGCCGCGCGGACGTCCGAAAGTCGCGCGTCTAAATTTGACACAAAAGGACTGTACGCCGTCGGCTTATCGGTCTTATCGGTGCCATTTCCCGTCGGCTCGATCATACGTTCCCAAAGTGACGGAGAATTTGATCCAAATAGCAACGCATATGGTGTCACTTTCATAGAGGGGTGCATAGACGTATTATACGCATAGACAGCGGCGCCTAAGTGTTTGTCCCAATCCGAATGCGAGCCATTCACATAATGCGAAATTATTTCCATTAAGACGCCATTCCTACGCTCAACCAAACCATTCCCCTTTGGCGTGTAGTTGAAACACTTATGCTGCACTGTATTTAGATAACGTAGCAATTCCGCAAAAATGCCGCCAATGAAGCTTGGTGCATTGTCGGATAAGATTACAGCGGGCACACCAAAAATCGGTAACACATGTTGCAAAAACGCAATAGCCACAGTATCTTGCTTCAAATTAGGAACAGGCACTGCTAAACCAAAACGCGTACATTGATCCACAAATACCAATACATGCACATTCCTTTTCTCGGTAATTGGCAATGGCCCTACTGCATCAATCGCAATAAAATCACCAGGAAACTTAGCGATTTTCCGGCTCTGAATTTGAGTTTTCATTGAGCGGCGCAATCCTTTCTTCGCGTTGCACGAAGGGCAAGTAGAAACCCATCTAGCGCATTCTGGACGCATATTTGTAAACCAAGCAAATTCGCGCAATCTTTCAAACGTTTTCATCACACCTAAATGTCCAGCAGTGGGATGATTATGAGCCAACTCTAACACAGTGACAACTAGTGACTGGGGAATGCACGCAGGGTCGTATTTCCTTTCACCCACTAATATTGACGGTTCCGCATCACGCCTGACAACATCAAATTGATCAATGAAGAACGGTGGGGCCCTACGCAAAGTAGATTCCTCGCACATACGACGAATTGTAATTATATACGGTTCTTCTTTTTGCAAACGCGACAACTCTTCAATTGGAGTAATGGGAGGAGGTAAAGCATCGAGTTTTTCCGGTTTCTTAATTAATTGAACAGAACGGCGGCCACCAGCCATTAATTTAGGCGCATCGTCACTTTTGGGCGGCGATTTCAAAGCATTTTCAGAGTTGGACTCCACCTTCTTTTTACTTCGCACACGCATTGTCATTGGATGCGGCGCCCGCACAGTAGCAACGCTTGCCACTGGCAGTTCAGTAGCTACCGTAACTGACGGTTCCAAAGACTTCATTTTCGCATGTTTCAGCCAATTTTGAGCAGAAGCCAATCGCGCCATGGCCTTAGCTACCGCTTGACAAGCCAAATGTTCCTCAGATGTTAACAACGCCATTTCCTCAGTCAAAATTCTCGCCAATTCATCAACAGGTATATCAAATGCATATTCTTCAAACGCTTCGTCCAAATTAACACGCTCATCAAATTCAACGGGTGCATCACGCCGGCGCGATAAAGCATCAGCCAATTCGTTACTTTTCCCACGCAAATGCTTAAAAGTAACTTGATATGATTGAATAGCAAGCGCAAATCGGTGCAAACCCGTATGGGGATGGGTTTCCAAATTTGGATTCTTCACCCATGAAATACTTTTCGCATCAGTCCACACTTCAAACGGCCGGCCCGCTAAATAACAATGCCAATTGCGTATGCTCTCAAAAATAGCACATGCTTCTTGCGTAATTGCAGGCCATCGGGATTGCGCTTCGGAAAGTTTTCGACTATAAAATGAACACGCATGCAAAGCGGCGGCAGGTTCAGCGCGTTGTACTAAAATGCCAGCTAATGCAACTTTAGAAGCATCGGTAATAATTATGAACGGTTTACTGGGATCAGGATACTGTATACAGGGACTTTCAGCCACCATCACTTTCAACTTATTAAAAGCTTCCAAAGCGGCGGGGTTCGCATTTAAATCTACGGGAGTACTTCCGCTATACTTTTCAGTTCCTAATTCAGTTTTCGTTCGAGTTAAATTAGACAAAGGAGCGGCATATTCAGCACATTTATGAATTAATCTCCGGAAAAACCCAACGGCACCTAAAAACGCTTTAACTTCACGCACACACACAGGTAGCGGCCAGTCACTCAAATACTTTCGCTTATCATCGGGTATACAAATCCCTTCACGCCCTACCATATAACCCAGGAATTTAACAGCAGTTGTGCGCGCGAAAAAACACTTTTTTGGGTGTATTTTAAAACTGCTACTTATCAAACGCGACAAAACCTGACTTATATCACTCAAATGATCTTCCCATGACCTACTGTAAATGAGCAAATCATCTATATATACCAACACATTTCGATGCAATAATCCAGCCATTGTGACTTCAAAACAGCGCTGCGCTAAAGCCGGGGAACACTTTAATCCCATCGGCAAGCGTTTCATCTGAAATTGACCAAAACAATTACGAAACGACGTAATATGTCTATCATCCGGATGCAGCGCAATATTGTAAAACGCTTGATTGATATCGACACTGCTAAAAATATTTGCAACTGTGCAATGACTCTATTGTATCGTCTAATCTGGGCAGCGGAAATTGGGGAGCGTGAACTACTGCATTTAATCGTCGATAATCTATCACCATGCGCTTGGCACCATCCGGCTTAGTAACAACTAATGTCGGCGCGCAGTACGGACTCGTACTGTGTTCAATGACGTCATGCTCAAGCAGGCAACTTAAATGCTTTTCTAAGTACTGCTGGTCATCCAAACTCAACCTATACATTCGACACGCGACCGGAATTTTACTAGTCAACTGAAGTCGATAATCAACCAATTCACTGTATCCCAAATCATATTTATCCCTTGCGAAAGCATCCTGATGAGTCAAAATTAACTCTTTTAATTGCTGGCGCTTAATTTCGTCCAATTCAACCGGTACTTCAAAATCCATTTCCCTCCCATCGGCACAAACCACTTTCATAGTCGTATTCACTGCTTTTGAAGGTACAGTGCCCTTCGTTGGTACTTTTTCCTCACTAGCTTCAAGTATAGTATCGGTAAAACTCATATCACGCTCGCGGCACTCTCGCACCCACTCAGCAGGCGGATCACCTCGTCGCACTTGTAAAACACACTCCACTGGCTCTACGATGGCAATTTTCTGGCCCACCTGCAACTTTACTGGCACTTCAGTCACATTAACACACCTCACCGGAAATAATTCACTCGCGCTTTCATAAACAGCATTAGCTGCAAACACACCCGTTTTCACATGAAATTCGTTCAAAGGCTCAATCGCAAACGTCAATTCATCAATTGGTTCAGATAATTTCGCACTAATTATCGTTTCATGCCGCGGCTTAATTTCAGTCGGTTCAGTCACAACTGCATAAATATGCCGTTCTTGCACTACAGGCGCCGGGTTGTCAAAAGGCACAGTCAACTTTTTACGCGCATCGCCACTCTCAATTCGCAACTCACGCGCAGGCATATCAATAACCATATGCCTCAATACATCAGCGCCTAATAAAATGTCGTCCGACAAACCGCTAATCACCTGAAATACAATAGAAAACGCTTTCCCGGTAATCATCACTTGAAGTTCCAATTGACCCTCAATTTGCAATTTGCATTGAGACGCGCTTTGCAATCCCCCCACAGGCGTGACCTCATCAAACGCTATGCAATTATTTCGATGCCTAGCCAACACCAGCGGGCTGCACAATGACCTCATCGCACCTGTGTCCAACAGACACCTTTTGTATTCATTCCCCTCAATTTCTACCGTAATCGACGGACTATAGTAAATTGGCACGAGTTCCTTACGCTTAGCCGTAATACTTTTGATGTTCGCAATTTCTTCACTGGTCAGCGTGACTACATTCACCTTTTCCATGACGGCAGAACCTTTAGGAACGCGCAGCGGCGGCAAACGCTTAAATCTACTCACTGGCGTTTCTTCAATATCGGCACCATACCCTGAACTGTCAGCGCTAACTGGATTTAACCTTTGCGGCGGTGTCACGGGGGTCGCACCCCTTGCAGGATTGCGCCTATTTTCTATCGCTAACATGCGATTTAATTGAACCCGCAACACTCGCATTTTTATCCAATCACACACTGTGAACACTAAATACAACACCAGTTCACACAAAGCGGGCAGAATATATCTCAAAAACACGGAAGTACACATTCCAGCGATAAATCCCTCAAGAAAATTTCGCACGGTCAAAATCCATTCATCTGACACTCCTTTTTTCTTAACAACGCCACCACTTGGAACACCCAGGGCGTCAGCACTTGCAAAAAACGTAAATAGACAGCACAGGAAAAACACACGGTTCAACACACTGGGTAACATACTCGGTTCCGACCACGTTCGGTACAAAGTCGGCACGCTCGCTTCACAATACTCGGATAACACATACAATTCAGAGTCAGATGACGTTCGCGACAAACTAATGTCCGGCGGTTCACACATAAATGTATGCATGGTCAATTCTAGCAGCGCTTCTAACTTAACGTACGTCAACGTGTCCTCAGGGTCATCATGCGGATGCTCATCAGCATGCTCACAAAACCCGCTTATATTCAACCCCTGCAAACCCATGTGTTGCAATTGAGCCCACCACTTTGTTCGAAAAATCATGCTATCTAACGAACGCGCATAAACCCAAGGCATAATCCAAGCCTCTCTTTCGAGCATGAATTGATGTTCTTGCGGCGTTATTTCAGGCGGATTGCATGGATCCTCCGCTTCCTCATCTGAACTTTCAAGACCCGGTACAACCCTAATCATGCGCACGTATTCCTTACTTTCTTGCACGCTGCGTGCATGATTCACTGAGTTCGCAGACACGCGCGTCGGATTTAACGCAGTCAATTCAGTTGACGGAGGGGCCGCAATGGCCATTTGCGATGATTGAACTTGTTGCACTGGGGACCAACTAGTAGTTGACACTTGCGCGGGAGGGGGATAATACAGGTAAGGCGGCGCTTGCATGGAATATACAGGTTGCTGTGCAGAGCGCATCATATTCGCTGGACCTCTGAAGTTATTCATCGGTCGCTGCGGCGGCCCGCGCCGAAAATTTCGAAAGCGCGCTCTTTCCTCTTCTGTCAATTTAGGACAATCAGAGCGAAAGTGATCATCTGCCCCACATTCATAACAGCCCTCATCAAATTTACGCGGCCTAAATTTGGAAACTGGTTTCGCAGCATTGTTACCTATCAATTGCTTTTCCAAGTCAACTAAACGCTTATCCTTATCCTCTAACTGCCTAGAAAGTTCCTCCAATTTCACTCGCTGTTCCTCAAACTTTGGATTTTCCGCCGCCGCCGGAACGGGCGGGGAATTTCCGAAAGCTCCCGCACCCCCTAAAGCAAAAATTCGCTCGATTACCGAATTGGTGGCTTCTGAAACTAATTCAGCGTTGGATTTTGACTTCTTCTTACCACCCACTTTGTCCTTATCAATTTCCAGAAAACTTTCTTGCGTGCGCGCATTATTGACTACGTCTTGAAACTTAGCCCCAGCAGTAATAGATACATTCCTACGGATATCAGGATACAATCCACTGACAAATTTCGCCACTGCCATCTTTTCGCGTTCAATTTTTGAAAGTTTCGGGAAAGCGCGTTTTATAATTTTCTCCAGCCGCACTGACCAATTTAACACATCTTCATCTTCGCCCTGCTCACTACTAATTACTTCCCTTTGCGCATGATGCTCCGAAATGGGGTTAGTATAATAACGTTCCAAAGTGTCCATAAACTCCTCATAATCTAAATTAATCAATTCACTCTTATGCGACATGTAAATCGAACGCGCACTGTCACGCAAATAAACCGGAAGCAGCGATTTTCGCTCATCCGTCGGAATTTGCAACGCCTCACAAACTGCGTCCCAATTTTTACGCCAATCAGCAAATTTATCATCAGCGCGCCCCTTAAAAGGTATCACCTGCCCAGTAAGCGCGGTCATGGCAGCAGCATAACCCTCCCTACTAGTAGCAATCATACTCACAGCAGGTATAGGTGGTGTGGTAGCGGTAGAACACCCTCCCGAATTAGAAACAGCGCTAATTACAGAATTAATCGCTTGCATATCAGGCTTTTCTAAATGAATATGCTCAGCAAATGCATTAATCGCGTCCGCAATTTGACTCACATCATTTCGCAAATTATAACAATCAACACCTAACTTTACTAATGACACTAATTTTTCGTCATTATCACTCATGTTCCCATTTTCCAAAGAACTCATGGGTCGCTGATTATACAAATAAGCGGCAATACTCACCGTTTGAGTCACAACCTGACTAAGGTTCCATTCTGACCCCTGAACCGAATTCCCCACTATCGACGAATTAATTTGATTCAAAGTCAAATTTTTCGCTTGAATCAACAATTGCACCACATCGGGACCCGTGTTCACACCACTACCGCTCGCATGCGCCATACTCAAAGTAGAATACCGGAAAAACACACACTCACTCGACGACTGGGTACTCGCGCTTCGGTACCCGGCACTCGCGCTTCGGTGCCCTAACTTACTTTGCCCTGCGGTCGGGAATGGCACCTCCGCACCCGCACTTGGCTTGCCTTGCTCACAGGTCGGGAATGACTCCTCCGCACCTCTTTCAGGGACCGGTCCTTCCGCGTCCACCCAGCAGTTGACGTCAAAATCGTTAGGTTCGTCACTCAACTCAGCGGTTCCCGGTTCAGAACAGTGCGCGTCCGTACTGAACTGAACCGATTTCGGTTTTTTCTTACTTTTCCGCTTTTCCCTTTTTTGCCCACTAATAATTTCGTCAGTTTCGCGTCCCAAAACAAAAATATCCGTGCTTATCGGTTGCGTCGATCGGGTAGCCTTCCGTTCCTCCAGCCGGGCGGTGGTTCGTTTGTTCTCACCAGCGATTGTCAAACGGTGATCAGTCGCCTGAACTCACTGGGAATATTAAACAAACCACTCGCTGCTACCAGTTGTCATGAATTTTCACCGGCTACTTTTTACTCAACCAAATTTCACTATGGCAAACTGCCAAGTTTTACCGATCTCACACCTACTCGTTGGATGAGCGACAAAGTAAGGCAACGGAAAAGCGACTACCGATTGAATTCGCAACGCACAATGGTGAATTCACCGAAGTGAATATCACAGGTGTACGCTACGTCAATTAAGTTAGCTTTTTTTAGCGAATGGCGTTTTTATCAACGCACCAGTAATTAGTTGAATGTCTAATTTACACCAAGGGGTCCGAAGTTTTTAGAAGAGATTTTATTATAGGCGATTTTTAGACTCAGAATTCACACATTTAGATAGAACACAGGGAACACACTGAGAGCGAGTTTCTAACCAGCGGCACAAAACCTTCGAAAAAACTCCAAGAAAATGAAACCGAAGCAATTTCGACTGAATCGACCCCTACTCTAAATTACGGTACGCTTTTATACGCAACAACATAAGCCAAGTCCAGACAACACTTCCACATACCACGAGAAGCATGCTTACAAACGACTTTACAGACACACGGAATTTTAAAACGGGCATACCTAAAATTATTCACGGCGTCAGTTTACAGGATACGTCGATCAACTACACAAAAACACAAAGAATTCACGCGCCAAAAATCGGGTTGGGAACACGAGCGGGGATAAAAATAGAAAATGAGAAAATGAACGAATGCGACAAGAATGAAAAAAACAGGAAAAGCACACGAGATACTGTAAAAACCTGTTTTAGCGCGAAAAAAATGGCGGGCGATTCAAATTTTACTCAGCGAACTCTATCGAAATCCCAAAACCACCTCCACGAACGGGGAAACACACAGCAATTAGCGAAACAAATAAACACGCGAACAATAATCCCATCAGCAAAAAGAGCGTATAATAAATGAAAATGACGTTGATATCCAAAGCGTAAGAAGCACACGTATTATTAATGCACAACGAAAAAATGTCGTAAGTGGGATAATCCATGATAAGATTAGGATACCGGTAAGGCGAATGAAACTAACTTTCACACTGACTGTCAAGGAAAAAATGAATTACGATACCTTTTTAAAGACTCTTAGCGGAAATTCTATCAGAGTGATTAAATAAATATGCACTCAAATCAGATCACCTTTACACTTATCAAAATATTCGGGGAAAAAACAGGAAAAACAAGCGGCTTATTATTTCATCTCTTTGTATAATAAAGATCAACCACGAAATTTGCATAAATTCCTAAATATCCAAATGTCAAGTTATCAGTTTTCTAGGGGAAAGGGAAATACTAAAAAATCAATCTAGGATTAGGTAGATAAAAAAATAACGAAGTTGCAAACGTAAAATCAAATAAAAATTAGCATACTCGAGTTTTACCTATTCCCTACCAAACCCAAAGTTAAAATGAATATGAAGTCGGTATAACGCTTAATAGAAATACGAACGCAAATGATTGGCAACTTGAAAGTTTATAAATTTCAATCTTTGTAGCTTAAATGCCTGTTTGGATTGCATGACTTTTTGAAGTTTAAAACTAATAAACAACAAACTCAAGTGAATCCACTGCCACATGCCGAAACGCAACAGCCATTAACTACCGAAGGCACTTATCATGAAAATGACCACTCTCGCTGCTACACCACTCATTCTGCTACCAGAATATTAATTAGTTAGCCACGGCTTTTTTGATCCCATACGCACTGTGCAAAAACCACACCCCGAAAATACCGAACTGCTCAACTCACTCAAAAATAGGTACACTTGTCACTGTATGGGTACTTGTTTCGATGATATCGGCGGACTGGGCTGTTCTCACAACAAGCCAAGGGAGTAGGCATTTAGACATGCGATCATGCCTGTCGAGTTAGACTCGATTCTTTTAATTACCTCTCATTTTCAACACCAATCATCATCGCACCTCTATAATCAGTGTACCTTTGTAAAATCGCTTGTAAATTAACTTTTGTTTCTCAATCCGGAAATGCAGGAATGCACAGTACATACTAGATCAATAGCCGCGACCCTCACGTAAAAAAATGCAACGAGAGTTAGTCAAAATTCAACCTATGTGCCCTCAGTTATCACTGACCATTCACGCACTACGACACGTAACTGCAGCGTCACTCTTTTTACTTAAAGAAAATAACTGAAACTTTGTTATGCAATCCAAACCGCTAGTAAAAAATTACTTTTAAATTAAACTGTCACAATTAAAATTGTTGCCAATTCACTTGTCTCACTTTCTTAAAAAAAACTACCTAATAATAAAAAAAAATCTAAACAAATAAAAACAACTATTTACATCACAGCGTCAACTTTGTGTCAGATCCTCAATACCTCCAATCCTTTCCTTGGCCAGAAAAAACACACATAACACAATGGGGCACCGGAAAAACGGAAATGCACGTTGCCACGTTGCCAACGTAGCGCAGCGACGTAGCCGAAAACATCGACGCCACGTTCGCCCACCGAATCGCCCAAAACCATCGTCGAAGTAGAACTGAAATGTTTAAATTATTGTAAGCTCGGAAGTGTAAACAACCCTCTACACAAATTCATTAAGTGAACTATATACACATTTATACTTAAAATTTTTGAAATTTTACAATTTTTGGATACCCACTTTTGCTCACACAAGCGCGCATTCTTCACCAGATATAAGGTATTATCATCAGATTTGCTCCATGTGGCCGCAAATCATTAAAAATGTTGTGCTTTTTGCTGTTTTGTATGTATATTTACATACATATACAGCGTTTCGTGGCGCTGACGCCAACGCCAATGGCGCCATTGCGTGGCGCCGGCTAATGGCGCCAGCGGCATTCCGCCACTATGTAGCTAAAATTTTAGGGAGGGGGGGGGGGCTGAGCCCCCCCTCGCCGGGCTCCGTAAACAAGCAGCCCCCCCCCGCTAAAAATTCTGGATACGTCCCTGCACCCAAGCTCTGGTTTCCTGAAAATTCAGCCACGTGCCGAGAACCAAGTCACGTGTGAACCCTCGTGATCTCGCACTCGTGACCACGTGATGGGAGTGAAGGGCGTTTAGTGCACAGAAGCCTAAACACTTTGTCTAGACGTGCGTAAATATTTTTTTTGTGACCGAGCAAAGTCGTCCGTCATAGCTAGCCGCACAACTTTGGTGGCCCTTCTCTTTTATTAACTCCTGGAGATCTGTATCTATTTAGCTAAATGTTGCTAAGATAACTGGCTAGTTGATATTGAAAGCTGGATGTTTTTATTGTGTAGCGATCTATATTTTATCAATCAAATCAAGTTGATTAGCAGATTTTCTCTCTTGGATTTTTCTCTGTTTTTAAATTGTTTCATTTTTTTGTCTCCCGCTCAACATATTCATGCATGGGTATATTTATGTATACCGTATGTCCTCGAATAAGTCCCCCGGGTTGTTATTTTTTCGTCAGAACTTTCTGAGGGGGTGAGGGAGGAGTGTTTCGAGGAGCGGACTTAATCGAGGATATACGGTATCCGCCCACTGACAGATAGTAATGGAGGGAATAATGATCCGAGTGGGGAATAGTCCTTCCGGGACAGGGTGGTATTTGATGTCTAACGCAAAATTGAGCAAAATCTTCAGGATACACGATACCGTTGAGTATTGTAAATTTTCACGTTTTGCGGTACGGTAATTTTTCCAATTCTGTGATGATATTAACCTAGTTGCAAGGACGTAGCCAGGGGGGGGGCGGGGGGGGCGGCCGCCCCCCCCCCTTCCCGGGCCGGACCAAAAAATGTGCCAGAAATGGCACTTTCAGACGACGATTTTGTCGACAGTTTGAAAAATTTTTGCGCGCAAGCGCGCATTCTCCCTTCACAACATATCTTTTTGGCTGACCAGTCTCCGCGGCCTAAAAGCCAGTGAAAATGGACTCAATTTCTGTCCATGTCGCTGTATATGCCTGTAAAATACAGACGTATACTGCTGTTTTGGCGCCAATGCCAACGCCAGTGGCGCCTACGAATGGCGCCAGCGCCATGGCGCCATTCCCCTACAACAGGGGTAAAATTTTAGGGGGGGGGGCGCCGCCCCCCCCCCCCGTTCGCCGGGCTCCGTATACAATCCGCCCCCCCGCTCAAAAATCCTGGCTACGTCCCTGCCTAGTTGCACTTCTGATCCAGTTTAAATCAAGTCAATTTCGCATTTTGTAAATACGACATATTTTATGTTTTAGCCAACATATCTTTTTGCAACCTTGACTATCAATTTCTAGCATTATTCAACATTTGTCCACGTGGCAGGATATGTAATTGGCGCCGGTGTGTACTTCCGGTCCTTGTAACAAACACAAAAACGTAAATAGATATACCGTATTTCCTCGAAATACCCCCCGGGGGGTGATTGTTTCATAGTGGTCCCGAGAGGGGGGGGGGTATTATTTCACAAGAAAATTTTTGAAAACCAAGTACGAAATAGTCGTCTGAAACGTACGCAGACGTCGAAAAATGCAACAAAAACCGCCATTTATAAGGTTCTTTAGACTAATATTAGTATGTACCGTATTTCCTCGAAATACCCCCCGGGGGGTGATTGTTTCATAGTGGTCCCGAGAGGGGGGGGGGGGTCAAACGAGGGGGGGGGTTATTATTTCACAAGAAAATTTTTGAAAACCAAGTACGAAATTGTCGTCTGAAACGTACGCAGACGTCGAAAAATGCAACAAAAACCGCCATTTATAAGGTTCTGTAGACTAATATTAGTATGTAGATGGTATGTACACTGTTCTAACGTGATTCCGACATTGTTTTAACGTGTGTTCTGCACTACGCAGAACACAAACTGCTATATTTGTGATGTACGTTCTCTTTACACTCAATTTGGGGGGGGGGTATTTCGAGGGGGGGGTGATTGTTTCATAGTGGTCTCGAGAGGGGGGGGGGGTCAAACGAGGGGGGGGGTATTTCGAGGAAATACGGTAAGCGCATTTCTCAAATGTCATGTACATCAGTGGCGTAGCCAGGATTTTTGAGCGGATTGTATACGGAGCCCCCTAAAATTTGACCCCTGTGGTAAAAGAATGGCCATTCGTAGGCACCATGGCTCCATTCGTAGGCACCATGGCTCCATTCGTAGGCGCCACGTGATGGCGCCGTTGGCGTTGGAATTGGCGCCAAAGACAGCTGTATACTCATGTATTTCACATGTATTTAGCGGCGTGGACTCACGATTTGAGGCTGCAGAAACAGGTGGATTGAAAATGCCTGTTGCGGGAAGGGAAAATGCGCGCTTGCGCGCAAAATTGTTGACAACACCCATGAAAACAGTACCGAAAATCGCCACTCCCGGACATTTTCCACGTGTCAGCCGGGATCGGCTCCCCCTGGCTACGCCACTGTGGAATTTTATCTTAGCTATGCGAGACTATTTAGCATATTTTCTACAGCTGAAGCTCTTACTAAGATTTGACAGTTATCATTGCAGGTGCCGTCCAATTTCCCTACTGTGATTCCGACGACTTTTGTTGGACAACAACTGATTGAAGAAAATGAACTCAAATATTTATCAGTCAGGTGCCATTCCCAAGCCCTGTAAATTGTAAAGTCTAAAATGTCATGTCAAATGTCAAACAAAACAAAAAAGAAAAAATTGTTTTACTGTATTTTATTGTAGATTTTATTGCACGACAATTGACACTTTGCATGACATTTGACACTTGACTTTACACTTTACAGGGCTTGAAACTACCCCCAGGACAGTTTTCTCGACAATTATTCAACTCCGTGTAACGGTGGCGAACCCTGTGGAAAAATGTGTAAATTTTTTGAGGTTTTTCACGAGGATGACTAGTATCAAAAATTGACCGGAAAAAGCTCCATTTTGTCATATTAGGGATGTTATTAACGTTTTGCGGCTTTGGCTTCATGTGAAATTAAGGTTGTATGATTTAGTTTTCTGCTTTTTTCAACCGAACTTTTTGAGTGTAGGTAAAGTACAGACGGTGAATGAGGAAAAAAATGTAATTTTCAAACTAGGATAGGTTATTGTAACATGCTAGTTTAGTGCCATGCTTAACACAGAAATCCTGAATATTTAGATGCGATTTCTTAAATACAAAAACAGTAAAAAAGCCCCTGTGCAGGCACATTTGTTTGGTTCGTGGAACGTGCATTTGGGCTTGGTTTATTGCCAGCCGGGTTTTTGATGCCTTACTGCTGCGCTGCGTCGATATCTACCACTGACTATTAAAATTGATTGATTGCATAAATAATCAGTGATTGCATCGCGCCGGAGAAAATGGAACCATGCCATGACCATGACTAACCACTACCGTTATTATTCTATTGGACTTTCACCTGCAGGTCTGCCATTTTATGTTTTCCAGGGGTCAGGTCTATTACACATGTAAACCCATCTCACATGTAAACCCATCTCACATGTAGACTCATTAAAGACACATTATACCCGCAGGAATGAGAAAGGGGGCGGGTAACCCCACCCCAAACTGACCAGCTAAATATCTATCTTTACCAGAGGCAATTTTTTTTGTTACTTTCCCCTGAACAGCACCGCCCCACAAATTGCCTGGCTATCTAGTTATCTGCAGCGCTTTTGAGTAGTTTTCACCAATTTTCACCCAAAGTCGCTAATTTTTATACCTTTTATAGATTTTCACCTTTAAAACCACGATCATGTGTTTTTATAGCATATTTTCAGCATGCTGGGTACCGTTAATGCGTGCCGGTTCTACATGCATAATGGGTTTAGATGCGTAATGGCACAGGGCCGTATTCAAGGCATTTACGGGCTCTGAATCTGCCCCCAACCAACCCACCACAGGCATCTCACCGGTCGCATGGCCGGGCGGGCGGCGGCCGCAGCTGCAACCGCACGACCGGGCGTCGTGTCCGCCCTGTACGAGAACCGGGTGCTGAGCGGCGACCTGCAGTCGGACGAGCACCAGCGCGCCGTACTGCGGCACTTTGACAGGCTGCACGACGAGCTGCACGCGGCCGCTGCTCGGGCGACTGGTGCGGCTAGAGCGGCAGGATGGGTACAGGTTGGATGTTGGGTGCTGCTGTCGATTCCTAATACCGTTTTTCCTCGAATTACCCCCGGGGGGTGATTGTTTCATAGTGAGAATTCTGAGGAGGTATTCCTAGGAAATAAGGTATGTATTTTGCGTATGGTCGATTCGACTACGGGGGGGGGGTGGCTGTTGGTGTGCAAATTTTGTCGGGGGGGGGGGTGGCTGTTGGTGTGCAAATTTTGTCCCACAGTGTTTTTTCCGAAGTTTGCACGTTAACTGCCAGCCGCAAGTGGGTGAAGAAGAGTAAATTTACGTTCTCATTGTAAATTTCCTTTTCTCATTTCCGCTTGCTTTGCTTTTTTATAGCGAGTTGACGTTTAATTGCAAATTTACTTGACACCTACACAATTGACGCGGGGTTTGCTTCGCAGCGGCTGTTGCGCGGCCCCGAATCAATTGGTGATAGCCCGCGCGGCATCTATCTGCACGGCCATGTCGGTCAGTCGAATTTGTGTTGCAGCTTGCGTCCAAATATAATATCTGGGGGATTTACTTTTACAATGAGGTTTTACTCCAGATTTGATTAGATTTTTTTGTGTAAGAAAGAAAATGCCGCATTTATACATTTTTTGACCTCGCATTTAGGGTTTTTTCCCGGTTTCTACATGACACAATTATATATTTTTTACATTTCACATGACATTAATCAAATTTGTCTGACATTATACTGAGTGCGTGAACGGGATCACCCCACTATCCATTTCAACCCTAGTTTCCTAGCAACTCTATTGTTTTATATTTCCCCGCGCAGGCACGGGCAAAACGATGCTCATGCAGCTGTTCCACGACTCAGTACTCGTCGGCAACAAACGCATGGCGCACTTCCACGACTTCATGCACGACGTGCATCAGCGTACGTTTGCTATCGCTGTGGGGTTGCTTGGGATTCACACACACTAGTTTACATAAAAATTAGTCGAACATTCTTGACTTCAAGTGAAGTAGGCTTAGGGTTGGCCGATGTTTTTTTAAAACGTTTTTTATTTTAAAAAACTTCTTTTTTTAAAACATGACGTCTGAAATTTTTTTTTTTTTTTAAACATCGACCGAAATTTTTAGTACTAAGCACTAGGTATACTCTGGTTACTTTACACCTTGCCCGCGTGGTTCCCGCTGGATGTGTGCCAACGATGGTTAACGCGTGCGAGTTTCATAAAAAGATGACAAAATTGATTGCAGTTATTTTGTTATTCATTAACATATGAATATCGATGAATTTTTTCATCTTTTTACGGAAATCGCATGGTTTAATAATCATTGGCATGCTTCCAACACGAGACATAAATCAGTGCGAAGGCAGAGTATCAGGTCCGCCGACTATATTTTGCAAAATTTTTGCGTGCAAGCGCGCAATTTCACACACAAATTGACATTGGTGGTTGTTTTCATTGGTTTTGTGGCATTTTTAGTATCAAAGTATCCATTTATATATGCTACCATGGGTTAATAAGCCGTCATATGTCGGTGTAGTATATAATATTGAGGTAATGTGCTTCCATGTACCTCCACAGTGTGTAACTTCACTCCCAGAGTAACAACCTCCTTTTATAACCTTGTTTCATCACTATTCCGTGCCAAACTTTACCTGAAGTCACGAACATTCGACTATAAGGCGATATACGAACGTATCGACAAAAAATGGATATTTTTGACACAAATCACCACTTATAATGCTATCCCATGGCTCAACAGCCATTATATGGTCATATATAACATCACAGAGTATTGCCATTGTCTGATATACCTATATATGTTGACACAAAAGGTCATATCTGGGAGCTTTTAAAAAAAAGTTTTTTATTTAAAAAAAAACGTTTTTAAAAACAAAAAAACATCGAGTTAAAAAAAAACGTTTTTTTCCAACCCTAAGTAGGCTAAAAGTTTTTTTTCCAACCCTAAGTAGGCTATTAAATAATGTTTAAATTTAGTTACAATAGAAGGCTAATCTTTTAGCAGTGATTTTTCACACTGTACAAGTATATGGAGGTACATTGACTGGATATTATATGCTACAGTAACATATCACGGCTTATTATGACACAATAGCATGTACAAATGGAAGCTTTCACACTAATAATGATTCAAAACCAATGAAAACAACCACCAAAGGTTATGGGTATGTGAAATTGTGCGCTTGCGCACAAAAAAATTGCTAAATACCTAGTGCTTAGTACTAAAAATTTCGGTCAAGGTTTTTTTTAAAAAAACAACGGTTTCGATGGTCGGATTTTTTTTATATAAAACGTTTTTTATTTAAAAAACCTTTTAAAAAAACCTTGGCCATCCATAATCGTGACACTTAAAGCATCACACTGAAATAACACCAAAACATTCAAGATTCATGTTTATTTTATGTAATTGACATTCAGTTGACATTTATTTGCGATGTCAACTAGTGTGTGTGTGGTCCCTTAGGTAATCACGGTTTTCATAGGCGACGTAGATATTCTTCAAATAAACATGTGTTGATTGGCGCGGCGCGTAAATCGTGAAACTGGATGAAAAAAGTATGTCGACTCCGGCACCGCCGATACCTAAATATAGAAAATCAATAGATAAATCTAGTAGAACCACCCAAAAATAGATGGGAAATATTTATGTCGTAGTTAGGGACGGCCAAAAAATGTTTTTCACGACCCTGTTTGTTTGTTTTAAAAACGTTAGTTTTTTAAACGTTTTTTTAATAAATAAAACGGTTTTTTTAAAGCTCCAATATATGGTTATAGGTCAACATATACAGGTACTTGAGTACTTGAGTACTTGTGATGTTAAATAAATATAGCCATAGAATAGCTGTGGAGCCATGCCATAGAATAGATGTGGAGCTATGGGATAGCATTCTAAGTGGTAGTTTCTGTCAAAAATAGTCATTTTTTGTCGACTTGTTACGTAGGTATATCGCCTTATGTTCCATATATCGTCGAATGTTCATGACTTCAAGTCAAGTTTTGCATGGAATAGTGCTTTAATAAGGTTAAAAGAAAAGGCTAATACATTGACAGTGATTTTTCACACTGTAGAAGTGTGTGGGAGCACATTGGCTGGATATTATATACTACACTAACATATCATGGCTTATTATTACGCAAAAGCATGAACAAATTGAATCTTTCACACTAAAAACGCCTCAAAACCAATGAAAACAACCACCAATGGTGTATGTGAAATTGCGCACTCGCGCGGAAAAAAAAATGCAAAATATACTCAGCGAACATGATACTCTGCACTCGCACTCATTTATGTCTCACGTTGGAAGCATGCCAATGATGATGAAGCATGCGATTTTTGTGTATAAGGTGGAAAAATCATTGTTGTGAATAAGTTAAGGTATAGCGTTATAAAAGAGATGACTTTTTCAACTTTTTTTAATGAAAATTGCCTGTTTAAAAAAATCCTTGGCTCGTTTCCAGCGTGAACCACGCTTGCAGGGTGTAAAGTAACTGGAGTATACCTAGTTCTTAGTACTAAAAATTTTGGCTGTTGTTTAAAAAAAACGGTTTTGATGCCTGTTTTTTTTAGAACAACGTTTTTTTAAAAAGATGGTTAAAAAACACTTGGCATCCCTAGTCGTAGTGTGCCTGCGCACACTAGTTTTCACACAAAATTTCGAAAACTCACAAATCAGCTTAGAACGTGGACATTACGTTGGAAGATAGCCAAAACTTCAAAAATATTAGATAGATGAGTGGTGATAACGTCCGTGTTCATTTCCATGATTCAGCGGTGTTTTTACATTCGGTTTTGTTTGAATTAAGACTCGCTTTGCGTAAGAACCAAACCTGTGAAGGCACAAAATTTTTTTGCGTTTTTTATCGTATATTTCGAATCTACATATAGAAAAACTCAAAATTTCTTTCCATACATATATTCAAAAATGTCATCTTCCTGCTAAAAAAATTGATCAAAGTCAAAAGTCACCATTTTTCGAGCTGTTTTTTTGAAAATTCATAACTTTTGCTTGTCTTCATCTATCAATATAATATTTTGAATTTTTATTAAGATAGTGGTGGAGATAATTTGGCCCATACAAACTTATTTCATAAAATGTTTTTTTTCTCACCGAAAATGATGACTGAAATTTTGAAAATGGCACCAAATTTTCAGTTTGTAATTGAGAGCTTAGCTTTTTTTGCAAAAACTGTGCTCAATTGCATAGTTTATTATAATAAAAATTTTTCTAAAAAGTAGGCCTGCACTTTTTTGCTACAGTAATTTAAATCAGCCCAACCCCTTTCTCACCATCACGTATGTACAATCTAACTCTGAAGGCTCAGATGAAGTTGTATGGAAAAAGTTTCCATCATAAACTGAGGTTGTTTTTGCATTGTCTTTCATTTGTATATTACCATTTTTATGAAACAGAATTTGAAAGGGTGCTGTCATACAAAAAAAAACACTTTTTCTGCAAATATCACAAGCATGGATGTGCAATTAAGGTTGAAATGAGACTGAGTTAAACACTAAGACATTTACCTACTGTATTTCTTCTAATAGAATGGCATACCTTTAATAGAATGACACATCCAATAGAACGGCAGGTTTTGGCACATTTTTCCAGACATGAAAACAATAGAACAGCACCCTCCAGTAGAATGGTGCCCCCAATAAAATGGCAGGTGGAAATTATGGAAGTTATTAGATGGCAACTTACTGAAAATTCTGAAAAAAATTCTCTCCAAAAATTAATTTGAATAACTTCTCCCCTCAAATAACTCCCTAGTAAAAGATCTGACAAAATGTAAGTCTGCTGGGGACTTATTTGAGTATATATGGTAGGTGCATACACGGACATACCAAGGATCTTTGAATAGGGATGGACTGTACACGGAAGCCAGCCAGAAACGTATCCAGGATTTTTGAGCAGGGGCTGCCTGTTTACAGAGTATTTACATACTCTGTATATCCCTGTCTCGTGAACGTGAAAACAGCAGTAATGTACCTGTTGGATCTGCTGCGTATCATTATTTACATATATTTAGGTCCACTTTACAGGAACAAACAACTGTTCGATTGTTCATAGTAGGGTTGGGAACTGGAAACGGGACCATACCATGGTTCCAAGCATATTTTGTAACCGAGAACCGAGAAACCTCCTACCCAAACTGGAACCGATACTCTAGGCATTTACCCAAAACTGAAGATATTACCGAAAGGGGTAATAATCATTACATAGTCAGCAGGGGTCTGGTAGGGGGGGTGGGGGGTTACCCCCCCCCAAACGCTCCAGCTAGGTATCTATCTATCCCGGAGGCTGCTCAGCTATATATCTATCCCAAGGCGAAATTTTTGGCTACTATCCCCCAAACCCCCCCCCCCCAATCCAAAAACATTTTAGAACCAAGAACCGGAACCAAACTTTTTTGAAACTCCCAACCCCCAACCCTACTTCATAGCATTTCAACTGCAAGCAGAAATATAAAATAACCAAATGCCAGCTAAAAGCCACTGTAAGTCAGAACACTGGTACAAATAAACCTTTTCTGGATATTGCACGTAACACACCCATGCTTGTGATAATTACGGAAAAAGTGAATTTTTGTATGAAAGCACCCTTCCAAATTATGTTTAATAAAAAATGGTGATATACAAATGAAAGACAATGCAAAAACAACCTCAGTTTATGATATAAACTTTTTCCATACAACTTCATCTGAGCCTTCAGAGTTAGATTGTACATATTTACGTGATGGTGAGAAAGGGGTTGGGCTGATTTAAATTACTGTAGCAAAAAAGGCAGGCCTACTTTTTAGGAAAGATTTTATTAAAATAAACTATGCAATTGAGCACAGTTTTTGCAAAAAAAGCTAAGCTCTCAATTACAAACTGAAAATTTGGTGCCATTTTCAAAATTTCAGTAATGATTTTCGGTGAGAAAAAAACGTTTGATGAAATAAGTTTGTATGGGCCAATTAATCTCCACAACTATCTTAATAAAAATTCAAAATATTATATTGATAGATGAAGTCAAGCAAAAGTTATGAATTTTCAAAAAACAGCTCGAAAAATGGTGACTTTTGACTTTGATCAATTTTTTTAGTAGGAAGATGACATTTTTGAATACATGTATGGAAATAAATTTTGAGTTTTTCTATATGTAGATTCGAAATATACGATAAAAAACGCAAAAAAAAAGTTGTGCCTTCACAGGTTTGGGCATGTTTGGTTCTTAGGGAAAGCGAGTCTTAATGCCTGATATTAAAATGTTGCTCATGTTTCATTTAAAACACTAAAGTTCAAATGAAAAATGTGTGAGAAAAGTTGGTCTCCGGCAGCCTCCAAAAGAACGGCCGGTAAAAAAGTTGACGAAAAAATAGAACGGCGCTCTTCTATTAGAAGAAATACGGTATTTCCATGTAACCCGCCGCCTCTACGCAGGCATGCACCGCATGAAGCTGGCGGCGGGCACGGGCCGGCACCTGGACGTGTTGACGGCGGTGGCGCGACGCACCAACGCGCGCGACACGCTGCTCTGCTTCGACGAGTTCCAGGTGACCGACATCGCCGACGCCATGGTGCTCAAGGAGCTGTTCAGCAAGCTGTTTCGCGGGGGGCTCGTCGTGGTCGCTACTAGTAATAGGCCGCCGGATGGTGCGTTTTGACGCGGGCGAGCGGGGGTGGGTGCTTTGGCATTTTTTTGAAGTCGTGGCCTCCCCCATGATAAATCCACCGTTTTGCCACGAGTATGGTCTGAAAAACAAAATGTAATCAAAGTATAAAATATAAAAAATTCTATATTATAAAAATATCATTAAAGTAAAATAATGAAACTCTAGCTAGACTCTAGCTTTGATACGCGTTGAATGGTTCAGATAAGTGAATACATCAAAAGAATAAATTTTATTATTCTGGACAAGTGGTCAAGTGACAACAAGATGCCTAAGTTCCGTGTAACAAGTTTCATGTGTTAAACCACGTGATAAGTAAGCTCAGTCATAACTAACAAGAATTTTCACTTGTAAACTTATGTTCAGTTAAGTGATTTTAACTTTACTTTTATCATATGCCACTTTTATTGTTACTGGTACGATACGCTCACAGACCTGTACCTCCACGGCGTGATGCGCAGCAACTTTGTGCCGTTCATTCCCGTTCTCAAGGTGTGCATTGGCGATTTTGTTTATGCTAGTACTCGATTTTTCTGCTGTTTTGCATGTTTTGTGACTGTGTTTTTTTGTACCTTAATTAAACCCCCACTGACCTATTTTGTGCGCATTACTTTATCACCTGTCTACTGCAGCCCCCCCAAAAAAAACAGCAAATGATGCATATTGATTGCGTAGAGAATGACTAAACAAAAGAGGTTAAGGGTTGTCTCAAAAATCATTGTTGAACATTCAACATTATCAAAAAACTGAATTGAAATAATTGAAAGTAAAAAAGGCACTTTTATAGGCCCACAATTCCTTATCAATTAATCCCACGCAGCGCCACTGCGAAGTGGTCAACCTGGATTCTGGGGTCGACTATCGTTTGCGGGCGGCGGCCAGCAGCGAGCTGCCCTACTACTTCGTGGAAGGCGACTGCGACGCGGACAGGCAGGCCAACGCCTTATTTCGCGGCCTAGCCGCCAAGGAAGGCGATGGTCCGTTTTTTATGGGATGGAGCTGTTTTTTTTGCATTTTAAGTGACTAAAGCGTATTTCTTCTAATAGAAGAGCGCCGTTCTGTTTCTTTTGTTCACTTTTGTCCTCGCCGTTCTGTTGGATATGCCGTTGGATATTGGAGGCTGCCGTTCTATTTTTTAAACAAAAGTGATATTTAAGTTCAATTTACACTGGCGACGTAAGTAACACACATACCGAAACCAGAAACACAGTAACACACATACCATTCATCGAAATACCCCCCCCCTCGAAATACCCCCCTCAAAATGGTCACTATGAATTACCCCCCCCCCCTCGAAATACCCCCCTCAAAATAGGCACTATGTATTTGCGGTCCGGGAAATTCATAACAGACGTTCAAAACAGTTACTGTGTTACGTTAGAACATCGTTTATACCATCTACATCCTTATATAAGGCTGTAAAAACTTATAAATGGTGGTTATTGTTGCATTTTTCACGTTTTTCTCTCAAAATTTCCACTCTGAAAAAATAAACCCCCTCGGGGTATTTCGAGGAAATACGGTAATAGCCCCCCCCCTCGAAATACCCCCCAATCAGGGTTGGCAAAATCTCAGAAAAAAATAAAAATAAAATAAAAATAAAATGGAAAATTGGAGAATAAAATAAAATAAAATAAAATGGAAAATTAATAAAATAAAAATACAATTTTACTAAAATTCGAATTTTTGTAAAATTTTAGTAAAATTGTACAATAATTCGAATTTTTGTACAATTTTAGTAAAATTTTACAAAAACTCGAGTGTCTGTTCAATTCTATAGAAAGTTTTCTATCATGTTACTTAAGTTTCTAGCTGCCAATTTTCAGAACTAGTGCCTTGTTGTACCTTTCATTGTCGTGATTGCAAAATATTGTTGCTCAAAATTGCAAATTTTCACATTTTAAAAATATTTTCATCTTAAAAAACACTAATTTGTGATTTTTTTCTTATTTTCTTCGTTCCATACCTTGAAAAAGCCTATAAATATATTGAATCCCGCAAGCCCCCCCCACCCAAAAAACAACAACCCATTTTTAGCTATCGTCCCTTGGGAGGCGCAATTAGCTCCCCCTGAGGGTCAAAATACAAAATACCTACCTCGCAACCCGTGTCACAAGTTTACATATTTTTTTTGTATTCATCCGCATGCTTCTAGCGTGCACATTGTTTTATGTCCTTGCATTTAAGATTTCTGATTTTTTTGTAAAAATTTTGTAAAATATTTGTAAAATATTTGTAAAATGGTTTTATTTTATTAATGACATTTCAGAATAAAATAAAATAAAATAAACTGAAACATGAATAAAATAAAAATAAAATACAATTTTAATAAAAATAAAATACAATTTTAGTAAAAAGAATTTTACTAAAACCAACCATGCCCCCAATTGAGCGTAAAGAGAACGTCAATCACAAAAGCTGCGGTTTATGACCCGGGCGTTTAATGCATAACACACGTTAAAAGCAATGTCTGTGTTACGTTAGAACGGGGTTTGTACTATTTATCTACATACTCTTATAGGTCTATAGACTACTATAATGATGATTTTTATTGCATTTTTCTACGTCTGCGTACGTTATTAGTACTGCGAGTTCAAAAAAATTCTGGCGAAATAATAAACCCCCCTTCGAATTACCCCCTCGAAATACGCCCCTTCGAAATACCCCCCCCCCCCTCAAAATTCTCAAATTCAAAAATGAACCCCCTGGGGGTATCCCGAGGAAATACGTATGCACTCATAAATTCGTGTAACTTTTCCAGATGCTTCATGCTTTGTTTGCGCATTCATTAAAACACAAGTATTTATTCTAATTCTCATGTTCCCCTATCATGCTCAGTGGTGCGCAGCCGGGTGATGCGCGTGCTCGGCAGGCAGTTGTCCTTCGAACGAACGTGCGGCCGCGTGCTCGACGTGCACTTCGACGAGGTGCGTTTTTGAAACCCGATGTTTCTTGGACATCGGGCTTCCTTCCAATGAAAAAAACACGTGTCTCTAATCGAACCGGCTCGCAGCTGTGCGGCCAGCCACTGGGCGCGGCCGACTACTCGGCCATCGGTACCATTTTCCACACGGTCGTGCTGCGGCACGTTCCCCTGCTCGCCGCCGGCCGCCTCGACCACGCGCGCAGGTTCATCACCCTGGTTGACGTGCTGTACAACTGCAAGGTGAGGTTGGAAGTGGGTTGCCGCGCAATGGGAGGGGTGCCATTTTTATGGGGGTCTTGTCGATGGTTGGCATCGGATATGATCCCGAGTGTTGCGTGAAATGAATAGGTTCAGAAACATTTTTAAATTTAAAATTGCGGTCCGTTCGGTGTAACAACTACCGTATATCCTCGAATAAGACCCACTTGAATAACGCCCTCTCTTGAATAATTCCCTCTCTTGAATCACTCCCTCTCTTGAAAAACTCTCCCCTGTTGGCCGAGTGAGGTCAAAAAATATAACCCCCTTGAATGACCCCCCTCTCGAAAACTCTGACGAAACTGTTGGATTTGAGGGTTTAGTGGTTTTGGTTGGTTAGTGCTTTATTGTTTTCCTCCTGATGGCTGCTATCACACAGCTATATAAGATCAGACATGGAGGTAGTTTCATAGAACAATGGTCACGAATCCCAACATATTCCCCCTTTTCTCCCTTGAGAAATGGGATAAGTATTGATTGGAGAAATGGGATAATTATTTATGGGAGAAATGGGAAATAAGTTGTCATGGGTGAACCAAAACCATCACAATTTCTCTCTGGCGAGGCCACTGCAAGCAACTGACTGGTACCTGCCTTGCCAGTGTGCTCTTGTGTTTGTCTGGATCACTCCGGTGTGACAGTGGACACCGCGAGCTGACAGCACTGAAGGAGACCTCTTTCCCACCCGTGAAGCATTTTCTGCTGTGTGCCCAGCGGATGGGTGAGCAGGTGCCAATGAAGAGCTTGGCAGGTCAGCACAGCCATTCAGCAATGATGCAGCCATCCCCTCTGCATTGAATACGGTTTAGGTCGTCCACCATGTAGCTGTGTCACGGAGTCGTTTTGTGGATTTATTAGGTGCCGGGGGGGTGCGTCGAGTACCCGCACTGGCGCGTCACACTGACTTAAAAACTCATAAATCGGAAATCACTAGAGAGTGCGAAAACAAACAAATCTTACAACCCCCCCCCCGGGCTCTTATTGGAGGATATACGATACTTCAGAAGATCCACCCTTCCATTGCACAACTCCAATACGTGTTCGCAGACGCGGCTGGTGTGCAGCGCGGCGGCGGCGCCCACGCAGTTGTTCCAACCCGCCGCCAAGGACAGCATTCGGCTCGAACTGGCCGACGATAGGGCCAGCGCCGGTGTGAGTAGTCTATTTTGTCCAGTGATGTGGTCCGGTCTGGTGTATGCGCTTGCGGGGGATCACAGCTCCATGGACATTTGGCCCAACACACGCTAGTTGACATTGACACAAATGTCAACTGGTTCTGATCCCAATTCAATGCTCGCTGGCGAGCCAACGATCGACCTTCAAATACAAGCTTGGAATTGGGACCGGAACCAGTTGACATTTGTGTGTGTGGGGCCATTGGAATGCGACTATTTTCATATGATTTGTGTGCACTTTCAAAATGAGGCGTTTACTTCCATAAGTGTTAAAAATTCATTTTATATAAAAATTATTTAAGAAAGATAAATAGAATTTTAAAAATCGGCAGCTTAGCAAATCGATATTTTAACAACCCTAAATGAAACTATTCTATTATTGGTGAGTGGCCGATAAATTTTTCACCAAGTTTCTGAGATGTCATATACGTTGTGCGGGATTAATCTTCTAGTCGAATACCAAACTGGTTCAAATTCGCAGGGGTACCATTTTGTCAAAGTGCTGCCACAGTGGTTTTTTGCAGGTTATTCCCCCCACTGTCTCTTCGCCGCCAGGGTGCAAACCTCGGAGACCCTTCCAATTATAAAAATACATTTATCAAAACAAACAGGCAGCAGACGGACATTCACCTTCTCTGGGCGAGGAGGAAGCTTTTGCCTGGGGAAGAACTGTATCGCGCCTGTTCGAGATGCAAACCGACCTCTATTGGAGCCACAGACAGCCCTCCTGACTCCGCCCACTTCTGGTTGCTGATTGGTTTGTGTGGATTGGTAACAGGTTCTTTTGATATATACTCGGCGGCGGCACTTAGTATGGAAACCTACCATAACCCATCTGAATGATCAACCAAAAATTTTACAGCTTTTTCATCAAAATATTTAGTTTTTACTATTGAATAATTAATCACGAAATTTATCACATTATTTTTTCATTAAATTATGGTACAATTCGGCACATACTTTGCAGTCCACCGAGTTATACCTACCGTATTTCCTCGAAATACCCCCCTCGAAATACCCCCCCCCCCTCGTTTGACCCCCCCCCCCTCTCGGGACCACTATGAAACAATCACCCCCCCGCTCGAAATACCCCCCCCCCCAAATTGAGTGTAAAAGGAACGTACATGACAATAACTGTAGTTTGTGTTCTGTGTACTGCAGAACACACGTTAAAACAATGTCGGTGTCACGTTAGAACAGTGTACATACCATCTACATACTAATATTAGTGTACAGAACCTTATAAATGGCGGTTTTTGTTGCATTTTTCGACGTCTGCGTACGTTTCAGACGACAATTTCGTACTTGGTTTTCAAAAATTTTCTTGTGAAATAATAACCCCCCCTCGAAATACCCCCCCTCGTTTAACCCCCCCCCTCTCGTGACCACTATGAAACAATCACCCCCCGGGGGGTATTTCGAGGAAATACGGTAGATATAATATAATAATTCGATTGGCTTCTTTCAAGAAAATGAATTGTTGCATTTTTGATCAGGGAGCAAAAGCCTTCCACGATTTTTTTGCCTGCCTAATATTTGGTTTTTTTTATAAGTTGCTTCCATTGTGATATAGTTTCCTTGCAAAGGTAGTGAGACCAGTGTGCAGAGTTGTGCTCAATTTAATTGTTGTACATAATTTAGCGATGGAAATGCACAAAATGCGCCAGACAACGATAGCGCGCGGGCAATGGCGCCATTTTACCTGAAATCTACCATAAAAACGTTTTCGTGGCACGTTATCTAAAAATTGGCACAGAATTTATCATTTTGTGAATTTATTCATCAGATTATGACATTCAGTCCACTCAGTATAGTTACTGGTCTGGGACGTGGTTGTTTCATTCTTCAACGAAAACTGTACTTGAATATAATAGCAGACTGTCTTTCAGTTCTTACTTTGTTGCTGTTTGTTTTGTGATTCTCTTAAATTTGTAGTTTTTGAGTTGGTTGCTTGTATGTTTACACCGAAATTGTGCATAAATACCTCCGTACGATAAGTTGTCAGCCAAAAATGCGTTTCCTTCTGCATTATTTACGGTGTATTTAAGTTTTTTTTAACTGTCAGAAACAACCCATTTTTTAATTGTCAGAAACAAACCATTTTTTTAACAACAAAGTTTCATTTTTCAAGCAACCAAATTTTTACATAGCGTCATATTCTTGACTTGCAAGATAACATGTAAAAATGTAAAATCAGTGTGTCAGTTGAGATCAGGTGCTAAGTTTGGTTGGCCCGACGTTTTTATCGGGCAGCCCGATTCGTTGTGCCCTACAGTGTGGCAAAGAATGTAAAGTGTCAGACAGTTTTTCAAGAGTCATGAAAATGCCAAATTAAAAAACAACAACCTTTCACTCTTCACACGACGCAAGGGCGAGAACTCGCTGCGCATGTAAACCCGGTGCACATGTAGACCCGATGATCGGGGGGCTAGTGACATATCCAGTATTTTTGAGCGGGGCGCTGTTTGTTTACTGAGCTCGGTCAACGGGGGGAGGTGTTGGCTCAACCCCCCGCCTCAAATTTTACCTTCATGGTGACGGATGGCGTCATAGCGCTGGCGCCAATAATCGCTGATATGTATGTAAATATATCTACCTAAGTACATAAATATCGAGCGACCGGCACGCTATTCAGTGTATTTTGTAGAGAATGGACAGTACGAGGACCTATTTATTTAACATACATCAGTATGATGGAAAAATATGGGAAATTTGGCTTACATGTGCACCGGGTTTAGATGCGCAGAGACACAGACCCGACGCAAGACATTCGCCTGACATTTTACATGACATCTCACTCTGTGCGGAATTGGATTGACATTGTAAACACAACACAATTGATGAGTGAAAACAACAGAAATTACTAGGCTGCCCGACAAAACTTGTCGGGCCAGAGGGGTGCATGACAACATAAAGGCATGACTTTACGTGTTTTAGTGTCTCCTGGGCAGCGGGTCGACGTGTCTCTTCATTGAAGCCAGTTTTCCTTTGTCGCTGTCGCGGATTTCCTTGGGTGATAGCGGTGGCCCTGCGTTTTGTTATATAGACCAAGCCGAAAAACTTGAACAAACTCAAATACAAAAAAAACAAGCTACGGCTACTGTTTTTTACATTTTGATTTTGTTCAAAGTTTTTTTTTAGATGTTTTTCAACTTGGGTCTGTTTCGTCCGTAATTATCTGCCGTTTTGCCTCTGGAATTCGATCAGATGGGTACCTATTCAAGGGTACTTTTTCACAACCGGCTTGGAAATATTTGATCCGTATTTTGATGTTACTAGGGTGTAAATTGTGCAACTTACCGTGTCTGATTCGCGGCGAGTGCTCGTGCGGCCAGCCTGAGTTGCTATCCATGCTCGCCTGCAATGTGATTGGAATGGCTAGTTTCTGCAACTTTTGTCCGTTTTCTACTCTCAGCACCTCTTTTTGTATGTACCGTATATCCTCAAATAAATTGATGTCCTCCCCTCTGAAAACTCCCTCGAATGACTCCCCTGTTAGCCTAGTGTGGAAAAATACTCCCCGTGGGTCTTATTCGAGGATATGCGGTATAAGGCATTTGAACATTTCACTTAACTTTACACTTTTTTGCCTGCACTTTTGCCTTAGAGGCCCGCCCACCCTGGAAAAATTGTTGCCATTCATAAATCCGAAGAACGGTTTACTACCCAAATACTCAACACCCGCTAAGGTCTAATCCCCACTTTGCTTTCGGGTGCCGTTTCATTCCATCAACACCCCCAACGCTTGGCGAATCACCCCTCAAACACCCCCCCCCACCCCACCTGCAGCATGGGCTGCCTCTGCCCTCCAGGGCTGTGCGGCGACAGACTGGGGTTGCCGTGGCCGGCGCCCATGCCCAGCCTGCCCATGCGCTGCGTCACGCTGCTCGTGTTCGCCGACAGCAGCGACGAGTCGCTGTCGTCCGGCCGCCCTCCGCTGCTGGAGCCCTTGGCCCGCCGGCCGGCTGAGGGTTGTCGCGACTGGCGAGAGCCTGGGGGGGTTTGGGGGTCATGAGCAACGATGGGTAAGTTCTCCAAAAAAAAACACTTTCTGTGTTTTGAGTTTTTCAAAAATGAATACCTGTGTTTTGAGTTTTTTTCTTGAAAAAAACTTGAGTAACTCTGTTTTTATTTCTGTGTTTTTTGTAAAAACTCGAGTTTTTTGAGTTTTTTCAAAAAAAAACTCGAGTTTTTTTCCAAAAAATTCGAGTTTTCCCCAAAAAAATTTTGATTTACAGCATTTTGATCGGGAAACAGTGGTTTTCTTATAAAATAATGGTTTTGCACATGTTTGAACCCCACATAACATTTGTGTATAAGTGTCAAAAAAGTCCTTAAAAATGTCCACAATGAGGACATCAACATCACAACACCAGCAACAAAATGCCCAGAAACAACAATTTACGCAGTACTCCAAAATTCTTCAATGGATGTGCACTGTATGGAAGACTACGGAATTGATTTGAACTACAATTACCATATTACCTCAAATACCCCCATGGGCATTATTATTTCGTCAGAAAGTTTTGTAAGGATCATAGAAAATAGTAGGCATTTACGTACCCAAAACAGGTTATAAATGCGTACAAACAGGATATATTTGAAATAAACATGTAGTCAGCTACACAACCTAGTACAGTCTATGTGTAGCTGCGATGCAAATTAGCAGTAATAAATACATCATGTACATTGGATACATGATGTAGATCATCTTGGAGGGGGGTATTTCGAGGGGGGCAGGGCTTATTATTTCACCAGTCCATTTTGAGTGAAGTTAATTCAAGGGGGGTTTATTCAAGGTAATAAGGTATACTTAAATGTCAAAACATAAATTGTCAAATCCACCATGAGATGTGCATGCCATCTTTAATTTCTTTTTTGTACCATTATAAAATATGAATACATTATGTACATATTTACATACTATAGATGCTTATCTTATTATGTTCAGTTTAACTGAATTAATGTGCATTCAACCACTTCGCTGAAAAAAACACAAAAACTCAAAAAACTTTTCTGTGTTTCCGTGTTTCTGTGTTTCTGTGTTCTCCAAAAAAAAACTCATTTGAGTTTTGAGTTTTTCAAAATTTATGAGTTTCCGTGTTTCTGTGTAAAACAAAAACACAGAAACTCAATGAGTTTCTGTGTTCAATTTCTGTGTTTTTTCCATCGTTGGTCATGAGTGCATGGTTGATTTTTTTTTTATTGCAATTATTTATTGGTTTGCCGGCTCATCGGTTTTGTGGTGTGGGGGATGGAGAGATTTTTATCATGGTTCTTTATATCAAGGTGGATTTCGATTAGTTACGCTGACAGTGCCACGTCCCTCGACGCCAGTGTCTTGGCGCTGGCATCCACCCAAACTAGCAGTTCCGGGTACAAATCCGCAGAGCCATAACTTTTTTCTAGGAACTTTTTCTACACATTCATTATTTACATTTTGCTTTTGTGGACATCATATTTGCTTACCCTCTGTTAGACGAGTGGGGTAAGACCTTTTAGACATGATCAAGTTGTTTTGTCCAATTAAATAATTCCCCCTTGAATAGTTTCCCCCTCAAAAAAGTAAAAACGAAGGGGTAAAACGCATATTCGCGCGCGAGTTTTCCTCTTTACCGTGAGCTTTACTGCAGATCAGCCCAATTTTGGTGTCACATTATCATAAGGCCCAGAAACATGTGCGCCCTAGAAAAAAACTGCCCCCAAACCCCACCCGTATGCCTAGACCCGGTAGCGACAGCTCTTACAATATGCCGCTCTGTATTCGTCGCATGCGACTCGACCTTCTCAGCCCTGCGCTGCGCCGGCGACTTGTCCCCGTCGGGCGGCTGGCCGCACCTGCTGCCGCCGCCGCGCTGCCCTTCCGCCCGGCTGCCTGCGTGGGCATGGTGGGTGGGAGATGTGACATCTCAGGCAAAGTGTCAAAAGTCATGTAAAATGTTCAGGAAAATGACTTGTGACACTTGGATGACATTTTTCAGGGTCTGATTTCAGGGTACTGCCACTGCAACCGAAATACAATGGGGTGATCATTTATTTGCTGGAAATGTTTCAGGGTCTGATTTTATAGCACTGTCATTGCAACCGCAATACAATGGGGTAATCATTTATTTGCTGGACAGTTATTTGGGAGGAAGTGATTTGATCCTCACTCACATACTTGAAACTTATGACAAAAAATAAATGATTACCCCACAGAAAATCTCTCTAGTACGAAATTCTGGTGAAGAAAAGCTTCTCTGGGTTTCGAGACTTAGGGCTGCATGAGACCCTGGGGTAGTGATGTAAAAGTGCCATGGCGCTAGCGCCAAAGCAAAAAGCGCCATGGCGCTTTTGGCGCTTGGCGCTAACGTGCTGTGGCGCCATGCCCATGACAGGCGCCTGGCGCCAAAGCAAAAAGCGCCATGACGCTTCTGGCGATCGGCGCCAATTTGGCGCTGGGGGTCGTAAAAGCACCATGGCGCTTTTTACATCACTACCAAGGGGGCAGTCCCAAGCCCTGTAAAGTGTAAAGCAAAGTGTCAAATGTAAATTCAAATGCAAAGTAAAGTGTCAATCAAAACAAAAAGAAAAGATTTTATTACTTTGCATGACAATTGACAGTTTACTTTGCATTTGATTTTACATTTGACACTTTACGTTAGACTTTACAGGGCTTGGGGCTGCCACCTGAAGCCACACTCACTTTGTCTGCTGCCTTGGCGGGAATCGCGTCCATAAGACGAGGAAGGCCTGCGGCGGGTTGTGGCAGACATCACTGAAAAATCGCCCTGCACAAAAATCGTTTAATTCTGTCGCACAGCATTTTGAGTGATCGATTAGATATATAGCTTCATAGGTAATTATGCGTTTGGGCAGTGAACTGGTTTAGGCCATATTTATAAGGTCGTTCTGAGATTCTGCTGTGAGACGGCAGGAATATTTAGCTTTAAAAGTTAATTGAGCTGGAAGTAAGTGTGTTCGCTGTGTTAGCTGACTGGAAATTATTTACATACAAGGCAATTGCGTGTTCTGCTACTTTGGCCGTTCCCGTGCACTCTAAAATGTCAGAAGAAGTCTGTCAAGTACGTAACAAATTTCCCGGTGCAATGAAAAATGTGGAAAAAAACGTATTGTCGGTAGAATGTCAGAAGCCCGGTAAATTTTTTTAGCATTGCACCGGGGAAATTATTACTGTATTATTTTACCGGGCTTTTGACATTCAGCCGACAAAACGTTTTTTCACATTTTTCAGAATGCGGGATTCTAAGTAAAAGCAAAATCTAATCGACTAGAGACATCATTCTGGTAAATACCTCATTCAAAAGGGTTCTCCAAATTTTTTTAAATGTCGATTGGAAATTAGTAGGGCAATGGTGCTACTAGCCATCCAAGCAATAAACAGCCGACAGCCAAAATGGGACGCCCTAAAACTGGTTAAGCTGAGATTACAGATCACGATTTCATCCAACCATTGACGTAAAATGTAAAATTAGTTCCCTGACGTAAAATTAAATATAAATATGACGTAGAATGGGAAAAAATTGAATTTTTCAATTTGCTCTAGCTGTGGCTGATAACACTCAGTATTGGTCACAATTAAGGTACTGATACATCAATTTTTTTATGGATAATATGAGACCCGTGGCATCATCCACATTCACTTAAATTAATTTTACGTCATCATTTTACGCGGAGCTGTAATCTCAGCTTTATAGACGCTGTCAAAAGTTGCCGGAGTGCATAGTTAGCCCCCAATTATTGGAGCTCGTGCGAATGGAGTCTGTAAATAATCGTATCTACAACTGATCTACGTCCAATCCAAGTTTCTATTATACTTCAAAAGATTAACAGGACAATTTTTGCAGCTATAAAAATATTTTTTCGAAAGCTTTCGGGCGGTGTGCTCAGGTCTGGTTGCGTAGCACTGCGTAATTTGCGCGTACGGACTTTTCACGGAAATCTACCATAAGCTATCTGAATAATGAGACAATATTTGAAAAAGTTGCCATCACATTTACATTCATTTCTCTAGACTTCGGGAAATCGGCAGACACTATCACATGAATTTGTTAACCAAATTATGGTAACTTACTGTGCAAAACATGCGATCCGCTCTGTATATATTGTTAATATTTTGCATGTGCATATAGCGTGTACTTCAGGTAGACAGCTTAACGAGCGCCCCTTCAGCGCACGGAATCTATACATAATACCGAGCTGATTTCTATGTGGGGTACGGGCTAGAGTGGCACCTGGCTGGTGCCAATTTCTGAATTGGACAAGTGACAAGAAAAGTCTGTGCTAAAATGATGGCAGACCCTCTGGAAAAAGTCATGTAAACTGTCAAGTCAAGTGTCAAATCTCATGACAAATATGGTACACATTTGTCAATTGTCATGCAAAGTGTCAGGCAGTATCAATTGAAATGCAAAATCCAGTAATAAAATCTTTTTTGTTTTTTTTTCAATGGGCATTTTACATGATAATTGACACTTGACTTTATACTTTATAGGGCACTGTACTGCCCCCTGGTTTGAGCGAGGTGGGGGAAAATAAACCTTCCCTCGAAATATCCCCTACCGAATGAGTGTCATGAAACATTCGGCTATCACCACAGAGACTAAAATTGGGTTGTATGGAAAACGGAAACAAAGTACAGCTGCAAGAACCTTAAAACTGTGTCACGGACATATCTAGAGTATCAGTTAATGTAAATATTTAGGCGCATTGGCAGCAGAGTTGGAAAAACGTATTTACGTTTACCCAAAATACCTGGTTATTCGGGTATTTATACTTACGTTTACGTTTACGTTTTCAAAAAATACCATTACGTTTTGTTACGTTTTCCTGGCCAAAATACCCGGGTACCAGAGAAAACGTCAAAAAACATTATTTGAGAAAACATTTAATAACTTATTCTCAGAAATGCACTTTCAAACTATGTGTAAAAGGTCCCAAAGGAATAGACAGAATGCTTTCTGTTCGTACTCTGCAACACTCACCTATGTAAATATGTACACAAAAAATACCATTTAGGTATTGAAAATATTAGAACTGAATTGAGGTGGGTGTTCATTGCACGGTCTGTGTGATCGTTTTGTGAATGCTGATTTGGTGCACGCTGGTTTTACCCATCAATCAAATGTCTTCAAAATAAATTGCATACTGAACTGTCAATGAATGAGTCTGGTGATGACAACAATCAATGCACGATGCAACAAAACAACATTTCATCACAGTGACATCCCAAAACTGTCTCATTTTTTGTGGTGATAATCACAGCATCACTGTCTCATTTTTTGTTCATCCAAAAATTCACTATTTTTCATCCCTCTAGATCCAATAAAAGCAGATAATGTGGGTGGAGATCATAGGAACAACCGTAATGTTGTAAAAACATGGCTTTCTATGTCCTCTCAGAGTGGAAGCACTTAATAAAATCTTTATGTTTACGTTTTATTTTACGTTTAGAAAATACCTTACGTTTTAGTATTTATACTTTTGATTTGGAAAAGGTATTTACGTTTACGTTTATGTTTTCCAAAAATACCAGTATTTGTACAACTCTGATTGGCAGGTGCAATTTCACCAAATAGATACACACATGATCGCGTAGCAACGGCTGCGTTCAGTTTCTATTTTACTGAGCCTTGGTTCAGCTGATACCGTATTTCTTCTTATAGAAGGGCGCCCTTCTTTTTTTCGTCAACTTTTTTACCCGCCCTTCTATTGCACCCGCACTTCTATTGGAGACGCCCTTCTATTGGAGACTGCCCTTCTATTTTTCTATTTCGCCATCTACGCGAATTTTTTTCATGTTCTGCCAAAGTTTTTCAAAGTGATGCCAGAGACAGTTCATAGAATGATGATTTTGTAGAGTCCGTTAAACATTTGATGTAAAAATAGCACCAAAAGAATGGACAAAAGCCACTAAAGTACAGTGTCCACTGATATTTTTATTTTTTCATGCATTTGGCACAATTCCAGCACTTACTGTACCTTCTATTGGAGACCGCCATTTGGCACAATTCCAGCACTTACTGTACCTTCTATTGGAGACCGCCCTTCTATTTATTTTGTGGCCCAAATTAATTCCAAAAAATGTACCTTCTATTGGAGACGGCATTCTATTGGAGGCCCGCCCTTCTTCTAGAAGAAATACGGTAATGCGTGATAAGTGCGCGCACAAGCTTGTAAGCTGATTTTGCACATCACTTTGCTTGCAATCAAGCAAATGGCATGGATGTAGTGTTAAAATAAGTAAATCAATTCTCAGAGACAAAAGACGCCAAGCGCCAGGCTTTTTGTTCCTGTCGCCGGAACAATAATTGTGGAAAAATTGGAATAATTGTGGAACAAAGATATGAGTGTTGCAAAGGTTTATAAAGCCAGAGTTACAGCACAACGATAAATAGAAGCTGAAGTGACAAATACATGTTACCGCAAACTCGATTACACAAGAACGCTTGGAGATTCCCATCAACGAGAAATGTTTCCGACAATTAGCTAAATTTTAAATTTACTGTTTTTTGATAATTTTGAGACATGACGTAGATATCGGTCAGTCCTTTCAACAATTTAGGGATGGAAATCTCGAAGCGTTCTTGTGTAATCGCGACAATTTTCGGCGACATGTATTTATCGCTTCAGCTTCTATTTATCGTTGTGCTGTAACTCCGTCTAGCAATTGAATGCCGGCCCAATCCCGCAAGTTCGAATTAACAAAAAATTTGACCAGTAGAATTTTTTTAGTAAAATAAGAAAGGTGACCGGAAAATTAATAAATAGTTAGAAAGTTGACGTGGTAAATGATAGGTGACGGGTAATTGGTAGGTGAATTTGCAAAAAACGTGGACATCCGTAAGTTCACTTGACACTTTATTGTCACCGCAACTTTTCTCCCAATTTTTTTGTAATTCGACGCATTTCGACAGCCCGCGATTTCCCCGTTAATTTCTTCTTCCTTTCCCAAATTGAACATTGATAAGCTGCCTACATCGACATCCCGACGCCCAAAACCGACCCTACTGAATAATAATATGAAAAAAATTATGATAATGTCTGGAAAAATTGGATTCTGATAATGTCTGGAAAAATTGGAAATTCGAATGTGCCTACTGAAAATTATCAAAGTTTCGACGTGGTGCCGATAGATTTCGGGTTCGAAAAACTCAGTCAGGACGAAATATGGGAGGAGGAAACCTTAGGAGATGAGTGCGTTCCGAATGGAATTTTTTTAGCCCGGTACGGTTTTTCGGGAAGCCCAACATACCGTATTTGCTTGAATAATCCCCCTCGGGGAAAAAATGTTTCAAACTGTAAACAGCAGGTTGATTGAGGGGAAATTATTCAGGGGGGGGTCATTTTTTCGTCGGTAGTCTTACATGGGGGAGCTATTCGAGGGGGTAATTGTTAAATACTCGAATATTAAATGTTAAAGGCGAATACGGTATGTGCTTCCGCTCGTAAACTTACGCACCACTGACCAATTCTGAACATTCGCTAGGGGTCGGAAAAGCGCCGTGGCGCTTTTCACATCACTACTCCTAACGTAAAATCCCCCTGAAATTGATCTAGCGTATAAAAAACCATCCATCCTCGAATTACCCCCCCCCCCTCGAATTGCGCCCCAGTAGAAAAACTTCAAAACCATGTAAGATGGCAGTCAGTGGCGGTGTGCCTGGCGCTGGTGGCGGGCAGCGTGCTGGCCGTGCTCTCGCTGCACCTGGGGCTGCGGCTGCGCGCCCGCCTACTGCTGCGCGCTTTGCGACGACAGGATGCGGTGACTGTTACTGTGAATAGTCAGGTCGGGCTGGCTGATGGGGGGCGGTCGTGTAAAGTAAAGTCAAGTGTCAATTGTCACGTAAAAAGTCAATAACAATAGTTCGAATTTTCGAATCTTTTTTTGCCATCGTTAGTTGTCGGGCGTTAACCAAAAGATACTCCAGTGTAAAAAGTGATGTAAAATGTAATGCATAGATATGCAATAACATTCTTACATTTCGAATGTAAAATGTCATGCAAAATGCAAAAATGGCAGATTGCGGAAGTAGCCTCTGACCAGGCCACTTTTTTAGAACGAGTAATATCCTACTTTGTGATCAATATGAATTTCCCCACAAGAGAAAAGTGTGAAAAACGGGGGGGGGGCTTGAGCCGCTATCGATTATTCCCCACGGTCGCAGGCGACGCAAGGTGGATCGAGCGTGATCGTTAGCGCCGCGCAGTCGGGCAAGACACAAACAAGTGCCCAAGAGCGGGAACAAACTGCAGCCGGGCAGCAAGAAGCCGTTGTGGCGAACCAAGACGACGCCAAAGTCGGTGGCATTCTGTGATTGCTGCACCAGCCATCAGTGCAGCGGGTGTAATACCCAACCCACCCCATAAACGCAGCCGGCCCAACAGCAGTGAACAAGCATGGGATACTATTGATTTCGCGCAGCCACACTATTGATTGGCGTTTCGTCCTTGAAATACACCCCTCTGAATTAAACCCCCTTGAAATACCCCAGGTGTTTCCGAGCTGAAATCAAATAACCCCCCTCGAAATACCCCCCGTCTGGAATGATGTCCATCACGTATGCAACGTATTGATGGATCCCATGCCGATTTGCATCGCAGATACACATACCGTATTTCTTCGAATAGAAGGGCGCCCTTCTATTTTTTGTCAACTTTTTATCCCCCCTTCTATTGGAGACGACCTTATATTGGAGACCCGCCCTTCTATTAGAAGAAATACGGTACGCTAATTTGTGTACAGATATCTATATTAGCGTACCGGGTTTTAGTGATGGAATGACGCCATGGCGCTGGCGCCATTTGAGGGCGCCGCGCCATGGCGACATTGACGCTTGGCACCCTCTTCATGTGGCGCCTGGCGCCCGCTTTCTGAAAGGCGCCATGGCGCCCTTTTCCCGTGGCGCCCTGCCCAAAAAGGGCGCCAAAATGGCGCCAGCAGGGTTTAAAGGTGAGTAAACGTGAGCGACAACGTAATTCAAAAAATAAAAGAAAAGAGAAAAAGCGCGTGCGTGTGCGTGGTTGTCTGATATTCGCCGTAAAAATGGGCTACGCGGTTCGAGTGGAAAAAAATATTCCGTCCTACGGTTCATCAGAGAGGGTATTGAGAGGGTGTTTAGTGTCTGTAGGGGTGTGATTGATGTGCGCACCGACTGCCTCAATGCCGAAAGTTTGGAGGCATGTACTCTCGTCAGCACAACTTGGATATTTGCAGTGAATGTTTTGCTTTGTCAAATGCAGAGTTGTTAAAAATACTGAACTTTTTTGAAAGTAAATGTAAACATAAAGTATTTATAAAGTATTAAGTGGGTATTTACTCTAAAAAATAATGTAAAAATCAGTATCTTTTTTGATGTTCACTCTTGAATACATTAAGAAATACTTATCAGGGGAGAAAACACATTTTTGGTCATTTTTTCTATTTTTTTCACTTTCTGTCTGGAAAAACCACATTTTCTGCCCCCTTAAAATACGTTTTCCGTACTCACGTACTTTCACAACATACGCGTGTAAGTGAGTACCGGTATTTTTTGGGAGGAAACGTAAAGGTATTTACGAAGTACGCGTTTATGCGTATTTTTCGAGTAAACATAAATACGTTTTAACAACTAACGTTTCCATCACAAACGGGTATATAAACTTACGTGTACGATGTAAGTCTATATACCCGATATTTCCCGATATATACTATTTTCTAACGTTTATTACCAGTGAAAGAGCGTTCTCTTTACTATGAATTTCATGATAATTTCTGACGAATAGTCCCCCCCCCCTCGAAATACCCCCCTCGAAATTTCCACACTGAAAAAATAAACCCATGGGGGTATTTCGAGGAAATACGGTATGTAGCTTGTGATATGGACTATTCGCACAATCCAGCTAGGTGTCAATCGAGTCCTACGTAAAGTGTAAATTTAAAAAATCTGACAAATAATTTGCCAAATGTCAGGAAAATGTAAAACGCGCGGAACATTTTTTCACAGCACACCCAATGTCTTATAGGGCCCACACACACTAGTTGACATCGCAAATTCGTGTCAACTCAATGTCAACTAAATAACACAAAAAGTTTCTAAAAAGCAGTGCACTTAACAGAAACAATGAAAATGAAGTGTCATGAATATAAAATTAACTTTGATCTATCAGATAGGTAAGTTGCAATCTCATAATTCACTAAAATTTTGTTGACACGAATTCAGTTGACATCCGGCGTGTGTGGCGCCATATTGACAAACGACAATTTATTTGACAAATCTTATCTGATACTACTTCGTACGATTTTATAAGGATACTAGTAGCCCCATAAAGGGAAGATTACTGTACTGCACCGTTAACTGCCGATGATTTTTCTGATATTTATTACTGCGTCGAACCTTATTACTGTTTAACGGTTTTATACATACAAGAATTACCGTACCCTACCAGCACCGAATCGTGTACCAAACTGGAACCGAAAAAAATTTACTTTACGTTTTCTGTACTCAGGGGGTGAGTAAAAAATAAATACGTTACGTTTACGTATACTTTTAAAGTTCGGTACATTCAACAACTCTGTGCTACACTAGATGCAATTAGAGAAAAATATATTTGGTCCGGCTGAAAAGTCCCCGGGCAGTGCTCGCCATGCGCGCTAGGGGTAAGCTACGGTCATAAAATTTTGACAGGTTAGGATATCAGGTGTTTTGAGTTTTCACCTACAATTTCACCCCTCTAGCTCCACCCACTGTGGAACTGTGGGTGTTACAATTTCGGTCATTTTGTACTGATGTACAAATAGTGCTCTAGCTCAATGCTGCTTTAAGTTGTGATCATGAAACTTTGGCTAGTGTAAGTCACCAGTGTTGGCAATGTGCCAGCACTAACCAAGTTAGTTATGATATCATAAGCCTCGTCCATATTGTCATTACTGTCACTACTCTCACATCCAAATTCATCATTCTGCCTCTACAGTTGGTTAATACAGGTTAATACAGGATGCATTTTGCATGCACACTGCTGTTGAACACAGGTAATGTGTCCACTACAGATTAGTAATGAAACATGGGGAAATTTTATTCACATGATTCATATACTGCACATTTCAAAACAACATTAAAATCACTGCAATACAACATGATCTCAGCTGGTCACCAAAAACATCATCACAGTTCCCACGTTTCTTGCACATCACCCTGACATGCACATTAATTTTACCTTAATATCAATGATGTTGATGAAAGTGTTGAATACTATCAGCACATTGCCAACACTGGTGGCTTACACTAGCCAAAGTTTCATGATCACAACTTAAAGCAGCATTGAGCTAGAGCACCATTTGTACATCAGTACAAAATAACCGAAATTGTAACCCACACAGTTCCGCAGTGGGTGGAGCTAGAGGGGTATAATTTTAGGTGAAAACTCAAAACACCTGATATCTTAACCTGTCAAAATTTTATGACCGTAGCTTACCCCTAGCGCGAATGGCGAACACTGCCCGGGGACTTTTCAGCCGGACTAAGTACAATGATGAAATACACTGCAAATTCTCAAATTAAGCCCCCGTGTTATCCATTTTTAATCACACCATTCAGCACTTCCCAAGTCTGAACCTGCAGACGAGAAACAAAACGGCGCACGAAAATTCACATAATCAATGATAAATCACATGCGAACAACAAGCCACCGCATGATTCGATTTTCAGCAGCGACGCACCACCTACAAAATCTTGTCGCGTACAAAATCACTCATGATATTTGTTCCATTATCAAGATCTTCGCACGCGGTGGGAAGATACTGGCATTTTTTATGAGGAAAGTGGAAATACAGGTTTTTTAAAATTATTTTGAAATCGGAGGTTCTTCAAATTTTGGGACAAAGTGAGATAAAAACGTTCCAATTTCTTTTAAAATTTAAATTTTATGTGAAATAAAAAAACGAATGCGATGCGATTTGTCAGCACATAAAAAAGTTATTATTTTGAAGAAATGTAAATGAATAAGCAAGTGTTTTCAGGGAACTGATTGATACACAGACGCGTGTATTTCAGACACATTAAATTAATTCTTGACACTTTTTTGGATTCTGTCACATGGACGCGTCACAACATCGGTGGGCACCTTGTTTGCATCGCGGCGGCACTGCGTAAAAAAGGAATTAGAATTAATCACTGCTCGGCTGCGCTTTTTTTTAGGACCATGCGGGAACGTCACAATTTGGACTGGAAAAGCTCGATCCTGCGCCAATTGAACGTACACTCACTCAAAATGTCACACAAGTTTATGAACTTCTGGGGGCATTGTACAGGGTCTGGGACAGGTACTCTCTGGTTTACTTGACACTTTGACGCTTTCGATGTGCGTGAACGGATTCGAAGGCAGGATTCGGTATTTATACGAAGTGACACCCGCTTGGACCAAAGTGAACATGTCGAAAATATCTGGCCGTAAAGCATCACATTTTCACGTTTTTTAGTTCCGTTCATGCGGCCACAGCAAAGCACATGGCCGACGAATGAGTAATGATAATTGTGCAGCCAGGAACAAGTTCTTCACGATTTCAGGCAGATTGCCATTTCAGGTAGATTGCCAAGAAGCAAGCAAGAATTGGAGGTGCCAAACAAAAGTAATAAACAGCACCTTGTTGAATAACATTATTTTGCCTATCATATAAATATCTTTCCTTTCCTTTTTTGATTTTAAGGACGCCACTCTATTGTTTCACGAATTATTCGGGGGGAGAGGGGCAAATCAAAAATTACAAATCTATACCGATCCCCGAACACTTTTCACTTGACAATGACAAAACCTGCGACCGCACCCAGACGCGTCAAATGGCGCCGCGAAAACACGGGATAAAATCTCAAACTTTTTGTCTTATCTCTCGCCGGCATCAAAGCGGCGATCGCCGCCGCGCCGCCGGCGCCCGGAAAACATATTTAAGCGGGCGCGACGCGCAGCGGAAGAGTCATTGCCGCGCGTTGAAATCGACAAGGACAAATCGAACAGCCACCCAGTGCGACCGCAGCGAGATGGGCAACATACTCGAGAAGTGACTTACATTTTGGTTACTACCGCATTTCCTCGAATTAAGCCCAGGGGGTTTATTTTTTCAGAGTGAAAATTTTGAGAGGGGGGGCTTTTTCGAGGTTATTTTTATTATTCCCAAGAACTTTTCGGTTTCGTCGAGTGCGTTGTCTAGAGCAGGTAGGAGCGTGCGCACTCCCAAACGGAATGACCTGGTTCGAAGTTGGAAAACACGTACAATAGTTACAACGTACAACCCCGTCTTACAGTACTCACAAAGCCGTAGGCTCCCTAGGCATGTAGGTAGACCCTTGCAAAGGTTTCGCATGGGGGGGGGGCTGCCAGCTAAATCGGCTAGCTACCGTATTTCCTCGAAATACCCCCCCCCCTCGTTTGACCCACCCTCTCGAGACCACTATGAAACAATCACCACCCGCTCGAAATACCCCCCCCCCCAGATTGAGTGTAAAGAGAACGTACATGACAAATACTGCAGTTTGTGTTCTGCGTAGTATTTCGAGGAAATACGGTATCTATATAAACCGGAGGCCCGCTCAGATATCTGACCCGAGGCAAATTTTTGGTCGACTGTCCCGAGCCCCAGCCCCCCTTAACTGTTCAGTTATCTATTTCAGTTCACTCGAAGTTGTTAATTCTTGTTCCATTTAGCTATTTTGTGGCGAGAATTGACTATTTTAGGAAGGCTTTGCCCATTGTCGGCTAAATTTCACCTACATGCCTAGCGGGATCACATGTCTACAGGCACAGGGTCGTCACAAACCAAACCCCCCCCCCCCCAACTTTACAGAATGTCGGAAGCCGACGAGAAAATAATGACCGGCTTCTCCGAACGTCTGAAAAAGTGCGAGAAACTGTCGAGTGCAGAGGAAGCCCAGGCGAAGGGCATATCGGAGAAGTACAACTATGACTTTGACCTGATCAAGAACAGGGCGACCAGCATGGGCAACTGCACCGCCTGACCACGCGAGAAAACTACGATTCCTGAAGCACTGGACCGGGCCCGTAGTGAAAAACATATATAGAGTTTCAGAATATTAAAACGTTTTTACTAAGGTATATCTATAATTATTTATTGATGTATTTTGATTTCATTTCTGTCTCCATACACAAATATCGAGCAATAATTTTTAGCTATTTTTTATATATATTGCTACCATGTAGAGTTGTGTAATGTGTGAAAGATAAAGCGCTGATGGTTTTAACTTAACTTTTTTAACACTTCAGAGGTGATTATCTATTTTTTATCTTTTATTTTTAAAATTTTTATTGAAATTTAATTGAAATTTAAAAAAATTTTATCTATAACTTCTCGTTGCGTGGCATTATCTACTAAAAATGACCATTTATTTACATTGATACTTAAACCCAGAAGAGTATATAAATAAGTCTAACAAAACATTATGATAAAATGAACACAAAGTCAAGGACCAGTATAAAAGCATATTTACAAAACACCCAAAACCAGATAGGAGGAATACTCATGACAGCCACACAAAACCCCCTCCAAATACAACAAAAGTTAGCTCATTCAGCGGCATCATAAATCCACACCAAAACATTCATCGTCTCACGCGGCGAGCATGGCCGCGAACACGAGCAGGGGCCGGGCGTCGCGCTTCTCGTCGCCCAACAGCGATTCGGAGCTGCCGCTCTGGCCCAGCGACGGCGGCACGGTGCCCACCAGGGACCACTGCACGCAGTCTTCGAAGGTCAGCTGCCAGCCGCGCACGCTGCGTGGGCTTGGGATTGTGGCGACCCACAACCGACACACTAGTTGACATGCGTGTCGACTAGTGTGCGCGCCTCCTCCGCATCGATAAACACTCAAAAACCGACCATTCGGGGGTGGCGGCGGTGTGGCCCTTGCCGTTGTCGAACTGCACGTTGCGCAGCCGGAGGGCGTGCCGCATGGGGTAGGTGCACGGGTCGCCCACGGCCACCTGCAGCCACACCTGACCGACGTCGCTGGGGCCCTGCGCATCACAGCCAATGGTGAAGCGTATTGAGGCAGTTTGAGTAGCATATTGCAATATACACATCTTGACCTTTTAAAAGTGTGTCGGTTAAAGTGTGTCTTGGTGTTGGTATTTGTGATATTTGATGGGTCAAAAGTTTTGATAGCAAATGTCAGAGAAATATTTACGATACCTATGCAGTTGCAAAAGTGGATAGGAAAATGGGAAACCGACACGCAAGCCGAACTCCACCATGTCGCGCTGCTGTGCCGGCCGGACCTGCGCGGTTGTAATTTTCCATACAGCATCACTCATATTTAATTGCCGAGGATTTGAAGGAATAAAAAATACATGAAACATTCAGCTTACAACACAGCACGTGCAACCAACGCGTTTTAAATTGTGTCACACACATAGACACAAGTCACGCCATTAAGAAGGCCCAATGCCAATTACTCAGTGTCAGGTGAAAGTGAAAACTGATAAGTGTCCACAAAACGTGACATAATCAACGGAATGTCATGTGATAAACGGTGTCAGGTTATTCTAGCCTCCACTCACAATTTGACCCCATCGTCAGCACCGTCAACGCCACTTATGTATACCCAGTGGAGCGCATACTTTGCTCGGAATCCTACAATAATTTAATGAATAAAATCTTGTGATAAATTTCGTAATCAATATTTCCACTGTAAAAACGAAATATTATGATAAAAAACTGTTGGTTCACTATTCAGATTGGTTACGGTAGTTTTCCATGCAAAGTGTGATATCCGCCGAGCATACAACAGAACCATTCAAGCCATTCCCCTCAACAAAAACACCCAAACTAGGTCACCAACACCAAAAATCCCACCATGCACTCACCCGCACCGTCGGCGCATAGTCCTGCAGCACTCCGAGCAGCTCGTCGCACAGCCGCCGCGCATTGGCCACGCGCGCCACGCACTCGTGCAGCAGCTGCAAGTTGAGTTCGCCGTCGCTGCCGCGCTCGCAACGGCCCAGCTGCTCATTGAGGCGGTCGACGGGGATGCGCGCGCGCACCCACTGCAGTATGTCGCCTTGCGGCGTGCCGCCTGTGGGGTACAAATGGGGTGCGGACTGTCCAATCGGGATTGGCGGGAAATTCTCGTGCCTCGCCCGAAATCTGGTTATAGCGGGCAAAATTGGGGTTCAAAAGGCATCCCGATTCGGCAGTCCCGGTCCCGAAATTAAAAAAAACTAATCCCGATCCCTGCGCCGAAAATTTTCAAAAGGATCGAAGTGACAAAACAAGTAAAAAATCACTTTTGCACTAACAAATGTGAATGAGACATGCAATGTAGAATTTATGCCACATTTTTGAATTCCAGGTGTATTTTTAGACCATGAGGTGTGCTCGGATAAAAAAAATAGCCCGCATAAAAAGTTACACAACCAAAACCAACGGCACGCGTCGCTGCAGGGGTTCACGCGGCAGCTGGCCGCCTGCAGACCGGTGCCGGTGGCAGAGTCGAACTCCAGCGTGAACTCCACGCCCAAAGAACGTACGTAGAGATCCGCCTCGTTTGGCAACTTGCCAGAGACGAAGTCGAGGTTGAATAGACTGCGTGAGAGAGGATAACATTGAATGTTGGAATTTGACTGTCAAGGGATAGATTTTCGAAAGTTTGGAATCTATTCTAGCACGCAAAATGTAAAGGAGGTGAACGGCTTCAATCTGAATAAAATCGGACAGTTCACTGGTGCCACTAGCAGGCCCTGTAAAATGTCCAATGTCATGCAAAGTCTCAAAAGTCATGTAAAATACACCAAAATAGAAAACTTTGCGGTCGATTATTTTAGAGTGGCGATAACTTTTTGGCGAAGTTCAAAAAGTGCCAAAATGAGACACGAACCGCGACAACTGGTGAAACCGCTGCATCCGGCTGGTGTCGCACCGTGGTGCACTTTCGGCGCGCGCGGCGGCCATTTGTTTTACGTCGGCGCGCAGCCCCTTGACGCGGTCGATCAACGCCCTGGCCAACTCGAGGCGCTTGGCGCTCTGCTGCCTGACGAGCAGTAAAAGGGTAAAAGTGTTATCGAGTGTATTTTTTTGGCTACCCACACCATTTTCTTTCCTGGATCAGGTTTTTTAATGTATATGGCTCTGGGTGGACTTGATTATGACTTTTATGTGAAATTCCGCCTAAATACACTTCTCCACATGGGTACAAATGTGTTCACATTCGTATTCAAATGTGTTCAAATAAGTTCAAAAGAAATGCAGAAACCACGCAAAAAGTAGTCATTAATAGCGAACAAAGAAAAAAGCACAATTTCCAAATCACGAACGATTTCAACCGTCGCAGATTATCCGCTTGATCGTGTCCATCATGCAAAGCGGCGGCGACTTTGCGCATTGCCGCCGCGCCGCCCGCGTCCAAAACTGGCTGCCACTGCGGCCGCAATCGATCCACCCCGGATAGGGTTTCTGTGGAAGTCAGGCGCACTTCAGAGAGGTTCGGTTTGGGGCGACCACTTATCATTGATATTGAGAGATTAAAAATACCTTTATAGGTTTTGAATTGAAAAGTCATGTACTTAAGCCGAACCGTCACAAGTATAGAATTTTACCCAGGGTTCGACCATGTTATATTTTTAAATGCTGTTTCATGTGTTAAATGCAGTCTGATCTGAAAGTTTATATTCAAGTAAATAACCATTTAAGTTTGGGTAGAAAAGCGTCATTCAACAATCATGACCACCATCAGCCAAATTACACAGCAAACACCTCAATCGTCAAAAGTTAGGCACACTACTCCAAAAATAGTGGTAAGTGAACTAGGGTTCAAACGGGATTGACTTTTCGGGATCGGGATTGGTTTTTTGAGATTTCGGGATCGGGATTGGCTGGGATTGGGGTCACGGGATCGGGATCGGCATTTTTTCGGGATCGGGATTGGGGTCTTGGGATAGAGAGTTTGTCCAATGTTCTGGCATTCACAATTGTTTATAAAGGTCTCAAAATACTGTTGGATGCCAGAAAAGTGACATACAATGGATGCTGGCGGTTTGCGTTCATATTTTTGCATGCAAAAATGTAATTTCTTCACTTTTTATAATTTCCACTAATTTTTCCGGGATCGGGATCCCGGACTTAGGAGTTTCTCGGGATCGGGATTTGAAAATTTTCGGGATCGGGACTGCTAAATCCCGGAATTTCACGGGATCCGGGATCGGGATCCCGTTTCAACCCTAAAGTGAACCAGAGTGGCACAAGGAAATCGATAATTGGGAAGAAATCTTTTGGGAAAAGTGAGATTAAATTCACATTTTTCATTCACAAACTCGACCCATGTAAATCAAGCGCGACGCAAACGGACGTTGCAAGTTGTCGCGGCGGCGGTGGGCCGACTGCACGTCGCGCTGCAGCGTGTCCACGGCTGTCGCTACTGCGGGCTTTTCCAGCTGCGCGGCGTAACGCTCACCCGATATTGTAATCGAAACATGTGGTGATGGATATGAAGTATGAGTAGGGTTGGCAAGCGATTTTTTTAAGCGATTTTTTTATAAAAATTTCGATTTTTTTTTTAAAAATCGCAGCACCCGTACCGATTTAAAAAAAAAAAAATTGCTGGCAAAAAATTTTGGTACTCAAGCACTAGGTAAAATGCAAAAATTTTGCGCGCGAGTGCGCACTTTCATGCAAACAATCCACAAGTTGCTTTTTTCATGGCTTTGACAACCAATTTGGGGGGTGTAGTACCCATTTATGTGTGCTTTTAAGCGTGTAAGGTAGGCTGTGAATTATTTTAGGAAGTATTCATAGTTATGCTTTGTGTTGTCACATCAGACATTTATGCAAAATGCATCCATGTTCACTTCCAATATCATTTATATTTTGTTCTGAGCAAGAACATGCTATTTCTGCAAATAAAATTGCAAATTGTCGATGAAGTGTGATTCACGTCACAAATATAACAATTTAATTACATTTACACCACAAAATAACTGACTTTCAAGCTTTTCCGAAGCTTTACTGTACTTATATTAGCACAGAAAGTATAAGTGTGCACTCCCTACCAATTTATATGGCTTTTATTACCCCCAGAGGTGATTTTAGGCAGAAATGGGGCTAATTTTGACCCCAGCGATTTTTATTAAAAAAAAAATCGATTTAAAAAAAAAATCGGGGTCGTTAAAAAAAATCGATTTTTTTCCAACCCTAAGTATGAAGCTGAAAAAACCCTTACATTACAAACACATTTTTATTGTGAACAACTATTTGCACATTTACATTGACTTGTAATTTTCCATTTTCGTCAAGGACTCTTTCTTAAATTTTGCTTTGAATACACGACTTTGCGTTCCCGGAGCCAAAAAAGCCCAGACGACGCACAAACCTTGTAGGCGCGCGTGACCGCCGCGGCCATCTTGCCGTTGTACTGCAGCCAGAGGCTGGACGCGTCCGCGCTGCACGCCGCCCACAGGTCGCCCATGTCCTGCGGGGACGAATCGAGTTTTCTAAATCGACTGGCAAAATCAATGTGAAAGCAATATTAATTTTCTGCATTTTTCTCTGCTTTCAAAATTTGCGTTTGTATTCAGTGTGAAGACTTCCGCAACCGCCCTGTCCACATAGTGGTGAAAACGACAGCCGGCAGATAAAGATAACTAAACAAATTATAGACTTTCTTCAGAATTTTGACGAAAAAACCTAACGCCAAGAACACAACCAACACACGCACACTTGGCACGCTGCCAGAGCGGATCGACTGCGCCAGCTGAGGGTCGGTGGCTGCGAGAGCTTCCAGCATAGCTTCATTCTTGCGGCGTAAACTGCGTACGCAAAAATAACATTTGCTGAAACTGCATCGTAGCGTATTTATATGCGAAGTTTATCTAAAAATCTACATTCTTAGTTATAACTTATAAGTATGGTACAAATGCTTCACATGTATGTTTCACAAATGGGATGATTTTTTCGAGTTTGAACGTTAATAGTTTGGTAGGCGCAATAAGTGAGAAAATTGATAATTGATAACATAAAAATCGTTTATAATGGGGAACCCATAATCGAGACGCGGTTGCCACCCCCCCCCCCCCAACACACGTGTCAATAGTGCCTTCGAGCTTGGCGCGGGTCTTGCGCAGCACGTCGCCGCCGTACACGTGTCCCATTTTGTCGGCGCACCGGCCGCCGTCGAGCGCCCTGAACAAGTCGTAGCCGTGCACGACGGCCGACTGCGACGCGCCAGTGGCGTGCAGTTTGCACTGCGGGCTGCGGCACCGCATGTTGGTGCTTGAGTTGCCGGTTTGGGGTGGTTCCCTAGTGGCTGCGTGCGGAATATTGCCTGATTGGAAGTGGATTTTTTAATGCTAATTTTCTAGTCAGAGAACTATAAGACCTCAAAAAAATACTTTATCCAGGGAGTACTCCCGTACAATGTAAAGTGTAAAACCAGGTGACAATTGAGGCGTCCAATTCTAAAGGTCGACAAGTCCAAAATATGAAAATTTCAAGTTAGGCCCGGAAACGTCATCTGGGGCTACTCCCGCACATTTTTTATAATTTTCCATAAATTTTTTGACTCCACATGCCCATATGGCAAAGTGCCAAATTCGACATTTTTTGGGGAAAATGCAAAAAATTTGGGCAAGAAGTCGACAAGTCCACTTAGTTTTGGGCTAAAAGTCGACATGTCCACCTTCCGCAGCCTTTTTTATGAAAAAAAACGCAAAAGAAATGTGATGATAAGTCCATCATGGACACCGATTTCTAAAAGTCGACAAGTCCATAAATTTCCCATAAGGCAGCCGCTTCTTCCCCGGGAACAAAAATGTTCTCGAGTGCAAGAAGTCGACAAGTGCATTTTCCTCACCAAAACGGTTTTGTTCTGTCCGAGTAGAATTTTATAGACACCCAATTTTTCTATTATACGTTGAGAGCAGGGGCTGAAAATTTTATTGTTTACATCTGGAACTTAATGTTGAGCATGAGATAGCCCCATTGGACACGCACCACGAACCTGGAATTTGAAATGAAACTTAAAATGCGATTTACTCAAAATCGCATTTTGTGGACTTGTCGACTTTTAGAATTAGACGCCTCAATTGTCATGTGAAATGCCAAAGAAAATAAAGAGAGAAGATTTGATTACAGAAATTGAAGACACTTGAAGGATGCGGCACTGGCACCATTGATGGCCGGTGTCTTTTAACGGTTTTATTTATAAAAAATGCACATGTAGACTCATAACCAATCTGGGAGTTTGACAAAAAGATTTTTTACGTGTTTTTAATGTTGTTGTTTTAAAAACAGATTCGTAAAACAACAAAAATTTTCCACCCCTAACTGGCACAACAATTTTAAACAATCCACAACGGCGCAATTCACACCTGCGGGGCTGTGCAGCTGGGAGCGCGCCAACGAGGAGCGGCTGTGCGACGCGACGCTGGTCGCCGTGCACGACGCGTCTTCTTGCCGCATGGGTCGAATCAGCGGCGACATTTGAGTCGTGCTGAGGGCGGTGGAAAAAAGTAGGTAAGGGGTTAGGTGCGATCACTTACGCGGGCCAAGGTCTTTTTCGGGTAGTAATTTTTGTAGGCAGAGTCATTCACAGGGGTATCTTGAATTTTGACCCTCCGAGTGGTTGGATAGATAGCAAATCGCTCCTCCGGGGGGATAGATAGCTGAAAAATTTTCTGGGGGGGGGTTTGGGGGGGGGGTTGTGGTGGTTCGATATATAGGCTTTTTCGAGGCATAGAAGGAAGAAAAGGGAGTAAAAACGCTAAAAGTAGGTGTAAAATAGCTCAAAATGGGTATACAAGAGCATATAGTACTTAAAATAGCTGAAAATAGGCAGTTAGACGCATGAACCAGTGATTTTGGAGGTGAAAATCTATATATAGGTATGAAAAATAGCGATTTTGAGCGAAAATTGGGGTATAGTTTCTGAAATATCGCTCCAGATAGGTAGATAGCTGGGCGATTTGGGGGGGGGTTTAGGGGGTAGTAGCCCAAAATTTTGCCTCCGGGATAGATAGATAGCTGAGCGGCCTCCGGGATAGATAGATAGCTGGGCGGTTTGGGGGGGGGGGTAACCCCCCCCCCCATTCGAGACCCCTGGTCATTCATATAGTACCATATTCGCCGATGATACGAAAATCGGCATAAAAAAATAATAACAATAAAATTTTTGATCGCACATTGCTCTTGATTTGATACACAACGTGACATGGAAGAATTTGCAGTGCTGCAATGACTTTAAAGTAAACTAACGAATTGTGCTGCTGCGGTGGCTGTGCCGTGTTCACAGATGGTACAAGGATAATAGCATGAAATGAGGGCGACATTTTTGTGGGTCAACAGAATTTGTCGAAAAAATAGATCGTTAACAATTTCTTGAAGTCTAGAAGTCAGCGTTTCCTCTCATAATTTAGCTTCTAATTAACAGATGTTCATACGACACAACGAAATAATGCTTATAAACTCGCCAAATCATATGGATCCAGCAAAAATGACACCCCCGTTTCATTCTATTATCACAAGGGACATATCCACATGTTCAAAGTCGACGCGGCTGTTTTCATCGGACGACTGCACCACTTTGCTTTGTTCTTGCAGCCCAAAATTTGCGCTATCCTCCACATAGGTGGGGAATTTGTCTGATTGGACCACCTGTGCATGGTGGTGCGATGGGCTGTGTTCAGTTAAATTCAGGGGTTCGGTAGGGGTGCTTCAAGGGGGGCTAAATATTTTAGTATTTGTTATTTCGTTGAGATAATGTGCCTGCGCACAATAGTTTTCACACAAATTTCAAAAACTCACAAATCAGCTTAGAACGCATTTGAGTTTTCTACAATGAGGTGGCCGTCAAAAATGACTCATTCTGGAAAACTCAAACACGTTCAAAACTCATTTATGAGTTTTCGAAATTGTGAATACTAGTGTGCGCAGAGTCAATGCGTTCTATTTGTCTAAAATCGCCCAGAGCCACTCAAAACGGCGCCAGACCGGTGCACAAGTAAAACCGGTGCCCAAGTAGGGCCGGTGCACAAGTTATAATACCGGTGCCCCGTGCCCAGTAGTCCCGGTGCCCAATTTAAGTGCCCGTCGATGGGCACCGGGCTGGGCATTTACTTGTGCACCGACCCGGCCCCACTCAAAACAACGTACAACAGTCGCATCAGCGGGCGCAGCCAGCGACTGGTCGCGTTGTTGCCCGAAAATTCGGGACCACTCGCCCGCCGCCTGCCGTCCCACTGCAGAGACGTCCCCGTGTTCCGTGCCCGATTCCACTCCACGTTCGTCGGGTTTTTGCACCCTGTCGGGCATTGTGAAACCGGTGCCTGTCTGCGTCACACCAACCCGACAAGTTAGTGAGTATAGAAGTGAATTAAGTAGAAGTACAAAATGACGGCGGACCGAAAAGTATGCGCCCAAAATTACTCATGTCTTGGTTGATAACGCGCGAGCATGTATTTATGTTTAGCGAGCAGTTTATGTATGCACTTCCACAAAAAAAACAACATTAAAAACAAAAAAGGCGGAGTCACGTACAAGCGACGAAGGTTTTTCCTGAATAATTTTTTTTTGCTGGAGCATTTTTGCATTCCGTCAGAAAAATGAATAGCATGCGGTTCACCTATCGAAAAGTTCAAAAAAAATCAAATACCGAGTCAAACCAACCGTATGCACGACCGACGTGGTGAGCAGGGCGGTGGACATGTCGCCGGGGCCCACGCTGGCGCCCAGCACGGACTTGTTGCCGCCGCCCACACCAGACTGCCCTATAGCACGGGCGCACTCAGCGGAGGGCGGGCCCTGCTGCTCGATAGGGCGCAAAGGAGGGCGGCAGCGCTTCACGGCAGGGGAACGGGTTGATGGAGATCGAGCGGCGGTGGACATTGGAGATGCGATGCGATCGTGCTGGGTTGGTTGTGAATTGGCTTGGAGAAACGTGACATGTGGTAAATTAATATGCAGGTTAAACGAGAAAGCGACAAGACACTTCTAAGTATAGTAATATAAATAAGTGAAAATTTATGTTACTGTTCTACTTAACTTGTCAGAATTGGCACCTGCCTACACACCTGTCAAAACTCAATAGAAAACAAGGATTTTATGACTGAATTTTTGCCATTTTGCGTGACAATTTGAAAAATTTGGATGACATTTGACACTTTTCACTCCATAGGTTACATGACGGGCACCTAGTTAAAGTAAAAACACGGTCACCTTGAGGGCGCGCTGAGCCACCGCCGCAGTAGGGGTCGGGTCTGATTCGGGTGGGCTGCCAGATGTGGGCGTGAACACGTCGTCAGAATTCGACACGTCCAAACATCCCGCCAGCTGCGTACCCAGGTACTCTGCGAGGGCAGATGTACTATTAACGTCGGTTTAAGAAACGATGCCTGCTGCAAATATACTTTTCTGAATGTCTTTTCTATCCCAGAGTTGAAAGCTGTTTCTAAAATGTTTCTGAAATTTGCTTTAGAAGTGTCTTTTGAATTGTTTTTGAAAAACTTTTGATGCTTTTGAAAAACGAAGTGTCTTTAAAAACAAACAAATATGAAGCGACAAATGACCAATCACTCACTATCTCGCCTAGGGATGGAAAAAAGCGCTTTTTTTTAACGGCCCCGCTTTTTTTAAAAAAAAAGCGCTTTTTTTTAAAAAAACGCGCTTTTTTCGCTTTTTTTCAAAAAATGTCGAGATGTTCCCTAAAAAGCTCCCAAGTATGGTTCTATATCAATATATACAGGTATATCAGACAAGTGACAGTACTTGTGATGATATATAGCCATAGAATGGCTGTGTAGTCATGGGATAACATGATAAGTGGTGATTTCTGCCAAAAAAATACTTTTTATGTTGACTCATAATGTATAACACTGTTTGTGATTGTTTCGTGAAGTTGAGTGAAAAGTTAGGGATGAAATACTGCTTACAAATAAGGCTAAAAGGGAAAGCTAATACATTGAGACTAATGTTTCCCGCTGTAGAAGTATGTGGCTGAATATTCAATACTACACTAACATATCACAACTTATTATTACATGATAGCATGCAGGAATAGAAGAAATGACACTAAAAATACCACTAAACCAATGAAAACAACCACCAATGTCATTTTGTGTGTGAAATTGCGCGCTTGCGCGCAAAAATTTTGCAAAATACCTAGTGCATAAGTACTAATTTTTTTGCCAGCGCTTTTTTTTTAAAAAAAAGCGCTGGGACCCTAGCGCTTTTTTTTAAAAAAAAGCGGCGTTTTTTTAAAAAAAAGCGCTTGAAAAAAAGCGCTGGCCATCCCTAATCTCGCCAACTAAAAAAATCACAGCACAAGGCGGAGTCACCAACCGGTAATCGACATGTCGCCCGCGGTCTCGTTGTCGTCGGACCCGGGGCTGGGCTCGCTGCGCCCCTGCACCCCGGACCGGGAAACGAGAAAATTCCTGGTAGGTTCATTGACAACACATTCGGGAGCCTTGGTGCCGAAAAAATTCCTGGTCGGTTCATTTGCTGCAGTTTCGGTAACCCTGGCACCTAAAAAATTCCCGGTAGGTTCATTGTCTGCGGTTTCGCTAATCTTGGTGCCGAAAAAATTCCGGGTCGGTTCATTGGCTGCGGTTTCGGTAGTCTTGGTGGTGCCGAAAAAATTCCTGGTCGGTTCATTGACTGCGATTTCGGTAGTCTTGGTAGTGCCGAAAAAATTCCTGGTCGGTTCATTAGCTGCAGTTTCGGTAGTTCCGGTGCCAAAAAAATTTCTGGTCGGTTCATTGACTGCGGCGGGCACGTCGGGCAGCTGGGTGCCCACCATGGACTCGCTTTCGGTCAGGTCCATGTTGGACGACTCGGTGTCTTGCGTTGCACCACCTGTGTTGATTGAGGAGGGTGGGGGTGTAAAATTCTCTGAATTTCAGTAAATTAACGATTTTCACTAGCATTCTTTTCGAAATTTTCATCTGACTTTAAGCACACGCAAGCTCAGACGTTTGGGCGATAAATAAATACACACTAACCGTATATATATCCTTGAATAAGACCTCCAATTGAATGACTCCCCCTGTTGACCAGGTGAAGAAAAAAAAACGCTTCCCCTTGAATAACTCCCCCCTCCTGTTATTTTTATTTCTATCCACGATATGTATTTGAATACAAAGTTTAACACAACACAAACACAGTTTGACACAAAGTTTAACATCAAAACGTTGTTTTTGTTCTTGTTGAACAGTGAAATACCTGGATTACATGAGTTGACGGGGTGCATCTATACAATGAAATAAGTGAAAATTCTGAGGAAAAATAACACCCCCTACAAAATTTCTGACGAATTAATAACACCCCTGCAGTCTTATTCGGGGATATACGGTATTCTCAGATCTTGCTCTATGCCTTAACACGCCCCTTATGAAGCAGTTACGAAAAAGTGCCCCATCCCACTTGAGCGCGGCGGCGCCACCGAGTGCGTGTCGGGCGAGCTGCACAGCGCCGTCTCGTGCATCGCGTCGCCCGGGTAGATCGTCGCCGCAGTCGGCTCTTCCACGTCCAGCCCCATGCGCCCTGCGGTGGGTGCACAGTTGGAATGGGTGTAACTAGTGAAGACAGGGGTAGGAAGGGGGGGGAGACTCCCCTCTGGATGGGGGGGGGACTCCCCCTGGACACGACCCTGTCCAGCATTTTTTATCGAAAAAGATTTGGAAAAATATCCACATGTGCAATGTTTAACACATTTTCATGTAAATAAAAGATCTAAATCGAAATCACAAAACCCGGCGAAAATAGGGTGTTAAAGGGAAGGCTATTTGAACTGCGAAAATAGACAGGATAAAATCGACAGGAACGACTCACTTGCATCAATGGGATCAATGTGCAGCTGTGTTGCGGCCTCAGTTTCCAAGCCGAAACCTATGGTGGCGTAAGAAAGTATTTTCTTTTAAACATTGCATTGACTGCGAGTGGATGACCTTGTCAAGTTACGCTAGATAAGTTCTACTTGTGTAGGCGGGGGTTTAAGGGGTCCAAGTATAAAATCCCGTATATAGGTGGTGCGTTTTCACTCGACGGACGTTGCCACTTACACGTAATATGTGGCTTAACACTGGCCCGACTTAAGTGCAGTACCTAAGGGCTTATCCATCAAATATATTCGATTGGAAAATAGTGAGTGGCAAAAAGTCACAATACTGAGAGAACGCTGTAACTGACCTTGTGGGACAATTTTTCCCTGTCCCTTGAACAGAAACGCCGAAGTGTCTTCAGTGGGAGGCTCCCTAGTCCCGAAAAAGGCGGCGGTATGTTCCTGCGTGCCAACGGTTGTACAGGAATCGTCCATTTGCATAAATTCGGAACGCTGAGAAGACACGCCTGTGAGAAAAGGGCACCACTTGATGATTTTTGTGATAAATGCGATTTCGGCGCACGCAAAGGTTAAAAATAAACATAAAAAGTTAAATATAAAATGTCAATCGCTTCCCGCGAGTACAGATAGCTTAATGTGGGCGCAGTCTTGGCACACTTAACTCGGATTTAGCGCAAAATGGGGTAAAACCGGCCCAATTGCTTGCATCTATAGTGCGGTGCGAGAATAATTAATAAAGACAGTAAACATTTTTGCTCATAAAGTAAAAAGGTGCGTGGGACTTAAGAGAATAAAATCTAGCGACACACAACAATGGCTTCATAAGTTACTGGCATTTTGAAAAGGTGATATAAGAATTGGCACCGCTTTTCGCGTCTATCAGCCGTCTAAATCAGGAACTCATTCTACCCCCCCCCCCATTTTCACACTTGCACCCCCAAAATGCCCCCCCCCCCAATGTGCTCAACACTGACGCGTCTCGGCGACCATCTGGGTGCACACAATCTGCGAGTGCGTGTCGGCCAGCCGGCTGTGCTCGGAGGAACTGTCCACGTAGGCGGGCTCGTGGTGCGTCGACGCGCACGCGTCCGTTTGGTGCAGCAGACTGCACGTGAACGCGTTGTTTGGAAATGGGGTTGCGGGAATTTGTTGGTGTTTGTTTGTTTTTGTTTCTTTTTTATTTATCTATTATCTCAACACTTAGTAAGAAATTTTGCGCCGATCGGCTAACTCTCAGAACGCGTCGGTAGTTGAGAAGAAAAACAAATACAAGGGAACAGGAAATTTTCAGAAATCAAAAAAAAATTGAAACGTCGCACAGAAACAACCAACGTCACTGTTCTTTTCTCAGCAAAGCTGACGCGTCTGCTGTCGCGCCGCACGATTCTGTCGCTGCCGCCAACTGGCGCGCGCGCCGCCGCTTCATTGGCGGCGGCCGACGGCTTGAGTATCTGCGCGGCACAATGTTGGCACGGTGCCAAGTGCAAGAGGAAAGCGCACATCGGTCATACAGCGTTATTTTCTAGTTGTCAATAAATTAGGCTTATCAAATGCGTATCGGTACCGAGACAACATGACGGAAATTCGCTAAAGCTGCGTTTACACTGGCACGTGTGACGACAAAATTTTTTTGGGCTTTTAACTTTCTTTATGTGACGAAAATTGAATATTTGTTGTGTCAGATACCTAGATCTCGATCACTCTTTTTGCCTAGGACAAACATAAATTTTTATATATGACGTGATCATACACAATAAAACAAACAAGAAAATTTGTCGTCACAAGTTGTCGGTTCGAGTTGTTCCCGGGAGCCTCGTTAACGAGGCTCCTGGGAACAACTCGAACCGACAACCTGTGACGACAAAAATTTTGTTTCGTTTTATTGTGTATGATAACGTCATATATAAAAATTTATGTTTGTCCTAGGCAGAAAGAGTGATCGAGATCTAGGTGTCTGACACAACAATTATGTAATTTTCGTGACATAAAGATAGTTGAAAGCCCAAAAAATTTTTGTCGTCACACGTGTCAGTGTAAACGCCGCTTAACAATATTATCTAATCGTTCGCTCTCCACAGAACAGACACAAATTCAAAAACTCACGGATGACCTGCGGCCGCGCGGCCTGGCTCCGTTGCTCTCGGAACTCATTGCGATCGGTACGAGATGATAATTTTTGGTAGCGATGAAGTGGAAAACACAAATTGGGGGATTTTGCGACGGCACACCGATGGAGAACCGCGCGGCGAAACTTACACAATTTAACAAGCCTTTTTTGAATTACAATAACATGCGCGCTGTTGGCATCATGCCATAATATTTGGATACCACGAAGTTTTGTTGATGCTGGATAAACATGTTGAGTACAGTTTGTTGAGTACAGTCAGGCGAAGCAACGTCGATAGATGCGATCGCTGTGCTCGGTACAATTTCCGAGTCGATCGTCAGTGACATGTGGATATGCGATATTGAGCAAATAATATGGTCCTGTGCTGGGACACGGATCGTGTCATATATGGCAAGTTGACTCACGTCCATGTTACCAGTTGCGTATTATATTTTGAGCGATTTTACTAAATTTTTGCTCAAAATCGCTTAAAATTTGCTCCATTTTGCTAATTTTCACCTTTATAATCGCCTCTTTCGTCTTTATACGTTGCTATATACCTATTTTTAGCTATTTGTTATATATTTTTGGCCTAATTAATTTATTTTTATTGAAATTTCGAAATTGGCCGGCTCGCAACTGCCCATAAGGATCTCCGCTCGCGCCGCGCACGCAATACCTTTGCATCATTTGTACAACTGGGTTGTCAAAAATTGCTTTTTTTATGGAAAAAGGAAAGCAGAAAAGTAAAAATATCTCCTGTTAACGCAAACGGAAAATAGAAAACGGAAAGTTGACACACTAGAAGGCATCAAACACTTGCAGACCCCCTAAAATGTTATCCCTCTACATGGGAAGTCTCAACTTTTATGCACAGTAGTAGAAAAATATGGTATTTACAGTCTCCATAACTTTATTTTAGTACTGTGTGAAACAGTTCCAACAAAATTTTTATCACATAGCGTTGAGTAAACTAACTCACTGATATAAATACATATTTACATACCTAGATACTTTACACAAAGGATTTTCTACTGGATCAATAAATCACACATTCACACCCTGTTTTCCATAATGTTGGTCATGAGGCTATGCACAATGATGACTTATACTTAAGAATTCGACATGACACATCTGATATCTTTCTTTCTAATTGGTCTGTTCCACAATTATTGAATATCTGCGCAAAAGCCTATGGGGATAGAACTGGAGAGATGTATACTCGGCGGACCGCACGCTATGCATTTTTCTGAAGGAAACACTCCATCATTACGTCATCGTTAAAAAAATAATAATTGTTGCCGCAAAATAGAAAAATAATTTCAGGGAAAAAGATTCGTCGCTTGTACGCGACTCCGCCTTTTTCTTTTTAAAATATTTTTTTTTTGTGTGCATAAGTACACAAGGCATACATAAGTATCGTACTCGCGCGTTATTGACTAAGACATAAATAATTTTAGGCGCATATTTTGCGATCCACCGAGTAATACCATATTTCCTCAAAATACCACCAGAGGGTTTATCATTTTGCCAGCAAATTGTGAGGGGGTCAATTATAGAGGAGGGAAAATTTTTTGCCAGAAGTTTTTGTGAAAGATTGTAGAAAAACATTGTAAAAAAGAATAGACTGTTACATATGCTACACTAGAATAAATGTGGCCAAACACGACTTTTACACGGTTTAAATGCAATCTGAAACCCCTCCCCAAAAAATCTATTTTTTTCTCATCACATTAAAATAACTACCTAATTTTTTGTGTGAATTTGATGCGCAATTCTTAACATTTATTACTTTATCCGTCAAAATAGAGCAATATTCGTTATAAAGCGTTCAAGCTGATCAGTATACGAAATATAAATACCTATCACCAATATTTTGCCCCAAAACATCGTGTATTAGCTACCGTATTTCCTCGAAATACCCCCCCTCAAAATGGACACTATGAAATACCCCCCCCCCCAATTTAGTGTATAGGGGGTTTGTTATCCGGGAAACGCAGAACGCACGTTAAAAACGATGACTGTTATTTATGTTAGAATAGGGTTTATACCATCTACGTACTTATATAAGTCTAATGGGGTCTTATAGATGGCAGTTTTTGTTGCATTTATCGACATCTGTGTACGTTACAAACGACAATGTCGTACTGGGATTTCGAAAAAGTTCTGGCGAAATAATACCCCCCCCCGAAATACCCCTCCCCCTCGTTTACCCCCACCCTCAAAAATCTCACTCTGAAAAATAAACCCCCTGGGGGTATTTCGAGGATATACGGTATATTATTTTGATTGGTTCACATTTTTTTTCAAAATGGCACTGTCCAGATAATTCCGGGACGGACCAAGTAAATGCGAACGAAATTTGTTATTGCCGGTTGATAGGCTGGCGCATACCCCTACTAGCATTCCAAAATCTCGGGAGATATTTTTAAGTAAAAGAAAATGTAAAAAATGTTTATTTATTTATAATTTCTCCAGGTTTTCCCGCAGAGACTCAATTAGGTAAAAAGGTATATTTATTGATTTCAAAAATATTTCAAATATAAAAAACATTACGTTTATATGTATTTACATTTTCTCTGGATTTTCTTTTTCAGATAGATTTGACAATATCATATTTTTGAGAGATTTTGTGAGGTTATATTTTATTATACCGTATTTCCTCGAAATACCCCCCCCCTCGAAATACCCCCCCCCTCGTTTGACCCCCCCCCTCTCGAGACCACTATGAAACAATCACCCCCCCCCTCGAAATACCCCCCCCCAAATTGAGTGTAAAGAGAACGTACATGACAAATACAGCAGTTTGTGTTCTACGTAGTGCAGAACACACGTTAAAACAATGTCGGAATCACGTTAGAACAGTGTACATACCATCTACATACTAATATTAGTCTACAGAACCTTATAAATGGCGGTTTTTGTTGCATTTTTCGACGTCTGCGTACGTTTCAGACGACAATTTCGTACTTGGTTTTCAAAATTTTTCTTGTGAAACAATCACCCCCCCCCTCGAAATACCCCCCCCCCTCGTTTAACCCCCCCCCTCTCGGGACCACTATGAAACAATCACCCCCCGGGGGGTATTTCGAGGAAATACGGTATTTGCTGAAAAACACCCATTTTGGGACACTAACGAAAACAAAATATCGTGTGAAATAATGAAGACTGTATTATAATGTCGCAGTAAACAAGGTAAAAACTGTCGGTATTTAAAATACCGTATATACTCGAATCAGGCAAGGGAGTTATTCAAGGGGTGAGTTGTTCTGTTTTTACTCACCCCCCGAGTACAGAAAGAGTAAAGTAAAAATAATTCACTTTTACTTGCGTTTGCGAGTAAATGAGAGTAAAATATTTTTTTTTCACAGAAAGCGTAAATGCAACTATTTTTTGCTAAAGCATAAACGTGAGTATAATAACTTTTTCTCTCTGGAAAAAGCATTCTTAATGTCTACAAAAAGGTGTTTTCTTTCGATTTACTTACCTATAAGTATTCTTTATGAAAAGCAGAGGTCTTGAATGACAAAAAAACTCTATCTGTACTCGCAAAAATTACGGTACGTTACGGTACGTAGGAAATACGGTACGTTAATATTTACGTTTACGCTTTTCAAAAATACCAGTATTTTAACAACTCCGCCTATTAACTTCACTAAAGCGCGTTTCATTTTTCATTTGCCAACCCCGTCTGTGTTCCTCTCGCAGACTAGAAATCTCCAATAAACTAATTTCACCTGGTCGAAAGATGCACGAGTTCTCCCTTGTAAAAATTGGGAAAAACGGTGTCAATTTACAAGTGCTATTACTACTTGTAGCACTCAATCCGACTGTGATTTCTGGTGAAGCAATTGGACGTTGGAAGGACGATTTCGAATGGGGTCGATGCAAACTACCGCTGAACCAGGGGCCAACTCCACAAAAAGTGAAGTGAAGTGAAGTGGAAAGTGAAGTGAAGTGAAGTGGAAAGTGAAGTGAGAAAATGATAACAATCAAATTTTAAGGATTAATTCTTACTTAGAAAGCATCGTTTCTGATGACGGTAATGATGATTTAGTGGGAAACGTGCCAATTTTTCGCTTGCGTAGAAGCTTTGGAATTGAAAATGTTACCCTATTGAAAAAAAAATTTTTTCACTATACTTCCCTTTCCACGTCACTTTTCACTGCTCATTTCATTTCAGTTTTTGCGGAATTGGCACCTGGTCTATGATGAGCAGCTGCTGAACTCAACATTGTCCTCACATACTCTATTCCTGTATGACATTGATCGAGATGATTGTTTGAACATTTCATCGACAGATGTTCCCGGGCTCGATGTGCTGCCATTCGCGAGCTATGCAGATTGCAGGTGGGTTTCATTACAGGTTCTTGCATGTAACTTACCCTCGGGGCACTCCCAGACCCTGTAAAAGACCATGTAAAGTGTAAAAGACCCTGTAAAATGCCATTTGTCATGTAAGACACTGTAAAAGGTCATGTGTCATGTAAAAGACACTGCAAAGTATGAAATGTCATGTAGAAGACCCTGTAAAGTGTCATATATATCCAAATATTCTTATATTGTATCCAAATCTTATGTCTTTGCATCCAGATCTTACTTTTTGATAAGATTTGAATACAAAAACATCAAATTTGGATAAGATAAAATAAGATTGGGATACACATGACACTTTAGAGAATCTTTTACAAGACATTTGACACCTTATGGAGCGATTACAGCTCGGGCGTAAAATTCCAGCGTAAAATTCCATCGCAAAATTGATTACATGAAAGTGGATGATGATACAGGTCTGCAATTTTTCATGGAGAATATGTTTATCAATACCTTCATAGTGACCAAGGGTCATCGTCCACGGTCACTTCTATTTGATTGTGAAAATTCAAAAATTTCGATTTTACGCTGCAATTTTACGCCAGCTGAAGAAAAGTCAATTCTACGCCAGGTGATTGCATGCAATGACATAGCGTAGAATGGATTTTTCTTCAACTGGCGTAAAATTCCAACGTAAAATAGAATTTTAGAATTTCCACAATCAAATGGCAGTGACTGTGGATGATGACTCTCGGACACAATGAAGGTATTGATAAACATATTCTCCATGAATAATTGCAGACCTGTATCATCATCCACTATTATGTAATCAATTTTGCGATGGAATTTTACGCTGGATTTTTACGCCCGAGCTGTAATCGTAGCATTACAGGGTCTTTACATGACATATGACATTTTAGAAGGTCTTTAACACTTTACAGGCAGGGTCTTTTACAAGATCGGGGAGTGGCACCAGGTAAGCATTAACCAAAAAAATTCCCCGTTTTCATTTTTTGAGAGACTTTAAAAGATAGTTTACAATTCCCTCAAGGGGATCAGTTTATGTTGACCTATAATACAAACATCGTTCTGCGCATACAGCAACACCTGCATCCGGGAACATCCATGTAAAAAATGGATAACTTTGATATGCTCAATGGTGTAAATGCAACACCTCCATGCGGTCAGTGCAAATGTGGGCAAGTTGTAATCACAATGTTATTACAAATCTTGGTCATGATTATAACAGGGCACCTAATTCCCGTGGTCGAAAGACAACTGGAACAATGCAAACTGGAATTCAATGGTGAACAAATAAGTCTCGATGTGACACAGACAAGGAGCGCTTATACTGTGTTCTACTACAATGAGACAAGTGACGATTGCATGCATGGACTACTTGCTGTGTGGTCTGGTGAACCGCGCTTTACAGATGGCATGACACAACATTCCAATTTTGCCACATAACTGATAACAAATAATGAAAAAATTCACCCCAACGAAATACCCCCACCGAAATGAGTGTAATAAAAAGAATGTAATTGCCAAAAACTGCAGTTTGTGATCTTTGTATAATGCGCAAAACACGTTAAAAACAGTGACCGAGTTTTTGACGAACTGTTGGTTATGCATGTTTATGGTTGTTGTTGAATGTTTCTAAACACCTTCCCGGTCACGTCCGGCACCCTATTTTTGATCGTACTTGTGACACCCTATCTCCAGTTCTAGGGCGCGCCAGAAGCTGAAACTTGGAGGAGATATTGGCGCAACCCCCCCTATACCTCGCATGAATTAGGGGGGTCGCGGCGACCCCTCTCAGGGTGGGTCGCCCCAAGTGCAAGAATTTTTGTGGCTTTTTGGTGTCCCACAGCAGGTGCCGGACCTGCTGTGGGACACCAAAAAAGCGACAAAAAATTTTTTGCACTTAGGGCGACCCACCCTGAAAGGGGTTGCCGCGACCCCCCTAATTCATGTGAGGTAGAGGGGGGTTGCGCCAATATCTCCCCAAGTTTCAGCCTCTGCGGCACCCTAGAACTGGGTATAGGATGTGAGAAGTAAAATCGAAAAATGGGGTGCCGGACGTGACGGGAAGGTGTTTATTTTTGTCGGCGTACATTAAGCCGGAATTACCGCTCAGGGCGTTTGAGGTGAAATGATGACGTCGTAAAATTGATTAAAAGGACAAAATAGACAAAGTACAGCATAGAATTCAGTAGTAGTAGTCTGTGTGGTAACTAGCAGGATTCTCTCCGACCTTCGGTCGGGTTTTGTGGTTCTCTACAATTAATACCATTGGAGAAAATATGATACTTTAGTTAAGTTTGCCCACATGCTAGGCATGTGTTTTGAAATGCGGTATGTAATCTACCAACAATAACAAGACCAATACCAAAGATGCAATGTTTTGGAATGGATTTTGTAAACTTCTGTAAAATGGTTGGGCATGAAACTCGGTAGTAAAATGTAGACAGTTTGCGATTTGGTATGATGGTGTGCAGTGTGCATTCTGTGTGGTATAGGTTTTGTGATATGATAGTGTGGTTTTTGCAAGGTGTCAAACTTTGTTGTAATCTTCAATTGGTTACATTTGTGCTTTGCTGTTCTTTTTGTGTTTGTAAATCCTTGTTGTATAAATTGTAGAGAACCACAAAACCCAACTGAAGGTTGGAGAGAATCCTGCTATAGGTACCCACTACTCAGAGGCTTGCAAAAACTGACACCCCAATGGGGACCCCCCTCCAAATGGCACCCCCTGGGGAACCTCCCAAAAGTGGCACCCCCTGGGAACCGCCCAAAAAATGGGACCCCCTAGGGCCCCACAAATATGGCACCCCCTGAAAACCACCAGAAAATGGCACCCCTTAGGGACCCCCCAAAAATGGCACCCCCTTGGGACCCCATAAAAATAGCACCCCCTGGGGACCCCCCCAAACATGGCACCCCCTAGGAACCCCCACAAAAATGGCACCCCCTGGGGACCCACCCAAAGTTGGCTCCCCCTGGGGACTCTCCAAAAATGGCACCCCCCTGGGGACCCTGTGCATTCTGTGTGGTATAGGTTTTGTGATATGATAGTGTGGTTTTTGCAAGGTGTCAAACTTTGTTGTAATGTTCAATTGGTTACATTTGTGCTTTGCTGTTCTTTTTGTGTTTGTAAATCCTTGTGGTATAAATTGTAGAGAACCACAAAACCCAACTGAAGGTTGGAGAGAATCCTGCTATAGGTACCCACTACTCAGAGGCTTGCAAAAACTGACACCCCAATGGGGACCCCCCTCCAAATGGCACCCCCTGGGGAATTTCCCAAAAGTGGCACCCCCTGGGAACCGCCCAAAAATGGGACCCCCTAGGGCCCCACAAATATGGCACCCCCTGAGGACCACCAGAAAATGGCACCCCTTAGGGACTCCCCAAAAATGGCACCCCCTTGGGACCCCATAAAAATAGCACCCCCTGGGGACCCCCCAAACATGGCACCCCCTAGGAACCCCCACAAAAATGGCACCCCCTGGGGACCCACCCAAAGTTGGCTCCCCCTGGGGACTCTCCAAAAATGGCACCCCCCTGGGGACCCTGTGCATTCTGTGTGGTATAGGTTTTGTGATATGATAGTGTGGTTTTTGCAAGGTGTCAAACTTTGTTGTAATGTTCAATTGGTTACATTTGTGCTTTGCTGTTCTTTTTGTGTTTGTAAATCCTTGTGGTATAAATTGTAGAGAACCACAAAACCCAACTGAAGGTTGGAGAGAATCCTGCTATAGGTACCCACTACTCAGAGGCTTGCAAAAACTGACACCCCAATGGGGACCCCCCTCCAAATGGCACCCTTTGGGGAATTTCCCAAAAGTGGCACCCCCTGGGAACCGCCCAAAAATGGGACCCCCTAGGGCCCCACAAATATGGCACCCCCTGAGGACCACCAGAAAATGGCACCCCTTAGGGACTCCCCAAAAATGGCACCCCCTTGGGACCCCATAAAAATAGCACCCCCTGGGGACCCCCCAAACATGGCACCCCCTAGGAACCCCCACAAAAATGGCACCCCCTGGGGACCCACCCAAAGTTGGCTCCCCCTGGGGACTCTCCAAAAATGGCACCCCCCCTGGGGACCCTGTGCATTCTGTGTGGTATAGGTTTTGTGATATGATAGTGTGGTTTTTGCAAGGTGTCAAACTTTGTTGTAATCTTCAATTGGTTACATTTGTGCTTTGCTGTTCTTTTTGTGTTTGTAAATCGTTGTGGTATAAATTGTAGAGAACCACAAAACCCAACTGAAGGTTGGAGAGAATCCTGCTATAGGTACCCACTACTCAGAGGCTTGCAAAAACTGACACCCCAATGGGGACCCCCCTCCAAATGGCACCCCCTGGGGAACCTCCCAAAAGTGGCACCCCCTGGGAACCGCCCAAAAATGGGACCCCCTAGGGCCCCACAAATATGGCACCCCCTGAGGACCACCAAAAAATGGCACCCCTTAGGGACCCCCCAAAAATGGCACCCCTTAGGGACCCCCCAAAAATAGCACCCCTGGGGACCCCCCAAACATGGCACCCCCTAGGAACCCCCACAAAAATGGCACCCCCTGGGGACCCACCCAAAGTTGGCTCCCCCTGGGGACTCTACAAAAACCAACTGAAGGTTGGAGAGAATCCTGCTTTAGGTACCCACTTCTCAGAGGCTTGCAAAAACTGACACCCCAATGGGGACCCCCCTCCAAATGGCACCCCCTGGGGAACCCCCCAAAAGTGGCACCCCCTGGGAACCGCCCAAAAATGGGACCCCCTAGGGCCCCACAAATATGGCACCCCCTGAGGACCACCAGAAAATGGCACCCCTTAGGGACCCCCCAAAAATGGCACCCCCTTGGGACCCCCCAAAAATAGCACCCCCTGGGGACCCCCCAAACATGGCACCCCCTAGGAACCCCCACAAAAATGGCACCCCCTGGGGACCCACCCAAAGTTGGCTCCCCCTGGGGACTCTCCAAAAATGGCACCCCCCTGGGGACCCCCCCCCCCCCCTCAAAATGGCACCCCATATGGACCCCCCCCCCCGCAAAAAAAATATAGCACCCCCCTGAGGACCACCAAAAAATGGCACCCCTGGGGACCACCCAAAAAATGGCATCCCATGTGGACCCCCTTGAAATGGCACCCCCATATGTACCTCCAGAAAATGGCACCCCCTGGAGACCCCCCAAAAATGGCACCCCATGGGGACACCCTCTAAATCCTGTAAACACAGCCCCTAGTTTGGAAACTCCTGTAAACTCAGCCCCTAATTTGGAAAATGGTATGAATATTTCAAAAAATCACAACATCAATCCACAAATGCATCAATTCACAATTTTCAATTTTTTAGCCCCAGGGGTTAGACTTAAAAAGTTATGGTAATGTAGAGTAGAAATGGAGTGCACATCTCAAATCAGTGCAATAAAAAACCCACAAATGCATCATTTCACAAATTGAAAGTTTTTGTGCCCAGGGGTTCATTATCAGGGTTTTAGTAATGTGGTGTCAAAATGGAGTGCATATTTGAAATCGCTACAATCAGAAACCCACAAACACATCATTTTATGATTTGAAAATTTTTGGCCCTGGGGGTTCATTTTCAGGGTTATGGTAATGTAGTGTCAAAATGAAGTGCATATTTCAAATCAAGGCAATCAAAAAGCCACAAATGCATCATTTCACAATTTCTAATTTATTAGCCCCATGGGTTCAATTTAAGGCTTACAGTAATGTAGAGTTGAAATTGAGTCATTTCAAATCAGTGCAATTAGAAACCTGCAAAATGCATCATTTCACAATAAGAAATTTTTGGGTCTAGGGGTTCAATTTCAGGGTTTTAGTAATGTAGTGTCAAAATGGAGTGCATATTTGAAATCGCTACAATCAGAAACCCACAAATGCATCATTTTATGATTTGAAAGTTTTTGGCTTAGGGGGTTCATTTTTATGGTTATGGTGATGTAGTGTGAAAATGAAGTGCATATTTCAAATGAGTGAAATCAGAAACCTGAAAATTTATGATTTCACAAATTGAAAGTTTTTGGCTCCAGAGGTTCATTTTCAGGGTTATGGTTATGTAGTTTTCAGGGTTATGTAGTGTCAAAATGGATTGCATATTTCAAATCAGTGCAATTAGAAACCCACATCAAATCATTTCACAATTTCTAATTTTTTAAGCCCTGGGCATATTTGAAATTGCTACACTCAGAAACCCACAAATCCATCATTTTATGGTTTGAAAGTTTTTGGCCCAGGGGGTTCATTTTTAGGGTTATGGTAATGTAGTGTCAAAATGAAGTGCATATTTCAAATGAGTGCTTTCAGAAACCCGAAAATGCATCATTTCTCAAATTGAAAGTATTTGGCCCCATGGGTTCATTTTTAGGGTTATGGTAATGTAGTGTCAAAATGGAGTGCATATATCAAATTGGTGCAATCAGAGACCCAAATTTGAAATCAGTGCAATCAGAAACCCAAAAATGAATGATTTCACAAATTGAAAGTTTTTGGCTCCAGAGCTTCATTTTCAGGGTTATGGTTATGTAGTTTTCAGGGTTATGTAGTGTCAAAACAGAGTGCATATTTCAAATCAGTGCGATTAGAAACCCACATTGAATCATTTCACAATTTCTAATTTTTTAAGCCCTGGGCATATTTGAAATCGCTACACTCAGAAACCCACAAATCCATCATTTTATGGTTTGAAAGTTTTTGGCCCAGGGGGTTCATTTTAGGGTTATGGTAATGTAGTGTCAAAATGAAGTGCATATTTCAAATGAGTGCTATCAGAAACCCAAAAATGCATCATTTCTCAAATTGAAAGTATTTGGCCCCATGGGTTCATTTTTAGGGTTATGGTAATGTAGTGTCAAAATGGAGTGCATATATCAAATTGGTGCAATCAGAGACCCAAATTTGAAATCAGTGCAATCAGAAACCCAAAAATGAATGATTTCACAAATTGAAAGTTTTTGGCTCCAGAGGTTCATTTTCAGGGTTATGGTTATGTAGTTTTCAGGGTTATGTAGTGTCAAAACAGAGTGCATATTTCAAATCAGTGCAATTAGAAACCCACATTGAATCATTTCACAATTTCTAATTTTTTAAGCCCTGGGCATATTTGAAATCGCTACACTCAGAAACCCACAAATCCATCATTTTATGGTTTGAAAGTTTTTGGCCCAGGGGGTTCATTTTAGGGTTATGGTTATGTAGTGTCAAAATGAAGTGCATATTTCAAATGAGTGCAATCAGAAACCCGAAAATGCATCATTTCTCAAATTGAAAGTATTTAACCCCATGGGTCCATTTTGAGGGTTATGGTAATGTAGTGTCAAAATGGAGTGCATGTATCAAATCAGTGCAATCAGAAACCCAAATTTGAAATCAGTGCAATCAGAAACCCAAAAATGCATCATTTCACAAATTGAAAGTTTTTGGCCCCAGTGGTTCATTTTCAGGGTTATGGTAATGTAGTGTCAAAATGAAGTGCATATTTCAAATGAGTGCAATCAGAAACCCAAAAATGCAACACAAAAATGCATCATTTCTCAAATTGAAAGTATTTGGCCCCATGGGTTCATTAACGGGTTATGGTAATGTAGTGTCAATGGAGTGCATATATCAAATCAGTGCAATCAGAAACCTAAATTTGAAATCAGTGCAATCAGAAACCCAAAATTGCATCATTTCACAAATTGAAAGTTTTTGGCCCCAGTGGTTCATTTTCAGGGTTATGGTAATGTAGTGTCAAAATGGAGTGCATTATATATCAAATCAGTGCAATTAGAAACCCACAATGCATCATTTCACAATTTGAAAGTTTTGGCCCCATTTTGGGTTCAATTTCAGGGTTATTGTAATGTACTGTCAGAATGGAGTGCATATTTCAAATCATTGTAATCAGTAACCCACAAATGCATTATATCACAATTTATATTTTTTAGCCCCGGGGGCCTCACTTAAGGATTATGGTAATGTTATTGTTAACTCCCATAAACTCAGCCCCTAATTTGGCAAACACCCATCAACTCAACTCCCATAAACTCGGCCTATAATTTGTGAACTTGTGTCAACAGCCCCTTATTTTTAAACTTCTGTCAACTCAACCCTAATTTATAAACACCCATCAACTCAACCCTGAATTGTAAACTCAGCCCCTAAAAACTCAAGTCAACCCCCTATACATGTGCAATTGCATTCTTGGGAAGCAACTTTGCCATCTACTAACCCTGTTTGTCAAGATTGTGGATCGTGTTTGTAAAGGGCATTTGTACTAATAAATAGTGACTGCATTGTGTGCAAAAACACACACGAATTGGGCACAATGAGGCCTGTGATTGTGCGTCCTATCTTTTACATTAGGCATACCTAGCACGCAATTCTCTCACAATTGTATATGTTTTGATGTCCCAAAACATTTTTATCAAATAATCATTATTTAAGTAGTTATTAATTTAACGTCAAAATTTTTTTGGTGACGTAAAATGTTTGACGTGATATGTTGACGTAGAATGTGTAAATTTTGACGTAAAATTAATAACTAATTTTAATAATAATTACTATTATTTTCTAAATTTTTTTAGGACATTACACACAATTACTAGAACTATCAAATTCTGAAATTTCAACGCTGTACCTATGTCTATTTTGATGTAATCAATTTTACGACGTCATCATTTCACGTCAAACGCCGCTGAGCTGTAATTCCGGCTTAACAAACGATTATAATAAGTACTGGGGGTGAAATTGTTTTTCACGAAATAAAAAAAGCCACTCCTCAAAAATTTGCACTGTCAAAAAATAAAGCCCCTGGGGGTATTTTCAGGAAATTCGGTATATTTATATAATGTGTAACACTAACAGGGGCATGCAACTGGACAAATGGATGAGGCAGCTAATCAGTTCAAATCCTATGAGCTATGCAGGTAAATTCTGTGATAAATACTGCATACCCCTCGAATTACACCACCCACCTCCTCGAAATACCCCAGGTAGGAGTGAATAGGGGAAAATACACCCCTTGAAATACCACCTTTCCAACATGTAAAAACCAGTGAAGCTGTGTCCTGAGTCCGGACATGGCTGATGATTTGTTGATTTGAAAGTTGATTTGATTTGATGGCTGATTCATTGAATACAAATATTTAGTGCCACAGAAATTCAGTAGTTACTCATAATGTATCAAGTTCATCACATCTGCTGATCAGTATGTTAATGCAACAAATTTGGCATGGACTTTCATGAAAATTTTCATAAAATAATTATCCCCCTGGAATCCCGAATACTCATTTTATCGGTGAAATAATAAACCCTCTGGGTGGTATTTTGACCACATACGGTACATTAAAGTGTGAGTAACATTTTTAATGGCATCATTGGTGTCATCTTACTGGCGCCGCAGCGCCATTTTTCCTGGTGTTTTTGCATCACTAATTGACAGTTTTTATCTAGCTAACCATTAACAAAAAACCCATAAAAATTTCTTTTACAGTCACTACAACCCCATTTTACACATCACTGGCTATTTCCTTTACAGTGCAGCATGTGTCCAAGAGGCACCATGTTCCAAACGGATGGACTTTGAAAGTATAACACGAACCGGCGCCCCATTGGAATGGAAGTGGTGTAAACAACAAGGTATACAGACACAGAGTGGTGGACCAAAAAGTAAGTACAGAATCCTACCATAGTTCCAGAATCAATAAAACCTCGTGATAAATTTCGTAATAAATAATTCCACAGTAAAAACTAAATATTATGATGAAAACTGTATAATTACAACAGTTTTTGGTTTATTATTCAGTTGGGCTATGATATGTTTCCATAATCAGTTTTATGTCCATTGAGTATACGTAAAAGTATCCAATACGAACATGGTGTAAAGATCCATGAAAAATTCCAAAACTGATCAAAGTACCAGCTGTCTCTTGCTTATAGTCAGGGTTGGTTTTATAAAAATTCATTTTAGTAAAATTGTATAAAAATTTTATTTTATTTTATTTTTATTTTATTCTTGTTTCATTTTATTTTATTTTATTTTATTCCCAAAAGTCATTAATAAAATAAAATGACTCATTTTACAAAAATTTTACAAAAATTGTACAAAAATTTTACAAAAAATCAGAAACATGCATGCAACGCCAGAAAAATGTTATAATTAGACCTTACATGAAAAACCTGTGACAAATTTTGCCCTTACTTTTCAAAAGTTGCATGCAATATGTAGCTAGCTGCAAGTGTAAAGTTACAATTATTGATAAGAATGGTTTGCATTTTCAGTAGAAGGACTACTGGAGTGTGCTGGGCACATTTGTAAAATGTCATGCAAAGTGTCAATTGTCATGACAAATGTAAAGTAAAGTATCAATTGTCGTGCAAAATGTCAAGTGTCATGTAAAATTTCAAGCAAAGTGGCAATTGTCATGACAAATGTCATGCAAAGTGTAAATTGTGTATCCAAATCTTGTGTTTTGTATCCATAGTATGTTTTATATCCAAATCTTATGTTTTTGTATCCAAATGTTCACATAATATTTTGGAGTCAACAACAACAAATTTTGGATACAAAACAAAAGATTTCGAAATAAAACATGAGATTTAAACACAATTTGCTTGACAATTGATACTTTACATTTTACATGTCATAACAATTGACACTTTGCATGACATTTGACATGACATTTGACACTTTACAATGCTTGGGACTGCCCCCAGATCCATGAATAAACAGGTAGAGACTCGAGCAATGAGACAAAATTTTACAAAAAATATGAATTTTTATACAATTTTACAAAAATACGAATTTTTATACAATTTTACAAAAATTTTACAAAAATTCGAATTTTTATACAATTTTTATTTTTATTCTTAAATTTTCCATTTTATTTTATTTTATTTTATTCTTCAATATTCCATTTTATTTTTATTTTATTTTTATTTTTTTCTGAGATTTTGCCAACCCTGCTTATAGTATAGGTAATGTATAATGAAATGTAAAAAACCCTAGGTAAATGTATACCATGTGAATAAAAAACAGTAATTTTTCTCGTCACATGTCCAAACTAGTGATGTAAAGGCACCGGGGCACCGGTGCCCCGGTGCTGGGCACCGAAGGGCACCAGCACGCACCGAAGGGCACCAGCACCGGTGCTGGTGCGGTGCCATTGCAATCACCAGGGGTGCCATGCCGGTGCCGGTGCCATTTTTTTCAGATTAGCACCGGTGCCGGTGCGGTGCGGTGCCATTTTTTTGCCAGTGCCAAAGGTGCTAGCACCAGGGCCACAGTAAAAGGCACCGGGAAAGGCACAGGCCAAGGCTTCATGAGCTGTGCACTTTTGTCCATAGTATGTGCTTATTCATATTTCAAAAAACAGCAATATATTTATCCAACCGTTTTTGCCTATTTTGTAAACCTCCCATCAAATAAATATACCCACTGTGAAATTAGGGTGTCAACTTTCCGTTTTCCGTTTTCCGTTTCCGCTTTCCGCAGGCAAAATTTTTCCGTTTCCGTTTCCGTTTTCCGGCTGCTAAAATTTTTTTCTGTTTCCGTTTCCGTTTTTCCGGCCCATTTTCCGTTTTCCGGCTAAATTTTCAGTTTTTCCATCTTTTTTCCGTTTTCCGGCTCAATTGTCTGTTTTTCCAACTTTTTTCATATTCCAGCTCAATTTTCTGTTGCCGAACTGGTAAACATGCATGAAAATTCATAATTATGTGAATTTTTTACATTTCTAGCAAGATTTCAGCAAATTTTTTCCCATTTCCGGCAAAATTTCAGCAAGTTTTTTCCGTTTCCGGCATAATTGCAGCAAATTTTTCCGTTTCCGTTTCCGTTTTCCGGCCTTTCATTTTTCCGTTTTCCGTTTTCCGGCAAGTGCAAAAAAATTTCCGTTTCCGTTTTCCGGCAAGTTCAAAAAATTTTCCGTTTCCGTTTCCGTTTTCCGCCAAAAAGTTTTTGTTGACACCCTATGTGAAATCCATTATACCTGATACGTGATCTGATGAGCGAATCTAAAATTTTGAAGAATTTTAAATCATTTTTATATTTTATATTTATCTTACTTGTTTGTTCAAAATTTTTGACAGAGACAGTTCCATTCTCTGTACAGCAACGACTCCGATCAGTAGACAATAGTGGCTTGGACATTGTAGTGAATTAAATATTTTATCTTTCATTTGTAATAATTGTAATTGCTTCATAAAAGTGATTGCCACATCATTCTGATCATTTTAAGTGCTCAACCATCAAAATCGGTTGAAAATTCATAAAAATATGCACTTCCAAAGGTGAGACCACTGAGAAACTGCCCGATATTTACTTCAGAAATTCCAGCCCGGTGCGGTGCCTTTCGGTGCTAGCACCGGCAACCTGCCGGTGCCCCAGGGTGCCAGGTGCCCCTTTCATGCGTTGGCAAAGGTGCCGGTGCGGTGCGGTGCCATTTTTCCCGGTACCTTTAACATCACTAGAAACTTTTAAAAGTGTTTGGATTTTCCTACACGTTTTTTAGATAAATACCAAGAATAATTTTCCAAATGCAGGTGGTGAATATTCCGAAAGTGAGCTTGAAAACCTCGCCTACATTTCCAATGGCTATGAGCCTACGGGTAAGTATTTAGCACAAGTGCAGATTTAATGTGTAAAGAAATTCCGTGGACAGCACAGTAGGGTTAGGAACCCGACCCGACTAGAACCCGATACCCATACATATTTTGGAACAGAAACCAGAAACCTGAACCCGACACTTACCCATAATAATAATCTGTAGTTTCTTGACTTTGCATAAAAGGGGACAAAAAAGCTGAAACAACAAATTCAGTCTTGACAATTGTAGTGAAGAATGTTGTTGACAAATTGTAAAATCTTGATGTATATTGATTATCCCAAGAACTACTGGTGCCCTTTGGACAATTTTGGACGGTAATAAAGGTCAGCAGTGCCTGGAGGAATAAGTGAATTTAGGGAGTGATATCTCTCAGCATTCTTGTGTATTCATATTTTGTCAAGACCAAATTTGTCATGTCACCTTGAATTTGTCATTGTGCTGTGAATCATGCATAATACTAAAAAACAACATCCAATCTGACAAGACTTAAAAATGCACATGCAGATAAGAGATGGCTGCCCGGCCCACCATGTGATCAACCAGTGGTAGAGGGACCCATGTATATCCAGCAACCCCCCAAAAACAAGTTTTATTATGACAAAAATTCCAACTATTGCAGACCATTTGCTTGGTATAGTATGGACTGGTATCCAGACCCTTTTGCAAATAACTTCCATACGAGAGAGATTTGTGAGGGCCGCTGCCTAAGTGGGTTGCATATTTGACATATTTATTACATTTATCAGAGTTGAGTGTACATTGAGCTAGTGCTGTAAAAGCGCCATCGCATCACTTTCGTGTTTCTATGGCATTTTGGTGCTTGCTTTCCATTTGGCATGTGATACAAACAGAGTGCTTTGCACTAGTGATGGTCATGCGCCATAAAATGACCCCAGACTCGATGGCGCCTAACTGGCAAGACAAAATTGCTTCAGGTACTGGAAGTGTGCCAATGGTGCAAAAATAGGAACATAATTTTTGACCTTGTTTCATCACAGCACCATTTTTAGGAAAGCAAGAAATGATCGCATATCAGGAGATTAGGCTGGACAAAATGAACTAACAGCTTCAAACTGCTTTTTAACAGTTTTAAGTTTTAAAATAGCTGAAAGGTGAAAAAAAAGGAAATGTAGCAATAGAAGTGAAAGTGAGTAAAAAGGATAGGTACAAAATCACTGTTTTGATTGTGAACAATTGTTTTCCAAAGCATCACAAAAATTTTCACTTTTTTCAGGATCAAATGTACAGGATGTCAATGATGCAGAAGAGAAAGAACACAATGCCAAAACTAATCAAGTGGCAGAAAACAATGCCAATGGCTGCATATCAGACCCTGACATTTTCAGTTTACTGTATTTTTCAATATCCTTCAATATTGCAGTTGTAGTGCCATTGATTATCTGATACTTGTAACGATCAATTTACCTAGTAAATGTCTTGTAAAGTATTAGTTTTGTACTACCAGGCCCCAGATTTACCTCATTAGGCAGACATCAGCCTATTTTTGCTGTGACAGCGCCACCCCAATGGCGCTGGCGCCATTCGCGAGCGCGAAATGGCGCCGCGCAATGTCGCTCTCTTTCCTTGCTACATGGCGCTATCTTTTTAATGGCCCCATGACGCCATTGGCGTTTTGTGCCCTTTTTCCATGGCACCCTTGGTGCCTGGCGCTGGCGCCCTTCTTTGGGATGGCGCCAAAATTTCCTTGGTTCTTGGCACCATTTTTTCTGGCGCGTACCATCAATCACTACTTCACGTAAACATTCTAAATTATCTGTATTTGACTCTCCAGTTTTCTCATCCTCAATTTCGGGCAGGGGCTTTCCCTTTGTCTCAGGCAATGCAATAATGCACAAAATAAATACTGCGATAACCATCACTATCATGACAACTTGTGGCAGCGTGGGTGCCAAATTGCCTAGGGCAGCCAGCAGTAGCGGTGCGGCTGTGAGAAGGAAACAAGTTTTTTAATTGAAATTCAAAGTGAATCGGAAAATATGTTTTCCACCACCACCACTTTGGACCATTTCAAAAAAGTATATTGATATGTAAATATACTCGGCAGACACGATACTCTACAAACAGATAGGAGTTATGTCTTCGGCTGGCAGACGGCCAGCCGAAAACTTATGGATGACGTGATGACGACAAAGTGATGACGTCATGAAGAGGACGTGATGGCCAGAGATTATGACGGCGACGAAAGTGATTACGTCATGATGGAGTGTTTCCTCCGGAAAAATGTACGGTTTAATGTCATCTGAGTTTACCAGCAGATCCAAGTCTACCAATCACTCCATTGTCAAAAGAAAATGCCATAGATCTCAGCACAGTTGGATTCAATTCAATGATACACAATTCTGCTGGGATATCGATCGCCCTGCCAATGGAAAAACCTGAGTTGTGGATTTTTTGATAAGAAAGAGCCAGGAACAATTTTGTGAAGTAAATATGTAAGTCTGAATGTGAGTGGTGACACTTAAATAGATCACCAAAACTACACATCAATCAAGCACAATGGCAACAAGTTCTGATAGAAAAGTTCCAGAAACAGCTAATTCAACACATGAACTTATAATGGTGTTCAATGTCAAGTGAACCAATGAAAATGGCACCAAGGCAAAGACACCATTCATTCACCATTTTCACATGCCATCTGTCAAGGGAGAAATGAGCTTGCTAACAATTCGCTGCCAGCTTGCTTGCCAAACAGCAAAAAAAAACAGGCATAACTTGCTGGTAATCATTTTAAACTACACTGCCACTTAGCTGACATATTTTCTAATCAAATGCACTTTTTCAACAAGTTGACAACCGACTGACAACAACAACTGCAGCTTGTTCAATAAGCTGGAAACTTGCTGACAAACTGCCACCATTGCTGCAAACAATAGTGTGTCAGCTTTTTGTCTTCTAGCAGGCAGCAAGTTGTCAATAAGGTGTGGCACTATTCACTAGCGATGGAATGGCGCCATGGCGCTGGCGCCAATTGAGGGCGCCGCGCCATGGCGCCATTGGCGCTTGGCGCCCTTTTTCTGTGGCGCCTACATTCTGAAAGGCGCCATGGCGCCCTTGGCGCTTGGCGCCCTTTTTCCGTGGCGCCTGGCGCCCTGCTTTAAAAGGGCGCCAGCAGGGTTTCAAGGTGAGTGCTGTGTAAATGAAAAAAAGATGGAAAACGCATCTGTGGATGATCTAAATTCGCCAGAAAAGTGGACGAAGTGGTGTGAGCGAGTGAAAATCTTTTGTGCAACAGTTCATCAGATGTGTCTGACAGATCAGAAGACGATAATGATGAACCGTTGAACTTGCAAAATCAAAAATAGACAGATTCAAATCATTGCAATTCCATTTTTTGTCCAATTCAAGGAAACATTGATTAGGAAAGTCTTTTTGAAGTGAATGGATTGTTGTCAAATGACAATATCCATTGTGTTTGAATTCGTCATGTGGATTTTATTTTAATTTTTTTGTTATAGTGTTGTTTTTGTTCATTACATCCTGGAGAATGCGAATAAAGTAGTGAATGTGTGTACTAGGGTGCTGTAGAAACTGTTTTAGCACACGCAGGGCGTTCTATGCACTTATTTATCCTGGCGCCCTATTTTAGAAATGGCGCCATGGCGCCCTTGGCGCTTGGCGCCCTCTTTCCGTGGCGCCCGCTTTCCGAATGGCGCCTGGGGCCCTTTTTCTGTGGCGCCCCTGGCGCTTGGCGCCCACTTTCTGAATGGCGCCATGGCGCCTGGCGCCCTTTTTTCTGGCGCTTTTCCATCACTACTATTCACTAATTTCAAATGAATATTGTAAAAATTCTGACAAAGATTTCTCTCCTCAGAAAACTTCCAAATCTATTGGAGAGCGGTTCTATTCTGGGTGCCGTTCTATTGGAGGTGCTGTTCTATTGGAGGTATGCCATTCTATTAGAAGAAATACGGTAAACATGCAAACCAGAGGGACCAACCTAGACAACAGGTTATTATCACTACATTATTTGTTAGCAATGATCTGTCATATATGACTGCCACCAGATAAATGATCAAACCAGCACCAAGTGTTCCCCATCCAATGTAAACAATGTGTCGCCGGCCAAAGTAAGGTACCTGAATCAAAGTTGTAAAAAATATTTAACACTTTTTGTATTTTATCAATGTACTAACCTGATGAAACTGGTGTCTGGTATTTTATTAACTTACAAAGAATATGCCAAATTTTATTTTTTGCACAATCACTTTGCAGTAAGTCCAATGACAATTCCACCAACCTTCTCAGTCAATAAAATCATCACAGATTGTGTAATTCCCCATGAAATTCCATACAGCATGATCATTAAAACTGGTCTAGTGTGAGCAAACATTGTGCCAATATCAAAGAAAATGCCATAACTGACAAAATTGTCTACAAGCCACATGCTCGACAATGTCACTGTGATCACTGTTGCATCTTTGTTACGAAATAGTGCAGCATAAGTGTACTGAACCTGTGGTTGGATTTATGTGAAATGAAAAACTGTTTTTATTTTCATGATGAGTTTGATGTATATAGGTGTTCAACATTATTGCAGCTAAATCGAATGTAAAAATTGAACATAAACAATAATTCTACATTACACCAGTTTTTCATCAATCATTGCAATGCAAGCAATGACCAATATAGAATTGGTCAAATAAAAAGAGATCAAAAATAAAAGATGGCATGTAAGCACTACACCACCACAAGAGACGAGATGTGAGTAGGGCATGTTGCATCCACAGCCAGCAAGCAGACTAAATTTGGTTGGGACAAAAGCATTCACACTGGCTCATTCAAATTCTGGCTGCACACGGTAATTCAGCATGCCACAGGCATGCATGATCGCCAGCAGCAGTTAAGCGGGAATTAGAGCTCAGCGTCGATTCGACGTGAAATGATGACGTGAAATGTCGTCGTTAAATTAATTACACGAGTGTGGATCATGCTACGGGTCTACAATTTTCTAAGGATAATATATGAATCAATACCTTAATCGTGTCCAATACTGAGTGTTATCAGCCACAACTAGAGCGAATTGAAAAATTCAATTTTTATCATTTCACGTCATCATTTCACGTCGAATCGACGCTGAGCTCTAATTCCGGCCTTACTCTCTAACAATGTTTATGCAGTGCCTAGTGAGGGAAGTACAGGAGCAATAACAGGCAATTCCAATCAACAAGTGGCATGTCATCTTGCATGTGGTGGAAAAACTATTAGAGATCTACTGGCTTGACTAGTAGATGACTTTGTCACCACCTAGTACAACCTGAAGGCCATAGTGAGGGAGTCTGTTTCACATGTTTCTTTAAAAATCTGTTTTATGCGGTCCTGAAACTGGTCCCAGGCTCTTGTTGGTACATGTGTCATGAATGATGACAAGAGGGCACACTTGACAGGGGTGTCACCAAAATGGATGTAGCCTGATTGTAGGTCAAGCACACACATGCACAGCTGCGATGAGCAGGTGGGACAGGACTGCTGAAGCTGGTCAAGATACAGCAGGATGCTGTATGGCCAAAGGGAGTTCAAACTGGGCAGAGTGCACAAATTGCTGTCCTGAGATCATGTCTCTGAGCCCCAGGAAAAAATACATGGCAGCCATTATGAACATGATAAAAAAATTTTGTTTGTTGTTATTTTCACAACAAAAATTTATGCAACACAATACATTTAGCTGCAATGACACCTTAGATATAAAAAACATAGCTAATTACCCAATTTCTCCTTTTTTATTACAAAAACAATAAAACAAATTGCACACACCTTGCTGTCCAAGGCAGCATTGTCCAATTCACTCTGTATTGAATTGAATAGTTTTATTAGGGGTCCCATCGTTTTACCATTGATTTTTGCAATTTTCTCAAACACTGTCATTGCCTCATCTTTTCTACCCTGCATGCATGAAGTGGTGGTGAACCTTAGCTAAATGAAAGAACTTTATGCACATCCAACCCACATCCACACACTGCATGAATCCATTTTTGTTGTGAAAAATAGATAGCTAGGTATTGAGCACATTGAGAAAAATAAATAGGTAGATACATACAATAGATGCTAAACAGACTCACACAAACCATCTTACATTTTGAAAATGACAATGAAATTCTAGCACAATGAAAATTGCATTCCCAATCCCAACAAACCCTTTCCAAGAGCCATAGAGGACTCTCAGTTATAACAAGGAAAATCAAGATAATTGGCAAAATTGCAGCAATATTGATGCTAGCCAAGAGTAGCCTCCAAGTGTCCAAAAAATATGCCATTGTCGCAAAAATAATGGTACCCAGTGGCCAGGCTCCAAGGAAAAGCAGTATCCTGTGTTTCTCATTGAGCTGTTCACTTGCCAACACAGAACAAGTGTTTTGCACAAATGATATGAAGAAACCTGAATGTTATTGTATCACTGTAACTGTAACCAGGTGGCATGGAATAGCATAATGGAGCAGCATGGAGGCATTGGGCCCAGAGTTGTTAAAAGTACCGAACTTTTTCAAATTATACTTAAATGTAAAGTATTTATTTTTTACTCACCCCCTGAGTACAGAAAACTTTGTTTAAACTTTGTTTATACTTTTACTCATGATTAAAATACTTTTCCCTCCAGAAAACGTATTTTTGGGTATTTTTGGAAAATTTTGGTCCAATTTTCACTCAAAATCATATATACTCGGATATATTTGTCACATATACTCGGATGACATTACACCGTACATTTTTCCGGAGGAAACACTCCATCATGACGTGATCACTTTCGTCGTCCTCATCATCTCTGGCCATCACGTCGTCTTCATCATGTGTTCCATAAGTTCACGGCTGGCCATCTGCCAGCCCAAGACATAAATCCATTCTGTTTGTAGAGTATCGTGTCTGCCGAGTATAGCTATTTTTAGCAATTTTTGCCTATTTTTCGCTTTTTCACCCCATTTTTTCACATCTGTGCCTTGAAAAAGTCTATAAAGAGCCTATCTGAAATACATTTTCTGTACTCGAGTATTTTCAAAAAGTATACGTAAAAGCGAGTACAGCTACTTTTTTCAAAGTATACGTAAACGTATGACTCAGTATTCAAGTATACGTACTTTTGAGTAAACGTAAATACGTTTTAACAACTATGATTGGGCCCACACTAGGGTGTCAACAACACAATTTTTACAGAAAACGGAAATGGAAACTGAAAAAGTTTTCCGGCGGCCGGAAAACGGGAAAAGGGGCCGGAAAAACGGAAACGAAAAAATGGAATTTGCACGGAAATGAAAAAAATTGCTAAAATTTTGCTGGAAAATGGGAAAAAATTGCTGAAATTTTGCCGCAAGTGGAAAAAATTTGCGTAAATTTTGCTGGAAACAGAAAATTTACATAATTGACAATCTGCATGAATGTTTACCAGTTTGGCTGTAACAGAAAACAGAAAGTTGAGCCAGAAAAAGATAAAATGAGGCAGAAAAACAGAAAATTGAGGGGGAAAATGAAAAAAGGCGGAAAAACTGGAAATTGAGCCGGAAAACGGAAAAAAATTGGAAAAACAAAAAATTTTGCCGGAAAATGGAAAATGAGCCGGAAAAAACAGAAATGGAAAATTTAGTGGCGGAAAACAGAACGGAAAATGGAAAAAAATTGCCTGCGGAAAACGGAAATTTGATATTCTTGTCAACTAAATTTTGGTTAATTACTAAATTTCAACTTTCCTATGTGATACAGCATGGTGAATTTAATATGGTGACACTTAATTTTCATTGATTCTGTTAAATACGCAGGATGCTTTCAAACAGATTTTTCACTTTATTCACTTAACATTCAGTTGACACTTATTTGCAATGTCAACTAGTGTGAGGGCACATATTTACAGCCACAACTCCATGCTATTTTCGCTGCCAACATTTTCAATTTGTTCCAAATCTCACCAGCAGCAAATCTCATGGCAGCCACAATTTTCCAATCATCCAGAACAGAACAAACAATGCCCAACGATGCTGCCAATGTGGCTCCCCAAAGGAAAGTTGGCCTACGACCAAATTTGTCAGAAAGAAGGCCAGCTGGCCAAGTGCCAACAAAAAGACCAATCATTTGTGCCATTGTGATCAAATGCGGCAGTGATCTTTCATCACCAGAAAACTGCCATTCATCAGCCATTGAATAGAATCTGTCTTCCAGGTGCACGTGCTCACTTGTAGTGTCACTGGCGTTTCCTGGCACTGCGATTTGGCGCATGTACATTGATGTTTTGATGCAAGCTTCAGTGCGTAATCGCTATAAGATGGATTAACTCAATGAATAATGCACTTGGCTAGAGTTGAGTAGTACCATAATCATGTTATTTTACTAAACCTCTACTTTTTTCCCAACTATTTATGTCAAAGCAACTTCACCATGTATTGGCTGTACTTGCATTGGCAATCCTCCAAATGTCATGTAGAACATGTTTGCAGTAAGCAGAAATATACCACTCTGCACAGAGGTGTGGGGGGTTGCAATTTGCATTTTGACATCATTTTTGCGAAAGTAAATTTGCATGAAGAAATTTGAAAGATACACACTTGGTACCAGAGCATCATCAAAAGTTGATACCTCCCAAATCCACCAACTGCCAGAAGGCATTTATCATAGTGTTTCATGTATTAAACTTTCTGTAAATTTAAACGGTATGCGATATAGCAAATAAATTGATAAGCGATTTAAAGCAGAAATTTGAATGTGAAATTTTGTGTGACGTTAGATAAATACACTTTATTATTTTTGTAAAAACTTGGCAAATTCCATTGATGAAAAGATGGATTTAAGTTGAATTTGTCTACCGTAGTTTAAAAAAAAGTTTAGCAAAATGACAAATGGCAAGTTAAGAGTAGGTAATGTTAAAAGTAAAGTAAAAAATAAAAAGTAACAAATGGCAAATGGCAAGTTAATGTAAAAAAATTCGGCGGACATTATGGAAGTCAATGGTCTAAGGGTCTAGGGATTTCCATACGACTGCGCATGTTCATACTTCCACACACGTCACACACGATGGCACACGTCCAAGTTACTGTTTGCGAGAATGTTACCGAGAATTAAAGATGCAGGATTTCCATCTGCGTCACCAATAATGGCTGCGGTGAGAACGTTATGAATTTAATAGACAAATCGTTATAGAAAGTCGATTGTAGGGTCTTAGGTAGGGTTCAAACGGGATCCCGATCCCGGATCCCGTGAAATTCCGGGATTTAGCAGTCCCGATCCCGATGCCGAAACTTTTCAAATCCCGATCCCGAGAAACTCCAAAGTCCGGGATCCCGATCCCGGAAAAATTAGTGGAAATTATCAAAAGTGAAAAAACGACGTTTTTGCATGCAAAAATGTGAACGCAAACCCCTAGCGTTCATTTTATGCCACGTTTCTGGCATCCAACAGTGTTTTTAGACCTTTATGAACAACTGTGGATGCCAAAACATTGGCCAAAATCTCTATCCCACGACCCCAATCCCGATCCCGAAAAAATGCCAATCCCGATCCGATCCCGTGACCCCAATCCCGAAATCTCAAAAAACCAATCCCGATCCCGAAAAGTCAATCCCGTTTGAACCCTAGTCTTAGGTCGGATCTAGTGATGGAATTGCGGCATGGTGCTGGTTAGTGATGGAAAAGAGCCATGGCGCTGGCGCCTGGCGCTAGCGCCAAGACAAAAAGCGCCATGGCGCTTGGCGCCATTTTGCTGTGGCGCTATTGGCGCTTGGCGCTCTACGATGATAAAGCGCCATGGCGCTTTTGGCGCTATGATGCCCTGGCGCCATTGGCGCTTGGCGCTAGTGTTTTAAATAGCGCCATGACCAGACAGTAAAAAACGTGCATAAATAACACATGCAACATATACAGGTATAAATTCAGACAAGTGGCAGTACTTTGTGATGTTACATATAGCAGTAGAATGGCTGTTGAGCCATGGTGGTGATTTTATAACTTTATAACTGGTGATTTCTTCCAAAATTGATGAAAAATTTTTTTTTACTTGAGATGTAGCTGAATAGGAAATGGATTTCTGGGAGGACCTAGAAACCATACAAGTTCCTAGGTTGTCCAAAATTGCTTCACATTTACTGGCAATTCCAGCAGAGTTTTAGGAGGAATTGTTTGTTCGGTAGGAATGTTTTTTTCTGGTTGCAATTAGGATATTGCTAATGATTTTGGAAATGATATAGCGCACACAAAACGATAACAATGAATATGCGACACCGTTAAATCCGTCTGCATCTTAAGAGAGCAAAAATTGTTTGGCGCTGGCGCCATTGGCGCTATTGCATCCTGGCGCCATTGACGCCTGGCGCCGTGGTCCAGAAAAGCACCATGGCGCTTGGCGCGGTGGTCCGGAAAAGCGCCATAGCGCTTGGCGCCAAAATCCAGGCTCTTTTTCCATCACTAGTGCTGCATTTTAATGGCGCCAAAGGGCGCCAGCGCCATCATTTCGAATGGCACCATGGTTTTTGACACATTTTGCCACATTTTGTTCTCACATAAAAAGTCGGATTGATTGGCCCATCGCACACTGCAAAGTGGCACGGGCGTTTCGGAAGTTTTCAATTTCCGCCCGGGTGGAATTGTAAAGTCGGTTCGGACGATTTTATTTACGACACTGAAAAACTACTGAAATTAGGGTAAGTTCGGACGATTTTGAATTCCACCCCTCTTTTTAATGCCGCCTTTGAATTCCGACCATGCAAAGAACCGTCCGAACCGCCTGTGCCACTTCGCAGTGTGCGGTGGGCCAATAAAATGTATCGTGAACTGAATGGAATCAATCCATCAAAATTCGAATTAAAAACGTGTCATTGGTAACCAAGTACTGAATCACTGACTCGTTTCATGTCCGCCCAGTTTTAGTAAAGTGATTATAAAAATGTTAACAGTAAAGTAAATGTTAAATAAAATGACAAATGGAAAGCTAATAGTACAGTGAAAGTAAAAAGTAAAGTACCGTAAATACTTGAATAAACCCCCCAGGGAATTATTTTTTCGACAGCCTTTTTTTGTAAAGCAAAGTTAGGTAAACGTGAAGTAAAACGATGAATGGAAAGTTAGAGTTATGTTAAAAGTACCTACAGTACTTGCGAAACTGCACCCGGATACAACTAGCACCTGAACACTTTTAGATTATTAATTTACATAAGCTTTTTGATTGTATATTCGCCTCGCTGCTATAGCTCTAACATATCAAACATCCACATATCATATTTAGGTGTCATATTGTGCCAGTCAGACATTAACGCTTGGGTAACATATCTGCTGCCACTCCCAGACACTTTTACCTAAATGCCCTGTAAAATGTCAATTGTCATGGAAGGTGTCAAAAGTCGTGAAAATGCTCTGGAAAGTGTCAAAAAATTTTTTTATTTTTTACTGAATGTTCGACATTCTTCATGACAATTAGCGTTCCAAAAATCTCTGGGAGATTAATATTTAAAAATATAATAAAATATAAAAAATCTCTTATTTAATAATATTTTCTCCAGTTTTTTCCCCAGAGAGATTTTATGCTATTTTATTTATGAGAAAAATATAAAATTGAATCTCTCATTTATATTTTCTCAGCGTTTTTTCAGAGAGATTTGATTATACTGATTTTTTGAGAGATCTCTGAGATTATATTGAATTATTTTTTTTTGAAAATCACCCATTTTTGGAACGCTAATGACAATTCACCCAACATTTAACACTTTGCATGACATTTGACATTTAAATGGATCTATTGGTGGGTCGCACATTTATATGTCAATTTGATAATTAAATAATTTGTCAATTTGATAGCACTTTCGTCATATACCGTATTTCTTCTAATAGAAGAGCGCCGTTCTATTTTTTTCGTCAACTTTTTTACCTGCCGTTGTATTGGAGGTGCCGTTCTATTGGAGGCTGCCGTTCTATTTTTTTCACCAGACATTTACACACGATTTTCATTTGAACATAGTATTTTTAGTGAAACATGAGCGACATTTCAATATCAGAGCATCAATTTAAACAAAGCCAAATGTTAAAACAACCCCTGAGTGATAGCTCTGTATACCCAGGATGTTCTTGCCACCAATTTTTCAAATATTGTTGTATTTTGGCACCCTTAAAACGTCATTTCTACCTGCCGTTCTATTGGAGGCTGCCGTTCTATTCTTTTCGTGGGTGTAAAAAAGTGGCAAAACCTGCCGTTCTATTGGAGGTGCCGGTCCACTGGAGGTATGCCGTTCTATTAGAAGAAATACGGTAGTCAATTTGTCACTTTAGAGGAAGTTTTACGACCGTGCGATTAATCATCATAACCAAGTTGTATACTACGGTTGGCCATATTCATCATACTGCGAAATACAATGTAGCCATATCGGTATTACAAATGTGACATTCACTTCTAAAAGTCGACGATAACTCCAAGTTTTAAAAATTGAATTAGGCACAGAAACGGCATTTAGAAGTTGTCCGGCACGTTTTCAGTTTTCCAATTCTTGTGGATCACTTTCCCGTTGGTCAACGTTTCGCCGTTTCACAATTCTATCAATATATTGGATAATTTCGGCATATTTCATGTTAACATAACACTAAATTTCAACAAAACCACATAACAATAATGCATTGCATACGATATTAAAGACACCTCCATCACCGAGAAGGAACAAAACCTACTGGCAAAAACAAAGTTGGAAATAAGCATACGACAATGTGCTTTTCATAGAGAAAAATTTCGTGCCGCAGCTGGATTTAGTAAGATATGGTAGTTACAAAAAGAAAAAAACGTCCAGTTGACGCAGAATACAGAAAACAAATTTCAATGGAAAACATCATACCTCGGAAGAATTATCCATGAATATACGGCATACCGTATTTAAAAAATAAATACATAAAAAAGTGCGAGTAGTCAGCGCAGGCACACCACACCAGGTGCCAATCCCAGACCCTGTAAAATGTCAAATGTCACGCAGTGTCAAAAGTCATGGAACATGCCCTGCAAAATGGCAACTGAGTTGCCAAGTTGCAGGGCATTTTCCATAACTTTTGACACTTTGCGTGGCATTTGACATTTTACTGGCCCTGGGAGTGCCTCCAGAGCACATTAATCACTGGAAAAGAAGATAGGACTGACAAAGCTTCTATGACTTCTATGAAGCCACTTACCGGCGCCAATATTCTCATCACATCAGACCAACACCAATCACGAGATCACTGTCGCAATGTTCAACATACTCGGCGGACATCACACTTAGTATGGAAACCTACCATAACCCATCTGATTAATGAACCAAAATTCTACAATTTCATCATAATATTTCGTTTTTACTATGGAAAAATTAATTACGAAACTTATCACAAGACCTCATTCATTAAATTACGGTAGGATTCCGCACACTTAGCAGTCCGCCGAGTACATACCTCAGGCGCAACTCAAACTAGCCAACAACAATTCCACCTTGTGCATCAAGCCGCGGCCGGGCATGCGATCAAAGGGCACCGCCAGTTGGCGCGTGGTGCAGTCGGACCGCGACGGCGCGCCGTACTGCAGCCGCAGCACGCAGATGCTCGGCTGCAGGTTGAGCGGCAGCGAGATGCGCACCTTTCTGCGGTGGGGAAATGTAGGGGTGCAAACGGTACGGCGCTGCGGTAAACGGTACGGTATGGAAAATTTTCTATTTTGCGGTAAACGGTACGGCAAATATAAAATTTTGCGGTAAACGGTACGGTACGGTAGATCCGAAAAGTGCGGTACGGTAGGGTACGGTAGGTAAATACTGCCACCGTAGTGAGATGGATTGTTAAACACAGCTGGGACAGTCCCGAGCCATGTAAAGTGTAAACCAGGGGTATCTTGAATTTTGACCATCCGAGTGGTTGGATAGATAGCAAATCGCTCCTCCGGAGGGATAGATAGCTGAAAAATTTTCTGGGGGGGGGTTGGGGGGGTTTGGGGGGGGGGTTGTGGTGGTTCGATATATAGGCTTTTTCGGGGCATAGAAGAAAGAAAAGGGAGAAAAATCGCTAAAAGTAGGTGTAAAATAGCTCAAAATGGGTATACAAGAGCATATAGTACTTAAAATAGCTGAAAATAGGCAGTTAGACGCATGAACCAGTGATTTTGGAGGTGAAAATCTATATTTAGGTATGAAAAATAGCGATTTTGAGCGAAAATTGGGGTATAGTTTCTGAAAATCCGCTCCAGATAGGTAGATAGCTGGGCGATTTGGGGGGGGGGGGTTTAGGGGGTAGTAGACCAAAATTTTGCCTCTGGGATAGATAGATAGCTGGGCGGTTTGGGGGGGGGTAACCCCTCCCCCATTCGAGACCCTGGTGTAAACTCAAAATGTTATGTGTCAATTGTCTTGTAAAATGGCAACCAAAATAAAATATTATTACTGAAATTTTGACACTTTGTATGAACTTTGAAAAATTTGACACTTTTCAATCGACTTCAAAAACCCAAAACTCGAACCTGGATCCCGAGTGGTTGGTCAAGAGGATGCTGGGCGCGGGCACGGCGGCGCTGCTGGCGCCGATGTCCAGGTGCGACGCGTGCCAGCCCATGCAACGGGCCAGCGTGGACACTGCGTGCAGCAGGTGCCGACACGCCTGAATGAAACAAAGTGGGAATCAGGGGGCAGCTAAAGATCATGTAAAAGACCCTGTAAAACGTACAGGACCCTGTAAAATGTCATGTAAAAGACCCTGTAAAATGTCACGTGTCATGTAAAAGACCATGTAAACTATCAAATGTCATGTAAAAGACCCTGTGAAGTGTCATGGGTATCCTAATATTATTGTAGCATATCAAAATCTTAAGATGTTATGTTAAGATTTGGATACAAAAACATAATATTTGGATACGATACAATAGGATTTGGATAACATGACACATTACAGGGTCTTTTACACGACATTAGACATTTTTACAGGGCGTTTCACATGACACAAGACATTTTACCGGGACTTTGACAGGGTCTGGGACTGGCAGCTGGTGGAACCACAGCGGTGCTCGGCACCAGTTCTTATTTACTGACACCTTTCAGAAACAATAGGACTTTTGTGATTTAAAATTCACAATTAGAACACCACGATTTTAACGCACACACCTGCGTGGCGAGCGCGGACTCGAGGTGCTTGTCCGCGTGCGACAGATGCGTCGCCTTGCCGTCCGGCGTGACCATTCTGAGCGCAGTGTGCCGCCGGCCAGTGCGCACTTCTAGCAGAAGACTGGACCTGCGGTTGTGAAAAATAGATGGAAATTGTTTTGGAGGAAATGTCTGGACGTCTAGCAATGAGAATATTTGCCGCTCCGTATAAGGTCTTGTAGATTTGGAGCCCTGCCGGGATTGAGATCGGGGGTTCGGTGTGGGGAGTAACACCCCAAACGCTCCAGCTATCCATCTATCCCGAGGAAAATTTTTCGGCTGCTACTCCCGTAACCCCCTCTCCCAAACAGAAATCGACCAGCTGTCGATCTATTTAGAGCAATTTTTTAGAAATTTTCCCCCAACTTTAAATCAAAATCGCTTACATAAACGTTTCAATGTGAAATCGGTTTACACAATTTTCATACCATTTTATAGTTTTTCACCTTCAAAATCACTAACGTGGTTTTTCAGTCTTCAAATTCATTATCGTTCATGTGCATTATTATTGTCTATTTTTGGTTTTATACATGTGCTTATACACTAGCGTGCATGCTCATACACTAGCGTTACTACAATGTGGTAATGCAGGCAGGCAGTCTGCCATACGGAAATTAGAATTAAAAATGAATGTTCAAATTGTATACACACCATAAAATATGATATGGGGCAGATAACACCCTAAATATGAAAAGTCCCAACTATTCTGAAACATGAACAAATTGGACAAAAATGTTACTACTCACACGACATATGCACATAACAACTCAAAGGGCAGGTCATCCTGGGCACATGCAGCCAACCCCCCCCCCCAGGATACCCACCTATGGTATTCAAATGTTTTGCACATTCATAATTTTGAAATTTTGGCAATGTTAGTCATGCAGCAAAAAAGTTCAAAAAAAACTATTCTGCACGCTAGTGTACATTTCGTCAATAATAGTAATGTCAACTTCCACCTATTTTCGGGATACTCAACTCAGAGTTGCTCAATGCATATTTTAATTCACAATTTCCATCACGGCTCGTCTCACCTGCAGAAGGCCTCGTAGTGCCTGGTGGCGAGCGTGATCTTGAGCAGCGACACGGTGTCTGTCTGGGCGCTGCCGCCGGCGTTCTCCAGACGCACCCAGCGCCACTTGACGGAAAACTGTAAATGGCAACTGACATTTAGCTGGTAAGCACATTAGTCGACGGCCCACATCTGTTAAATCTGATTGAAACATTGTTGTGTTGTAAATACTAGTTCTAAATACTACGTTGAGTCAAAGCGCGTACACCCAATTTTTGCGCGGCGCCTGAAACCATTTCCAAATGACAAAAAACACTCACATTCTGCTCAATCTGATTCAACCAGCCAATCACAACAATCAAAAATACACCAAAACCCCACTCCAACCAACCAAATCGGGCGCGAGCGGCACGCCGGCAGCCCAACGGACGAGCACCGACTGGACGCGCTCGCACACCACCACAGAGCTGGCGGCGCAGACCAAAGTGGACAGCAGACCCCCGTGGTGGTCGGCCCCGCCCCCGCTAGATGATAGCTGGGTGATATAGGCGACGATTTACGGGGGGATATTTAGGAGATGAAGAAGAAGTAGGATGAAAATTGCTAATGTTGAGGGAAATTGAAGGAAAATCATTCTAAATTTACTACACACAGGTAAATAGATAACTGGACTAAATGGGACGGGATCTTTAATTTTGTATGGGAAAACATTAACTTTACATGGGATCGGGGTTTGAGAATAATTTCTTTCTCAAACCACATCTCTACGAACCAGAGCTTTGGGAACGGCCGTGCAACCGGCCAATCTGCGCTGGTGCGTCGCGTGCGGTGCCAGCGACATGGCCGCCAACATGGGCCCCAGCGACCAGTTGGGCGCGCTGATGTTGCGCGCAAAAGCCCACTGAGCAACGCGACCCAGATGCGCCCTGTGCCAGTCGTCTGCACACTGGACGTCCGCTGTCCCAGTGCCAGTTGCCGCCTGAGAGTAAAGTGTTTGATTCATCGAATACAAATTAGGCATCCACTTCTAAAAGCCGACAAGTCCAAAATTTCGAAAATTTATTTAAGCGTGGAAACGGCATCGCGCATGTTTTTCAACATTTTCAAAATCAAAATGCCACTCGCCCCTTTTCTAAAGTGTCACATTTGATTATTTTGTAACAATAAGGGGAAAAAGTTCACAAAAATTCCAGCGACAAAATTCTATCACACTCTTCAATTAACCTAGAATTTACATCCAAAATACAAACAACAAATCGAACAAACCGGTTCACCCATCTCCGTTTTAAGCAGCGGCGCCGCTGCAGTCGCACCCGCACTCGCGCTTTCGTCGCCGCTTGCCGACTGCAGGAGGCGTACGTGCAGTGCGAAGTCGCCCGGCACCGGCAGCGCGGCCACCAGCGTGTCCCCGGTGCACATGGCGCTCATGTCCGTCGACGCGGCCAGCTCGCCGCACAGCTGAGAAATAATTTAGAAAGGTTTTTGTTACGCGAATGTTAATTACCTACATAAGTCAACTGAAATAGTAAGTTCTTTGAATAGTGCACTTCAGGCGTCAACTGAGACACAACCTTCCGCCCCCACATAAATACATACTTACGTACGTGGCAAACGCGGGACATATTCCTTCACTTCACATTTAATGTTAATTTACACATTCACTAAGGTAATTTCCTGTATTTAGATTTACAACCACTTTTCATTCAATAATATATTTTTTACATCAACTCTGCCATTGAAAAGTCGAGGATCCTAAATACTATGATGTCAGTTTCCCGTATTCTCGCACACACCTTGATTCCCCAGGGGGCAGTCCCACACCCTGGGGTCTCCAAGATTTTGGCCCTCGCGGGGGCTGGATAGATAGCAAATCGCTCCTCCGGAGAGATAGATAGCTGAAAAATTTTCTGGGGGGGGGGCTGGGGGGGCTGGCGGTAGGGTGGCAGAATTTACCGTACCGTACCGTACCGTACCGCATTTTTGGAAAATTTACCGTACCGTACCGTACCGTTTACCGCACTTTTAGAAATTTACCGTACCGTACCGTGTACCGCATTTTCCAAAATTTACCATACCGCGTACCGCACTCATTTACCGCAGAAAATGCGGTAAATTTTACTCAGATTGACCTTAAAAATTCACCTTAAAATTGACTTTAAGATGTGGTGTTCTGTAAAGTTTTTGCGCGCAAGCGCGCAATTTTGGCAACATTGTTTTGACTGATTTGAAACCCTTCCATTTCCACATGCAATATTGCTGTAACGTGTTTTAAAAATCAAGCCATGTGCTTCAAATCGCACTGTAGTTGTTTTACATCATCCTCAATGTTTTGAGCTTATTTGTTGCAGGTACATATGTATGCACTTATATACTTTTTACCATTTTCACCCACTTAGCAATTTTTCACCCACTTTTAGCAATTTTTCTCCATTTCTTCCTTCTAAACCTCAAAAAAGCCTATATATTGAGCCACTGCATTGTGGTTAATGTAATTCTATGTTATCACAATGTTATTGTGTTCTAAAGTCCATTACCAGATTGCATAATTCAATTTTCTGTCAATTCATGAAGTAAAAGTTGTCTGTAGTCCGGCATTGGTACATTTCTGACAAGCGAAAATTTACCGTACCGTACCGTACCGTACCGCGAACCGCACTTTTCAGATTTACCGTACCGTACCGTTTACCGCAAAATGAAGATTTACCGTACCGTACCGTTTACCGCATAAGAGAAAATTTACCGTACCGTACGGTTTACCGCAAGGCCGTACCGTCTGCCACCCTAGCTGGCGGGGGCACAATATATAGGCTTTTTCAAGGTTAAGAAGGCAGAGAGGGGAAAAAATCGCTCATAATCAGTTAAAAGTAGCCAAAAGTAGGTTTAAAATGGCTAAAAATAGGTATATAACGATGTATATAGCCGGACAGCACGATTTTGAAGGTGAAAAACTATAAAAAGGTGCGAAAATTGGTGATTTTGAGCGAAACTTGGGGCTCCAATAGATAGCTCTCCAAATAGATAGATAGCTGAGCGATTTGGGGGGGGGGGGTCTTTGGAGGTAGTAGCCAAAAATTTTGCCTCGCGATAGATAGCTGAGCGGCCTACGGGATAGATAGATAGATAGCTGGCCGATTTGGGGGGCAGCCCGCCCCCAGCCCCCCCCCCCCTAGGAGACCCATGCCCACACCCTGTAAAGTAAAGTGTCAAAGGCCATGTAAAACGTCAATCAAAACAAAGAGAAAAGATTTTATAACTGAATCTGACATGTCAATTGACACTTATGACAATTGACACTTTACAGGGTCTGGGATTTGCACCAGGTAAAAAATCGTCACCAAACAAAACTTATCCCTCCCCTCAAAAAAGTCCACCAAACCCAACCCCCCCCCCTCCACCTGCGCGAACATATCCCTAGCAACGAGACTGGCCCTGGCGCGGCTGAGCACCGCCCGCCAATCGTCGCTGCAATCGTCCGCTGGTGGCGCCCCGCCCGCAGACTCCGCCCCCTGAGAGCTGGACGCGCCGTCCACGAGGCCAGCTGAGGTGTCTGTTTGAATTGTGGCTGTTTTAGAGAAACAAAAACACAATCTGGAGATGATGAACACAAGAAATGCTACTCCAGTTTTGTCAGATACCACCTATCTGCAGAAAATGATGCAAAAAATTGTGAAAAGTGGACAAAAATGTTTCTAAAACATCCCATGTTCTATCGAATTGTTCAAACCCACACACAGATTATAAGTTTTGGTGCATAAATACTTAATTACCGTATTTCCTCGAAATACCCCCGGGGGGTTTATTGTTTCAGAGTGAGAATTTTGAGGGGGGGTTAAACGAGGGGGGGGGGGGGGGGTATTTCGAGGAAGTACGGTATACTCGGTGGACACGATACTCCGCCCTCGCACTCATTTATGTCTCACGTTGGAAGCATGCCAATGATGATATAGCATGCGATTGTTGTGTAAAACATGAAAGAATCATTGGTGTGAATAAGTTAGCGTATAGCGTTATAACAGAGATGACTTTTTTCAACTTTGTATGAAAATCGCATGAGTAAAGAAAAGTTGGCACGCTTCCAATGGGAACCACGCGTGCAGGGTGTAAAGTGACTGGAGTATAGCTAAAAAGCTACATTGTTATTTAGCAGCCGAACGCCACCCCATTTCTAAGCCACGTTATCCCTTCAGCAGGATCACAAACCACAAATCCAAATGCGCAAAACCCCACCCCACCCACAAACCTTTAACCAAACTAATCTCCAGCCTGCAAGGGGTTCTCAACTGCGCGGGCAAGTTCACCGCCAGAGCCGGCTGCAACTGCGCGTCGCCGCTGCGCCCATCTGCAGTGCTGCTCGTGTCGGTGGGGTCGCCGCTGCGCTGCGCCATGGAGACTTCAAAGGTGTGCCGTGGCGAGAAACGGGCGCCCTCTGTGGGGGGGGGGGGGGTGAGATTGGGGTGGATTGTTGGTGATGTTTGTTGGGAAAGAATGACAATTACAAAAAAAACAACGAAAAAAGACGTTCGAAAGCTCACAAATGGGTGATTTTCAAAAATATCGGTGATTTTCAAACATATAATTATATATAACGCTAAAAAATTCCCCAAAAATGTAATTAGGAATAAATTCTCTCAATAAAACGATGGAAAAATTGTGATATAGTGTGATGTGTGATATTTTATGTATTTTCTCCTCAGAAAAGAATATAAGTAAATCGCTCTGGGAAAAACATCTGAAAAATAAAATATTTTGTATCTGTAATTTAAAAATATATATTCGCGAGATTTTTCGAAAGGTAACCCCACCATCGTCCCAAACTCCCACGCACGCGGCTGATAAGCCAAATCGCCGTACAGCTTGTTGTGCACCTTGCGCAGCCTGTAGTCGAGTCTGAGCGCGCGCAGCTCTGTGAGGAACTTGTGCGACGCGTCGCAGGCGGCGTCCAGACGCAACGCGCGCGCACTCTGTCGCACCGTTTCCGAGGCGGAGCTGAATGCCTGCCGGGGAGGGTTCTGTTTTTGGCCACTTGCCAGTTGACACTTATGTTAAGTAATATGTTTCGTTATTTGTGTGAAGTTTTTTTGTTTTTGTTTTCGGAACACTTTAACGTTGACCGTATCTTGATAGGCTTAGTAACATTACTGGTCGGTTGAAGTTGTTTGTGTTAATTATACACTTGGCCAGATGTGGAATAGTAAACTGACATTAGGCGATAAATATTTCAAATTCGATTCAAGTCGATTCGATTCAAGCACCGATTTTGCAGTCGGACCATACAAACTTCCCAGGCCCATTTCAACCGTCACTCACCCGACGCTTGGCAGCCAGTGCAAAGTGTCTGTTTTCCGTGACTTTGGTCCCCCTGGTCGCATCTTCTTGCTCGGCGCCAGGCTGCAATGTTTTTTAAACAAGATAAAAAACGTTTTGCAACGACACTACTTTAAAAACACTCTCGCTTTTAAGGATTCGCCAAAGAAGTTTTCAGCTCAATTTTTCTGCTGCGTTAGAAACCCCCCATGAAATCCCCGCCCACATATTTACATGAGCATTAGCGATTGCGGGCTGCAGACGCAGGTAGTTGCCCGCGTTGGCGACGCGCACCACGTCGGACAGAATGTCCAACTGCAGGAGGGACGACCTGTGAAAAAGGGGGAGAATTGTCATATTGATGGAATTTGATGGCTACTGAGAAATTCTGGATAAGTAGAAGATGTTACGTGATACTGAAAATACTTTTTGGTAATTTAATTCTGACGCGTATTCTGATTCGATCGATGAAACTCATAAGACGCTTTTTTCAATGCGGAAAGTCACCCATGATCTCAAATTACTGATAAACTAGTTTTATCCAATATTTATTTCGCTACATCACAGACCGTATTTGCAATTTGTATCGAGTTACAACTACAAAAGTCAAATCACCCACTGCAATTTCTTAGCCACATCAGTCCAAAACGCGTGCGGGCGGGTCTGCTCCCCACCCCCAGCCTCCGCAACCTTACTCTCATCATCCTCCAACTTGGCGCGCTTCAGCTGCGGCTCGTCGGGCTCGGTGCTGCCCTCCTCGTCGGAGTCGAGCTGGGCGGCGGCCGCGTCGGCCCCGTGCACCAGCTGCGGCCAGGGCAAAGTGTGCGAAACTCGACCCACGTAGCTGTGCAGTGTCTCTGGCCTGCGAGGGGTGGTAGAGTTGTTGGCTCGATGCCAACATTCGGCTACTCAGATAGGAATTGCAGGTTCATATCAACCCATTCCACTACAGGTGAATGTACTTTTGGCCACTGGCCCCTTGACTGCCGGCTTGCCAATGTGTATTTCACGCAACAGTAGTCTGCAGGCGTAAAATGCAGAAAGACTGTCTACCACATGGTTATGAATATCACTGCACAAAATGTTGTCGAAAAACAACAGTTTGATCGAGTTTAAAGTCAAAACTTTCCAGCAGAGGAAATGCCATCTTTCCCTTGGCAAAATGCCAAATGTAGCAGTGGCCGATAGTTACTAAACCTCTAGTATGTTGATTAGAGAGAAGGTACTGCGGGTTGTGCGTCGGGTCAGGTAATACGTCATGCGTGTATTTCATGCACTTCCTCACGTGTCCCGCACCATAAGCGCCATTCACACCCTAATTGGAACCGACCCCAGGCCCCAGATTTAATTGGGCAGATTATCCCTGAAAGGGAGGACATGACAGGCGTGTCTGGCAATTCAAGATTTGATTGGGCAGGCATGCCCGCGCCAACTGCCCGTCATGCCAGGCACCTGACAGCCACTGCCTGACTGCCAGGCAGAGCGAGATTTAATTGCATGCCAGGCGGCAGCTGTCAGGTGCCTGGCAGGACAGGCATGAACATAAGATTTGGATACACAAACATAAGTTTTGGATACAAAACATAAGATTTGGATACCAAAAACATAAGATTTGGATACATGAAAAAAAGGTTTGGATACAAAAAATATATATTTGGATACACCATGGAAAAAGTCAAACTGAAAACATAAAGTTACCTGCCCTGCACCTCTGAGGATGCAGGGCACATTTTTTATGTTCTGTCAAATTTTGCCAGGCATGCCCTCACAATTAAATCTCATTTTGCAATTTTCAGGCAAGTCAGGCACTCGTGAGGGCGTGCCTGGCAGGCGCGTCGGGCGTGTCAGGCGCCTGGCATCAGATCAACCATAAACATCTCAAAATGAAAATGAAAAGTAAATTTGGGGACACAATACAGATTCGATATATCGAAAAAATGGTCGATATTCGATATTCAAGATTTTTTCAAAATTTTCGATATCGATATTCGATATTTTTTCAAAATTTTCGATATCGATATTCGATATTAAAAAATGGACGATATCCGATACGATATATCGTTTGAACCCTACCCACTCACTCAATGTACTTCTCCTGCGCATCCAGCCCGATGCTGTGCACCTGCCATTGCGCCGTGCTCTCCACGCACACCACCGCCGAGCTGGAGTCCGACTGCGAGTTGTCGCCTGCGGAACTGGACGCCCACACTTTGGACTCTTGCATTTTGAGTTCAGAAGGCACTGATCTTTTTCAATTTTGTGGTGAAATAAGAATTGGATACACGATATCCGTTAAGGCAACTTGGCAGCCTGCCAGAAGTTTCGAAATTGTTACAAAGAAAAAATGGCCAATTCACCATGCATAAAGGTCGATAAAAATGACTTCTATGATGGTGAAAATTGGAAAATTAGAGCAAATTTTCGCGATTTTAAGCTTTCACTCTCGTTCGTATACTACGCAACCGGTAACTTGGATGTGGGCCAAGTTGCCATACGTGACCCGATTCGATGCGCCACCATTTTCTCCTAATCCTGACAACCGGGATAACAGGAGACGCTTTCTATAGAAGTTGATGCTCTCTTGCAGAACAACATGCGCAAAATGATAAAAGATCCGCTATTAGTGTTATTCTGTTAGTTCCACTAGTCGTCAAGTTGTCGCGTGTTCAGTAAACTAAACCTCTGACTTTTAAACTGACGGAGAATAGCAACATAGGGCCCACACACGCTAGTTGACATCGACACCAGATGTCAACTGGTGCCGATCCCGATTCAAAGCGTGCTGACGAGCGGACGAACAACGTTCAAACGCAATCTTAGAATTGGGAACGGAACTAGTTGACATCTGGTATCGATGTCAACTAGCGTGTGTGGGGCCATAGAATACCTGATACCGCATAGCCATCTTCGTGTAGCCATCAAGGACGTATCCAGGGGGGGGGCGGGGGGGGCTGCAGCCCCCCCCCTTCCCGGGGTGAGACCTAAAAAGTCCTGGAAAATGCAACTTTTCATGTATATTTTTCTATGTTTCTCTAAAATTTTGCGCGCAAGCGCGCAATGTCTTCCCGATGCATGGTATTTTCAGCGGATCGGTCCCTGTAAACAAAGATCCTCGGAAATGAGCATATTTTTGTGACTTTCGCTGTATATATATGCATATTTACATACATATAAAGCGGTTCCTGGCGCTGGCGCCAACGCCAATAACGCCAGGGTGTGGCGCCTTTGTATGGCGCTAGCGCCAAAACGCCTTTCCGTCCCTATATAGGGAAAAATTTTAGGGGGGGGGGGGCTGAGCCCCCCCCGTTCGCCGGGCTCCGTAAACAAGCAGCCCCCCCCGCTCAAAAATCCTGGATACGTCCCTGGTAGCCATGCTCAATTGTTGTAGATAAATCTACACATTTTGTAAAATGTTTATGCATTTTACCGTCATCCTGAAATTTTAAATAAATTCAACCGTATCAGATGCCGGGTTTTAAGCATCAACATTTAAATAGAAGCTGTGCATACAATGTACCCCATGTAAATACCTATATATAAGAAGCAAGTAAAAAAGCATATAATTTTTCTGCAAGTAAAAAAGAAACGCTGACTGAACAGATATTTAGAAGTTTATTTATTTATTTTCTTCATACAATAATGGCACGCTACCAAACTCAAAGCCCAAGCCATGCAAAGTTTCTGTACAAAGGTTTCTGCATAACAACACTTTTTATTTATCACACAAGAATGATTGGTACCCTTTTAGTGGTATTTATGGCAAGTGAAAATGAAAACTGAAAATGGAACTGGGGCCAGTTCCGCAAGTGGAAAAGTTAAGAGTTAAAAGTTAAGAGTTGAGTAAAATGACAAATGACAAGTTATGAGTAAAGTTAAGAGTTGAGTAAAACGGCAAATGAATTTACTCAACTCTTAACTTTTCCACTTGCGGAACCGGCACCTGTTCAGTCAAAAAGCAGAATAAAATCTGATAAACATGTTACAAGCAATGACAGAAAGGCATTTGCAAAAAGAATTTTCATGCAAAAAGCTGCACAAGTACTTTTCAACTAGATCTCACAAATAAGGCTTGAAAACAACATCTGTACAAGGTTACTCCATTTCTCAAAAGATCATCAGAATATTCTGTAATCAAAATCAGTAATTCTGGCTGAGTGGCTCGGCCTAGTTCTTGCTTGGGACAAAACAAACACAAATTAAATGTCACAAAAACAACTGTTAATCAACAAATTTACATATAAAGACATGCTCAACAATGAAAATACGTGCATTCAGTTTGTTTCTTTTCTAATGATTGTAAACCAGTGTTGTGTTTATCTAGAACTAGGCCCTCGTACCAGTACTATCCGTCAAGTGGATGACATCGACTTCTGTACAGTGTGGACAAAAAAAACAATCAAATTTGCAACAGCCACAAAAAGCCCGCGGAAAATTTTTTTCTACATAAATCACTCAACCACCCACACACTGAGTATAAGTAGTCACAGAATTGCCAATTTTTTTGGTCACAGTGCGGCAATTCTGGCCACCCTTCTGTTCAGTGTGCACATTTGTACGTACAGAGGTGCGACCTGTTTCATCTTCTTCTTCGCTGATGTGCGAGTGTGATGTGACTGCAAATGGGAATAAGTTTGACAGGTTTGATATTGGATGACAGGATTTTTCAATCGTATTTTGAATGTTGAGCGTTTTTATATTATACAGCATGTAGGCTGGCCTATTCTAATGTTCCGTGGCCGAAATTTCGGAAACTGATGAATTTGTATCGAACACATTTTTAGTTTACAAGTAAAAACATTTCAGAAAACATTTGAGAGTTGACATTCAAGTAGTCACAATAGTTTACACTCTTATTCCATTAAACTCAAACAAGGGGTTTTGTAGATTTGGACCCCCGCGGGGGTTCATATAGATAGTAAATCGCTCCTCCGGAGGGATAGATAGCTGAAAAACCATTTTGGGTGGGGGGGGGGGTTGGGGGGTTTTGGGGGGGGGGGGCTCGCGGGGGTTCAATATATAGGCTTTTCCGAGGTATAGAAGGAAGTTAAAGGGGAAAAAAATCGCTAAAAGTAGGAGAAAAACAGCTAAAATAGGTATATAATTACATATAGTACAAAAAAATAGCAGAAAATAGGCAATACGGAACATGAATTAGAATTTTGAAGGTGAAAAACATTCAAAAGGTACGAAAATTAGCTATTTCGAGCAAAATGTAGGGCACAATTTCTTTAAAATCGCTCCAGATAGATAGATAGCTGGCCGATTTTGGGGAGGGGATTTAAGGGATAGTAGCCCAAAATTTTGTCTCCGGGATAGATAGATAGCTGAGCGGGCCTCCGGGATAGATAGATAGCTGGCGGATTTGAGGGGGGTAATCCCCCCCCCAACCCCCCTCCTACTAAACCCCTGACTTCTGAAGTTCAATCAGTCTCGGAAATTTTAGTTGCAAACTACGTAATGTGCGCTAGGGCAATGTGATTCAAAAATGCGACAAAACCAACAAGTTCTCGTATTCCTCATGATATTTTCCGCGTGCGCCTTTGCATGATGTGCCGCGTGGAACGCCTCATGGTGATTATGCAGATCGTCTCCAAACTTTTCGAACACGCCGCCGAAAAATGAATCGCCAAAATCGTCATCGTCCCATAAATCGTCGAAATTAAAAGAGTGGAAATCGGAGTCGGGTCCGCCGAATCGGAATTTGAATGAGCCACCAGAACGGTGGCCTTTTTGGTGTGCCGCGAAACCTGCGTATTTTTGCTGAATTATTTATGTTTATTTCGTATTATGTCTTCACACACTAAAATGTAATAAACTTAGTGAAATGTGGTGTTTTTAAAATTAGCAGAAAATTAGCCAAGAAAAAGCCAAAATCATTTTTTTTATTGGTAGACCGCTTTAATAGTGTGCATACCTAAATATTGCCTTGAAAATGTAAAGTATACAAGTCTGTTTATATACCCTACTTTACAATTGCAGGGCATACTTTCCTTCAAGTTTTGTTTTATTCTAGTCTATTTTACACGTTTTGGACAGTATTTCTTTTGGCAAAACAAATACATAATGTTGCACGGTACACTCAAATTTTCAGTTGCAGTTCGAACACTTTTTCAAGGGCGGAATTCAAAAGGGCGGAATTAAAATCGGGGGTGGAATTCAAAAACGTCCGAACCGCCCTCGATTTCAATTCCGCACATGAAACGTTCGAACACTTTTTCGACAGCGGAATTGCCTCGAATTGTGCACGGGCGGAATTAATTCGGAAAAGGCGGAAAGCGCAATGCGTTTGAACAACGTCCGCACTTTTTTTACTCATGGCGGAATTGTGCATGGGCCGAATTAATTCGGAAAAGGCGGTAAGCGCAAAGCGTTTGAACAACGTCCGCACTCTTTTGAGTGTGCGGTGTGCCATCTAGGCAAGAAAACATTGGGACACTTTCTAGAGGGTGGAATTCAGTTTCGATTTACACAAATATGCCACACGGTGAACTTCAATATCTTTTAAACAAGTTGATATTACTAAAAAATTTATCTATTCATTTTTGAAGACAAAGCCTAGATCTACCTATAAATTTTTTTTCACAAATATATTTGGCAAGATAAGTGAGATGTGTTTCTCACAACAACCTTCTCTAATGGGTGGAATTGAAAGTCAAGGGCGGAATTGAAAGTGTCCCAATCATTTTGAAACTTGATGCGTGGAAATGTTATGACACGCAAATCAGCGAAAAGTGTACAAATTTGTCCGGACTCCGTTCGAATGTCCAAAAAATGCCCAAAAAATCCTTTAAAAAATCGTTCGAACTGCACTTGGAGTTCCGCCTTGGTGGAACTCAAAAACGTTTGAACTGCACTTGAAAATTTTGAGTGTGCGGTGCGCCAAAGGGTAAGAAAACGGGGGGGGGGGGTAGATAGCTGATAATTTGCTTTTTGGGGGGTTGATAGTAAAAAAATTATTGACGGCTATAATGATGGGCAATAGCTGTAAGAGGCTGAACTCATGTTCTGGGTGGCCTCGGCTAGTAAAACAAACGTCCAAAATCCACAAAACTTCGGTTACAACGCGGAAATACTCATTTCGTACGAAAATACACCACCTAATCATAAGAAAAACCAACTCTCATCAAAATGTTTGAAGAAATCGTGCATATTGAAATCGGCGCCGCCAAATCCTGAAGCGGAACCGGAACCGGATTTGAAACCGGAATTCCGAGCGCCAGACTGATTTCCGGAATAATAGTGCGCCCCGCCGTGTAGATCATATGTGCGGCGCTTTTGTGGGTCAGACAGGGTTTCGTATGCTGAAAAAGCAGGCATAAGAGTGTGGGAAACTTGCATACAGGTACCCTAGTCGAACTAGGTAAATGTAAACTACCGTAAGCACTTGAACATAACTACCACATAGACAATCAAGGTATCGCAACACGAAATGCAGCCACCAAAGTACCAATTGTCCAGTTGCAATGTCCGACAATACGTAAACTTCTCGTCAATGCAGATGGATGCAGGCGCCATCCCACACACTCTAAAAGACCCCGTAAAGTGCAAAAGACCCTGTAGAATGTCATCTGTCATCTGATTTGAACACAAAAACATAATATTTGGACCCAATATAAAAAGATTTGGATGCGCATGGACATGACACTTTACAGGGTCTTTTACATGACACATTACAGGGTCTTTTACACTTTACAGGTTCTGGGAGTGCCCCCAGGAGACAGACTAATTTGCACAAGATGATACTTCTGTGCCGAGCAAGGAACTTACAGTATAGTTGACACAATGCCAAAAATTGATAAAAAGAAAGTGACCACCACTGACCAGCGGCGATTTTCCGAAACTGTTCTTCCGCACCCGGGTCGTCATTTTTGTCCGGATGATATTTCATTGCCATTTTCCGGAACGCCTTTTTTATCTCCTTTTCCGACGCCTTTTTGTTGACGCCCAAAATGGCGTAAAAATCATCCGATGCGATAATTAGCGGCAGCGAGATTAGGATGGACAGCAAAATGGCTGTTAAACAGCGGAAAAAATGGTCGAAATTCATGTCCAATGATTAAATCCGTTGAAAATTATGCTATTGTGAATCCATCTGAAAAATTCAAATATCCTTGAGTCACTGTAAAAACTTTGTGGATTCACACAAACATTGCGAAAACTTCACAGCCGACTGGGTTTCAATGACGATTAGCTTATTCATTGGCTGTAACCTACTTCTGACCAATCAGCGAGCAGTACTTTTTTGCTTCTGAAGAAAATAGTCGCTTTAGTTGCGTGCTGTTTCAGTGTGATTAGGGTCACATTTTTGTAAATTGCGTATTTTATGGTCGATTCACTAAAGTAAGCGACATATTTATTTAGACTTGGTCTGGCCCGATTTGTAATTTATATTACCGGTGTTATGTGCTTAGTCACATGTATTCAGTGCATCGCCAGGTATGCTATACCTTATGCTGCGTACTCTTTGTTTTTGTCATGTGCTTAGTCATGTATTCCATGCTTTGTCATGTATTCTATATTTTAGGTTGCGTACTCTATGCTACGAAGTGATGAAGTCAGGTGAATATCTCAATGTATCCAAATGTTTAGGCTAAAAAGTAGTGAAGTTATGTCAGGGTTTTGATTAAGTTATGTTTTGTACCTTTTGGCAATCAATATCATGTTTTGAAGGATCATGCTGATTGGTTGTAAGCCAGGGAGGATTGAGTATAAAAGTAGCCGCTTGAGGGCTATTCGGGGTAGTCTACCGGAGTTGTGAGGAAGCTATAAATAAGTCTAGACTGGCTAAGCTGTGGCCTGAGAATAACAGCTGTGCTTTGTGAGATTTCTCCCCGAATAGCAGTCAAGGTGGCAAGTGATTCCATTGCCCTGTCTGCTGAGTATTATTGTGTTTGTGTGTCTATTTATATTCTAATAAACGAGGTGCCGGGTCACGACCGCTTGTGCTGGTATTCTGTAACTCAGCTAACCGTGGCATTGAACTCACCGTCTACAATCAGCGCGCACAAACAACATCTAACCTTAATAATTGTAGTCGTGCAGGTTCTCTCGCCATTCCTCCTGAAGTGCAGTCAACAGTGTATGCTCGGTTCGTCGTGTAGCAACCTGAGTGATACACAGAAAAGTGGTGATCGTCTGTGGTACCACACAACCGCAGTGTCCTGGTACGTGACAGTATTTGTGGTAAAATTTGGGACAAATTTTTTCTTTTGCAAGGGGGGAAGCCATTGTGGCGACCGCAGTGCCTAAGTGAGGCAAACCGCAGAAAGCTTTTGAAGCTTTGAACACCGCAGATAACCCCTGGGGTTATAGCAGCAGGCACCTGGTGCCTGAGATACACACCGCAGTGCTAGTGAAAATTGGTGCCTAGTACCAATTGACACTGAGCAAGTTGACCTTTGGACCCACAGTGTTGAACAACAAGCATCAAAATGGTGTTTGAATTGCCACCAGAACAGCCACAGTTTGATGATCAGGGCAGGCTGGTTCTGCCTGAATTACCTGATAGGGTGTTAGATGTTTTGACTATGGCTGAGCTGGAAGAGCAAACCCAAAATCTCATGCAGCAAAGGACGATATTGAGCGCACCCGCATATTCATTTACTGAAGATAGGGGGTTGCGTGTGCAGTTGCGTGGGTATTTGGCAAGGTTGGATGGTCTGCTAGCACAGCTGAAGGCTGTGAGGAAAACTCTGGTTACTGATGAAGCGCGAAAACGCGTAGCTGAAGCATTGAGGGGCAGCGCATCCAATCTTGCTGATCCCGGTGCCACAGATCAGAATACCAACCCACCAAATTCAGACCCACCTGCTGATGATGGGACTGGAACGGGTGCTGCTGCCGTTACATCTCCGGCAGCCGGCCACTCGAATGGTCCGCCGCCGCCAACTGGGGCCACGCCGCCGCCAAGGGGGTCTGCGTTACCGCGCACCCCACCGCCAGGAGGATCAGGAACAGCTCCAGCAGTCCAGCCAGCCGTATCTGCAGCATCAACACAAGGTATGGTTGGGGGTTCTGTGCCACCCCGGGCACCCGTGCCAACGACAACCCGCCGCCGTGCTTACAGTGGTTCAAATGTGAATCCAAGCATGGTACCTAGCCTGCAACAAGCGATGACTTTGAATTCTCATTTTGTGACCGCACCCAGTTCACAAAATAGTGGACAGAATTTACCAGGTGCGGCCCAAACCTCACCTAATCCATCAAATTCAGTGGGAATTGCTCAAGGCCAGGTGTTGTCGGCACAGGTGGCCGGAAGTGGCGTAAATGGGGTAACAAATCCAAGTGGTACTGGTAGCCAACCCGCTGCTCAGGTAGATTTGGTAAATGACCCAGTAGGTGAAGATTGGCACCAGAGGTATTTAGATGACCGCGAACAGACTGTAGAATATTTGCGCCATGCCACCAATCAGCGCCTGCAAAGTTTAGAATTGGAGGTTGCACATGCAAAACTAGCGGCCATAAACAACAATGCAAACCCATATGAACTAGCTAGTGGGAAAGATCAAATTCTTAGTGGCCCCTATATTACTGCATTGAGTCAAAAGTGCCCGGAGTATTCTGGCGATCGCTCCCCAGGTGCCATGAACCCTTCAGTATGGATAAAACAATTAGAGGTGGCATTGTATTCACTGTGCATTCCAAAAAAGAAATGGCCCCTGTGCCTGTCCCTCCGCCTTCGCGGTGAACCCCTTAGGTGGTTGGCAAGTTGCACTGATGCGACCAGGGCTGATTATCAAGCCTTGAAAAACGATTTTCTGCGTACTTATGAAAACACTGAAGTGCAAATGCGTGCTAGAAATGAACTTTCACAGACTAAACAACAAAAGAACCAGTCCGTCAAAGAATTTTATTATAATTTGAGGGATACGCACGCATCTGCATTTGCCCACTTAGATGATGAAACCAAGGAACGTGACTTTCGCATACTTTTCGCCAATAGTATTTCCCCCCAATTGCAAATATTTTATAGAACCCTGTCCCCAACTGAGCAAAATTTGGATTTTCCGGCTCTGCTAGAGCGCCTTTCTGTCTATGAAAGCCAAGTGTCACAAGATACTCGAGCAAGTGTGACATTTGAGGGTCGCCCCAGTGCACCGGGTGATCAACTTAGGCGAGGGAATGGCTTTGTGCCACGTGGCCGATACATGTTAGGTAGGCGGCGGTTCGATAGGCGCCCATATAGTGACCGCAACAATGCCACCTCTAATCAGACGGCAAATGACCCCCTAAGTCAACTAGAAAGGCCCACTGAAGTGCTTCAGTCAGCACGAACAGTATCCCCAGCCGAGAAAAATAGCTCAGAAAATGAGACGCGCCGCGGTGGCGTGGATATCATGAAAAAGTTAGATGAGATTTCTGGTGAAATAAAGAAGGGAACTGAACGTGTTGATAAACTAGAGACGCAAGTTCGCGACGAAAATGCGGAAATGCGTCGCGCCATTCTCGAAATAGGCCAAAAGGCGGCAACTGGCACCACGCAGGTGCGTGGAGCAACTTTTCGCAGGGGGGGGAACAATGCAAATCCTAATTTCCCTAGTGCTCAAAATTTTCAGAACCCAAACGGCCAAAATTCAAATTTTAACGCTAGTTTTGCATCTGCACCCCCCAGCACCCCAAACTACGGTCAGCAAAACCAACAAAATCTGCGTAATGCTGGGTGGACTTCCCCTTATCGCTCACAAGGCCAGGTAAATACGCCCCAGGGCGCAGGTCCACCACGCACGTGTTTTCAATGCGGCCGCACGGGTCATGTAGCGCGAAATTGTACAGCGCCGCGAGTTCAAAATAGGCCACCTGAGAGAGTGAATGGCATTTATCATTCTATCTCAGCCATGGCGGCCGGTGTGGCTTTTGAAGAAGCCAAAGAAAATGAGCCGTCCATGGAACATTTGTTTTCTATAATTGCTAGTTTGAGTGAAAAAAATGAAAAATATGATAAAAAAATGTGTTTGAAAGGCGTTTTTAGTGCGTATGGCACTCGCAGTGCGAGTTCCGACAGATTGTTTTTCGGTAAACCGACTTCGTTTACACCCAAAAATATTTGCGGAAAAAAATTGCAAGAAAACCCGCTAAAAATGGTCCCTTATCGATCAACGTCACTTACCCGACATTCGGTCCCAACAAAGTGTCTGGTCCCTGCAACAGTTTTTGCATCAAAAGTGACTAAATCGATGAAAAATGGAGTCTCCGAGTCATTTGAAAAAAATGTCCAAAAAAATGTCCGTCAAAATGTCCAAGAAATAGTCCCACAACAAATTGGCACACACCCCAGGCCAAATGCGGAAAAGTTTGACTTGAGCCCCTGTGTAAAAATAGGGAATTATAAGGAAAACTGTGTGCTTGGGTGTGCATTAGGCAAAAATCCGTGTGCTTGTGAGGGGCCGGGTGCGCTGGTTAATCGCGCAAAAGATAATATGAAAGTGCCAAAGTTTTTTTCAGAAAATTTGGAAAATATCGGACATCAAAATATGTCACGAGATCTGCAATCGATGACAAAAATTTCATCCGAAAATGACTTAGTTTTTGCTGAAAAATGGAGACGTTTTTCGATGGAAAAGGTAAACAAAATTGAAGTCCATGATCAAGCACATGGAATTTTACCTAACGAAACATTGTCAATTCCAGTTAGACCCACCTGTGACACGTTAAGTTGTTCAGATCGCTCATGCGAAAATTGCTTAATGAGCCAAAAATTTATGACGCATGATCTTTTCGAACAAAAACTCATAAAAGCTGTTGAAAATGAAAAGAAAAATAGATGGGCTCTAGAGTTGACAATGACAAAGAAAAAGGCGTTTTCAAAAATAAGACATCATCGAAAAATTTGGAAGCGAAAACGAAAACGGGAATCAAAATTCTCAAACCCGACCCACCCTGTGCATCAAATCAGTTTAGAAAAGGTGCCACAATTTCGCAATATCACTGGCACAAACGCCATGGACTGGCACAAACGCCCTGCCATCCCCATTGGCAACCACCCAACTGCACACAGTCTGGCTCCCCTTGACATTACATCCGCACTGTTTTCTGGAATGTGTGAAATATTGTTGTGGTTAGTAGTGAGCTTATCACTGCTTAGCCGCAGAAACTTTATTAGATCCAGACAGTGTAAAAATCCGGTCACTGTTATTTTTCAGAAACTTTTCAGTGCAAGGATATTAGTATTTTTCTTGTCTATTTTTGGACTTATTTTTGCACTGTTTGGAGTGAGGTTTTTCTTGGAAGATTTTGACAGGACCCCGTTTCTTTTCAGTGCAAATTTCGGGACAGCTAAAATTTATCCTAAAATTTCGAAATTTTCTAAAATGGATAACCCGAACGATACGTCCTACCCCGAGCCGGACCCAGATTTTCGGGTCGAAACGCCCGATATCTTGGGCCTAAATTTAATGGGCCTGAATGACGATGTGGCCGGCTTTGACGCATTAGCCCGCGATTTGGAGTTGCCCCCTGGCACCCCGCGCCCTTTGCAAGGTAGACATGCACATTTTGAACATGTTTGGCGATTTGCCAGTGCTAATGACAGGTGTTTTGTGAGTATAAAACAAGTGGGAAAACATAAAAATTTTATGCAATATTTTTGTTCCAAAAATAGCGTTGAAACTCTTATACCATGTGAGACACTGAAAAGTTTTGACAAAATGTTAAAATTAGTTGACACCAATCAAACAAAACACTTGTCAGTGCTGGAAACGGGCGCTTTTGCAAACATAGGCGTGAAACTTTGCTTTCATGTAGGGCAAAAATACTGCTGCAATGGTTCAGATGGAACTTGTGGGAAGGGGTTGCCATGTAAAACGACGAGCAAAATACGATGTGACTTGACAAGTGACTTGACAAGTAGTTTTCTGAGTGCAAATAAGGATGGTTTTACATTCAGTAATTTGCTAGGTGAGATATTGAGTGAAGGTAAAGCGTCAAGTGAAATGTCAAGTGAAATGTCAAGTGAAATGCCAAGTGAAATGACAAGTAAAATGTCAAGTAAAATGACAAACAATATGTCAAGTAAAATGTCAAGTAAATTGACAAGTAAAATGACTAGATTGAAAGGCAAAGTGTCCATGAAAATACCAATTAAAACTGTTTCAACTGGAAGAAACTTCCAAATCACCTGTCAAGTCACATGTCAAGTGAATAATCACCCAAAATGTTCAAGAGTGTTTTGCCAATGTTTGCAAAAGCGCTGTGTTGAGATAAAATTGAACAGTGGTTGTCATGAGTGCAAAATGTGCATGTTTATGCTTACATATTTGCAACGTTTTATCTGTTTACCTTGTGCCATTGCCAAAAAAGGGGGGAAATGTGTTGCTAACCAGCATGCAAAGTCATTTCCATCCCATGCAGGCGTGGAACATGACCTGGATCAGCTCGAGCAGGAGAATGGAGCCGCGCACGTGCTCGCGAACCTGTTCGCGGACCTGCCGCCGCACGTGCAGGAACGTCAGCAAGCCCTCGAGCAGCAGTACGGTGTTTCCAGTAGCACCGGTGTCGCCCCGGGCGACCAAAGTGCTTCCAGCACCGCTGGGCCAGTTGAGGCCAGGCCCTACAGCCCCCTTTACGGTTGGTGTGACGTTGTGCTCCCTTTTGAAGTGTCTGAAAGGCCCGAAAGTTGGTTATGTGATTTGGTGCATAAACAAAACCCAGTAGGAATAAATCACACAGAACCAGTGTCGCCGGTGCCCAGCGAGGAGGCTCGTGTCAGCTTCACACCGCTGGTGGTGCCCATGGCGCCCTCGTTGCCCGCCCACACGGAGGGGTCCCTTATGGCATTCAACCAAGAGAATATTCACACTGCCGCTCACACCGCAATCTGTGAAATGAGTCAGTTGTTTGTGAATTTTGTAAATTATGGTGTGTGTCGTTGTTCTAAATACACTTTTCAAAAACGAAAGACATATTTGAAAAACCAAGATTTATTGAAATTGCAAAACACCATTTTACGCTTTTCAAATGAGTTTACAAAATTGGGAAAAGATCATTCCATGTTAGGGAGGTGTATGAAGCATGAAAAATACCCCTTTGATGCAGACATGGCCGCTGCGGTCATCGCGGCGAATGTCAACCAAGAGGATAACGGTGACATCCACTCGGAGGAAGAAGAGGACACCCCCAGGTCCCCTTCACATTCGCCAGAATTGGGACCCGGACCCGGAACTAATTCCGGTGGGTACCACATTCCGTACATTGCAAACTGTAAAGTTAATGTATGGGATTGGGTGCACACAGGTTCCTCCACCCGCTACACCAGCGAGTCGGGCGACCTGCCAAGCGATGACCCGTCTGAGGACACTCAGTCGGTGGAAAGCTATCAAGACTACAGTCAACAAGGTGTGTTCGGTACAGTGTCTTGCGTTTTCATTCGTAAGGCACGAACCAAACACGCAGGTTCTGAGCGCAGCAAGCAGACGGCTGCTGGCGCCCACCGCGCAGCCTCTAAAGGTGAACACGGTCTTCATGAAATGCATTATGTTAAACGCATTCCTGAACCCTTGTTCACAGGTCCCCCGAAAACTGTCATCGTTAGGGCCCCTTCACCAGCCCCTACAGAAGAATACAAGCTAAGCAAAAGTGAGCTAGAAGATTACTTTTCGAAACCGTCACTTATGATGCGAGCTTCTCAAAATGTATACGTAATGATGAAAATTAGTCAAAACGTAATGGCAGGAGCCATTGTTGAAAAAAAGGGGAAACATCATTTCACAAGCCAAAAAAATCGTTTCACAAGCCGAAGGGCTCGTTTTCTAAGCCAAAAGAGCCGTTTCACAAGCCAAAAGCACTGTTTCACAAGCCAAAAAAATCGTTTCACAAGCCGACAGTTAAACTTCGTGAATCGCTCTGGAATGCACCCCCGAGATTTGTTTGGACAGAAAGCTGAAATTTTCTTGAAAAATAAGGATGACGGCTTGCGGGCTTCGCAACCTAGTGCAATGACACTCACCATGGTTACCCACCTGTATTGTGACTCTCCTTCGTTCAGGCAAGCGCTCGGCGTCCCCGAGTGCTCACTCGGCCAAGCGCTCTCGCAAGCAGGGCCCCAGTCGCGACCAGCTCAAACCAGAGGCTCAGACCGCCTTCACCAAGCCCGCCAAGGTGGCATCTGCCAGGAGGCCCACGTACGAAGTGGCTTCCAGCAGTGGCATTCGAGGCAGCCTCAGCGCGGCCCTGAAGGCTGCAAAGAACACAGGTGTGACCGTAGTGATTGTGGATTATGTGCGCGAGTTTGGTCAGGTCCTGGTCGAGCTACAGGACTTCACCCTCTAAAAATAAGAATCAAAAATACTTTTAAAAACAGTTTTTCTGTAGAGAGTAGAATGCTCGACCAGAGGCTTGCAGTTGCTAGTGAAGTGTTTTGCTACGCTGGTGATGGTGTCTTTTCTCACTATGGGGTATTTCACTTTCACACTTTTGGAGTTTTTCACATTTGGAGTGGAGTGGTTTGGTGTTTGGGTGAAGGTGCCTTTACTTGCCCTAGGTTGTTTCATTTTCACATATTTGGTGGTTTTCACACTTGGGTGTTTCAGTTTCACGCTTCTCACGTTTTGCTTTCCCACGTTTACTCTGAAAGGATATATGAAGTGAGTGGTGCGAAATTAGTTTGCACTGTGTATTTTGTCCTGAAGGAGGTGGAGGAGAGGGTTTGGAAACGTGAGAAACCTGTTGGAAACACTCCAAAGTCACCTAACAAACCTGTTGGAAACACTCCAAAGTCACCTAACAAACCTATTGGAAACACTCCAAAGTCACCCGAAATAAGTAAAAATTCTGTCGGAAACAGTAAAAATTCTGTCGGAATAAGTGGAAACTCTGTCGGAAAATGTATGAACACATTAGAAAACTGCAGAAGTTTCGCTGAAAACACTCATGACATTGATGAAAACTCTGACGAAAGTATGAGTGTGGGGAACGTGGGTTTAAAAATCGAGATTGAAATCGAGAAGTCACAAAATGCTCAATTTCGTGGGAACACAAGTGAAATTGTCAACCGGACTTTCATAGTACCTGGAAAATCTCCAGTATTGCCTTTATACGTTTCCAAACTGCAGCGAGTAGGCTTTAGAAGATTTTCTGGCTCTCATCCAACTGGCTGCACTGCTGGCACGATGCCAAAGTTGTTCAGCGTGTTCTTCTCGCTTACATCCGCAGCCGGACATGATCGCTGTCGACTTCTATGCCTGTGCGAGGTTGAAAACAATCTTGAAAAGGTCAACAATACTGAAAACGTTATCGAAAACAGTGCAGAAAGCGTCAACATTTTTGAAAACATTGTTGAAAGCAACTATACTCTCGAAAACACTTTCGAAAACTCTGAAAACAACAAAACAGATGTAAAACGTGTTCCTACATTCGATAGCTTGCCCGCAAGGTATAATTCTGTTGGCAATTGGATGAATAGCAAGGCAAACTTCTTATCCAGCAGTGATGACAAAATAAAAAAATCGATTTCTGTAGTTAAGGAAACATTTGTGCAAACGACCACACTTGTGTCGAAATTCCGGGAAAGGGGTTACTACGGTAGTGACTGTCCAGAGAATAGTGCGTACTTTGCAGAAGTATTACGTAATTGCCGGAAAAGCATGAGAAGTAACTATAATAAGAAAATTAAGTACTTACTGGACTTGTTAAGATGTGTGGAGTGTGAAAAGCGCCAAATGTTTAATTACCGTGTGTTGGGTGTGATCTCAAGTGAAAATGTGTTTAGGTTAAATAAGTGTTGTTGTGCACCTGGACTGGGTGTCCAGTGGGAGCATATGTCCCAGTGGGAGTCCCATTGGACATCAGGTCCGGAAAATATAAGGGATCTATACTTTCATGCAAACGCAGTGGCGCCGACGATGCGCATGGTGCCGGCAGAAGAGGCCGCCACTAAAAACCTGCCCCAGTTTGCTGAGGATGAAGATCAAAGTGCCAGGGATGAAGGAATGGACCAGCCCTTGCCCCGGGGCCTCCAGAGATACCCAGCTATGCGCCGCCCCACTGGCTGTGCTGGGCCGGCCCCCGCCAAAGATGGACCTGAGGTGCCCCCCAACGTTTGCTTTGACCTGGAGTATGGACACCTTGTCATTGGGAAGTACCAGGTCAAGAGCAACAACAAGGTGGTGCACGTGTTCCCGGAAGCTGTGCCGATTTTCCGTCACGTCGTGGGACTGCCACAAGAATTCTATCAGTCGCGTTATTTCCAACTGGCTTGTCATCTAGGCGGCTGTAACTTGGGACAGGTGCGAGTGGCAAATGGGGACATAAACGACACATCAAAGTATGGTTCCACAATGCCTATGAACGATTTCACCAGCAATATACTGCCATCCAAGCACCGGCTGTGCCATGCGGCTGGACTGGATGTCTACTGGTGGGCAGTCAATTTACTGTTTGCCCAGGGGCTGGAGAATGACCACTTGTTGAAAGGTGAGTCAGCTGACAAAAGTAGAAATGACAAGAGTAAAGGTGTTAAATGTGGAATTGTTAAGGATGACGTTGCTAAGTGTAAAATTGACAAGCATCATGTAAAATGTGTGGAAAAGTTTGACTGCAAAGGCCAGTCACACATAGGGAATGTAGGAAATGATGTTAAAGATAATGTTGTTGCCACCGCAGAATTGGTGATACGCCCGCCGGTGGTGATGGGCCACATCGCGATGGTTTGCCCTAAGCACCAGTTCATTTTCCTGGTGACACCAGAGCAGATCAAACGCAGGATTCCAGCCTGTGGAGTCATGGCACTGACATATCTGGACGCCGTGGAATTTTTGACCATGACGCATGTGTTGAAGATGACGCCAGTGACGGTGTTGGCTGCCTCAGAGGCGCTGAAAGGTAAGCCTTTACAAAGAAGTGTGGAACAAAATTGTGTGGCTGCTGTGGCCAGCTTTGTGATGAGACTGGATGTTTTCCATAAAAACCCGAGTGTGAAAGTGTGTGCAGGTATAATTAATAAGTGTGGTGATGATACAATAAATTTACATTGTCTTTCAGCTGTGCTCACCATGGAAATAGTTCCCCAAGCAGTGGTCAAGTTGCTGAACAAGAACAAGATCCTCCAGTGTGCGCACAACATCTGTCTCAATTTGCGCTGGAGAGTCACCAAAGCTGTGGCTGCAGTGGCCTACTCTTCAAGACCACCAGACCTGTCTCTGGTGACCTATGGCATGACGGCGGAGGGCATGCGTGCGCTGGCTACTAGCAACATGATCACGCGCATTGCGCAGACAGTGGAGGGTGAGAGATTTGTGGTGCTGGACAGACAGACCTCCTACAGGAATCCCTTGCACATGGAGGCAGCGCCAAAGGGCAAGGCTCGCCTTTTGGAGTACCTGGTTAGTCAGCTAGTGACATTTTGTTTGATGACAATTGCTGTATGTGGAGTCAAGAGCAGGACGGTGTGGTACATGGGCTTGTTAAGTTTTCTGTTGATGCAAAATTGCGTTTTTGCTGAGTTGCCATTGTTACAGATCTGTCCTAAACCGACAGGTGCCTGGTATCTAGCTTTACCCGAAATACCTTCATGCACCTTATATAGTTCATCATTGTTTGGTGACACACATTTGTCACCAGTGTTTGATGTGTCAGTGACAGTATACGCACATAGGCGCCGCCCGCTTACTACAAATGCTACATTTTGTCAGACGCGCCGTCATGAGATTACAACATGCACCAGCGCGCTTTTCTCGCATTACATTTACGAATCGCATGATATGTATGTCCCAACGACTATAGGTGATTGTGAACTTAAATATGCTGCTGTAAGGACAGGGGATATTGAAAGGGTTGGCCTTAAGCAGATAGAGCCCATGGTCTGGTCCACATTGAAAAAAATAGATTTGCAATTTCCAACGTGGAATGACTGTTTTAAGCAACATGTAGATAATTTTATGATTACTATTGGTTCTGTGTCAACTTTCAATTATAGGGAACTTATTACCGACTTAGACTCAGCTCCAAATTGTGCTCCAGAAACTGGCTGGTGCACCAGCAGTAAGGGTGTGTTGCTGTGGGAACCGCGTGACCTGGTTCCCGCAGCGTGTCCGTATGAGCACTTAGGAAATTTTCCCGGTAAGAGGCAAAATGATACCATATTATTGTTGCATGAGCAAACCGCTTTCACAATCAAGTCATTGACACCAATTCATGTCCAATGTCTGGACCCGCCGGTTCACCTGACAGACCAGGGTCCGCTTTTGTCAATTTTGCACATAGATAATTCCTCAACTGAAGCTATGTGTAAAATCATGTTTAAAAAGGCATGTGCATCAGCAGTAAAAATGACGTTTGCTGAATTTTGGTCAGGGAAAATGGAACCAAACTCTGCCACCCAGCACCAATTCATGTATCAAGTGCTTACACAGCAAGCACATCAAAATTTTGAGACCTTGCGTCACCAGATTTGTATGCTAGCTAGGAATAATGCATTTCTAGTACGAGCACTTTCACGCATTTCACCCGTGTCAGCAGCAAGGTTGTTGCTGGCTGATAATGGAATTTACGCTGAGTACACTGGTGATGCACTTTCTGTCACCACGTGTCACAAAGTGCGACCGGAGAGGATTTATTACAATCAGAAAGTAGGGAAAGTCTGTTATGATATGCTGCCTGTTAAGGTGCACGGAAATTTATTATTTAAAATTCCTGGAACACAAGATCTTGTCGAACATGCAAATGAAGTTCCATGTTCACAGCTTCAATCACCAGTGTATAGGACTGGAAATGGGACTTACTTAGCAATTACTGATGGCAATAAAGTTAAGGTGACAATGCACCAAACCCCAGCTTTTGTGCATCCACAGTTTTTGACAGAAGGCATAAAATTTAATCACACTTTACTTAAGCCCGGAATGGCGATAGAGAATGCCATGATTTATGCAAATGTAAGAAACCTGCACATGCAGCAAGCGGATGCCAAGGAAAAATTAGATAGACTCATTCATTATACAAGTCTGTTTTCAGTGGACAGTGCTCATACAGCAGGTGTGCTGCATGGGCAAGGTCTGGAACACATGATGACGCACGCCGGTGAATTGTTCTTAAATGCTTCTGGGCGTGTAATTGATCATGAATTTGATGTGGTGCACATGTTGACCACAAGTGCAGTGCCAAGAGCCATTAGGGGCCCGGTACAATTCTTTCTAAATACGGTTATGATTTTGTGCTTTCTGCTGTTAATAATCGTGGTGATCTATCTCTGTGTGCGCTATAAGTGGGCGCGGAAAATTGTATTTGACATATTAAATTATCCGGTAAAATTAGCCAAAATATGCTATGCGTGGTTTCGTCAGAAGTATGATGAGTTTAAGGCTACTGAAGAACATGTGCCGGTAACACCACCAATGGTCAGGCATGAACCAACCACTCACGTGAATACACCACCCTTGGCGAGACCACCTGACACCTTGGATATACCGATTCGTAGCCCATGTAGGATAGCAAATCCCAATGCCCGTTTTCGCATACCACGCTTGCGTTTGGGTCCACAATTATTGCGAACATTTCAAGAAGCGCAAGAAGCTGAAGAAGATTTACAAGATTTTCAAGAGGGTGCAACACTTGCGTCCATGCGGACACGAGCACCACGGCAAATTTCCTTTATTGTGTTATTGGCATTGGTGTTTCTGGTGCGGTCAGTTGAGGCCACTCCAGCAGCACATGTGACATATATGGAATTACTAAATGTTCATTTTAAAGAGCAAAGCTTCGCTACAGTAATGTATGCATGCGCATTGGTCAACATGTTTTTCTGGAAAACCACAATACAAATACTCAAATATTTGTGGCTGCATTTGTGGGCATATCTGTCTGCTGAGACAGCAGATCAAAAAAGGGGAAAAATAATTAACGTGAAATGCCCTGAAATTAAAAATTTTAATTTTACCACTATAGAAATACCAGAAAGGCATGTTTGTGTGACAATAGAACCAGAGCCATGGCCCCTGGCCAGGTTTGGAGTAGGAGTATTTGAGAAGTCACCATTAGTGGAATTAAGGACCAGACTGACAACCACAAGTAAGATTTTCACTTGCTCAGCAACAGCAATGGCCGTGTTGACCAGAAACTTGCAAAAATGGAACCAGTTAAGTAGTATTGAGAAAAGCGCAAAATTTAAGCTAGTTCAAAAGGCTTTAAGGCAAACAAAAGGACTGAAAGTAAATAAGTTTATAGGCAATTCAATACAAAAGAAAAGTAGGAGTATTGTGACCAGGTCACATGTTTGTGAATGGCATTGGCGCATGCATTTGATGGTAGCCACCACATGTTTTCATCAGTTAAATTCCTTGTCAGTAGGCCAAAGTCTGGCTTCTGCAGGCACAGGCACTGTGCTAAGTGCAAATGGAATGATAAGGAATCAGGAAGTGCACTGCATCATTGACACTGGTGCGTCAATGTCATGCCTAAATAAGCGATTAGTTGACAAGTTGAAATTGCCATGCAAAAGCACTCAAATTACCATCACAGTTGCTGATGGGGCTGACATGATACCTATAGGTACATGTGACATACAGTTAGTGATAGATGGGGTCAATTTTAATGTTCATGCACTGGTCCTGGAGGGCATTTCTAGTGATGTGTACATCGGATTTAAGACCCTGAAACAATGGGGCGATTTCCAGGTGACATTTTACCGAAACAATGAGAATGTGAATCTAGATATGGGCGAGATTAAGTTTATTTCGGGAAAGAAAATTCGCTTCAACACACCTAGGCAAAGTGGAGTGAATCACACATTGATAATGTATTCCGATGAGAAAATGAAGTTGAAGCCACTCAGTGTGTCTTCAATGAGGGTGTATGCGCCAGACATAACACAGGAATTTCTGACGATGGTTCTGAAGGACAGAAAACTGGAACAGAATTATGTTTGTGAACCAATTGATAAAATGATGCGCGTTCATCGCGTAAAAATCTATCCAACCTTGATTGACTTACAACGTCAGTTTGATGAGGAAAGAAAGTGTTTTACACTTTCAGGTTTTGTTCCAATTTTCAATCCAAATCGTAGTGACATCACTGTGCCAAATGACAGGCCGCTGCTGAAAGTAAGGCAGCTGGGTGGAAAAATGCATCGAGCATTGAGTGTGATGCCAGATAAGCAAATTTTGATTTCAGCTCCTGCCAAGCCCAGTAACTTGGCTGAGCAGACTACACCAGTCTATTTGACAGGTCATACGACCCCAAATGGTACCCAGGTGCCCATTCTGCTTACCCCTCAGTATGGAAAAAGGTTTAGGAAAATAGTGATGCCTGGACATGAGTGTCAAGAGCGGCTGGGTGAGTGGCTTGATTGCTTGCAAACCATACATCCAAAGGCAAAACTGGAATCAATGATTCTTGATGAAGATAGTGTAGGTCAAGTCTTTCCAGAGACCCTGGCCGCTTTGTCAGATGATGCAGGAACTAAGAAAGTGTCTGAACTAAAGAAAGCGGCAGAAGTTGCGAGAAGAGTTACACCAAATGCTGTTGCTACGGTGACAGTGGATCCAAATTTCACTGATGAGAATAGGCAAAATCTGCCAAATCTGGCCAAACCCATAGCCCCACAGTTAAGCGTGGCGGAAAGACACGAAATAATACGCCGTGACGCAAATTTTAAGGACACAGTCTTAAATGAAGAACAAAAGAAGGAGTTCATGGACATGCTACTAGAGTATCACTCTGTATTCGCGCTCGAGTTGAGTGACCGTAGCACGTGTAGTTGTTTGGTTGCAGATATAAAATTGAAAGATGATTCACATCCGGGCTTTCAATCCCGCCCATATCCCGTTAGTTATTTTGAGTCCCAGATCCTAGATCATTGGTTGATCAGGCAAATCTCCCTGGGCTTAGCTGAGTTTGGTGTAAGTCGATTTTCGAGCCCAGTTTTTCTCGTGCGCAAACCTACGGCCGAACCCGAAAAGGTGCCGTCAATTAAAAATTGGCGCACAGTGTTTGACTTGAGAAGAATAAATGCTATAGTGAAACTTGAACAGGGAAATGTAGCCAGCCTCAAACAATTATTAGAACGGCTTCTTCAGGGCTGCGTTTGGTCCTCCTTTGATGGACTTAGCGCATATGATATGATAAAATTGTCAACAAGCAGTCGCGAGTTGTTTAGTATCTCAACAAATAGAGGCGTTTTGAAGTGGAATTCCTTACCTCAGGGTGCCAGTCAGAGTACATCCTTGTTTCAGCTAAGTATGAGTATATTGTTTTTTGGGCTAGAGAATAATACACTATGCTATGTTGACGACATCTGCGTTGTGTCTGACAAGGTGGAGTTACATGTGAATGACGTGCGTGCAACTTTGGAGCGCTTCAAACGCTACCGTTTTCGAATTTCGCTAAAAAAAACCGTTTTTGCGGCACGACGCATCAAAATGTTAGGCCAATACATTAGTCAAGACGGGAGAGAGGTAGATAGATCCAAAATAGAGGCAATATATAAATTGCCCCCACCCAAAGACAAAACCGGAGTGAGATCATTCCTAGGAATGGCAAACTGGCATAGGAGCTGGATCGAAGGTTTTGCTCTTCACACTAGACACTTAAATAAGTTACTGACAGGTAAGGACAATCAGCCATTTGTGTGGACTGAAGAGGCACACAAAGAATGGCAATTCCTGAAGGATAAGTTAATGTCTGCACCCATTCTGGCTGCACCAGACTATGAGAAACCCTTTGACTTGTGCACAGATGGGTCAAAAAAGGGGATTTCTGGCATTTTATCACAGAAAAAGGGAGACAACCGCCATGGAATTATTGGGTATTATTCCCGTGTGCTCTCAAAAGCTGAGCAGCGCATGGCCAGTTATGACTTCGAAATGTTGGCCATTGTGTCATCTTTGATTCATTGGCGCAGCATAATTTATTTTTATAAGGTAGAAGTTCACACAGATTGCGCGGCAGCATGTTATCTGCTGCGGGATAAACATGCGCAGAATCCCAGAGTTGCCCGATGGGCACTGGCGATTTCTTCCTTTCCCGGAGTGTCAATAAAATACACTCCTGGTAAGACAAATCCAGCTGATGTGTTGTCACGAGAATTTTGTGACGCTGATGTTAAAAATCAGCCAGATATGGTGCCAGATCCTACAGAACAGATACTGAATGATGAGAGAATGGAGATTTGTGGAGAGGATTGTGGAGATAATTGCGAACTACAGGAGAAAGTACAGAAACATGTAGAGAAGCATTTGCTGCAGGCAATGCAAACTAGGAGTAGAACTCGAGCAGATGCCGCTGGGGTGGGTGGAGTGCAGCCAGCAGCGCCAGTCGCTGTGACAGCTGCCCCAATTCCAGTCCCAACAGCACCGGCTGCTGTGACAGCTGCCACGGCACCAACAGCACCGAGAGTTGTAGTGACAGCTGAAGATGGAACCACTCATGCTCAGGTAATTCCTGATGATCCTGAGGCAGATCAGTCACCAGATCAAATTGCCAGGAGCCAGATTCCTGATCCAGCAGATTATGACAAAGAAAATTACTCAGAATTTTTGGAGCAAGACGGAATAATTCAGAAGTTTCGTGATGGGCAGGCAGCTGACATGTTTTGTTCTGCCATGAAGGGTTTTTTGGTGGATGGAGTTCTGCCAGTAGATGCAGCACTGGCCAGAAGAGTGGTGCTGGCCGCTCAGCAATATGTTTTGGAAGACGATCTGCTGTATTACTTTGATAAGAGAAAGCCTGGCTTGGAGCCAGCATTGCTACTCTATGTGCCAGCTGACCTGCGGCGCCCTGTGATGGCATTGCATCATGCATCAGGGTGGGCATGTCATCAGGGCACAGCAAGAACTTATCAGAGGCTGTTGCATTGTTTCTATTGGCACAATGCATATAACGACATAGCAGATTACATACGTAAATGTCCCCGTTGTTTTGCACACAAAGGGCAGACTGGTCAGGTGGTTGCTGAACAGGGTCAGCTACCGCAAGGAGATAGGCCCTTTGATATATTGTACCTAGACATCACAAATGTGATGCATTATTCAGCACAGTGTGAGTATAAATCAGTTCTCACAGCTATTTGTCCGTTTTCTAATTTTCCTTTTGCCGTTCCGCTGACCGACATGCGCGCTCAAACGATTGCACGCGCGTTAATGACACATGTTTTTGCGTTTACAGGAATGCCCAGATTGTGCATATCTGACCAGGGTGCAAATCTGTTGGCACTGAGGGATTGTTTTAAGTTTTTGCGAGTGAATTATCATAACACATTGCGTGCAAACCCTCAAGCGAATAAAGTAGAACAGTTGCATCGTTTTAAGACGTCACTAGGAATCATGGTTACCCAGTTTGCTAGGGCGCATGAAGATTGGCCAGAAAATTTGCCAACACTCATGCTGGCCATTCGCACCAGTTATTCGGCTAGTATAGGAATGAGTCCTTATGAGGTGGTATTTGGGTTTCGTCCTAGTTTGTTTTTTCTGCCGGATGTCATGCAAAGACCCAGTCTGGCTCTGCGCACAAATGACAGTCCCATTGGTTTTGTAAGGGAAGCAATTTATCAGAGCTGGAAAGTGGCTCTGAAAAATAAATTTGAATACGAACAGTCGTCGACTAGGGGAGTGGATATGGAGAAAAATAGGCTGGAAGTTGGTGATGCAGTGTATGTGAAGCAAGCAATAGTGCCAAAGCATGGGCAGACTGCCAAATTTTTGCCAAAACTTATTGGGCCATTAGTGGTCAGGAAATTGTTAAATAATGCTGCTTTTGTAGGAGCCATAGGTGAACCACACCGACCTGCTCAGTTGATACCATTTAGGAGAATTTGTAAGGTAGTGAGTGATGCAGAAGCTAAGAAAAATAAGAAATCTTCAGAGATGTTGAATTCAATGATTCATGTTAAACACTTTTCAGCCCTTCACTGCACTGGTGGTGACGCAGCTGGTTCCGCTGCAGGTCACCCACGACGGAGCTCTGGTGGGCATGGTGGAGTGCGGAAAGTGGCCCACTCTGTCAGAAAGGGTGACCGAAATGTGTCACTGCCTTTTGCCATACGAGGTCAAATTCATGCAACGTTTGTGGATGCGTGTGGAGGGCGGCGTGATGCCATACGGGGGCATGCACCGCACTTTGAACTATCCATGGCACGACCGCAGTTTGACTTGGCCGGCCGACAAGAGTGCGGCGTTCCGGCCACCCCAAGTGATTTTCGACATGCCTACAGTGGGGTTGGACCCCAGGTTCACCAAAATAGGACAAGTGATGGATGTGGGCGCCGCGGTGCCGAGCGCGAGCGCCGCAGCCCCAGAGGCCCTGATGCGGCCATGGCCAGCCTCTGGGCTAGCCAGTGATGAGGGCGAAAGGGAACCGTCACCCATCCGCCCACAGCCGCTGGAACCAGTTCCAGTGGTGAGTATACTAGCATTTTTAGAGTTGTTAAATTGTATGATAAGGGTGGCTCAGCTGACAATTTTGCAAAATCGTTCGTAATCGCTTTAAAAAAAATTGTCAAAAATTTTAGGTGTTTAGTCAAATGATTTAATGTGTTACACTTGTCTTTAACTGGGTTATTTTAAATGAGTGGAAACTTTATTGCAGGAGTTTCGCCCGATCACTCTCCGCGGCAGCAGCAGGCGGTTTGTGGGACACATGGTTACTTGCCATAATTGTGGCCGACAAGGGCACAAGCAACACCAGTGTAGGAGTGGAAGGTTTTGTCCCAGGTGTAGGGTGACCACACACAAAGCAGCAAACTGCGTTTTTGGTACCAGTGGTGGTACAGTAGCTGATCGTGAGTCACGCTACACCCGGGTTAAAAATAATATTCAACAGCTTGCTCAAGAAATAAAAACTGATGTGATGAGTGCAGTCATGTCTCAGTTATTACCATCAGATCAGCCATCCCCACAGAACCCTGGAGGCCATGTGCAACCGCAGCGCACAAAATACCGAGGCTATGCTAAACCTTCTCGTGGAACAGGGAGGCTGGAAAGACAGTGACGTGCGCGCCATCGTCATCACCGGGCAAATAATTGCCACGAATGAAACGATGACCACTGACTTTCTGTGTGTTTTGTGTTTTGTTTTGTTCAACCTTTGTAGTACTGCCTGGTGGTGGTGTTTGGTGGGATGTTGTGTTTTCCACTTTTGGCTGGGGCCGGGAAAATGCTGAATCCTTTATTTAATTTAGCATTTTCTCAGTCCAGCATTTGCTCTGGTTCTCTTCTCGGTTAGTTTTATATATTTTTTTCTTCTAACTTTTAAATAAAACTTAAAACACAAAAAAACACATATTCAATAACCAAAAATTCAAATATTCAAAAAAAATCCAATAATCTTTATCTTATTTCAACTAAAATTTTATACAATTACTTTAAATATTATATTACATATAATATTATAATACTCAAACCATTATAATACTCAAACTATTATAATATATTTTTATAATAAAACATACATTCATACATGAAGTATTCTTGGAAAATATGTGAACGTTCTCTTTAAGTAAGTGTATTTCAATGTCATGTCTTAAGCTCAGTTATTATTGTATAGTTTAGAAATAATTTTGTAAAATGTGAGTCCCCCTTCTAGACATTTTGTGCTCGTGTATCGTCTACCGCATTACATCATTTTACCCCACATGAGTACAAAGTGCCAATCCACATAAAACAATTGCCCTTACAACATCAACAACACCACCATCACTCAGACTTTCTGTTTTCCCAGTATCCAGTGGACTTTAAATTACCATTAACTCAGTGAGGAGGGTCAAGCGCTGAGACCTGGCAGTCCAAATGTCGACAGACCAGCCCAGATGAGCACCAGCATGTCTATGATTCCGGCCAAGTCCAAGAGCAAAATCTACATCAGCGAGAGCCTCGCCCCGGCCAGCATTACCTTGAACCACAGCGTGCTCACAATGGCTCGACAGATGTATTTGGATCTGCCCATGACAGAGGTAGTGCCACCACCAGCAGCTCGGTCCAGCAAGCACCCCCAAGTGAAGTCCAGAGCCATTACGAAATCAGATGTCTGGGGAATCAGTGGAGCAGCCAAGGAGCCGAAGGATATAAGGGTAGATTGAGTGGGGCGGCACAGGTTTCATTGTCTAGTTTTGTTTTAATTTTAAGTTAGGGCCTCAGGAGAGGCATAAGTTAAAAATTAAGGGGTGACCACATCATCATTATCATCATCATTATCATTTCATCATTACCACATCATTATCAAAATTTCAAGCTCGATTTTAGTGTCTAAATTCCTTTTCATAAGTTTAGTTTCATGTTGTCAATTTAACTGACTCTAAGTGAATAATATTCTCTTGGGTAAAATCTCAGTTTATTGTATTTTGCTAGAGTTATAAATCTCATTGTTTTGCTCATTTTATTTGATTTCTAATGTTTGATCATTCCAAGTTCTGTTCAGTTCCCACTTATGGGGCATACTGTGTGTTAGTTTAAGTGTTCAGTCTTACAAAATTCAAAATTTTACAAAAAAACAGTTCATGTACTTTATTAAGTGTTTCTCATTTGGAACTCAGTTCAATTTCGTTTGTGCAATATATGTTAGATGTTTTCTTTCAGTGGTCAGTTTCATTCACCCAGTTAGTGTCAAGTGTATTTTAGGCTAAGTAGAATAGAATCCTAGTAGTGTAGCCCCGGTACCCTCTGTGCTCGTTCATTCGTTGTGGTTGTTTCATTTTGTAGTTTTTTCTTGTTTTGCTGGAAGCAAAAGTTCAAATTAAGGGGTGATTCTGTTATGTGCTTAGTCACATGTATTCAGTGCATCGCCAGGTATGCTATACCTTATGCTGCGTACTCTTTGTTTTTGTCATGTGCTTAGTCATGTATTCCATGCTTTGTCATGTATTCTATATTTTAGGTTGCGTACTCTATGCTACGAAGTGATGAAGTCAGGTGAATATCTCAATGTATCCAAATGTTTAGGCTAAAAAGTAGTGAAGTTATGTCAGGGTTTTGATTAAGTTATGTTTTGTACCTTTTGGCAATCAATATCATGTTTTGAAGGATCATGCTGATTGGTTGTAAGCCAGGGAGGATTGAGTATAAAAGTAGCCGCTTGAGGGCTATTCGGGGTAGTCTACCGGAGTTGTGAGGAAGCTATAAATAAGTCTAGACTGGCTAAGCTGTGGCCTGAGAATAACAGCTGTGCTTTGTGAGATTTCTCCCCGAATAGCAGTCAAGGTGGCAAGTGATTCCATTGCCCTGTCTGCTGAGTATTATTGTGTTTGTGTGTCTATTTATATTCTAATAAACGAGGTGCCGGGTCACGACCGCTTGTGCTGGTATTCTGTAACTCAGCTAACCGTGGCATTGAACTCACCGTCTACAATCAGCGCGCACAAACAACATCTAACCTTAATAATTGTAGTCGTGCAGGTTCTCTCGCCATTCCTCCTGAAGTGCAGTCAACAGTGTATGCTCGGTTCGTCGTGTAGCAACCTGAGTGATACACAGAAAACCGGTAGGTATCAAAAATGTCTACTGATCGCGGAATTTTCACGGAAATCTACCGTATCCCACCTGAATAAACAATATTAGCTTCATTTCATAGAAATTTTGCCCCAATTTTCATACTTTTTGCCCATTTTCACCTTTAAAACTACTACAATCCAGGCTTTTCCCCTTATTTTTGGCTATGCATGTGCTTATTTATATACCATGTTTGGTCATTTTATTCCGTTTTATGTCTTCATAAAGCTTACATATAAGCTTATGTTATATACAAGTTCTGTACTCGAGTAGTTTCAAAAACTATATGTAAAAGTGAATACATGTACTTTCTTCAAAGAAATGTGAACATATTTACTCAGTAAACTTGAGTATACATATTTTTGAGTAAACATTAATATGTTATAGCAACTTTGGAAAAAAGAGAAAAGTTGAATGGTAAAATGGGTGAAAGTGAAAATTCAGTGAATTCTGAGGTCATGTGGTGTTTGGGATGTTCTGCGACCAGAACAATCAAGCAATGCACCATTACCATCATCACCTGCCAGGTCCTTCACAATTTGCAGTTTATGATATTTGATTGAAGTTGGCTGAAATGAATGCCTGACATTTTGCATTGAATATACTCTGTATACCTAAAAGTGCTGCTAGTGCTGAGCAGCTTTTCAGTCAGACTTCAGTTGTAAATAGGTATTTGAATTTGAGTGAGAAAACTTTTTGACATGATATATTTTGGAAGATAGTGTTGAAGTAACATTTGTGACCTTTGGTAGATTCACTTCACTCTATCTGAAAATTATATTGTTGTTTCTGTTGTTCGTAATTTCAAATAAAACTGTTTAAGCAACACATAAGAGCTTATTGAATACATATTTACTGTGTTGTCCAAACACCTGGAAATATCATATAAAACAAAAATTCCAGCAGGGAGATTTTTTGAGACTTTTTCAAGCATGGGAGATTTTCGCAGTGATTTAATTATATTTTCCAAATGACATGAGAGATTTAATTATATTTTATTTTTAGAGAGATTTTCTGAGATAATATTTAATTATTTTTTCTCAAAATCGGCCATTTTTTGGAGTGCTATTTGCACAATACAATGTTCTCTTTATGGGGTATTTGGCAAATAATTTATCGCGGCATCATTCATCAAAGTACTGTTATTTTAGATTATTTCCTTTCAAAGGTAATGTTACGGGCCGGTAATGTTTTTAAATAAATCGTGCGATAAAAACTTTTTGTTTATTTTAAACTTAGGTTCATGACGCATGTAAGAATAGTTAATCGACGTCACTAACTCGTGATTTAGTGATGGAAAAGCGTCATGGCACTAGTACCTTATACCGTCATACCGTTAATTCCCAATGTTGATAATAAAGTGTAAAATTTTCAGCCCATGCCTTCAACATAAATACCAATAGGTATGTGAAAAATGGTGTGTATACCTACATAAAATCCCTTTGGCCACGTGCAGGAAGGTTACGGGAGAGGAGTGGATTTGTTAACTTCTTTCACGCAATTGTACACTTTGTGGTGTGTGAGACGTGCTGCTATAAAGCTGAGACGATTTTGACCCTATGCATTATAATTTGCTGCATTTGAATTTCTTTTCTTGGCCTACGCCCTGCGTGTCATCACTTTTTTGAAATTCAGGATACCGTTTAACCTCAAAAACATCTCCCTGTTGAATAACTAAGTATCCCAGTGTAGTATTTGATTGAATTACTATTGTAGTAATTCAATCAAATACTACACCAGTATGAGCAAAGGTTCGAAATAGATAACTCTCCAGTTTATCGTTAGCACTATTTTGTAAATACGTGAAGCATCAAAGGACAGATATAATAAGTTGAAGCAGAATATCATTCCAACTGAAGTAATCACATCACGATCAATCTTTTATCACAGACACATCACACACTTGTCTAAAACTCTTGGCAGGCTCTTGATTCTGATCACCACTAGCCAAAAAACCAGTCAAAGGCATGACCGATGATTGAAAATATTCCCCTTTCATTTTGTTCATCTGATTGGCATTGGGATGTTTTATAGGGAATGTTTTTACTGTCTGTCTGTTTTACTGGTCTAGTGCAAACTAGGGTTTCAAATTTCCATTTTCCGTTTCTGTTTTCTGCAGGCAAATTGTTTCCGTTTTCCATTCCGTTTTCCGGCTGCTGAATTTCTTTCTGTTTTCCATTCCATTTTCCGGCCACTAATTCCTTCCGTTTCCATTTTTCTGTCTCATTTTCCGTTTTCCAACTAAATTTTCAATTTTTCTGCTTTTTTCCATTTTCCAGCTCAATTTTCTGTTTTTCCAACTTTTTCCCATTTCCCAGCTAAATTATCGGTTTTTCTTGTCTGTTTTCTGTTTCAGCCAAACTGGTAAACATACATCCAGGTTTTCAACAACGTGATTATTTCAATTTCAGCAATTTTTATTATTTCCAGCAAATTTCAGCAAATTTACTCTGTTTTCCAGCAAAATTTAAGCAATTTTTTATGTTTCCATGCAAATTTCATTTTTCTGCTTTCCAGCTTTGTTTTCCGTTTTCCGGTGCCGAATTTTTTTCTGTTTCTATTTACTGCCAAGTGCAAAATGTTTTCCATTTCCATTTCCGGCAAGTGCCAAAAAATTTTCGTTTCCTTTTTCATTGTCAGAAAACAATTTTTTTTGACACCCTAGTGCAAACTCATATTTATGACCTAATTTCCTTTTTTGTGGTATACTCGGCGGACCGCATGCTATGAATTTGTCTGAATGAAACAATCCATCATTCATGACATCACCATTAATATTTTTTTTTATAAAATAAAATGTGTTCCAAAAAAGTATAAAAAAATTTCAGGTACATAACGTATGTACATATTTTGTACATTTGTGGCTGTTTTCCGATATTGGCCGTTTGCCTTTTGTGAAAGTTTGTACATAAGTGTCCTGCTCACGCATTGTGCATGCACACACTAGTTTACTGCCAGATCTTGGTAAACTAATAACTTGGTTTATAAATAAACACATTTGAGTTTACTGAAATTAGTTATTCGTAATCCCAATCGACTGCAGTTGAGATTTTAGTCGATTTATGGGTTTACCAAAATCTGGCGGTAAACTAGTGTGCGCAGCACCATTAAGACTAAGACAAAAGTCATTTTGGGTGCATTTTTACTTTGCAGTGTAGCAACAAACCTGTGTTGCTAACTAATTGCTTCACTGTTTTCTCATCACCAAATTTCTTTGTCAAGGTACTATCAACTTTCTCCTTTTTGTCATCAGTCAGTGTGTCATACTTTGCCAGTTTCCTGACATTTTCGGCAAACTTCTCCAATTTTGCCAATTCTGTTTTATTGAGTCCTTCTGGATACTTGATTTCTGATTTGCTGCATTGAAAAAATTGCTTTTTACATCAGTTGAACTCAAGGACTTAGCCAGGGGGTGCGGTAAGGGGGGGGGGGGGCTTTCAAAGTGAACTTCAGCTGGTTGGGATAGAAATATGATCTTTTGATGTGAAAAGGTCATTTTTTACAATGAACTAATGCACTCTAGATATGGAAATCATTTGAATCATAAAAAATGGTGCCTACTTATTATCATATCTCTGAACAAAGTGGACCATAATGCTAATTTTTGTCCAAAATACCTATGCAAAACTATACATACTTGGAAGCCAAATCCACACTCGACTCGTCTAAGCAGATTTGTCGCTAATGCACATTTGGAATGCCGTATTTCTTCTAATAAAAGGACGCCCTTCTATTTTTTTATCAAACTTTCACCTGCCTTTCTTTTGGAGACGCTCTTCTATTGGAAGCTGCCCTTTGGAAGCTGGATATCTTTTGCCATGTTTTCATGCACTTTTCCTAGTTTTGCCAAAGCGTTTCAAAGTCCTAAACTGGTGGCAAATTTAAATGGAAAATTCCTAACATTATGTTTTAAAAATCCCACATGCAGGCTGTCAAGCTGTCATCTTGTGTGAGGGTGCCCCCAAGTATTTACTATATATATATACCCAAGGGCACTCCCCTCAGGCCACTCGTGCTGCTGAAATGTTTTTTTTCATGTTTTTTTTTCTGGCAAATATAAATGGAAAATGCCCTTCGGCTGGACACCCGCATTTCTATTATAGGAACTACGGTAGAACACACTACCTAGTTGTCAAAGATTTAAAAAAACGTACACCACATTGAAAGCCAACAGGGTCAGCCCAACGAGTATCAGAAACATGTGGCTGTTCATTCTCGGGCTTTTTGGTTTCGAAATTGTCTGATGAGCACTTTGCTGGCGATTTTTGTATAACTTAATAAATGTTGTTTGGCCCATTAAATACTTTCACTACTTAGAGAAATGCTTAAACATTCAAATTAAAGACCGGATACTTAAAAGCATATAGCAGAATGATTGAGAAGCTATTATCCTATGCAATGGGTAGTTTTTATTAACAATCTACACTTTAACATTCAAATTACCGTATTATCTCGAATTATCTCCCCTTGAATTAACCCCACCCCCTCGTTTATGTGTATATTAGGGTGTCAAAAATTTTTTTTACGGAAAACGGAAACGGAAATTTTTATCATTGCTCCAGCAGATAAAGCTACACGTAATTTAATTGTCATGTGTAAAAAATTTGCTGCTGAAGCAATGTACAAAGAACTGGGGATTATGGGACAATGGAGCTATGTTATGTGCTGGAAATGTGACATATATACCGGTTCCAGAATCAGAGCAAGAAATAGTTGACAAACATAACAAAATACTGGAAAAACTGGAAATTCCTAGTAAATCAGACTGGCAAACTCTACCGAGACTTAACCCCATACCAAAAATGCATAAAAAAACGCCAAAATTCTGATTTTTTAGTGGTGGAAGCAAAGCGCCAATTAAACCAGCAGATATAACACTACACAGGATATTAAGACACTTCAAAGAGCATATGCATAATTATTGCATGTCCATGGCCAATGCAAATAGTACTAGTTGCACTGCATATTGGCCATGTGAAGGCTCTTTAGAGGTGCAAGAGTTTGTGGAAAATATTGCCAAAGAAAATAAAAAAGTAAAATGCTTCTCTGGAGACTTCTCAACCCTATACCCAAACATGTGCCACACCGAAATTTTGCGCTGCATCTGCAAGCTCACAGACCGTTGTTTCTTTAACTCAAGGAAACAGTTTATTGTTGTGGGTTGGAACCGAATCTGGTACAGTGACAATAAGCATCCTAGACATCTATCACTTGATAAGGAAGAAGTAATTAACCTTCTGAAAACAGTACTCTCAGAATCATACCTAGTGTTTGCTAATCAACTATTTATTTAAACAGATATCTGGGCTCCCTATGGGCTGTGCATCAGCACCCAGCTTAGCATGTTGCAGTTGATTGTGGCGGGAAATAGAATGGGTGACTAAAAATAGAGATATGCAAAGAAATTTGTTCAAATGCTTTGGATACATTGATGATCTGCTTCTGTGCTACAAGGAAGATTCTGATATCGATGCAACACAAATAGTGCAAGATATTTACCCATCAAATTTGCCACTAAATAGAACAGATCATCAAGGTATACATACGGACTTTTTGGATATGAGCATCGACTTTGAAAACTCAAAATGGAAATTGTATGACAAGTGATTAGATTTCAATTTACAATGCATCTCGGCTACAAATTTCAGAAGTGCACAAGCACTTTGTGTGAAAAAGAGCACATTTTTTGGACATTGGCTGAGAGCAATGCGTCTATGCTTAGACTGGGATGGATTTACACAAAGTATAGCTCCAATTATAGAAGGTCACTTGCAAAATGAATACTCAAAAGATACCTTATTTGAAGTTGCCATCAAATGCAGCAGTAGATACAGAGATTTACTATGGAAATTTAACTTAAAACTTGACACAAAAATGCTTGAAAAAATTAGAAAGTTAATTGTAAATCGGTAAACCCTATCCAATTCTAGTCTTGTACCCTGAACTTCAAGTTGAAAAAAACACGCGGGATTTTTGAATGTTAAGTTCCTTTTTAAGGGTAGCGCATTATTATTTAATTATGCATTCAATTGGCAAAAAACAAAAATTGTCAAAAAACGACGCTGATATGATGTTGAGCGCTGAAACCACGCCCGTCGGACCTGCCGCTCCTGTAAGTTTATAGGTCGCCTTAGGGTAGGTTTAAGTAGTTGGTGGTCAGTACTGAGGAGACCCAACCACCACCCCGGCAAAAAACCCTGTCTACTGTAAAGGGTCGAAACAGGGTACAGGCTTGGAGGTGCTGAGGGAGTGCACCACATGAATTTTCCAAGCCTTTTTGCATTTTTCTCACACATTCCTCAAGCATAGGTATTGTATACTTTCAATTTGAATTTGAGTGAGAAGACTTTTTGACATGATATGTTTTTGAAGATATGTAGTGTTGAAGTAACATTTGTGATATTTGGTAGATTCACTTCACTCTATCTGAAAATACTATTGTTGTTTCTGTTGTTTGTAATTTCAAATAAAACTGTTTAAGCAACACATAAGAGCTTATTTAATACATATTTACTCTGAGTTGTCCAAACACCTGGAAATATCATATAAAACTAACATTCCAGCAGGGAGATTTTTTGAAATTTTTTCAAGCATGGGAGATTTTCTCAGTGATTTAATTATATTTTCCAAATGACATGAGAGATTTAATTATATTTTATTTTTAGAGAGATTTTCTGAGATAATATTTAATAATTTTTTCTCAAAATCGGCCATTTTTTGGAGTGCTATTTGCACAATACAATGTTCTCTTTATGGGGTATTTGGCAAAGAATTTATTGCGGCACCATTCATCAAAGTACTGTTATTTTAGATTATTTCCTTTCAAAGGTAATGTTACGGGCCGGTAATGTTTTAAATATGTGCGATAAAAACTTTTTGTGTAACTTAGGTTCATGACACATCTAAGAAAAGTTAATTGACGTCACTAACTCGTGATTTAGTGATGGAAAAGCGTCATGGCACTAGTACTTAATACCGTCATACTGTTAATTCCCAATGTTGATAATAAAGTGTAAAATTTTCAGCCCATGCCTTCAACATAAATACCAATAGGTATGTGAAAAATGGTGTGTATACCTACATAAAATCCCTTTGGCCACGTGCAGGAAGGTTACGGGAGAGGAGTGGATTTGTTAACTTCTTTCACGCAATTGTACACTTTGTGGTGTGGAGAGTATAGCGAGATTAAAGCTACCCGAGATTTAACCCATCGACTGTAAAGCCAAAGTACCTCGCTAGGTAAGCCAAAGTATAGCGACATTAAAGCCAAAACGGTCATAGAAAAATGTGTCATTATTAAAGCCATTGTGTGTCATTATTAAAGCCAATGTGTCGACTCGCAAGCCGCAATACAGGGAAATACCTAACGATATACATACAAAATTGATGTATAGTATTTCAATACATGTGGTGGTAAGTTCACAGCCATTTTTGGGGTAATCCGATTTTGAATGGACACGTGTGGCCAATTTCTGTTTGGCTCGATGTAGTGGATCATGGAGAATTTCGGTGTGAACAAAGAGATGAATAGCAGACGCAAAGAGCATATCCTGCATGAGAGCGTCATACAGAGAAAAAAACGGTTTGTTCCCATATGAAAAGTGGGTGCAATATATTTATTAGATTTGGGAGTATTTTTTCTCGAGTATTCTGCGGCACGCCCTCATGTATCCTCTGACATGTAAATAAATATTAGGGTGTAACTAATTAGTGTATGTTTGTTTTGTGATTTCATAGAAATGCACATTCCTGCGTCCCATTCTGCTGTACATCGGCCGATTTTAATGCCCTTCAAGTATGTAGGGTTTTGGCATCTGGGCTATGACAAATTGTTTTGGTTTGCTCAAAAAATTCCCCAGTCCGCGATAAGGGGGGTCTATAAATAGGTGGTCATTTTGTGTGGTCGATCTGCACATTGACTTTGAAGCTTAATAACTTGACTATTTCTGGGCCGATTTCGATCGTTCAACACTTAAAATGATCAGCACAACATGCAGATTCAATTTTTGTGGTCGGATTAGTGATGTCTAAATTCCGTATGCCCGTTTGACCAGGCGTTTGAAATTTTTTTTGAAAATAGCAATAGTCGATTTTTGCATCAAGTCTGTTCCTGTTGCAAATATTTCATGATTTTTGACTTCAATCACAGGGCTTGCACACAATCTGAATCCAAGTTCATGCTTTTACTTTTCTGCAGCAAGCCATGCCAATAATCCATGGTCATGTAGAGTCAATTTTTTACTTCTCTTGCCTGAACGATTTTTTTTGTAAATGCCAACACAAACACACCACTTGTATGACAAGTATTTTGATGCACGGCTGTTTGCTGTGGCGATCTCATGGGATGTGTGCTTAAAATGAGAATTATTGTTTCATGTTGTCATGGGATGTAAAGTGCCGCTTTTTAATGGAATGTGAATTGTACAATACGTGTAGGATGCGACAATTTTTTACAGGATGTAAACTGACGCGGTAGACACACTACTGTGGAATGTAAACTGTCGAAATACAGAGAATGTAAAATGACCAGGATGTGAAGTGTCGCTACCTCCCTTATCTCGGGACTGAGGGATTATTGGAGCAAACCAAGATAATACGTCGTAGCCCAGACCTCAAACCGCAACATACGCGAAGGGCATCAAAATCGGCTGATGTACAGCAGAATGGGACACAGGAATGTGCATTTCTATCAAATCACAAAAAAACATAGGTACACTATATAGTTTACTCCCTAATACATAAAAATGAAGTAAATATAATGTACACACGGCTTAAATAATGACACAAAATAAGCACTATGTACGCATGGCTTTAATAATGACACAATGGGGTTAAATAATGATACACTTTTGGTGATGGGTCGATTGGTTGACTGCGGCTTTAGAGACGAGGCACTTTGGCTTTAATCTTGATGTACTTTGGCTTGCGAGTCGATGGGTTACGAGTCGCTGTGGTTAAATAATGGGTTTCCCTCTTATAATTTGCTGCATTTGAATTTCTTTTTTTGGCCTACGCCCTGCGTGTAATCACTTTTTTGAAATTCAGGATACCATTTCACCTCAACAACATCTCCCGTTGAATAACTAAGTATCCCAGTGTAGTATTTGATTGAATTACTATTGTAGTAATTAAATCAAACACTACACCAGTATGAGCAAAGTTTTGGAATAGATAATTGTCCAGTTTAATGTTAGCACTATTTTGTAAATACGTGAAGCATCAAAGGACAGATATAATAAGTTGAAGCAGAATATCATTCCAACTGAAGTAATCACATCACGATCAATCTTTTATCACAGACACATCACACACTTGTCTAAAACTCTTGGCAGGCTCTTGATTCTGATCACCACTAGCCAAAAAACCAGTCAAAGGCATGACCGATGATTGAAAATATTCCCCTTTCATTTTGTTCATCTGATTGGCATTGGGATATTTTATAGGGATTGTTTTTACTGTCTATCTGTTTTACTGGTCTAGTGCAAACTAGGGTTTCAAATTTCCGTTTTCTGTTTCTGTTTTCTGCAGGCAAATTTTTTCCGTTTTCCATTCCGTTTTCCGGCTGCTGAATTTGTTTCTGTTTTCCATTCCATTTTCCGGCCACTAATTCCTTTTGTTTCCATTTTTCTGTCTCATTTTCCATTTTCAAACTAAATTTTCAATTTTTCTGCCTTTTTCCATTTTCCAGCTCAATTTTCTGTTTTTCCAACTTTTTCCCATTTCCCAGCTAAATTATTGGTTATTCTTGTCTGTTTTCTGTTTCAGCCAAACTGGTAAACATACATCCAGGTTTTCAACAATGTGATTTTTTCAATTTCAGCAATTTTTATTATTTCCAGCAAATTTCAGCAAATTTACTCTGTTTTCCAGCAAAATTTCAGCAATTTTTTATGTTTCCATGCAAATTTCATTTTTCTGCTTTCCGGCTTTGTTTTCCGTTTTCCGGTGCCGAATTTTTTTCTGTTTCTATTTACTGCCAAGTGCAAAATGTTTTCCATTTCCATTTCCGCTTTCCGGCAAGTGCCAAAAAATTTTCGTTTCCTTTTTCATTGTCAGAAAAAAATTTTTTTTGACACACTAGTGCAAACTCATATGACCTCATTTCCTTTTTTGTGGTATACTCGGCGGACCGCATGCTATGAATTTGTCTGAATGAAACAATCCATCATTCATGACATCACCATTAATTTTTTTTTTATAAAATAAAACGTGTTCCAAAAAAGTATAAAAAAATTTCAGGTACATAACGTATGTACATATTTTGTACATTTGTGGCTGTTTTCCGATATTGGCCATTTGCCTTTTGTGAAAGTGTGTACATAAGTGTCCTGCTCACGCATTGTGCGTGCACACACTAGTTTACTGCCAGATCTTGGTAAACTAATAACTCGGTTTATCAATAAACACGTTTGAGTTTACTGAAATTAGTTATTCGTAATCCCAATTGACTGCAGTTGAGATTTAAGTCGATTTATGAGTTTACCAAAATCTGGCGGTAAACTAGTGTGCGCAGCACCATTAAGACTTAGACAAAAGTCATTTTGGGCACATTTTTACTTTGCAGTGTAGCAACAAACCTGTGTTGCTAACTAATTGCTTCACTGTTTTCTCATCACCAAATTTCTTTGTCAAGGTACTATCAACTTTCTCCTTTTTGTCATCAGTCAGTGTGTCATACTTTGCCAGTTTCCTGACATTTTCGGCAAACTTCTCCAATTTTGCCAATTCTGTTTTATTGAGTCCTTCTGGATACTTGATTTCTGATTTGCTGCATTGAAAAAATTGCTTTTTACATCAGTTCAACTCAAGGACTTAGCCAGGGGGTGCGGTAAGGGGGGGGACCTTTCAAAGTGAACTTCAGATGGTTGGGATAGAAATATGATCTTTTGATGTGCAAAAGTCATTTTTTACAATGAACTAATGCACTCTAGATATGGAAATCATTTGAATCATAAAAAATGGTGCCTACTTATTATCATATCTCTGAACAAAGTGGACCATAATGCTAATTTTTGTCCAAAATACCTATGCAAAACTATACATACTTGGAAGCCAAATCCACACTCGACTCGTCTAAGCAGATTTGTCGCTAATGCACATTTGGAATGCCGTATTTCTTCTAATAAAAGGACGCCCTTCTATTTTTTATCAAACTTTCACCTGCCTTTCATTTGGAGACGCTCTTCTATTGGAAGCTGCCCTTTGGAAGCTGGATATCTTTTGCCATGTTTTCATGCACTTTTTTTAGTTTTGCCAAAGCGTTTCAAAGTCCTAAACTGGTGGCAAATTTAAATGGAAAATTCATAACATTATGTTTTAAAAATCCCACATGCGAGCTGTCAAGCTGTCATCTTGTGTGAGGGTGCCCCCAAGTATTTACTATATATATATATATATATATATATATATATATATATATATATATATATATATATATATATATACCCAAGGGCCCTCAGGCCACTCTTGCTGCTGAAATGTTTTTTTTCTGGCAAATATAAATGGAAAATCCATACAAATTTTTGTCCAGGCCAGAATTTGATTTGTTAATAAATTTGGCTAAGGACAGTTTAGGCCACTGAGTTGTTTTGACATGGGAGATGGTGATTCCCTGCAGCCTTTCCACCTCCTCACAACCCACGCACCAAAATTTTGCTGAAGATCAACTCAAAAGATTTTTTTTAATAAGATTTATAAATAAATGAAATTGCAGCCAGAACAAACAGTGTACCCCCTATTAGAGACTCCCCTCTATTTGGGATGCCCTTCGGCTGGACACACCAGCATTTCGGCTGGACACCAGCAAAGATTTAAAAAAACGTACACCACATTGAAAGCCAACAGGGTCAGCCCAATGAGTATCAGAAACATGTGGCTGTTCATTCTCGGGCTTTTTGGTTTCGAAATTGTCTGATGAGCACTTTGCTGGCGATTTTTGTATGACTTAATAAATGTTGTTTGGCCCATTAAATACTTTCACTACTTAGAGAAATGCTTAAACATTCAAATTAGAGACCGGATACTTAAAAGCATATAGCAGAATGATTGAGAAGCTATTATCCTATGCAATGGGTAATTTTTATGAAAAATCTACACTTTAACATTCAAATTACCGTATTATCTCGAATTATACCCCCTTGAATTAACCCCCCCCCCTCGAAATACCCCCCCCTAAAATTCGGCTGAGGAAATAATAACCCCCCCCCTCGAAATACCTCCCCTAAAATTTGAGTGTAAAGGGAACATACATGACAAATACCGTTTGTGATCTGTACAATGCAGAACACACGTTAAAACTGATGATTGAGTGATGTTAGGGAAGGGTTTATGTGTATATTAGGGTGTCAAAAAAATTTTTTTACGGAAAACGGAAACGGAAAAAATTTGCACTTGGTGGAAAACGGAAACGGAAACGGAAAAAAATTCAGCGGCCGGAAAATGGAAAAAGAGGCCGGAAAAACGGAAACGGAAAAATCAAATTTGCATGGAAATAGAAAAACTTGCTGAAATTTTGCTGGAAAACAGATAAAATTTGCTGAAATTTTGCTGGAAATGGAAAAAATTTGCAGTAATTTTGCTGGAAACGGAATTTTTTTACATCATTGACAATCTGCATGAGTTTTTACCAGTTTGGCTGATCAGAAAACAGAAAGTTGAGCCAGAAAAAGGTAAAAATGAGGTGGAAAAATGGAAAATTGAGGCGGAAAATGGAAAAAAGGCGGAAAAACTGGAAATTGTGGTGGAAAACGGAAAAAAGTGGAAAAACTGAAAATTTTGCCGGAAAACAGAAAATGAGCCGGAAAAACAGAAAGGGAAAAAAAGTTGCCGGAAAACGGAATGGAAAACGGAAAAAAAATTTCAGCAGCCGCAAAACAGAATGGAAAACGGAAAAAATTTGCCTGCGGAAAACAGAAATGGAAAACGGAAATTTGACACCCTAGTAAATATACAGTTATATATGCCTATACACACATATACATCTATGTAATTGTTTGATTTTTCTATGTCTGACTGTGTTGAATTTCCGAAAATTTCTGGCGAAATATTAGACCCCCCTCGAATATACCCCCTCCCCCTCGAATTATCCCCCCTCGAATTATCCCCCCCTCAAATCTTGCTGGCAAAAAAATAAACCCCCTGGGGGTATTTCGAGGTAATACGGTAGAAAGCAGACACTTAGCAGCACATAGTAGAGTGTCTAGAAAGCAATTATCCTACATGTGGGTTTTGATATCAAAGTGGTAGTGTCGCCTAGTGATGTGAAGGCACCGTGACACTGGCTCCTGGTGCCGGGCACCGAAGAACACCAGCACCGGTGCCAGTGTCGTTGCCTTGCTATTTTCAGAGGTGCTACCATGGTGCTGGCGCTTTTTTTGTCAAGATAGCACCACCAGTGCTGGTGTAGTTCAGTACCAATTTTTGCTGGTGCCCTAAAGCAGCATTTTAAATATCGGGAATATCCAACCAATTGAAATTTACAACATATTTATTGAAAGCCTGAGAAATATAAATCATCATGCGCAAAAAATGTCATAAAAGATCACTAAAAATACAAGATCACAAAAAAATCATAAGTTACTCCTTTCAGACTCCTGAAAACTGGCGATATTGGTCGCACAAATTTTTCCAACACTATTATTAACCCTGACGCCACTACTTTCGCCGCTGTAACTTGAATTAGCATTAGAAATAAGTAATGTCGCTTCGGAATCTAGTCTGGAAATTGGTGAACGTCGATTTTGGGCAGCCGTTGAAGTGCGACTGCGCAGTTCCACTGCCGTCTCGGGTAGAAATGTTTGGACAAGTGCCAAAAATGCCACGCTGGACAGCTGAGATGAGAATTTTTTATTAGGTATGTCAAATGTTGCGTACAATGTGGAGTGTTGAAAAGATTATAAATTTAATTTTTTTAGAGGATTTGGGAAGGCAATAAAGCAAATTTCCATGGTAGAATTTTTTCTCGCGCTTTTCCAACACTTATTGCTCCCACTCATCTAAAATGGATTTGCATTTTTCGTGAAAATATGCTGAACCCTCTCTCCATTCCATTCCAAAGAAATGCTTATCTACAATCAAGAGATTTAAGACTCGCTTTGCGTAAGAACCAAACCTGTGAAAGCACAAAAAATTTTTTGCGTTTTTTATCATGGAATTGGAATCTACATATATAGAAACTCAAAATTTCCTTCCATACATATATGCGAAAATGTCTACTTCCTACTGTAAAAATTTATTAAAGTCAAAAGTCATCATTTTTCAGCTGTTTTTTTTTTGGAAATTCATAACTTTTGCTTGACATTACCTATCAATATAATATTTTGGATTTTTATAAAGATCGTTTTGGAGATTAATTGGCCCATACAAACAAACTTCATCAAACTTTTTTTTCTCACCAAAAATAATGGCTGAAATTTTGAAAATGGACCCAAATTTTCAGTTAGTAGGTGAGAGCTTAGCTTTTTTTACAAAAACTGTGGTCAATTGTATAGTTTATGATATAAAAATAAAATCGAAAAACTAGGCCTGCACTTTTTTTCCAGAACAGTTTGAAACACCCGTGTCACTATCACATGCAATCCCATTCTGAAGACTCAGATGAAGTTTTATAAAAAAAGTTTCCATCATAAACTTAGGTTATTTTTCCATGGTCTTTCATTTATATGTCTCCATGTTTTATGAAACACAATTTGGAAGGGTGCTGTCATACAAAAATGCACTTTTTCTGCAATTATCACATGCACTGTCATGCAATATCCAAAAATAGTTCACTTGTGTCAGTAACTAAGTGTGCTGATAGTGTCCTTTAGCTGTCCATTTGGTTATTTTTTGTTTCTGCTTGCTATCAGAATGCTATCAACATTTGAACAATTGTTTGTTCCCTTATAGGTCACTCTTATCAGTCACATTTCATCCAAAGTGTTCACTGAGAAAAATAACCAAATGGACAGCTAAAGGACACTATCAGCACACTTAGTGACTGGCACAAGTGAACTATTTTTGGATATTGCACAACTATGCATGTGATAATTGCAGAAAAAGTGCATTTTTGTATGACAGCACCCTTCCAAATTGTGTTCATAAAACATGGAGACATACAAATGAAAGACCATGGAAAAATAACCTAAGTGTATGATGGAAACTTTTTTTTTAAACTTCATCTGAGTCTTCAGAATGGGATTGCATGTGATGGTGACACGGGTGTTTTAAACTGTTCTGGAATAAAAGTGCAGGCCTAGTTTTTAGATTTTTTTTATTATCATAAACTATACAATTGAGCACAGTTTTAGTAAAAAAAGCTAAGCTCTCAATTACAAACTGAAAATTTGGGTCCATTTTCAAAATTTCAGCCATCATTTTCAATGAGAAAAAAAGTTTTATGAAGTTTGTTTGTATGGGCCAATTAATCTCCAAAACTATCTTTATGAAAATCCAAAATATTATATTGATAGGTAATGTCAGGCAAAAGTAATGAATTTCAAAAAAAAAACAGCCTGAAAATGATGACTTTTGACTTTGATAATTTTTTTCAGTAGGAAGATGACATTTTCGGATATATGTATGGAAGGAAATTTTGACTTTCTATATATGTAGATTCCAAATTCACAATAGAATAGGGGGTCTAAATTTTGTACATAAAAAGTGCATTTTTGTATGACAGCACCGTTCCAAGTTATGTTTAATGAAAAATGGAGATATACAAATGAAAGACCATGAAAAAATAACTCAAGTGTATGAAAGAAACTTTTTGCATACAACTTAATCTGAGTCTTCTGAGTGGGATTCTCTGTGATGGTAAAATGGGTGTCGGGCTGCTTCAAACTATCCTGGAAAAAAAGTGCAGGCCTAGTTTTTAGATTTTATTTTGTTATCATAAACTGCATAGTGGGCAGTTGAGCACAGTTTTTGTAAAAAAAGCTAGGCTCTCAATTACAAACTGAAAATTTGGTGCCATTTTCAAAATTTCAGTCATTATTTTTGGTGAGAAAAAAAAGTTTGATAAAGTTCATTTGTATGGGCCAATTAATCTCCAACACTATCTTAATAAAAATCCAAAATATTATAGTGATATATAATATCAAGCAAAAGTTATGAATTTCCAAAAAACAGCCCAAAAAATGATGACTTTTGTCTTTGATCGATTTTTTCAGTAGGAAGATGACATTTTCGGATATATGTATGGAAGAAAATTTTGAGTTTCTATATAAACACCTTCCCGGACAAGTTCATCACCCATTTTTTATTTCACTTCGAATGCAATATCTCCGTCCATGGGGGTGTTATAGAGCTGAAACTTTGTATATATAAAGTTGTAAGACCCCTCTACTCCCCAACAACGGGGGAGGTGCGGCGACTCACTACAGGGTGGGTCGCCCTATATGCAACAATTTTTTTGCCGTTTTTGGTGTCCCAAACAAGTTCACCACCCACTTGATTGGCTACACTACAAGAGCCATATCTCCAGCTGTGATGGCGGTATAAAGCTGATATTTGGGGGATGTCTTGCCAACAACCCCCTTCACGATCCACCAGTGGGACAGCTGCCAATGACCCACAAAAGCATGGGTCACTGCATATAACTTTAACACATTTTCTAAAAACAGCCCAAGTGTCCCAAAAGAAGTTCATAACCCAACTGCATTAAAAAATGTTGCAACAACATACCTAATATAAAAATGAATCGGGTTGGAACACTATTTCAGCCAAAAAAAATAATTTTTTCAGTAGGACACCCACCCTTTCCTATAAACAGCCGACTGAAAATTTCACTTTAAACCAATTTTTTGTATCACACTTAAAAAGTTGGTTTACAAAGTTCACTAGGGGAGGGTCTAAGGTTCAAAGTTATGTAAACAACATAACCTCTAAAATGCTTCCATAAGGAAATTTACTTGGGGTGAATTCTATGATGTCAAAATGATGTCATCTCAGGAAGAAAATTTGACAAAATTTTCACTTTTTAGAGGTTATGTTGTTTACATAACTTTGAACCTTAGACCCTCCCCTAGTGAACTTTGTAAACCAACTTTTTAAGTGTGATACAAAAAATTGGTTTAAAGTGAAATTTTCAATCTGCTGTTTATGGGACAGGGTGGGTGCCCTACTGAAAAAATTTTAATGAGCAGAACTAGGGTTCATATCTGATTCAATTTTATATCAGGTATGTTCTCACAACATTTTTTTATAATGCAGTTGGATGGCGAACTTGTTTGGGACACTTCGGTTGTTCTTAAAAAAATTATCAAATTTATATGCAGTGACCCATGCTTTAGTGGGTCGTCGGCAGCCGCCCCAGTGGTGTATTGTGAGGGGGGTTGTTGGCAAGACATCCCCCAAATTTCAGCTTTCTACCGCCTTCACAGCTGGAGATATAGCCTTGAAAGTGTAACTAATCAAGTGGGTGGTGAACTTGCTTGGGACACCAAAAACGCCACAAATTTTTTTTGCATATAGGGTGACCCACCCTGTAGTGAGTCGCCGCACCTCCCCCCATTGTTGGGAAGTAGAGGGGTCTTACAACTTAATATATACAAAGTTTCAGCCTTATAACACCCCCATGGACGGAGATACTGCATTCATAGTGAAATAAAAAAATGGGTGGTGAACTTGTCCGGGAAGGTGTTTATGTAGATTACAAATCCATGATAAAAAAACGCAAAAAAATTTTTTTGTGCTTTCACAGTTTTGGGCATGTTTGGTTCTAGGGAAAGCGAGTGTTAAACTCCCTTGTTTCCAATCCCACCACCAACCATAGGAAACGAAATAAAAATTCACTAAAAAAGAACCCACCGCAAAAACCAGCAGACAATAACTGCCCGCGGTAACACTAAGCACCCTGAAAATACTTTGTGCCAAAAAAGCGGCTAGCCAGCCAGCGGCGACGGAAACTCCAGTGCCCGTAATTCTCCACCGATTAGGTGATAATTCGGTTGGCATGAAGTAGGCTGTGATGTTTTTTGGGTGGGGGATTGTTTGAGGGGTTGTGTTTGTGTGTATTTATTATGGAGCTGGTGTGTATTTATGTTATTGTTTATTTTTACGATTTCAGATTTTTACTCGGCACCGTTCCAGCAAAAATTAATCGTGCATCAAAATCAAAAAAATTAAAAATTTTCCAGAAAACTAACGAATAGGTCCAAGCCCAATATTAAAAACGATCAAAAACAGTCCTCCGGCAACCAATACAGTCCAGGCACAACTTTCATGGGATGCTCCAAGTTGGTCACCAGCCAAAGAGGCACAAAAAGTGACAGCCAACAGAAGGGTACATGCAGTTTGGGACAGGAGCATGCACCCCCGCCGGCCAACTATGTCAATCTGTAGGGGTGTTGGAGTGAAGTAGTGATTGCAACGTCTTTGCAACAGTTTTCAAATCCTCTAGTGTTTTTCTGCCCAAAATGCAACTACTCTAATGGAATACCTCCAATCCAACCCCATAGAACCTCCCATAGAGCATAGAAGGACCCTCCCATAGAACATAGAAGGGCACCTCCCACAGAACAACAGGTAAAAGTTTCATTGGAAAGGTGCCAAAACACAGAAATGCAAATAAATGGATGACGAGAACATTCAAAGCATTTAAAAATTATACACAAGCAAACAAGGGTACATTCCACTACAAAAACAAAAACAAAAACTCACATAAACCACAGCTACCAAACTGCTCAGTGCACAGACAACAGCACTAATAGCTGGAAGTGCATCAACCAGCACATTTGAAGCATTTATTGTTTGCAAGGCATGGGACATGTGGGATAGAATCGCTGGAAGGCCGGCAAAAGATTGGGACAATTGAAGCAGAATTGCCTGTGTGGAAATTAGCTGCAATATTTAGTGATCAAGAGTGATGGGAAAAAAACAAACCAATGCAATCAATCTCCTGGAAGATCTATGCCTGAATAGTGTCCCCAGGCCAGAGGCATTTTTGTTCACTCTTGGATTTTCTAATTGTCTCATTGCTGAGTCATCTCTGGCTGCAGTGGCTCCATAGTAAAATCTGCATGTTTATCAATTTATAACAACACATTTCAGTACATTAGTTATTTTCCCCACCATACAGCAGAACGTGGCAAGACAATCCCCCTCAAAATGATGAGACAAAGAAGTAACTCCCTAGGTTTTTCCAAAGAAAAAATGACATCCAATACTCTCAAAAAGCCTGCCGATTGTAAATACTGACCAAAAACATAAAATGCAAAAAAACGCCAACACACCTAATACTCAATCTAGCCTCAGCCAATCTGTCACCAGCCAGTAAATCCACTGGTGCATCAGGTACGCAGGGACTGATAGAAATTTGGGCCAAGCCAAACAGGGCAGGGATGGCAAAAAGCCAAAGTGGGAAGCTGGGAGTGGTTTGGGTTTCTTCATTGGAAGGGAGTGCCTTTTTAAAGTGATGTCTCACTACTTTTAACCATTTTGTCAGTTTGTTTTTTTCGGAATTTTCATGAATTTCTGTCCAAAAATGACCTTGTTCATTGATAAATTTTAAATTGAAAACAATTTTAAAAAAGTTTAAAATTGACGTCGAATTTTTCTTTTCTTCACACATTGCAGAATTTCATACATTTTCTTCAAAAAAAATTTACCTGTCAGAGTCACTGCTGAACTGTTCACTGAGCAATCCCGCTGCAGCAGACAAAGCTTGGCCCAGCCAAAATCCTACATTCAAAAGACACCCAATTTTTCCAAATATCGCCGGCCGCATGCAGGCATAAGTGTAAAGTGGGGCCAAAGAAAGTGCCAGTCCAGAGTGAGCACCAATTATGAGACGCCCTGCGAATGGTGTAAATTGGCATTCTGCCTAATTTTTATTATGGTATACCGAATTGCTTGGGTTTGATATAGGTGATTGTAAAATTACCCAGTTATGGTCATTAAAGGCTGCATTGGATGACCTATATTTTTGAATAAGCTTTGTAAATAGTTGTCTTGAAAACCTCCACAGTTCGCGGTTTAAGTTTCTTTAGCTTATTAAAACTGTTCCATTTGACTTGCGACTTTTGACTGGAATGCGAACTAAATACTACAAGCCATAAAACCTATAGTTTCAATAACAATAATTCCATTAGGATAACGGATGTTCCGCAGTTTCTTTGTTTTATACAGCGGTAATTTGTTTGGCAACCTTCCAAAACAAAAACCGTCCAACCCCCCCCCCCCCAAAAAAAAAACCCCAACCCACCCAATCCAATGGCCCACCACCTTTCCCTGCCTACGACGGCGATCAAGCTGCCCAGCACCAGGGGCACGTTGCCCAGGGCGCACAGGGCGAACTTGGTGCCGTATTTGGTCACCAATGGCGTCACCAGGAATAGACTGGCCAGAATGGCTGTGAGGCCTTGGGTGCACACTAGACATGTCCAAAGGATGCCCAGAGAGGTTGGGGATAGTTGGCTGGGGGATGTGTGAAGATGCTTGGGTTGAATGATGGAGATATGGTTTAGCTGGGTTAATTTTTAGGTGTCAATCGTGCACCCTGCTATTTATGATGTGTCCTCTCAAGTGGGATGTTTTTAAATATCTTTCACAGAATGGCTCAAAAGTCCGCTCGTCATGTGACGTGTAAAAGCTTCAAACGCACTCCTCAAATGTTAAAAACTTGTGAGAAAATTTTCCCGTGACAATTTACGCGTTGGGTTAAGCCAAGCTTATTGACGGCACATTTCGTTCACGGAAAGGACTTACGGAAAATGGAAATTCGCAATATGTCGGAAAACGGTTAAAAATTGCGGTTACCGGAAACCAGTAAAAATTTCCACAGAAAATGCAAATTTACGTTTTTTTCCTGTCCTCCTCCGATCCCAATGATAGGTATATTTTTTTTCAGTGATGTACACCTAAAATCAACTCAGGTGTTTTATCCCGCTCGCAATCGTCCGACAGAGTGCAGCAAATACCTATTCCCAAATCGACAAACACTCACTATCCAAAATCACTGGCGGCAGTCAAATTGACATCTCTAGCCAATCTCCACGCGGCCGGGTCAAACCTATCCACCAGCCCAATACTCATCCCAACTGGGATACTCGCAAGTAGACATTGACCTGCCACGGCCAGAAATGCGGCCACGTCACCGTGAGTGGGCAGATTTGAAGTGTTCGGAAAGGGGTAGCGCATTTTTGGGGGAGGGGGTTCCAGGGAGTTTTTGGACACTACTCTTTTATTAGTGAGGGGGAGTGAGAGTTTGGAATACTGGCTTGGTAATATTCATAGATGGAATAGGGGAAGTTGTTTGCTTGTTGCACTGTTTTTGTTTGCCTTTGTATTTACTTTGGTATGTCTGTGAATTCATGGTGCTGTGATAAGAAAGCGTAGTGCCTTATATAGACTTTGTACCTGCCAAAAATATCATTTTCAATGTTAATCTTCAGCAAGATAACTAAAACTACACTCCAATTAAATTTTTGATTTTGTTTCATTTTTGCATATTGACTGATTCCCCATTTATTTTGACAACATCTCACGGTGACGACCAAAACTACCAAAGAGGCTGTTTAAGTCACATTAAAATCAATACACAACAGTATCAATGAGTAAATATTTACATAAGCTGCATTATCAGACCCTATTTTGATAGTGACACAGTGAAATGCAAATTATTTTTGACTAAGAATGGGACTGAAGCCTATTATCCTGACATAAATATTTGGTATGGAAAATTTGGTGAAAAATATTAGACTTCACAAAGATGAAAACAGTTTGAAACAGAAAAAGACATCATTGTTGTTCTAAAGATAAAGGATGACAAAAGTATGGTAAATGATACCTAAACTGACAGTAAAAAAACATCCAGGAAAAGTTACCTAACAGGTAATATTAACCACTGAAATCACATTTAAAGCCGGAATTAGAGCTCAGCGTCGATTCGACGTGAAATGACGACGTGAAATGACGTCGTGAAATTAATTACACGAGTGTGGATCATGCTACGGGTCTACAATTTTCTAAGGATAATATATGAATCAATACCTTAATCGTGTCCAATACTGAGTGTTATCAGCCACAACTAGAGCGAATTGAAAAATTCAATTTTTATCATTTCACGTCATCATTTCACGTCGAATTGACGCTGAGCTCTAATTCCCGCGTTATAGCATGGTTTGTAACTGAAAGTAACTGCATTATTAGCATAGTATCTTTTTGAGAATCACAGTATGAAGTGTCAGTTACACTTCCAACAGCCACCTATTTATAAATACCCAAGTGTACGAAAATGAGCAAAATTACTTATTGGTTTAGTAAATATAATATTATTTTCTATATATTTTTCTGTCCCATAAAAGGGAACTAAAAATACAGGATTTGTATGAAACTGTATCATAGACAACAGTAAAACTGATAAAAGCAGTAGGATGGAAAAAATTATAGCTAATTTTATGATGCTGCACATAATGGAAGTTCCAACAAATTCATGTTGTCACTGATTTGTTTATGCACATTGAAACTTCAGACACAAATGTGGGGAACTTCACAGACATTAATTTACCTAACAAATGTGGCCTAGAGCACATTCTAGAACTCTGTGGGATCTTGATCGCTTTTTTTCACTTCATTTCATTTTCTGCACAATCACTCACTGGTGCCAGGCAGTGAACCAGTAATGTTGCTCATGTTTGGGCTGTAAAAGTTTTCGAATTTATTGCATATACCTAGTCTTGATCAGTGTTGTAAAAAATATCAAACTTTTTTCAAATAATATGTAAGCATCAAATATTTTTTTTAATTTACACTCACTGCCTAAAACCCCAAACACATTTTCAGTGATCCCAATTAGCAATGAAAAAAACGTTTATTTCAACGAGCTGGGTTTAAATCCCAGCCCCCATCCAGAAAACAGGTCCTGTTTGAGCCCTATTTGGGGTGAATTCTTTTGCTGAACATGGGCATAAGGCCCTTTAATTAGTTATGATATCTGGATTCTTTCACTGACATTTTGTCTGCACTTATTCACAATCACTGAAATTCTGTGGCAACCCCCCCCCCCCCCTCCTTACAAAAAGCAACACAAAAACAAACTGCTGTGCTTCCAGGGCGTCTTTAGGCCAATCATAGAACATTGGGGTGAACTTTTCATACGGGGCACCATACACTTGTGCGCGCACAAATTTCTCCTTGTCTGCGGGCTCGGGGTAGAATGCGGCACGGCCGCGCTGCAATTATTGGGAATTTTTTATAGGTATTATATTAACTATTCCATTTAAAAAATGGTTGGTAATCTTTATAGCCGAGCCAAAACCACTGAAATTTATGTTGTAATTAGTTATGGAATGGCGCCGTGACGCTGGAGCCGCTAATGGCGCCAAAGGGCGCCACCGCCATGACGCCACTGGCGCTTGGCGCCATTTTTCCTGGCGCTTTTCCATCGCTAGTTGTAATGTATATATTTACACTGGCGGGCACCTTGCCCCTATATTTACCCAGAGAATAGATCACTGTAAAATGTTTTAACTAGCAGAAAAACACATTTTCAACAGCAACGTTTTTGTAAAATGCCTTCTGACTCTAGTTGGTATGATGAGAATGCTGAAATGCAAAAAAATACATTTTGTGTAAGTTTTACCTTGAAAAAAGCACTTTTTGTTCTTGAAAGCAGGTTGAACAATGATTTTTTTTGAGTGGAAAGTCTCCACCATATTTATTAGTTGCAACACATCCTCAAAGTTCAGCAGGTACATCACCCACTTCCATATATTTACCCTATTCAAGCAATGAAATATTGCATTGCCACTCAATATTTTCTCAACCATCCATTTCAACAAAACAAACAACAAACAAATCCAGAGCATTCAAAATGACAAAAAAAAAATTCACAACTCACATTGTACGAGTGCTCCATCACTGCAGTTGCAATTTTTATGGAAATTTCCCTGATATCGCCCAGTGGAGGGTAGAGGCGACCCTCAGACAGATGCTTATCGGTGACCATGCCGGCACAGGTCTGATAAAAAATTGAATTGGTATTTTATATTTTATATCATTTACCGTATTTCCCCGAAAGACCCCCCCCCCTCGAAATACCCCCCCTCGTTTGACTCCCCACCCCCTCTCGAGACCACTATGAAACAATCACCCCCCCTCGATTTGAAAAAATCTCTGGCGAAATAATAACCCCCCACCCCTCGAAATACCCCCCCTCTCGGGATCACTATGAAACAATCACCCCCCGGGGGGTATTTCGAGGAAATACGGTAATAGAATCGGTCAGCTTTCTATACCACATATACTCGGCGGACGTCACACTTAGTATGGAAACCTACCATAGCCCATCTGAATAATGAACCATAAATTATACAGTTTTTCATTATACTACCGTATTTCCTCGAAATACCCCCCCCCCCTCGAAATACCCCCCCTCAAAATGGACACTATGAACTTATAAACCCCCCCCCCCTCGAAATACCCCCCCCCCAAATTTAGTGTATAGAGAACGTAAATGACAAAGGCTGCGGTTTGTCATCCCGACAATGCAGAACACACGTTAAAAACGATGACTCTGTTACGTGAGAACAGTGTTTGTACGTCTACACACTTATAAATGTCTTTAGAGTCTTATAAATGGCGATTTTTGTTGCATTTTTCGACGTCTGCGTACGTTTCAGACGACATTTGAGTACTGGGATTTCAAAAAATTTCTGACGAACTAATAAACCCCCCCCTCGAAATACCCCCCCCTCGTTTAACCCCCCCTCAAAATTCTCACTCTGAAACAATAAACCCCCCGGGGGTATTTCGAGGAAATACGGTATTTCGTTTTTCTGTGGAATAATGAATTATGAAATTTATCACCAAATTTTATTCATTTAATTATGGTAAGATTCTGCGCATACTTTGCGGTCCGCCGAGTGTACCCATGTGGCATAAGCGAAGTGAAATGGCAAAAGCGAAGTGAATTGAGAAGTAAAATGCAAACACTAAGTAAAATTACTTCTATTTTTTTTTACTTCGCTTTTGCCATTTAACTTGCCATTTCACTTCGCTTTTGCCGTTTTACTTCTCACTTTACCATTTGCGGAACTGGCACCACCAGAAAAATACACAAACCTGACTGGCAATCAAAAACATGGTCTCGGTGATATGCCTGGCACCACAAAGCAATGTGCCCAAAGCCACGCCAGGGAAAATGTATGCATTGTTACCCTGGCCAGGGTAGAAAGTCTGCCCATTCAGGGTCACAGGTCCAAAGGGAGAGCCACTGGCAAATACACACCGACCCTGAAAAAGGGGGTAGGTTGTCTGAGTTCAATGCAGGGGTGAAAAGGTATTATTAGCCAAGTACAATTCATTTTATCTGGATAAAAATACCTAGGTAAATCTCGTAAAAAATTTTTTACAATTTGTGGCTAGGTCTATATTTACAATGTAAAAAAATTTTGATGCTCAAATAAATAGGTATTTACAATCATGTGGTTATCTTTCACTCTATGAATTTTTACATCTACATAATATACACCTCATTTTGCAGATGCAAAATGCACAAACAAAAAACTTATGTCCCAATTTTAACCAATAAAATCCACCAACCTCAGTAATCGTATACGCCTCTTCAGCAGTGCACTCAGCTTTGCTAGTGGGGTTGGAAAGTGCGAAAATTATAGGCTTCTCATTGAACGCGGCCATATCACGCAGGATTGACTCGGTGAACACCTTGGGTTGTGCTGCGGCACCTGTGTTATTTGGGGTTTCTTAGAGTTTCGATTTTGAGGTTCATTTTAGTGCCTGATCAAGCTCACTCAGTAAACAGATTTTTCCTGAAAACTGAAGATTTAAAAAATGCCAATTTAAAAAAATAGTAGGTACACAAAAAGTATTCTGTAAACGCGATTAAGTGGTTTCATTTTCAAACACAAAACACCCAAAAAAATCAGTTTCAAGAAGCGTCAAGACAGAGCTCTGCAAAGTGGGAAGACATGTGTCAAATGTCTTGCAAAATAATAATTATTATAACTGAATATTTGACTTTTTACATGCATTTGACATTTTTTTAAACATTTTACACTTGACATAACACTTTATTGGCTACTCCTGGGTGCTGTTGTGCCGGCACTTGACAGTATCAGTTCAGTGAAGAATTCAAGCAAATTGATGCATGCATACACCACTGCACCAAGGTGCTAAGCCGCTAAGTGTGTATTCAACTGCCAATGGTGCAATCCAAAGGCATTATGCATTTATGCACCAAGACATCATTGTCCCAATGTCCACAATTTTACCAAACGCACCAATAAGACCAGTTGGCTTGACAGTTTTCACAATCTCAGCCAAGTCTTTGATGTGTGGCATGTCCTGGCAAAATTCCTCCTTGTGTCTGGTTAGATTGTCGCGTCCCTGCAATTCAAAAATGATTTAAAAAAATATTATTATTAGTTTTTTTCTAGAAAATTAAAAACTCACCTTGACAATCAGGCCACGGGAGTCCACCATGAAAATTCGGGAACGCGCTTCCTTTGCGCTCAGACCTTCTGCCTCCATTGCCATGCAACTCAGTTTTGCAATGCCGATGGCTGCCTGAGTTTTTTGTTGGGGCAAAAAATTAAGCGTGTAAATGTAAATTGAAGGATTCCTGGGGCAGTAGCTTCACATCAGTGATGGAGAAGTGCCAGAGAAGGCACATCACCTAACACTGTTCTGACATACATTATTTGGCACTTTTCCAACAGTACAAAATACACACTCATATTTAGGTGTAAATATTAACTTGTGCATAAAATTATGATTATTGACAATCCAAAAGTTGATTTATGATGAATCGATTTCCACACTAGCAATGCATTAAGACAACCCAACCAACCTCGCCAGCACCATAAAACAGGAATTTATTCTCTGAAACTTTCTTCCCAGTAGCTCTGATCGCAGCCATGAGTCCAGCGACCGCAACACTGGCTGTGCCTTGAATGTCATCGTTGAAAGTGCAGTAATTTTCCTTGTACTTTTCCAGCAGACGGAAGGCATTTTGATTTCCAAAATCTTCAAACTGGATCAGTGTGTCGTGCCCGTAGCTGTGGTTATGGTAGGATTATGGTATACTACATTTGTATTTATGTTTGTTAAGAGGTCTAGCCAAGGGAACAACAAGTTTCCTGCCGATCTTTCAAACATTTTTGAAAACTCCTAAACATCAGCTTTGAATGCATTTGAGTTTACCGGAATGTAATAATTTTTACTCTCTATCAACAGTAGTTGACGGATACCTCAAAGATCCAAAGCAGATTCAAAGCAGTTTTTACTTACAAGAGATTTATTCACCACAATATGGTAACATTCTATCTTCCATATATTTAGTATTTTACATCAATAGTAATAATTTACCTATATGCATTTTACGCAGCTGAGTGTATAGTTACATTGTAAATTAAATAGATTGTGCATTTGTATACATCATCATATGGAATTTTTCCTTGCCACTTTTCTTCTCAAAAAAATTTCATCCAAAACCCAAGATAACCCCTCCGCTCACCGCTTGACAACAGCCTGCATAAAGTTGTCAATAAACTGGTCATATTTTTCACCCCTGACCCTTTTTTGCCTGAGGCCAATATAAAATGGGTCATTCAGCAATTCCTCATTATTTGTGCCAACATCCAATGTTATGGGTAGTGTCCACTGGGGGTAAATTCCAGCCAGTGCAATGTACAGGGACAGCTTTCCTATTGGGATACCCATGCCTGGATTTTTAGGGGGGGGGGGTGTGAAAATGTTAAATTGATCAGGTGTGCAAAAATAAAAAATATGTTTCTATTTATGAATAAATTTAAAGCATACATATTGGGTTAAATTGTTAAGTGATTTTCCTTTACTTGGCAGTGTATTTTTAAACAAAAAATAATGACCATTTCAATATTTATTTTTAAAACAATTTCTAAAACTTAAAAGATGTAATATTTTTAAAATAATTCGTAACAACAACCACAGAAATCTCCCCCACTTACCATAAGCCCCCAAATCTCCCAGGCCCAAAATTCTCTCCCCATCGGTGACCACAATCGCCCTGACATCATCATCTGGCCAATTGCACAGCATTTCGTAAATGTGCTCCACCGTGTAATCGTGAATAGTGATGTACATGCCCCTGGGATTTGGTAGAATAGTGATTTATTTACAGGGTGGCTCTTTTTTGATAGTGAAAGGTGTGACTTTTTACCAATTGTGTACACTGTTCTGTTTTATTTGCAAAGCTAGTGTCAAAAAAGAAGTAGAAAAATAAACTGTGACGGTTCATGCTTTTCATAAAATTTTTAAGTGGAGTGCAATTTGTAAACTTTTATAAACTTTTCTTGACACTCAACTTGTCAGTTAACATTCTCATTCAAGTGACCCTAGTCCAAAATTATAACGAATTCGACAGAAAGCATGTTTAAAGATGCAAAAAGCAACCAAAAAGATTTCGACAAAACAACAACAAAACATTCAAAAGAATCCTCTCTTGAACAAACAAACTTTGGCTTCCTAAAAATGTAGCCAAATTTCTGGCACGCGAGACCCACAGTGGGCGTATACACGATGGGCATCAGTTCCTCGGTGTAATCCATGAGCACCTTGTAGAACAGATGTTCATTACGGTCCTGAGAATAAAAAATGTCAACTTATGGCGAGGTTCATAAAATATCGTGAAGAATGTCATCAAAATATTATGATTAAATTTCAAGTGTTATGCAAATTGTCAAAAGTAATCAAAATTCCCTGTAAAATGTCAAACGTCAAGGGAAAAAAAATGTCAAAAATTTGTCAGGGCATTTTACATGAGACTTGACTAGTGATGGAAAAGCGCCATGGCGCTGGAGCCTGGCGCTAGCGCCAAAGCAAAAAGCGCCATGGCGCTATATTGTTGTGGCGCTATTGGCGCTTGACGCCATGCCCATGAAAAGCGCCATGGCGCTATTGGCGCTTGGCGCTATTTTTGCGTGGCGCCAGGAACAAAACGTCTGGCGCTAGCGCCAAAGCAAAAAGCGCCATGGCGCTTCTGGCGCTCAGCGCCATTGGCGCTTGGCGCCGGTGTTCGAAAAAGTGCCATGGCGCTTTTGGCGCCAAAGTCCTGGCGCTTTTTCCATCACTACCTTTGACACTTTGCATGACATTTCATTTTTGACATTTGACACCAGATGGTGGAGAATTACAACAATTTATCAATCCTATCCTATTCCCCCGATTAGTCCCACCTGCAATCCACTCAGCTGGACATATCTAGCTAAATCGCTCTCTTGGCGCCGGAGATTTTCCATCACCCTTTCAGCCTGTTGTTCCTGGTTGAAAAATGCCGGTGGTAGCAGACCGTGGATTCCCAGAAGTTGGCGCTCGCGCAGTGAAAATCCCATACCTGGAAATGGGGGGAGAGTTGATATATACTCTATGTATCGCAAAGTACGTGCAGAATCCTACCATAATTTAATGAATAAATGAAATGAATTTTCTTGTGATAAATTTTGTAATTTTGTAATTCCATAGTAAAAACGAAATATTATGACGAAACAAACTGTATCACTTTTTGGGTCATTATTCAGATGGGTTATTGTAGGTTCCCATACTAAGTGCGATGTCCGCCGAGTTTTTTCATACTTAATATGAAAACAAATCAGCCGAGAATTTATTTTCGGGCTTCCCGATTCATCGTACCCGAAATTTTACGGGGTCACGGTATAATGTGGTTCCGAAAGTCAACCGGTAATTTCGAGATACAGCAATGAATGCAATGAATTAGATGCGCGAAAAAATATCGGGCTAATTAAATTTCGCACATGATTTAAAGTATTTGATACTGAAAAGAACGCATTTCAAATAAATCTAATCACGCCGGCTTGGCAAATGCAAAAGTGCAAACTATACACACAATCCGATCGGAACCCGATACCCGGAATTTTTCGACCTGAATTTGAAATTGTCAACCCTCCCATTCACCCTAACTAACCCTTATTCAAATGAGCATTGTGCAAAAGATCGACGCCCCTTTCTTTGGGCATCACAGTGCTGTGTCTGTACAATTCCGGGTCCATTTTTATTCCGGTCCGGGTTCGACCAGCTTGACCGCGATGGGAACTGTAATGGGGGATTATTCGAAATAATTGTGCTGATGGAAGGATACGAGTGAACTTCGATGATTTTGAGGTATGGTTGGGATGTCGCTATTTTACTGTGAATTGAGAAAAATGTGAACCAGTCTTTTGCAGAAATAAAATTGACAGAGGCGATTTTTTGTCGAATTCAATGCAGATTTGTTAAAATTACTTAACTTTTTCCAAAGTATATGTGTAGGTATGTAAAATACTTTTTTACTCACCGCTGAGTAGTGATGTGAAAAGCGCCAGGACTTGGGAGCCAATGGCGCTTTTGCGACACCCAGTGCCAAGCGCCAGAAGCGCCATGGCGCTTTTTGCTTTGGCGCTAGCGCCAGGCATTTTGTTCCTGGCGCCAGGTGAAAATAGCGCCAAGCGCCAAACGCGCCATGGCGCTTTTCAATAGCATGGCGCCACACCATGGAAGCGCCAAGCGTCAAAAGTGTCATGGCGCTTTTTGCTTTGGCGCTGGCGCTAGCGCCAGGCGCCGGAGCCATGGCGCTTTTACATCACTACCGCTGAGTTCAAAAAATGTAAAATACTTTTTAACCTGTACTGTACCTAAAAGTTTTTTGCCAGGATAATGTAAAAGAGAGTACTTTTTCCCTGGAAAATGTAAAAGCGAGTACTTTTCTCCACAGAATAGGTAAAAGTGGGTACTTTTTTCATGTACAATGTAAAAGTGATTACTTTTTACACGTGCAAGTGATTGTTACACCAGAAGATATATTTGGTGTGGTTTTTAATGATTATTTAATAATTTCTAATGAAAATTATGATCTTCAAGGTTTCTTAATTTGAGCAACAAAAAATTGCAATTTGAAATTTCTAAACAACATTTACTGTACACGTGTACTTTTAAAAGTACGCGCACAGGTGAGCACAGGTACTTTTTGAAAGTATATGTAAATGTATGTACCCAGTACTCGTGTATACCTATATACTTTTTGGATAACTGTAAATACATTTTAACAACTGTAATTGTTTCTCTTGGTTTACAATGGCTCTCGCAAAAACCTGTCAATAGTCACCTTACAAGTAAGTGCAAGTACTTACTTACCTACATCAATTCTTGGTGAGGAAAAACATATATTTGCATAATGTTTTTTCCTTATTTCAAACAGGATGCAAACTTGTGTCCGCAGACACTTTAGATCTACAGCCAGAGTTTTAAATTTCTGATGACACAAACATCGGCGGATTTTCTGAGCAAAAACTTGGTTACCGTATTTCCTCGAAATACCCCCCCCCCCTCGAAATTGGGCACTATGAATTTGTGGTCCGGGAAATGTGTAACAGACGTTCAAAACACTTACTGTGTTACATTAGAACATCGTTTATACCATCCTTATATCCTTATATAAGGCTGTAAAAACTTATAAATGGTGGTTATTGTTGCATTTTTCACGTTTTTCTCTCAGAATTTTCACTCTGAAAAAATTAACCCCCGGGGAGTAATTCGAGGAAATACGGTATGTAACCCCCAGCCGAAATTGTAAGGTGCCAGAAAACAGAGCAAGGTGTCAATTTTTAGACTATAGCGAATCTTGCCAGGACTCGTTAGCTACAGCATAACTTTGCACTTTATGGCCCAAAAATGGGGTGACGTCAAGTCTACGTAAAGAACGCCAAAATGAAGACCGGCGCCATAAATTCTGGCGTTTGTATTTGGGTCTAAACACAAAAATCGGATCGCCAAGTCTGACGAAGCTTTTTGAGTAGACTGTCTATTTTTGTAACCGTCATCATTTCTTGTATAACATAATGCAAACACCTAAAATATGTATTTACATTGTGTTCAGATTTGAGTTGTGTTTCAGATTTACATACTGTTCAACAATGGGTGAATTAAGCTGTATGTTAATGTGAAAAACGATGTTCGAGAAAGGTTCTTTTGAGGAAAATAAATTTTAGTGACAACTAATTTGAATTTAACGTAAAAAAATCCAAATTCATAGTTTGTCAAATTCAAAGCATTTTTTGAGTGACAATGCTAGACAGAGTGCTGACGGCATCTCCATATATAGGTACCTCAATTTTATAAACACCTAATAGTATCACCAAAGGTGTAATTATCGCAGACCAAAACTAAATTAAATATTTCAATGAAAAGGGTGTTCCTAAACTACAACAATAGTATTTTTCACACACAATTTTCACAACTTTGTCAGAAAAATGTGATTGTGAGAAATGGGGCGTGCAAAATGTGATTACCTACCTATTTATTGTTATTTGTTATATCCCACCTCGGATATTGTGTGCTTTGTATGAAATATGATAGAGTATGCACATAATTTTGCTGTCACGCTTTTGTGGATTTGAACATTACTGTCAAAGAAACCTATTTTTCTATTTATATCCTTCCACTCAAAAATTTTTACAATTCCTTTACAAAAATTGGTATTTACAATTTACAAAAATATGTATTTACATCTTGTTGACCAGATTTATCATGAATAATCTCTCAATTCAAGTTCATGTCATCCTTAAATTGAATTTGCTCAAATTTTTCCGTGCAAAAAAAACATGATGTTAATGTACAATTCAATTTGTGGAATATTTACCTAAAAAAAACCCACAACACAAACGTTTTCCACACTGATAGATATGGTATGACAATAAAAATTAAGAACCCACATAAAGCAATCCCTCATTTTTTCTTCTGCTTCCATTTTTTCCAAATCCAGTGATATCATTCGATTCATGATGATAAACTTTTTTATAGAGTATTTAAATTTAATATGAAATTTTTAGGCGAACAAATCACTGAAAATTCGTCATCAAAAAAGTTAGATGACCAAAAACTTCTGAAAATTATTCACATTATTTAAAAGATTTTTCTAACAAAGCCAAGCGCGTAGCAAGATTTACAAGCGATACTTGTTGAATATAAGAATGCCTTGTATAACAAATTGAAAGTTTAAGTCAAGGCGGAATATTGTATGATGCACATGCCTCTCACGGGGGATATAAAAGTGTTGTGTACACATATTGGAACATTGAACTTTGGACATAAAGAAGAATTTCATGACATGTCAGAATTTCATCAGGTCTGGGTACACATATCCATTTTATCACCGTGTTATTTTACCAGTTGTTTTGATGATTTTGTGGTTTCTGCATTTCATAAGTACTGTGTCAAATCGGGAACTTATTTAAGGGATTTTTCTTTTGATTAAGCTTTTTGAGTGGGGTGGGGGGGGTTACTCAAGGTGGCTCATGGATGTATGGACACAACAGTAAACTATAAAACCATTGTCCGAACTTGTCCCTACCACGCTTTACTTTATTTCAGCACTCAATCTAACACAAGAATGGGTAAGGCCCGCGTGTGCATCGCACGGCATCGCATGCTGCATAGCACCGCGTTATTTGAGTGTGTTTGCGTATCGGACCGGGGCAAAAACAGCTTGGAAAACAGAGTGTTTTTGGTAAAAATATTGTATCCATGCGTGAAGAGCTACTGTATGCATGTGAACTTATGGTGGACTTTTTTAAGAGTCAGATTTGATAAGTGGGTTTCAACGTGGGTATCGGAGCTCCGGACATTTTCGATATGACCGTCCAGGGATTTAGCTCGTTTTTCAAAAAGAGCTTTTTCAATGGGCAGTGGTCAAATGAATGAATTCGTTGGGGGATGCATTGTCGCACGTGGTGTCAGTCCCGCACCCTGTAAAATGTCACTCAAATATCATTCAAATATCATTTAATGCTCATTGCTCAGTAACATTTTTGCATTTTGTTACCAGGATAAAAAATTGTCAGGGTATTTTCCAGGGTGCGCGACTGGCCCCTTTGCTGACAAAGGGCGCATTACAAACGGAGGCACATTCGACAATTAGCGGTAGGAAGGGAGCTACAGTATCTTGTTCCACTGAACAATGGAAACGAGTTTTGAACGAAAACAAGTCATACAGTCGGCGCAAGTTTTTAGATTCCTAACTATGCCAATTGTAAATCGCTGGCTGAATTTACAATATAAAAAGTTTAGTTAACGAAGCCACTTGTATGAGACGAATAAAAACTATTATTTACGTAACACGAGGGATAAATGAACCTGCTTTGAAAACTATATTTGAGCTATGAAAATCTCACACAAAGAACAACCATAGACAGATTTCCTTAACTATCCCCCCCCCTTAAATATAAAAACAACCCAGAAACTGACCATGCCACCGCAGATTTTGAACGGCGTACCAGTCCCGTTCTGACGGCATTTCGAACGGCGAACATTTTTGGAACAGCCTGTAGTTATCGTGGTGCGATAAAAAATATGTTTAGATTTTTTGAGAGAATAAATGTGGTAGTAGATAGACAATTCGCAGAAAAGTATTTTTGCCTAGTAGATGAAAAAATATTAAAATAGCTCCGGAAATCAGTTCTGAAAGCAAAATGCGTTTTTAACACTTTAACGGCTTTTTCTATGCCCTTTCACGCGGCCAAAACAGAATTATAAATGTGAAAATAAGTAAAAAAGAAGGTGGCTCGTTTGAGGCGACAATATAACGGCGGTAATCGCAAAAGAACTCATAAAATAGTCCTCAAAAGGCAGCAACGCATTTCTGGAAGAACACTCATTTATTGCAGGGTATGCATACCCTGGGATCTGCTGACTCGAACACGTAACGGGAAATACATTCAGGGTACAAGTCGCAATACCCAGCTGGTTAAATGCACATTGGTGTGTTCAGGAATTAGTGGGATGGAGAATTGGAAAGCTAGTCATATTATTATTGGTATGAATGTATGGATGAATATTGCATTCTACCTAATAGATCCATATTGTTTGCATCATTTTGGCAATTTTAACTAAATGTAACCTTGCCAAAAATCAATACACATTTTTCTCATGTAATTAAATATCATGTTATTCCTATCAATTGTCACAAAGCATGTACCATCAATATGCGAAGCATCTGCATAACCTCACTTTGGAAACTGATTTCAAGTTAAAGAAAATTTGGGAACCTGGTTTTGAAATAATCATGTTATTTTATGACATGTTTAGGATTCTACATATACACTGTCCCTTAACAAAAAAATCAACAACAAGAAATTCACTGAATTGGCATGCAAGATTATTAGTGAGTAAATGGTGAATTCACCTTGATCCTCATTGATACTTTGATCCAGATGCACTGAATCTTTTATTGTGATGGCTTCCATATTGTGTTATAATTATGCATGAAAAACTTTTTTATAATAAACTATGCCATAGCAATAGTTTGCAAATTGGATGGTTGCTGAAACAGTATGAAGTGTTCAGTGTATTCCAATACATTATATTGTACCGTATTACCTCAAATTAACCCCCCCCCCCCCTTGAATTAACCCCTCTCAAAATGGGCTGGGGAAATATCTAGCCCCCTCGAAATACCCCCTGGAATGAAGTACATCATGTATGCAATGTACATAATGTGTTAATTGTGACCAAAGTGCATCACAACTACACATAGAGACTAGTTTGTGTAGCAATGCATTTTGAGTCCTAATATATCCTGTTTGAACACATTTATTACCTGTTTTGGGTATGTAAATGCCTACTCTTTACTACAATACTTATGCAAATTTCTGACGAAATAATACCCCCCTCGAATACCCCTCCCCCCTCGAATTAACCCCCTCTCAAATTTTGCTGGCGAAATAATAAACCCCCATGGGGGTATTTCGAGGTCATACGGTATTTCATTTGCATTTCATCACACTTCATGATATTTATGAAAGTAAAAAAATCCCAATTCCCAGTAGCTGCTCAAAATGCGCTGACTCACTAATTCAGTAACTGGCTAAATACTGTGAACAACATTCAGTACTGAAACTTAACATGGAACATAAAAGGCGAGATATATTCAGCTTACATTCCAGGGATAGATAGCGCGAGTAGACAAGCGACAAGAAAAGTGGAATTTGTAAAATCGAGTGACAAGACAAGCAAACTTATAGGTGCCAAGCCTTTTTTCACTGAGTAATGTACTTGTTGCTTCTATGTTCAATTGCCACTTGACTTTTATTATTATTTGTAACTTAACTTATAACTTTCCACCAGTGTTGCAAAAACGTATTTACGTTTACCCGACATACCCGGGTATTTTGGTATTTATATTTACGTTTACGTTTACGTATTTGGAAAATACCATTATGTATTGTCACGTATTCCTGACAGATATACCCAGGTACTGGGAAAAACGTAAAAAATTCCCATCGTTGACACGTTCACACGTTTAAAATGGGCGCACCATGCGCAGCAAACAAAATTTTTATGTTATTGCAATAACATAAAATGTATTGAGTACATAATGTACGTTCAATGTATGAGTTACACATTTTTTTAAATGGGCGGAGCGTATGGAAGCTCCCGAGTGGAAGTGGAGTGAGGCCAATAACAGACCCTGTAAAATGGCCTGTAAAATGTCAAATGTCATGCAAAGTGTCAAAAGCCATGTAAAATGTTCTACAAAATGGCACACATTTTCCATTTTCCAGGGCAATTTCCATGACTTTTGACACTTTGCATGTCATTCGATACTTTACAGGTAATTTTACAGGGTATGGGACTCCCCCAGAATCACCAGCAAAGCTGGATTTGGCTGCACGATTACAACAGAAAGTGGTGCCGATGTAAACCAAAAAGCAACAGATGGTTTCGCTAACAAACCACGCTGTTGCTAGGGCAGTGGACGCTTAAAAGTACGCATATAAATTCTTTACGTTTACGTTTTTTTACGTATTCCTTGGTATTTTTCAAATACCTTACGTATTAGTATTTATACTTTTTATTTGGAAAAGGTATTTACGTTTACGTTTACGTTTTCCAAAAATACCAGTATTTTAACAACACTGCTTTCCACTTGTATACTTCCAGAATTGCGACTTGAAACTTGTAGCACTGGATGTAAGTGCCTCAATTCTAAATGTGAGTAAGTTGATGCATGCAAGTTGATAAGTAGAACAAGTGCAGCTGCGTCAAATAACGAATCGATAAGTTGCCGCGCTCCTTTTGAGGTTCAGCTTGGAACGTTTCCCTGGGGAAGTGTGAGAAGACAGACAAAAAGTCTACTGCTGTCTGCGCGGGACGAACGCAAATAAAATAATCTGGGCGAAAAATGATTTCGGTATATTTATAACATCTGCACCTGGTGAAAAAGTGCCAGTGCCAAGTTCCGGTGCCGCCTCTGTGCTAGGTTTATCGTTTTCCAATGTCTCTGCTTATATTGTTACTTTGGGGCAATTAAAGGTTGCATCAATATTTCAGTGAGTTATGTTAGGTATTAATATTTACCATTTTTCTTCTAGTAGAACGGCATACCTCCAATAGAACGGAGACTTTTAACACGTTTTTACACTCACGAAAACAAAAGAATGGCACCCTCCAATGGAACGGCAGTTTACAATGTAACGGCAGGCATAAATTATGTTAAAAGGGTTACCAAAAACATGAAAAAATATAAAAATGAATGACGAGAACGTTCAAAGAATTCAGTTAGATATAGAATTTCAAATTAATGCTCTGCAATAAAACAATTGTTTGAGGTTCACTTGAGAGAAAAAAAACAATGTTCAAATGAAAAATGTGTGAAAAATGATGGTGGAAAAAATAGAATGACAGCCTCCAATATTCTGGCAGGTAAAAAAAGTTGACGAAAAAATAGAACGGCGCTCTTCCATTAGAATAAATATGGTAAATAAGTAGTATTTTTGCAGGAAACAAATGAAGCAACTGTCACGGTCAAATGAGCAAATCACACTCTAGATGTTACTTAAATACAAGTTTAGGATGGGGCATGGCTTGGGGTCTTTGGCCTTTTTTTTATTAGAAAAGGTAATTATCTGGGGCGATGGTTGCAAAAACGTGTTTCCCATGGGATTACTTTTTCGTCAAACAATTGATTGAGATTACCTCGGCGGGGGGGGGGGGCGTTATGAGAGGGAGTGGTCTTCAAGGCGATTTTATCTAGATATTGGGGGATAGGTATCAACTTAATTAAAGAGGATTATCTAGGGGATGTATTTAAAAATCGCCTCTAGAACCTAAATTATCTTTATCTAGAAAAATAACCGAAAAGATGTGTAGCTGCTGTAGATTCTGTAAACTGAGCGTGCGTGTCAACCAACTTGCAGCCCGCGGCGCCTGAACCTTCTAAATAGTTGCTAATGAATGTTCGGAATCGAAATTAATTAGCCTTTGAGAGCTCTCCTCTTAGCTCCTCGTGTAATTAACATCAACGGAGATAAGGCTAAGCGACGCGGTGAATGAGGTGGATAAGGTTACTTACAGTAGCATTCCTTGTTGGACACATCAGGCGCAGTAAAATCACTCACATAAAGTTCTTACAATCAATATCGGCGTAAAATATGAAAAATATAATGTATACCAGGGGGCAGTCGCAGACCCTGTGAAAAGCCCTGTAAAATATCAAAGGTCATGCAAAGTGTCAAAAGTCATGGAAAATGCCTTGCAAAATGGCAACTCGGTTGCCATTTTGAAGGGCATTGTCCATGACTTTTGACACTTTGCATGACATTTGACATTTTACAGGGCTTTTCACAGGGTCTGGGATTGGCACCAGAATTGGTGGACACTACTTTTCTAATCGATGACAACGCTAGAATGGCGCTGGCACCTTTTGTTATTGAAAAAGTGGTGCCTGCACCATACATACCGCCAATTTTGTCGTCTACACAACTTAAAGATGGCAAATTAAAATTCGAAAATTCGAAGTCACTTTAGAAAAAGAAAAACACTTAAAATTTTAACACTTTCTTCAGACTTCAGAGTGTTTGCCCCGAGAAACAACTTAAAGTGATGAAAAGGCACCAATAAATGTATCGCCAACCAAACGTTACGCCCAATTCAAAAAATGATGCCGGCGCCAAGGGCAACACAGAAAAGGGCAGGGCACCAAGCACCAATGTGACCATGCTGCTCTTCATCAAATGACAGTATCCAATGGCGCCAAAGCTTCTGGCGCCATTTCGAAGAAGTGGGTCAATGTGAATGAGCGTAAAGACTAAGAGATAATGAACCCAAGCAACAGAGGGTGCCATATGGCGTCTTTCGAAAATAAGGCCGCGGGCGTCGCAGAAAATGTGTATGCACGTCATTGAAAAGCGCCAGGACAAATGGCGCCATTGAAAAAATTGGCGCCGGGCGCCAAAGGCCGCCAGAGAAAATGGCGCCGGGCGCCAGAGAAAATGGCGCCAAGCGCCAAGGGCGCCAGTGAAGGGCGTCAGCGCCATGGCGCTATTCCATCACTACTATGCACCACGGGCCGATGTCCCCATAGTGTCGCGCCCTTTGGTGGAACTGAATTGTGTTTCATTTGCAGCCGCCGTGTTTCTCTGCACTTCAAATGGAATCATCGCGCCATTTTCATGGCGCGATTACCATCTATTTCACAGGTATTTGATGTTTTTCACACAAAGGGATTTTGAAAATTTTAGAATATTTACACAGATAAAAAGATTAGGAATACCGTATATCCTCGAAATACCCCCTCGAAATACTCCCCTCAGAGACTCTTATACATAGACTCTATAGACTCTTAAACTATAGACTCTTATATAGTCTATAGACCCTTATACATTGTGCTTATTGTTGCATTTTTCTGGCGAAAAAATAAACGCCCCCTTGAAATAACCCTCCCCTCGGTTACCCCCCCCCCCTCAAAATTCTCAACCAGAACCAACCCTGTTTTTTCTCGAGGAAATACGGTACATTAAATACTTGCCGAAAATATCTAAAAGGTGGACTGGTGAAGAGATCATGATGATTGATGACTTTGAAAAACAGTCCTATTGTCTTACGGAACGACTGCACTTTGCAATTAACCATTTAAATCTGAATAATCAACAATGAATGACATGTATTGTTCCTCGAAAAATATTTATTTAATGGGGGCTAATTTGGCACAGAATTTTACACAACACTCAATTCACCAAAATATGGTACTATTGCACGCAAAGCAGCCCTATAAAATAAAACCAAATGAAATGGATACGTGGCATCATGTCATCACATCTCAGGCATAAAAAGATTAGACACATCTGTGCTGTAGTATTCATTTGGATACATGCTGGTAATAGAAATCTGGAAAAAATTTGTGCGACAGAAAACACCATACAAGCTATAGCTCAGAAACAAGCTGTTGCTAGTTCAGGACAGCCTAACCTGTGACTGAATACTATGTATACACAAGTACCATCCAAAAATTAAGTATGATATCAAGGTAGGTATATATTTCTATTTACATAACTGTGAGGAAAACTTTGTTCAAACTCAAGGCAGCTGTCTTTTTGCACTGATGCATAAGATAACTGTGAAGTTGGTAATATTTGACCCAGTGATGGTTATAACACTACAACTTACAAGGTACAGCTGCTTCTGAGACACCACCATGTGATTATCCACCTGAATCTTCTTGTGTTCATTTATATCTATTCATCAGGGCATGTGAAATTTTTCTTTAATGTACTGTTTGAATGGCTCCTGAATTCAGTTGCAGCTTGAGATTAATGCTTAATCATAAAACATTGAGAGAAATAAGGAAAAACAAACAAGTACCTATATGGATGTGTAAGCCAAGTGGTGTCATTTATAATATGCAATATCCTGTGTTATCTCTTGCGCCATTGCCTATTGCACACATCCAGACAGCAGACAGTCTGTCGCTTTTTGCGCAATTTCCCATTTCCAGTCTGCATAAATCCGCATGACCTACCATATTGAATCAATAATATTTAGCTAATATTTTAAAATGCATCTGCCCTGAAAATTTCCCTCGACATTCATTCAATCTCAAGGTAGGTCTTTAATTATCATTATCTGTTGCACAATCGTTTTTGTGTCTCATACGCATTTTACCCTTTCACGTGTTAAACGCGTGGTGGAAAACTTGGCGCCGTGCCAATTCTTTTTCTCGTGATCCTGTTTCATCCAGAATTTCCGATTCTCGAATTGCGTAACTTATTTGGAATCTCTTTCAGACTTGGGTCCCCGGCGTCGCCGGCGATTTCTTTCTGATGATTTAAAGCGATTTACTAATTAACATTATGAAATTGTGGGAATCGCGGCACGTTTTTGAGTTAGTCCCGGGTTTATATCGCTTTTGTGTAATTCTTTTTGCGTAAGCTTAGATTTTGACTACCGTCAATATTTACCAATTGGTACCGGGCGAGATTTTGTGTATGCAAAACCATCTGTGCAAAGTCAAAACTGCGGTAAAGAAGTTTTGGCTCTGAAGAGACATTGAAGGGCTCTGAAGGACTAATTTATGCGGTGTTTTCATAGTGCAGCCGGGAACGTTACGCTATACTTCCAAACCTGAACCACTTAATTTTGTGTCGTGATTTTGTAAATTCGATTTTGCATATGCAAATACGCTTATCAAAAATAGGGGCAAACAATTTAAAAAAATTCACCCCCCCCCCCCTAAAACAGGCATCCATGGGACACGGTAGTACAAGCGACGTGGCGCAAATATCCAAATCCAATAAGCACCGCTGTAAAAGGAATCGACATTTTGGACAGGAAAGTTACGCCAGATGGAAAATTGCAGACAAAGAGATTGATAAAAACTGAGTGGGATATCCCTGGCTGGGCCACGAGTGTGAGTTTTCTAAAAACGTTTTGTTTTTGGTGAACTTTTTATTTTTGTGGAATGGTCTTTCAGACTATTCTATAGTTATACATATATTTATGACATTACAAAGTACTGGTACTGAGTACAATGTCTGATATACCCGTACAAATAGTTATGTTGACTCATAACCATGTTTGGGTACTTTTGAAAGAGCGGCTTAAAAAAAACTGGGTGTGTTTGAAGGAGTGGTCGTCGCAAAGATAACGTTTTCCCAATCGTAGGGACTTAGGAAAAGTAAAGTAAAAAGTAGAGTAAAAATTTAAGGAGGGGAGTACTGTACCACTTGCGGAATTGGCCCCTGGGGCCAGTTCCGCAAGTGGAAAAGTTAAGAGTTAAAAGTTAAGAGTTGAGTAAAATGACAAATGGCAAGTTAAGAGTAAAGTGTAATGATAAATGATGAGTTAAGAGACAAGAGTAAATTTAATAGTAAAGTTAAATGACAAATGATTAGTTAAGAGATAAAAGTAAAGTTAAGAGTCAAGCAAGTGTATCCAAATCTTATTTTTTTTCGTATCCAGATCTTATGTTTTTGTATCCAAATCTTTTTTTCGTCATAAGATTTGGATACAAAAAATAAGATTTGGATACAAAAAATAAGATTTGGATACACTTGCTTGACTCTTAGTCTTAACTTTACTCTTATCTCTTAACTTATAATTTGTCATTTAACTTTACTCTTGTCTCTTAACTCATCATTTATCATTTAACTTTACTCTTAACTTGCCATTTGTAGTAAAAACTCAACTCTTATGTTTTAACTCTTAACTTGTCCACTTGCGGAACCGGCACCTGGTGCCAATCCCAGACCCTGTAAAATTTCAAATGTCATGCAAAGTGTCAAAAGGCATGGAAAATGCCCTGCAGAATGGCAACCATGTTGCCATTTTGCAGGCATTTTCCATGACTTTTGACACTTTGCATGGCATTTGACATTTTACAGGACTTTTTACCGGGTCTGGGAGTGCCTCATGGTATCCAAACTTTGGCAAAATGCACATTTGAATAGCATACTTAAATAGTTCCGTTCGCAGCTGATTGGCTTGACCAACCCCAGTTACTCGCACGAAACGTCGGAAGTTGACGCTGCTCAGAGAACGATGACGCAGAAAACGCAAAATGTTAGTCGCAAATTTTTTTGTGGGTAGCAATTATTGAAAGCAATATTTTGGTGGTTGGTGAAATAGTAATCTAATTACAATTAAAATCCTTTTCAGCTGGATTGCACAAACTTTGTCTCAGTAGATGAGAAATTGGTGTATCAACCACATCCGGAGGACAGTTCAAAGTGAGCTATTTAAAAATCGAACATTTCGATTTCAAAGCCAAATTAAAAACGCTTTTTCGCAGAACTTTATTAGTGCAAAGTACCGAAGTCACGGTCAGAGGTGTTCCGTTAATCAGCTGTATGGAAGACATTATTTGCAATGTGATGAGTTCCAATTCAGCCAAAGTTTGTTTGGGCATGGATAGTTTTGCAGGAATACAGATCCATACAGATACAGCGCGTTCGGGTTTTTCTGTAGTAAGTTGGGCGAACTGGGAGCGGAGATACCCTTTATGTGAAGTTGGCAGCTGGCCAACACAGTTAGGATACACCCGTTTGTTGACGATGGCGAGCCGGCGCGGCACGCTAGTGTGTGGGTCACAATTAGCGACCATTTCTGGCCGCTTAATCGCATTCCGCGGCTATTATCGGTGACTAAGAAAGCAGTCCTGTCTCTTTTACTCTCGTTCGTACAATACCGTAGTCAACTACAAACTTGGACGTCTACCAACTTCACATACGTGCTCCGATCCACGGTAAGGGATGCACCCACTCCCCTAAAATTTTGCCCATGTGATGACTGAATGGAGTCATGGCGATGTCATTGGCGCCAACATCTACTGTTTACTTGAATCTTTATGCTTAAATTTAAGTTCTGGGAACCCCTTGACTTTTTTGAAATTTTTTGCAAATTATCTACGAAATCGTTATACAAAAGTGCCATTCCTGGCATCTTTTATACCTGGCCTGAAAAGGGCCCATGGCTAAACCGGAACTTTTTCATTTTATACACTAATATGACATTGAATGACATTGAATTGAATGAATTGAAAATGTTCAAAAATACCGTTTTATCATATTTAACAGGGCAGAAACGCAATGGAATGGGTCATTGCCAATATCAAACGGGAGTATGAAGATCTCTCAGAAAAAATCAACATGGAATACAATCAATTGACAAGAAAAGTGAATACGGAGGTAAAAATATTCATCGCATCACTAGGGTTCAAACGTGATTGGGATTGGCTTTTCGAGTTTTCGGGATCGGGATCGACCGCTCGGGATCGGGATTAGTTCTTTTGTGACTTCGGGATCGGGATTGGCATTTTTTCTGGATCGGGATTGGTATTTTGAAAAAGTGTTCCCGTTTTTTTTGGACAAAACAGGCCTAAAAACCCATCTGGATGCCCGAAAGTGGTATAAAGTGGGCATTGGAGGTTTCAATTCACATTTATTAGCGCTAAAATAGCACGTAATAAAGTAGGCCATTTTTTTCCGGGATCGGCATTGTATGATTTTTTTCGGGATCGGGATTTGAAATTTTTCGGGACCGGGATCTGGAGTCGTTTTTCAGATGTCGGGATCGGGACCGCTGAATCCCGAAAGGTTTCGGGGTCGGGATCCCGTTTGAACCCTACACATCACTTCACTTTTTCAATGATAAATGAAGAAATGCGCAATTTTTTTCTCAGATGTACAAGTTGCACAGCGAAATCAACAGTGTCCGTTCGAATATCGAGGCAGACATCAATGCTTCCCAGCGGCAGCGATTGAATAGTGAATCACGTTGATTATGAATGCGTTTGTGAGAAATGTGAATATGTGGTGTGGAAAAAGCTGTGAAAGTGCCCATAATTACCTAAATGCACTTCAAATTTTAGTTTGAATCATATTTTTATGTAAATATGTATGAAACGTCCAGATTCAGATGCCTGGATGAAATGTGTTCTCAAAAAAAAAAAACTGTTGAGGTCAAGTGGTCTTGAAATTATTATAAATGACGGGGTAGTATTTTTGCATATGCAAAACCAGACTGGCATTACCATAATCCAAAAAAATGTTTAACTCTGAACATTTTAAACCAATTGTCATATTTATGGTGGATTTATAATGTGTGAGGATGCTTGCAAGAAAAATTGTAAAGACATCAGCACTGACAATCTTTCCTGTCATCAAACCGATTTTGATGTTTAGCTTGACCCATTGTCATGATCAAGGGTGGCACCACTATCAAACATGGCATCACTGGGTGAACTCGTGCACTGAAGTTATGGCTTTGCAAATTTAATTATGCATGTGCAAGGGTACCTGCTTAAATTGCTGTGAAGCATAGGTTATCTAGATTTCTTGTCTAGTCACTGTGATAAATACACTAATTGAGGTCATTTAGACATTTATGTAATGTAAACAGTTAGATAAAATTATATTTTGAGGAAAAGTTTCTGTGGCTTGGAGAGTTGTGATCTCACAGTCAGCTAAATACTTTGTGTTGTGGGTAAAGGATTTCAGCAATATTCTACCCAGTGGGCTGTGTCCCCTTGTACTGTTTTCTTGTGGATGCTCAAATATTGCTTTCTGATGTTGACAGATCAAGGTTTTGACCAGACTATTTTTATTTTTCGCCAGACAAATTTGTTTGGTTATTTCACTGTTTTTCAGGTTGTATTGTTCACAAGATCAATAAATAGAAGAGGTTGAAAAGAAGGATGTATGGAACAAAAATGAGATAAATACGTAAATCACGATGGAACATTTTACCCAGATATACATATCCTGCCTAGTGATAAGTAAACTTTCAAGTACTTTCACTTGCAACCCATTGGAGATCCCGGTTGTAGAAATTAAGTAGAGAAGTCATGAAGAAAACATTACTACACAAAAAAAATTTCAATCAGTTTTATAGTTTTCCAATGGCTAATTTATGTGTTTTCTATTTATGATTTACATGTTTCTTCATGCAAAAGTACATTAAACATAGCAAATAAATAGATTCCATCGTAAAGTAAATCATCGATTAGTTCATCTTAAGCTGTGTTTACACTGTGACTTGTGCCGACAATTCGAAAAGTGAAAAGTTCCATAATTTTAGAATAAAGTTCCATATCTGCGAGAGAATGCAGTGAAGTACACTCACTAGTTAACTGCACTCACATGCCAATTTGCAGATAAATCGTCAATGTCGTTCCAGAGTAATAAGCATTTGAAGAATATTTCAAAAAAAGACAAGCGAAATATTTTTTGAAATGCTTATAACTCTGGAACGACATGGACGATTTATCTACAAATTGGCATTCCAAATTGGTTTATTCCAAAATTATGAAACTTTTGAAAATTGTCGGCACAAGTCGCAGTGTAAACGTAGCTTAAGGAATCTGAGGGACCAGAAAAGATAACGTTCATTACAATTGTACCAATATTTGTGTAACAATGTTTTTGCATTTTACAATTTACATTTTCCGGAAACATTTCTGCAAGTTTCAGTGCCAATTTTGCTTCCCATTTTCCAGAATCAATATCATTTTTTCCATTTTCTGAATCAGGAAATTTTCTTGAAACCCAACACAAACAATGAAAATAACCACCAATGCCAAAGGTAAAAATTCACGCTTGAATGCAACAAATTTTGCAAAATACCGAATCAGTACGAATTTTTTTCGCTGTGGCTTAAAAAAGGTATTGCACATTCTATTACTGGAAGTGTTAAATGACTGGTATTTGGTTTTTGCCTCACTCGGCTATTGTGAATAACTTTTTTTTTGGGGGGGGGGGCTAATCGATGATTTGTGGTGATTTTTGATGTACATGAAGAATAGCCGTTTCACTGTGGCGTAAAACTGAAAGCACCGTAGCACCTCTTGCTTAGATGCTACCACTAAGGTTCAAACAATAAATATAACTTTTCAATATTCGATATTTTTTCCTGAAACTCGGATGTTCGATACGTTATGGACCTTCGATATCGAAATCAAAAAAAATGTCAATATTCAATTTTTTTTCAAAACTTTCGATTTTCGATATTGAAAAAAGTCGATATACGATACGGTATATCCGTTTGAACCCTAGCTACCACGAAGCTGCAACGTCACTATTCACATAAACACAGCAAAAATACAAAACATCATTTTTGACAGTGCGTGCCAGCGCCAATGTCCAAAACTTATTTATCACCACTACTCCAGCTGTCTCTTTCTACTGCCAGCCACACCGGGTGGCCCATTAATCACAGCACCCCTTCCTCTGCGCCACGATTCAAAGCCTTTTTGGGCCACCCTGCCTTCATTGTGCAATTTCAATTCAGTGTGCTCCAAGTTGTCCGGGGGGCCGTTTTCTAAGTTGTGCTGTGCCGAGTCCATTATGTGTGGAAGGCGGTTTGTGTAGGTCTGTAGTGCGGCGATTTGGGGTGATGTGATATAAGTTTCTTGGCAGGTCTGAGGTGGCAATAGGAATATCTCTTTTCTATATCGCTATTTCTAAAATTTTACACTTTCACAATTTACACATTTTACACAAAATTTGAAAAGTAAAAATCCTTTTTGAAAGATTCACCTAAATAGGGCTCTTAACAGAGTAAAAACAGGCCCTGGGACTTTTCGGTGTGGAACGGCCTGCCATCAAATGACGCAGGACCAGTGCACAAGTAAACCCAGTGCACAAGTAACAATGTCCGGTGCCAATGTAGACCTGGTGCTTAGGTACGGCCCCCATAATTGAGCACTGGCTCTTCATGCTCACGACAGTGTAGCATTCCGCAAAAAAGCCCATTCCGCATTTTTGCCCATCCCGCAAATTATGTGACCCATCCCGCAAGTTGCATCACCTGTTTGCGGAATGGGCACATTTGCGGGATGGGTCACATAATTTGCGGGATGGGCAAAAATGCGGAATGGGCTTTTTTGCGGAATGGGCCCTTGCCCATGCTCACTGCAGGGGTTCAGCATGGGGACCCCAAAAATGGTCCTAACTCAAACTTGAAAAATTTGTAGATTGGTACTTTTAGAAGCACACCCTTGGTACTTTTAGAAGCACACCCTTCATATGTATCTAGCGATTTTTCTCCCTTTTTCCTTCTAAAGCTCAAAAAAACCATATAGAGAACCCCTGCGACCCCCCCTCCAAAACATCAAATATACACATGATTAGTGATGGAATGGCGCCATTTGAGGGCGCCAAAGTAAGCCGCACCATGGCGCCCTTCTACTACTTTTGCTACTTGTGCACCGACACACCCCCACATCAAATATTGTTACTTCAATGATGATGCCACTTCTGTTGGTGCAAAAACAGCAAAAAAAATCAACCAACATCTATCATGGATTTTGCCACAGCACCAGCGTCATATTCTGGCAAAATTCCAACTAATTTGGAACCGAGTGTGTAATAATGTGGTGCCATTTTTGCCAAATTGCACACAGCGGCATCTGCTGCCAAGATTGGCCTGTAGGCACGCGAAAACGGGGGACAGCATTGCACGTTTATCTGGAAAATTGAGTGACCATCTCAAGTGTTGTTCTGGCATTTTGATTTCAATATCAATTGATCTTTATTTTCAGAATTTTGGGCACGACTTGATGGGTGTCAGAATGATGTATCGAATCGCGAATCGAAAACACGAAAATACAACAAGGTCGCATAACCTTTCTTCGAACACACGTAAAATCAGTACCGTGGCTTGATGTTCTAACTGAACATAATTTCGAGCCTTACAAATAAATAAGAATTTTTTTTGGAACAGTTCACAACCTGTCATATGACTGAAAACAAGTGTCATTAAAATTCTTTCACATTGAAACTCACAGGTGGTTCATCCGGTCTGGCGGATACAATCGCTTCAGCCATCCAAAATGGCAATTCCACTTTTCTGCCCACATTCGAACTTGGCCCGCTTTGTGAGTGTGAAGTAGATGGGAAACTTGAATCAGCTCCGAGACTGCTTGACTGCATTTTGAAAGCGGATTATCATTTTAGGTTATCAACAAAAACTGTGTTGGTGATCTGCGGTGAAGCGTCTTCACGGAGACACTTCACGAATTTGCAAGCATTTTTAAATGCAACCATTTAGTAATAAAGTTTGTGAAGTGTCTGTGAAGTGCATACTTTTGGTGATCAGGCTCTGAAGTGTGATTACGGAGAGCGCTTAAGACCACTTCACGAGAACTTTTTTGTCTGAGTGAACGGTTAGGTATACTTATAGTCCTAGATAGCAGTGCGTCTGTTTGCAGCACGCGCGCAGCGGTCATCAGATACTGCCCGAGAAACGGGAATAACTCGGCCCCTCTCTCGCGCAGCTAAATTGAGTATGCGTAACTGTATTTAGATATTTTTTAGACGTGTGCCGAATTACGTGCGTATTGTGCGGTCACTCTGATGTAACCAGCGTGCTAATCTGGGGGATTATGTCAGGGGAATTATGATGTCCGCCGATAAAGAATATTGCGCACTCGCTTTCACTGTCATACTAAGTGTGATGTCCGCCGATATTTGTACTGTATTGAAAAAACGGGTGATTTGAGAAAATATAATTAAACCATCAGCATTAATTGACAGACTCCTCGCTCCGGTAAACTGGATAAACTTTACATCAACTTGGCATGTATTCTAAATTGACTTTTCTGACAAATACACAACCAAAAATTACCCAAGAACCTGCAACGAATCGGGGTCATGACATGACGCATCTTCGTCCCGCGTAGAATCACTTGTTTCCGACTGAGTTGGTCCCAAATTTGAATGATGTTTAGCTTCGCCACTGTCGAATAAATCTGAAAAATTTCATGTTTTTCTGTGAAAAGTGCAGAAAACATCAATTTTCGTTGTAAACGCACGCATTGGCAGTCCGTTTGTCAATACGCGGCATGGCAAACGAGTTTCAGCGGCCAAAATATCGTCCAGATTGAAATAATCGTGCCCGGCCATTTTCCGGACAATGGCGTCGTCTTTTTTAAATTGAGTCCCTCATTCGTTCGCGAGACAGACATTATGTGAACTTGGCACCTATCCAAAAACACGTATGGATACCCCGTTTGTATACCTCCGTTGACGATGGTGGACCGGCGTCGCATGCTAGTGCGTCGGCGACCATTAGCGATCAGATCCGGACGCTTTGTTGCACGGCACACTCAAATTTTCAGTTGCAGTTCGAACACTTTTTCAAGGGCGGAATTCAAAAGGGTGGAATTTAAATTGGGGGTGGAATTCAAAAACGTCCAAACCGCACTTGAAAATTTTGAGTGTGCGGTGCGCCAATATCGCATTTCAGCAAGATAATCAGTGACTCGGACAGAAATCCTGTGCATTTTACTCTCGTTCGTACAATCATATGTAATCATATCCAAATACAAAATCGGACTTCATTGGAAAAATGCCAAGTTCACATAATGTCTGCGATCCATTTGTTCCACTTCATTCATGACTTTTTCCGTCGTTTGACCGATTTGGTGCAGTGAATTCTTTCAACCGGGATTGGGAAAGATTCAGTGGATAGAATACCTCGTATCGAAACGTCGAAAGAATTTGGGAACAACGTTGTCTGGCCAAAATCGTATCACAACACCCGATTAAACTTTGTTCTACGAGAAGGGCATCCCAATAAAGACTTCCAAAGTCCGAAAATTGCGTCGTGCAATCTTTGTTGAAAATGAGGGGATTTTCATCGTTGACATCTACAGTGCGCGCAGATATTTTGCTTTGCATGCGGCGGTCGGCGCAAGCTCCGCCCACTTTCGTGTAAATGCCCATTAGCGCTAACCCCAAAAATCACGAACGTTCCGTCAGGCTCGCCTTTTTTTGTGTGTGGTGAGCTCAATAACAACAGTTAAATTTCTACGATTTCTTACATTTGACAGAGAACGCACATAATTTTAGCCCCCTGTGCGTACGCTCGACCCACAATTCCCATTTATCAGCGCGTGGTGGGCCTCGAAAGGTTTGTAAACATCACAAGTTTGTAAAGGGAAAACGACACGCCCGGCCGAGCAAAATTCACGTGCAGTTTTAAGATGCAGGCTGGCGCGAGAGCGCGGAGTAACAGTGGCACATGGCTCGGTGCCAATACGCTCAGGAATTTCTGCGCGCACTGTAAACCGTCGCGATTGCATCGTATTGTATTGTATGCATCGAGAACGGATGAAGTCGGATCGGGTCACGTATGACATATTGGCCCACGTCCAAGTTATAGGTTGCGTATTGTACGGACGAGAGTGACAGCTGCCCCCGGTAAATTGGAAGCTGAATATTTCTCCATATTGCCAATTTTCACTTTCGTAATCGCTATTTTCGTCTACAGGTTATATACCCATTGTTAGCAATTTTTATTTATATTTATAGCGATTTCAAAAGTTTTGGCCAGCTGCCAAATTCACATTCGATCATGAATGGCTCACTCGTGTGAATCGTGTACCAAAAAACAGGAACTGTATTTAACTACAAAAAAGAAAAAAAATTCAGGGATTATACTCGCAGTATGGCCGGATTTTATGGCCCTCGTTTTCACCCTTATGCATATGGAGCACCTCAGCAGGGTCCAGTGAGTTTTGTTGTGTACCTCTATGACATTTTTTCGATAAAGAGTGATTTTGAGTTGTTAGCTCAATTGTTTGCACTTGGCCAATGTGTAAAAAATCCATAAAGCGAGGACTTAACGGGCTTCAAGCGTCAGTTCATTGAAAAGTTAGTAAAAATGGATCCAGATGGAACGTATTTTTACACAACCAACAGTGTAACGTGATTAGGAACGAAAGAATTGAAATGAGAAACTAGCTTCTACGTGAAATCCCCACATTAATCCTCCAAAATCGCAGCCACCCTACGCGGGCTATGGGTACATGCCGCGAATGCGAGTTCCCGTCCCTTACGGCGCGCGAACTGCGGGACAATTTCCACGATTTCGGGCAACTGGGCCGAGAATGCGACCCAGGGCTCCAATGGCTGCGGCGGGCCCAGGCCCAATGTGGGGAAGGCCGGATACTAGGCTGAAGAAAACGTTGGGTTTTTTATTTGTTATTTTATTCATGTTTTTTTTTGTGGGTTGGTAATTTAGCAATATTTGATCGTCTTGTGTATTCTTCTATAAGATTCATATAAGGTATTTATTGGTAGTGATTCCATCGACATTACTACCTTGGCCGACTGTCACTGGCGCACCACACACTGAAATTTTGCGTTCAGCGTTCGAACGTTTTCGCACGCTGAACTACAAACGCTGAAATCAAAATCTAAAGAACACATCGTTTTTAAAGCGCAAAAATTTCGGTTCGAATGTAAATTACGCGAAGAATTACAAATCCGAATTTTTACGCTTCAAAAACCATGTGTCCTTTAGATTTTGATTTCAGCGTTTGTAGTTCAGCGTGCAAAAACGTTCGAACGCTGAACTCAAAATTTCAGTGTGCGGTGCGCCTATATACGAGGCCACAATAATGCAATAAGTTTTTTCATTAGTGGCTAAATTTCACAGGAATGTAGAAAAAGTTAATAAAATCACACAAAGAAGGTGCAAAATCTATATTTGTTTCCCACTCGAAGAAGGTAAAAAGACTGGCTTACTTTTTCACACCTGCGCATCCTCAATCAGCTTTTTTAATCACCGAAAAAAAACTATCACCCAATTTTTCCAGGCCAATTTTCATGCGAAAAGGAAAAGCTAATAAGGGCAATCTAAATAAACGCGAATTGATCTGTTTGGTGCATCGGCGAGCGACCGGTGTCCCGCCGAATGCGGGCACGATTTTGTGTTTGTCCGCTGCATTTAGTCGAGTTAATCACGAGTATGATGAGAAACCCGATGCGGCTGGAATGTGCACGTGAGTTTGGGGGTTTGGGTTTTGTGGTGTTTATGTGTTGTGCAAAGTTCTGGTGAAATAATAAGCACCCCCTAGCATAAGCAATCGAAATACCCCCTCTCGTGTAACCCTCCTCACAAAATTTTTACTCTGAAACAATTCGGGGTATTTCGAGGAAATACGGTAGCTAGAAAAATACAATTTCTAAGTCGGTGAGATCCCAACAGGACTGTACACTTTTATCTGATTGAGCTGTAGAGATCGGGATTCACACTCTCTTTTTTCGGTATCAGTATTCTGTGTTTCAACGATCGGATTTGCATTTTCACTAAATCGAATTTCTCAATTTCTCACGTTGATTTCGAACATCACATCGATGTTTTGTACCGCATATGGAACCCTTGAAAAAGTTGATATCGAAATGTTTGGAACACTCTCGAATACGTGATTGCAAGGGTGATGTACCGGCCGTAAAGTAAACCCGACCGTAAAGTAGAGGGTGCTATTTTAGTCCGGGCATCATTACGACAGAGTTGTGAAAAGTACTGAACTTTTTTCAAAGTAAACGTCAAGTATTTTATTTTTAGTCACACCTGAATACAGAAAACGTAAAGTAAAAATTGTCTACTTTTACGCTGTGTAAAAGGTGAGTAAACGTAAATATCTGTAAATACTCGTTTTCTGTACTCGCGTACTTTCAAAAACTACGCGAGTAACTGAGTACCGGTATTTTTTCGGGAGGAAACGTAAACGTATTTACGCAACACTCGAGTATACGTATTTATCGAGTAAACGTAAATACATTTGTACAACTATGCATTACGGCCGGATTTACTTTACGGCCGAGATCTCGCCGATTGCAAGTCGTAAATACCGGATCTCTAAAACTAAATACCATCCTATTTTAACCACTTTTTTCAGTGCCGCTCTAAAAATCGGTGACCAAATATTCGAAGAGTGCCGTTGCTCGGCTCATGGCCGGGTCCATGCAAGGGCGAAAGCTTGCGAAGCGGCAGTTAGGCATTTGGCACGAATTTTGCATGTGATCGAAGTTGGTTTGGGTGTGGTCTGTTGTTGACAATATTTATATGTCTTTGATTTTTGCACATTGTTGAATCTTGGGTTTAAATCCTAATCCCGATAGTTAAAACTTCCTTTGAGACGTGTAGCTTTGGGGCCTGCGGGGTTACCCGTGAACCGCCCCCCCAAATCGCAGAGCTACTATCCTCTGAACCCGCCCCCCCCAAATCGGCCAGCTATCTACCCATTTGGAGCGGTTTTTGAGAATTTCTACCCCAATTTTTACTAAAAATCGCTAATTTCTGTACCTCTTTATTGATTTTCACCTGCAAAATCGCTAGTTTATGTTCCCTTTCTGCTTATTTTCAGTACTTTTTCAGCTTTGTATCTATCCGGAGGAGCGATTTGCTATCTATCCAACCCTCGGGGTGTCAAATCTAGAAGACCCCTGCCGTAAAGGCGCTCCAGCGATCTATACCGAGACAAATTTTTTGGCGTATGCCCCCCTCCCTCCCCCCAAAGAAAAGACGAACGACTGTTTTGTATCTTCCCACGCTAATCTAATGAAGCTACACAACGCCCGTCGCTCGGCTACTGTTTTTTTATATTTCATTCCTCCGAAAATTCCCAACCATTTCCCCCATTCGTTCAGTCTCCCACAAACTCTAAAAATACACTTTCAATTGTCAAAAATTACAACAAAAAACAAACAATAAAATTCCCTCAAATTTTCCAAGGTCGACAGTCCCACTGACCAGGCGCAAGTGGTGATGACCGCCGATGATATTTTATCTGAAATGCGGCGTGAAATTCAACCCACAGTTGCGGATGGAAATGAGAAAGTGAAAAATATGATGGACAAAATGGGCTGGGGCGGTAAGGGGTTGGGAAAGGATGAACAGGTTTGGGTGACTTTTTGGGTTGCTTTTTTGGGAAATTCCTAAAATTTTACCCCTGTAGTAAGGGAGTGGCGTCTTGGCGCTGGCGCCATTCGTAAGCGCCACACCATGGCGCCACTGGCGTTGGCATTGGCGCCAAAACAGCTGTATACGTCTGTATTTTACAGGTATATACAGCGACATTTTCACTGGCTTTGAAGCCGCGAAGACTGGTGAGCCGAAAATATACGTTGTGAAGGGAAAATGCGCGCTTGCGCGCAAAACTTTTTGAAACTGTCGACAAGACCGTCTTCTGAAAGTGCCATTTCTGGCACATTTTTTGGTCCGGCCCGGGAAGGGGGGGGCGGCCGCTGGCGACGTCCTTGGCCAGGACGATCGTTTTCATCAGACTTAAAACCGCTTAAGTACCCCATATCAGTACACAATTAGGGTTCAAACGGGATTGACTTTTCGGGATCGGGATTGGTTTTTTGAGATTTCGGGATCGGGATCGGGATTGGCCGGGATTGGGGTCACGGGATCGGAATTGGCATTTTTTCGGGATCGGGATTGGGGTCTTGGGATAGAGGTTTTGGCCAATGTTCTGGCATCCACAGTAGGGTTGGAAAAAAAACGTTTTTTTTTAACTCGATGTTTTTTAAAATAAAAAACGTTGTTTTTTTAAAGCTCCCAGATATGACCTTGTGTCAACATATATAGGTATATCAGACAGTGGCAATACTCTGTGATGTTATATATGACCATATAATGGCTGTGGAGCCATGGGATAGCATTATAAGTGGTGATTTGTGTCAAAAATATCCATTTTTCGTCGACATATCGTTCGTATATCGCCTTATAGTCGAATGTTCATGACTTCAAATAAAGTTTGGCACGGAATAGTGATCAAACAAGGTTATAAAAGGAGGTTGTTACTTTGGGAGTGAAGTTACACACTGTTGAGGTACATGGAAGCACATTACCTCAATAGTATATAGTACAGCAACATATGACGGCTTATTAACCCATGGTAGCACATAGAAATGGATACTTTGATACTAAAAATGCCACAAAACCAATGAAAACAACCACCAATGTCAATTTGTGTGTGAAATTGCGCGCTTGCGCGCAAAAATTTTGCAAAATACCTAGTGCTTAGTACTAAAAATTTCGGTCGATGTTTTAAAAAAAAAAAAAAACATTTCGGACGTCATGTTTTTGAAAAAAAAACGTTTAAAAAAAACATCGGCCAACCCTAATCCACAGTTGTTCATAAAGGTCTCAAAACACTGTTGGATGCCAGAAAATTGGCATAAAATGGACGCTGGTGTTTTAGTTCACATTTTTGCATGCAAAAATGTCATTTTTTTCACTTTTTATTATTACCACTAATTTTTCCGGGATCGGGATCGGGACTGCTAAATCCCGTAATTTCACGGGATCCGGGATCGGGATCGGGATCCCGTTTGAACCCTATACACAATCACAGAATTTTTTTCAAAATACCCTCAAATGCCCACAGGGTATCAGCGAACCAATCACAGTGACTGAAGTGTTCAATCGACAAGGACTAGGCTCGGAAAGCAAAGACATTGCAGAGTTTCAAAAAGCCGCGGAAAAAATGCTTCATGAATATGCGACCACAGAAAGTGATATTGGCGCACCTGATTTAGTGTTTGAAGCCAATTTGCAGCCGGAATATAAGAAAGTTTTGACAAACTTGTGTAGCAAAATGTCTTTGAAGGCGGTTGGTTGCTTTTGGGATTTGATTTCCAAATTTTTTATGTTCCACTTTTTTGTACAACAATATTCAATAGGAAAAAATCTGTGTAAATGCGTTTGTGCATTTATAAAACTGTGTTAGCATAATCAGCTGAGTGATAATATGACCCGAGAAGCCCCAATAAATGTTTGTTTATTTTATGTGTATATAAATTTTTATAAATAAATAAATATGCACATAGATATATAAAATCAATAGTTATATTAGCGCCTACCAGTGTGCCTGGCAACTATATGCAGTGATGAATCTGCAACATCTAACTTCTCACATGCACAGAAAATACGAGCTCATCCAGTTAACTCAACCTCAAAAAAATAAACTTAAAACACCCCCCAACCAGGCGACCTCCAACTGCGGGCAGCACTTGACCATCGGCAAGCAGGTGCCCCCCAAGCAGCTGCTCGACCTGGTGCTCGCCATGCCCGACGGCAGGTTGGGCAAGTATAAGGTTTTCCCGCCCGGAAGTTGGGATGTAGACGAGATTTTGGCGACTAGTGTGAGAATGAAGAAGTTTGCTAAGATTGGTTAGTGGGTTGGGGATTTTTTTTTTGTTTTTTTTGTTTGTTGGAGAAATGCGCGGTTCGTGAAAAAAATTACGGTGGTTGGTGATGGTGATTTGATTGCAGATATGGTTGAAAAGTTGTTGTTTTCCAACACCGAGACATAGACCGCTTTGCTTGCATAATTATGTTTTGATTTTTAAGTGCCGCTATTTGTTTTGTTTTGTTTTGTAAGGTAGATAATCGCCCTTGTAGATAAGACATTTTTGTAGAAACTAGTTAGGGCTCAGCTGTGAAGTGTCTTTAAGTAACGATTTCCCACATAGAATACCCAATATCGAGTATTTTCTATGTGGTAAACAATATCTCTGCAAAATACCTTTATAATATTCTTTTCATCTTCATACAATTATTTCAACTCAATAACTTATCATTCAGAAAAATACACCCCAATTCAGAATCGCGTCAACTCCAGTACGCGTCCAGTCAAATGCTGCCGCCGGAACAAGTGCTGGCGACCGTGCCGCCTAGCAGGCGCACAATTCGCAGGAATAAATTGAAGCAACAAGAGGGTGGTGGTAAGTTCCTGGGTGGTTGCAGGGGTCTCCAATGGCCCCACACACACTAGTCGACATCGACACCAAATGTCAACTGGTTCCGTTCCCAATTCAAAGCTTGCGTCTGAGCGTCGATCGTCGGTTCGTCAGCAAGCTTTGAATCGGGATCGGCACCAGTTGACATTTGGTGTCGATGTCAACTTGCGTGTGTGGCCCCATTGGGGGTTGGGGGCAATCCCCCAATCTACCAATCTGGAGCAATTTTCGAGAAATTATACCCAAATTTTTGGTCAAAATCGCCAATGATCATACCGTTTTATTGACTTTTTCACCTCCAAAATCACCTTATAGGCTTTTTTCAGCAATTTGTGGTACTAAATGCTCTTGTATACCTATTTTGAGCTATTTTACACCTACTTTTGGCGATTACATTTTATGTCGTTATCTCAAAGTCAAATACACCACAAAATATAAAGACAATGTCTGAATTTAGTGTCCCGAATTACGCAGAAACTGAAAATGACTCTGAGTTTGACAAAGATGAAGAATCAACGAGTGATCATCCAAGCGCAGTTGACAAAGCGTACTCAAAAAACGCCCAAGGTCAAGATAGCCAGCCGGAGTTTAAAAAGGTATTTCTCTGTTTATTTTTTAGGTTTTCTGCGTGAAACTGACAATTTTCTGGTTTGCAGTTGAATTTTTCTGAATTATATAAAATCGGTATCGATATGATGCACATTGAAAAAAGAACACTTTTGGTTAAGGTTCAAACGGGATCGACTTTTCGGAATCGGGATTGTTTTTGGATTTGGGTCTCGGGACCGGGATCGGGATTCGTTTGTACAATGTACAAGTACACTGATTTCGTTTACCTAACCCAGTTCACAAAATAAATGGCTAATTACAACTTTTGCCATGTTGCACCATACAGTCACATTCCCATCCCGCAGCCTTCAGTGCCTCCTCCTGCATCTGGAACTTCCAAAAATCTTGGATCTATACCATCGGATGCATCTGCGACCTTAGAAAATTCTGATTCCCAAATCGCCCAAAATCTGGATTCTATACAAGCGCTAGCGGCGGCGCCGACGGCGTTCAAACCGAGCGCGGCGCCGTGGAAAAAGCAAAATGTGCAAAAACCCGGATCTATGCAGTTTCCGAAAACTAAAGCTGTGAGGCCGCCGCGACCAGCGCACGCTTATCAATCGAATGCAGAGTCTTTTTTCAATATGGGCGGCGGGCATTATTACCCCGCTGAAGCGTATGGTTACCCTCCCGACGGTGGGTATTACTACCCCGGTCCAGAGTATTACTACCCAGGCGGAGAGTACTTTTACCCTGGCGCTGAGTATCAGAGCCAGGGTGGGTCTTATTTACCTAGTCAAGAGCAACTGTTTATGAATGTCGGAGGTAGACCTGGAGAGAAAAGACGCGGCGAAAGGGGCGGAGCTAAAGTCAGAGGTTAGAAACAGTAATTTGGAACACAAGCCCTTGGCTATTCGGTGGGAAGTAGTTGCAGTGTTCGTGATTTTCAGTACTTATAGTATTTTCGGTATCTGGATAAATGGCCAACTACTTTTTCCTCTACGTCTTTTGGTACTGTACTATTTAGGCAGTCATGATAAGAAAAAATGGAATTGATTTTCAATTACAAAAACCAAAAACACAACAAGAAGTAAATCGGTCTATGGGAAAAGATCGTGGTCGTGTCTAGGTCGTGTCAAGGTCTAAAAAGAAAACATAGTTTTTCAAAATTCTTTAGACAATTTAAAAAGGCATCTCTTTAATTAACTCTCTACCGTACATCCCAGCTTTCTAATTTTCTTATTTCATTTCCCCGCAGCTATGCAAGGCGGACCTGGCGGCGGGCCAAAATGGGGTCCAAAAGCTCCCGCACAGTGGCCAACTGCCAAAAGGTTCCCAGGACCAAAAAGGCCGTGGGCTCCGCCCACTGCCCAAATACCGCCCCCGAGTCAATTCGATGGCGGAAATTCGGACGGAACACCGGAGAAAAAACGCTCGAAACGGGGCGGCAGATTGGTAAAGGAAAGGGAAGCGAATAGGAAATTGATGGAAGACATGATGGGCAAGAAAAATCCTGGATTTCAGCCAAAATCCAAAGTGCCGCTGAAAAATATGATCGATTTTCGGCCGGGTGATGAGAAAGTTCTGCACGGGAATGCCGTGACTAATGACACAAATGAATGGTGGTTGGATTAGCGTGTTTTTATTGTTTTGTTTGTGGTTTTGTGGTCGGCGTCGGACCGACAAATTAATGTATATGACGCTTCAGTTTCCATTTTTAATTGTTTTTTTTTCCTTCGAAATGTTGAAATTTGTGTAAAAACAGCTTCAGAAAGACCTAAAAAAACCTAAAAGAAGATGTTTCGGTGTCATACTGGTTGGTAGTTTGTAAACTTTTTTCTTCGCAAAATCGCCCACTGAAATCTTTTTTACGCACTCGAACGCTTTGATTCAGCAAATGTGGAAATGAAAATGCATTTTTTATAGTTATTTTTCTAATAAAGGGACACCCATTGCAGAAATATTAAAGAAATTGCAGAACGCTGGAAGTGTGTGATATTGTTTTTTTCCATAATTTTTTCAAGTTGAGTGTGCGTGAGCATTGGGCCTCCACACGCTAGTTGACATCGCATTTCAGAGTCAACTCAGAGTCAACTAGTGTTTCAGTTGACGCAATCACTCACCACTTGACTTTTTTAAAAGAGCATACGCGTTAACCCATATTTTTGGCATTTAGCTCATGTATTTCATTGAAAAAGTCAACTGGAAAAATCCATTCTCAGAAACGAGTTGACCCTGCTTTCTACGATGCAGTTTGTGTGATTTAAAGAGTGTTATGTGATAGACCATAATTAATCTGATTTTTTGACACCTAATTATCATATATTGTGTGAAGCATAACCAAATGAAAAATTATTTGCATGTTCCATATTCAAAATTTTTTTATTGTTTACATGTGTGAATGCTTGTTAATTAGATAGTTGTTTCATGTACTATAAATGTCTGTGAATTTTTCTGTACTAATTCTCATTCGTAATAAATTTTTTTGAAAGAATAAAAAATCTTTTTCTTTAAACGGAAATTTATTTTTCATCGCGCAACACGGAATCACATCATAATGCCAACATAACCAAATGAAAGGCAAAATAAATGCGAACACAGCAGTATTTTTTTTGAAAGAATCACATAACACAAAAGAAAGATATGAATTTTTCAATATTTCAAACTTCAATAATTTTAAAAAGTTTTTCTGGCAAGTTATGACAGCACTGAATGTGAAATTTGATATACTAAAACTATTGAAGCAAGTAACACAAGAAATTTCAAAAAACGGCAGCTTTTTCAATTTTTAACACCTAAATATCTAACTCTGAAAAAAAATTGATGAGTTGACACTGACAGATTACAAAAATATGTCAACTGATTCATTTCACCTAGAAATGGATCAGTTGACATAATGTTTAAATCTGACTCACTAACTCAGAAATCTTGCCAGTATACAGTATCTTTTTGTATAAAAAAAACATAATTAATTAACATAAAAAATTAAATTAAATAAGGAAAATTTAATTGAAATATAAATAAAAAAGTTATAAAAATAGGAAGAAAAAAATAAAAATAAAAATTATAAAATTCATAAATAAAAAGTAATTATAATATGAAATAATAATAATAAAAATTATAAAATTCAAGTAAAAATATAAAAAAATTAGTAAAAATTAAAATGAAAACAATAAAATTTATTTAAAAAAATGAAAATAATTGAAAAATAAAAAATAGATAAAATACCCATAAAAATAAATATAATAAAACTTTAAGAAAAAAAAACAATTTAAAAAAATGGACATTAAAATATAAGTAAAAACATTTAAAACAAATAAAAAAATAAAATTTAAATAAAAATAATTTAAAAAATAATAATAATATAGGAAAAAATATAAGTGTAAAAATAAATTTAAGGATGCACATACTGCACACACAAATCAGCACTTGCAGAAATGAACAGAATCACCAAGTAGTGTCCCTTGTGATAGTAATATCTGGTGCAGCTACCTTTGCATCAACAAAATCAGAACATTAGTATTGAAAAGCATTGTTTACTGAACACATGAAGTGTAGAAAAAAATTTGAAGTTGACAAAATGTCTATGTAGCTTATGTCAATATGCGTATGCACTCATAGTATACAAAAAACGCGATGTCAACTGACTTGGAAATTTTGAACAAAAAAAATTCTCACACTTTTTTGAACTGTTGCTTTGCAAAAAGTTCTTCTATGAAAGATGCGCATTATTTTTCTCTATGTGTACCTAAAATTTCGTATAAATAGAATGTAAATTGGATAAATAAAGTTACTTTTGGAAAGTCGGCGAGCGCTGAGTCAACTGCCGGAAATACGCACTTTTGCATACGTTTTTTGACGTTTTCATACGATTTTGGGTACTTGACATCGTACGCACAACACTTGTGTCAACTGAAATGAAAAAAAACGTATACTAGCGTACGCAGCGTACACTTTCAGCTCAGTTGACATTTTCGATCATGATTTTCACTTTTATTGAAACTTTTGAAACAGCCAAAAAGTCAATTCAATGAACACTGAAAATGACAATGTCAACTGCAAATGTAAACACAGATTAGTTGACATTTACGGTTGCATGTTGTCATTTATGTTGCTTATAGTTATATTTATAGATTGAAAATGTCAACTTATATAAGTTTGAGTGTGTGTGTAAGTGGTTGGCTCCACCTCATAATTGAAAAATAGGGCCCACACAGGCTAGTTGACATCAACACCAAATGTAAAGTTCCAAACCAAACTGATCCCCATTCAAAGCTCGCTTTCAGGAATTGAAAAGCAAGCTTTGGATTGGGACAGGAAACAGTTGACATTTTCTGTCGTTGTCAAGTAGCCTGTGTGGGGCATGGTAGTGAAGTAAACAATATATAAGTTGACATTTTATAGACTAATCCATTCTTAACTCTATTGATACTTTCAGGAGAGTGGCAGCAGTGGGCGGTGTCTGAAGTGAAATGGCTTGAATGTTTTCTGGAATTAGTGGTTTTGTTTGGTATTTTGCGATGATTTTTGAGTATTTTTGAATTTTTGGAAAGATTTGAATGTGCTTGTTTTTATAATAATTTGGAAACTTTTTGTTTTGTTGTTAATAGTAAATAGATAGCAGATATGAATTCTTTGTTAGACACAAAAGTGCAACTTTTAAAGAATAACTAAATTTTGAATTTTTTTACCTTGAATTTTCAAAATAAAAATTTAAAAAGTTGTGTCAAAAGCTGTAAATGTTTTTTGAAAATATGCAAAAATGCAACAATTAAAGTTTTCATGTTTGCTATTTTCAATCTCCAAATTGTTCAAGTTTAAAATGAATCTCCTCTTCTTTTTTTTTCTTACAAATTTTTTGATATGTAAAGATTTACAAAACCACAACAACAACATTTATAAATTTTCAGAATTTAATTTTTTTAAAATGTACTATCTAAATATTTCTGAGTAAAAAGCAGAAAAAATTTTGTTCAACAGATTCTGTTTGCAATTTCTCTCAAAATTTTACAACTTGATAAGAATCTTTCTTTCTCTTTTCTAAATCTGTTTTTTTCTTAGTTGTTCGTTTTTCTTTAAACAATTCAAAACTTGTCAAAATATTCAAAACTTGTCAATAAACCTGAGTAGTACACGCTTTACTTTGTTGTTTCCAATTCTAAAATTGTTGCTTTTTAAAGTTTTCAGCAATTTCTGTTACTTAATTTCGTTGATTTCAATTTTTCAAAATGTAAAATTTCGTAAAAAAATTCGTTTACTTGATCCAGATCGATGATTGTGTGATTTTTCACTTTAGTATGTGTCTTCAATAAATATGTAATAAAAAAACTAATTTGGAAAATTTCATTCAAAAACGTAAAAACAACAGTAAATAACAATCATAAATATCACAACATATCACATTTGACATAAAAACACTAATAATATCACATTCATAATTAACTTTTTCACTTTTACACTTTTGGCAATTCAAAAGGCATAATATGTGTATGCGTACGCAAACATTTGTATAAGTACGCAAAAAAGCATACGCGTACGTTTTTCTGCGTTCGCGTATGCCAAAAAAACATACGCGTACGCAAAAAAACATACGCGTATGCTTTAGTTGACTCGGCCAGTGACACAAATATCTGTACTGCCCAAATTTACTAGTTGACATTATCACTAGTGCGTACGTTGTCAACTAGAGTCAACTGAGAAAAATTTCAGTTGACTCTGAGTTGACATTTTACATGCGAAAAATGCGATGTCAACTAGCGTGTGGAGGCCCATTGTGTTGCGCACATTGAAATGATATTTATCGGTTTAAATATACCGGATAATAGTGAAACATTTGATGTGGCATTTACAGTGTGGCATGTGGCATTTACAGCATTCATGAGAATTCTTGATAAACTGGCAATGTTCCAAAAGAATTGTCGCTGGTGATTTTTTGGGGGTGTTAATGTTAGAAGGTAGTATTCTTTAAATTATCCGGAGTTTTAGAACGAATAAATATTTTTTTGCAATGTGCACATTCCATCGTTCTTATATCTAAGGGCGTTATCTTTACTTTAAAACATTGAAAAAGGGATTTGTTTATGGTTGGTAGATCTTTCGCCGGAGGTTTGCCCAATATTCGCTGCTGATTTTAATGTGTAAATTTGATTAGCAGTTTTGCACTTTAATTTAGTATCTCATGAGTAGATAAATATTTATACCTGTCAGTGACGTACCGAGGATTTTTTTTTTGGGGGGGGGCGGACTCTATTTTAAGTATCTAAATATATGGTACCCCCCTTGGTACGTCCTTGCTGGTTATTATTACTATTTGACTGACTGGCCATTGTTAATTGTTCACGATTAGCATTGAAAAAATTTCTGCGAGATTTATATTTTAAAAAATCTTAGAAAATATAAGATTTTCTCAGATTAATATTTTTCCAAAGAGATTCAATTATATTTTCTTTTTGAGAGATTTTTAAAAATATCAGAAAATCTCTCAAATTCTGATATTTATATTTTTGATACTTTTCCCGGGGGTTTTTAAAGGTAGATTTAATTATTTTTTTTTCTTGAGAGATTTTCCGAGATTATATTTAATTATATTTTCCAAAAATTGATGATTTTTTCATTGCTATTCACGATAGTGAGATGTGGGCGTATTTTTTTGTTTTCTTCATCATAGACGGCCGGATGATTCCTATAAATATAAGCGCCAAAGCGAGTGTGTGCAAAATCTCGGAGTGAAAACGATTTTTTGGCGGTTATATTGTCGCATATTTTATTGTACATTTGCAAATGCACACCATAAAAGATCGTTTGAGGTTTTCTTTACATACCGTATTTCCTCGAAATCCCCCCCCCGCGAAATACCCCACCCCCGCGAAATACCCCCCCCCCCGCGAAATACCCCCCCCCCCCAATTTCAGTGTATAGAGCACATAGATGACGAAAGCTCCGGGAAAATCAGAACACACGTTAAAACAATAAGTGTGTTATGTAAGAACAGGGATTATACCGTCTACGCACTTTTATAAGTCTTATAATGAGTCTTATAAATGGTGGTTTTTATGGCATTTTTCGACGTCTGTGTGCGTTACAAACAACGATTTAGTACTGTGATTTCAAAAAAATTTAGGCGAAATAATAATCCCCTCCCTCAAAATACCCCCCTCGAAATACCCCCCCTCAAAATTCTCACTCTGATAAAATAAACCCCCGGGGGTACTTCGAGGAAATCGGTATTTGTTTTTCAGAACACTGGACAGAAAACTAATGATGGGCTCATGTAAACACCTTCCCGATCAAGTCCGGCCCCCTATTTTTATTTTCACTTCGCATGCCCTATCTCAGGTTGTGGGAGGAGTGGAAAGCTAATGCTTGTGGGGTATATAGGTGCAACCCCCCACTACCCCTCATGAAGAAATAGGGCAGCGACGACTCATTATAGAGGGGGTCGCTGTATACGTGAAAAAATTTTGCGGCATTTTCAGTGTCCCGCACAGGTCCGGCCCCCAGTTTATTTCTTATGCTACCGCTTGAAAAAGGGGGTCAGACACCAATAACGCCACAGGAAAATGGCGCTAAGTGGTAATGACCTTCTCAAATGGCGCCAGTTCCATGGCGCCATTGCATCACTAATTCCGATGCCTCAATATTTATTCCCTATCCCAAACCTTTTATTTTAAAAGGCTTTTTCACTTTTATTTTGTCACAAACTTGATCCGCTGGTTTAGGGTGTTTTATAGAGGAAGGTTTAAGGTTCCAAGTTGTGTAAAGAACTATACCCCAAAAATGCCTCCATTAGAAAATTTAGTTTGGGTTAATTTAAAATAGAAAATTTTGACAATTTTTGTTCCTGTTATGGCGTAATTTTGACATCATAAAGTTCAACCCAAGTAAATTTTCTAATGGAGGCGTTTTAGAGGTAAAGTTTTTTACGCAGCTTGGAACCTTATACCCCCCTCTTAAAAACATCCCAAACCAGCGTGTGAAGTGTGTACAAAAATAAAAGCAAAAAGTGCAGTTTTAATTTCGCAAAGTTAATTTTCTTGTCTGCTGCTTAGGGGGTGGGTGTTTGTGGAATGTTTGGCCATGGCACTGGCGCCATTTCAGGTAGCCAAGCGGTGCCACGCCAGGGCACCTATTTCCTGTGGTGATATTGGCCTCTGACGCCCCTTTTTCAAGCTGTAGCGCAAGAAATAAACTGGGGGCCGGACCTATGCGGGACAGTGAAAACGCTAAAAAAAATTTTCACATAAACTGCCGGTCAATATAAACTGGCTTTTGCTAAAAAAAATTTCAAAAGTTTGTAGTTCGATCCAGGAAGGGAGTTCGGCCAAGGTGTTTGTATTTTTGGATAGCCCTAACATTTGTCTACTCACACCCCCAGGGGGACCCCTGTGGCTGCACCCCCGCAGCCACAGGGGCGCCTCGCGTAAAATTTTTTCATATTTGAGTTGGTCAATATAATCAAGCTTTTTGTGGCATTTTTTTTGCTCGCTTTACACAGAATCTGTAAAGCGAGCAAAGCTATCTGATTTGGATCCTTCAGGTGTAGAAATTCACGCTCTTTCTTTTGAGCATGGATTCAAGCCCTGTATCCCAAAAAAATCGCGATTTTTTTAGTTGATCGCTGATTTAAAAAAATCAGTCTATCGTTACTGAATCTACAGGGTGGGGGTAAAAATTTTACTGTGGGGGGGTGAAAACTTAACGATGGGGGTTGAAAATTTGACATAGTATACAGAAAACTATGGCGCACATTTTGAATACATCACCCCCACACATCTGTACACACAGAAAAAACTTTCGTAAAATAAAATTTGAAATTTAAAATAACTTTTTCTCGTCCAGGGGCGGAGGAGGAAAAGAAAACGTTAGTTTAAAGTTCAAATTTTATCTTACGAAAGTTTTTTCTGTGTGCACAGATGTGTGGGGGTGATTTATTCAAAATGTGCGCCATAATTTTCTGTATACTATGTCAAATTTTCAACCCCCATCGTTAAGTTTTCACACCCCCACAGTTAAATCTTTACCCCCACCCTGTAGATTCAGTAATGATAGACTGATTTGTTTTAAATCAGCGATAACTTTAAAAAGTCGCGATTTTTGTTGGATACAGGGCTTGAATCCATGCTCAAAAGAAAGAGCGTGAATTTCTACACCTTTTAGTATCCAAATCGGATAGCTTTGCTCGCTTTACACATTCCGTGTAAAGCGAGCAAAAAAAATGCCGCTAAAAGCTTGATTATATTGACCAACTCAAATATGAAAAATTTTTACGGGAGGCGCCCCTGTGGCTGCTGGGGTGCAGCCACAGGGGTCCCCCCAGGGGTGCGAGTAGACAAATGTTAGGGCTATCCAGAAATACAAACACTTTGGCCAGACTCCCTTCCTGGATCGAACTACAAACTTTTGAATAATTTTTGAGCGAAAGCCAGTTTATATTGACCGGCAGTTTATATGGCAACCCCCTCTAAAATAAGACACCGCTGCCCCATTTATTCATGAGGGGTAGTGGGGGGTTGCACCTATATACCCCACAAGTATTAGCTTTCCACCCCTCCCACAACCGGAGGTAGGGCGTACGAAGTGAAAATAAAAATAGAGGGCCGGACTTGATCGGGAAGGTGTTTATTTGTGATCTTTTGGATGTAAATACTGGAAATGCTTTTTCGGAATTTGAGGCAGTTCGGGGGTTTATCATCTCTCCAGCAAAATTGTAGGGGGGAAATTCGAGCGGTGTTTTATCATTTCGTCAGAAATTTCATAAACGTCTAAAATGAAAAAAAGAAAGACATTTAAATTTTGAGGGGGGTTTATTTAATGGGGGTATTATTGCAAGGAAATACGGTTTCCTATACAAATACAATACACATTCTGAAGAACTGCAATCAAGTTTTGTTCGCAGTTCTGATTAATTTACAACCCTTAATTGCGTCGCTAGCTCCATCTCAGACCACTTGCGAACAGTTTTCATACTGATTCAACGTTGTTTTTTCTTTAAAAAATGAATTTATAAATTCTATCTCTATGTAACGATTGTATTAATTTGTCTTGTGTTTTTTAATGATAGATTTCTATGCGGGTTGTGTGCAAATGTATGGCTTGTGTATGTTGAATTTGTTTGTTAAAATGCAAATAAATGGGTGTCAAAATGTGAAATTTCGGGAAAATCAAATAGCCTTGCTGTTTCATATCAGTGCTTGACTAATACAATATCGCGGCTCACCTAAGTTTTGATTTTATTTGGATTTAGGTTGACTATAAATTTCGATGCATATATGTGATGTGAAACGCCCACAGTGTCCTATCGTAATGGCGCTGCTCACACTAGTACGCCACCGAAATCTGGGAAACTCATAATACTCTGTTTTGAACACATTTGAGTCGACTGGAATCAGAAGCCTGTCAAAAATCGTTCATTCTGGCCAATCAAAATGTGTTCAAAAAGATATACAAGTTTTTCAAATTTCGACGATGTACTAGCGTGCGTGGTCACAATCAGGGTTGGCAAAATCTCAGGGGAAAAAAATCAAAATAAAATAGAAAATTGAAGAATTAAATAAAAATAAAATGGAAAATTGAAGAATAAAAAAAAATAAAGTGGAAAATTGAAGAATAAAATAAAAATAAAATACCATTTTTATACAATTTTAGTAAAAAGAATTTTACTAAAACCAATCCTTGTCACGAACTAAAATAAATAATAAAATAAAAACGGAAAATTGAAGAATAAAATAAAAATAAAATATAATTTTAATAAAAAAATAATTGTAGTAAAACCAACCCTGGTCACAATCAACCAAAACAATCCCTTTTACAATCCTCATTTACCCCCCCCCCCCAGCGCACCAAAATGCCAAAAATAACCCGATGGGGCGAGCCCGGCTCTTCTTGGCGCCATACACTCAATTTTACGCCTGGCGCTGGCGCCAACGCCAATTTGGCGTCGGTGCCGCCGCCGCAAACTTACCAGAAAACGGGAAGGGGCGGTAGAGGTAAAAGAGGGATGGCCGCTAAGGGTTGGCTTGAGTGGCAGAAGGTACGTGGTCGGGTTGGGTGTTTTTGGGGTGCCTTACGGCTGCGTGTTGTATGAGATTTGAAGCCGTCTGTGCGGCAGAAAAACTTGCGAAAATGGCGATTTTTACCGCATGTACTTTTACCCCTCATTGGGGACCCTATTACCATACTGGGGATTTGAGTACTCTATTACCATACTGAGTACATTCACGATTGTAGTAAAGTAAAGTATACCGAAATGTAAAGTACCCAAATAAACGCAGCGCCAACTGGACGCTCTAACCCAGCAACATGCACTCGGCCAATCGACGGGTGAAAGTTCCCACGAATCACAATATGACATGTCAAACGACTTCCAGAGGCCCAGGTGCCAGTTCCGCAAGTGGAGAAGTCAAATGGCAAAAGCGACGTGAAATGGCAAGTAAATTGGCAAAAGCGAAGTAAAATAAAAAAAATTCACTTCACCATTTTACTTCTCAATTCACTTCGCTTTTGCCGACTTCTCACTTCTCCACTTGCGGAACTGGCCCCAGATATCAGAAGCAGAATTTTTCCCGACCACAGCAACATAATGCATCACAATATGATTATGGCCAAGATGCAGCTCACCAGCGCCAATCTCTCCGCCAAGATGAAGGCATATCCGCAACACTAGATATGCGAAACCCGGCCTACCAAAACAAGAGAAATTTCCATCAAGATGATTACGATGAATTTCAACAACAGTACAATGAGCGCCAAGGGAACTACGATTATGGGCGCCAGGTGCTAATCCCGGACCTTGTAAAATGCCATGTAAAGTGTCAAATGTCATGAAAAGTGTCAAAAGTCGTGTAAAATGCCCTGCAAAATGCAAACATACGTTTGCCATTTTGCAGGGCATTTTACACGACTTTTGACACTTTGTATGACATTTGACACGTTACAGCGCATTTTACAGGGTTTGGGACTGCCCCAGGCGCCAAATAATTGGCGCCAGCAACGAAAAAAGCCTATGCTTATGAAGAAATATGTAGATGAATCGGAATTGAATCGGGAAATTCACGAACAGCATAGGTGGCTGAAGTCTGTCACTGCTGATGAGTCTGATCAGGGTGAGGAGGCGGAGTTTAGAACGTGCGTTTTTGCAAAGATTTATTTTCAAGGTGGAATGACAAATGAAGAGTTTCGTTTCATAAGTACATTAGCGCCAAAATGACAAAAATTGAGTACGTATCTGAGGCATCTAGTTCCGAATGTCGGTAAAGACCGAAGTAGAAAAAATGAGTTAAGTGCGGATCTGTGATAAGTGCACTTATTTTTTCATGATAGAAATTTTCTCTTCAATTTTTCTCAATTCAAATTTTCTCTATTTAGTCAAATGTTCACTCATAACCATATCTGGGAGGTTTGAAAAAAAACGGTTTTATGTTTTAAATAACTTTGCGTTGAAAAAAACTTGCTTTTTCGGCCATCCCTAGTAAATACCATTCTTTTTCCCAATAAACCTTCCTCATGCGCAGTTACCAACAGGAATATCAATCGCGCTTCAGCGGTGGGCCCGTTCCGAAAACTCCGCAGAATTCCAATCCATATAACCTGGTTTTGATACATCGTACGAATGTGAAAACAGCCACCGGCGTGCTGCATCAAAGCGCGCATTTTTCAAAGATTAAAATGAGTTTTGACGAGGATATTGCGCCAAACGGATGGAGGAGGTTTGGTGGGGGTCAGTTTTGACGTTGTGTACTCGGCGGACCTCACACTTTGTATGGACACCTACCATAACCCATCTGAATAATGAACCAAAAATTATACATTTTCATCATAATATTTCGGGGGTTTTCTTTCTGTGGAATAATCAATGACGAAATTTATCACAAAATTCTATTCATTAAAATATGGTATGGTTCTGCGCATACTTTGCGGTCCGCCATGGTTTATGGGATAGTAGCCAAAACATTTGCCTCCGGGATAGATAGATAGCTGAGCGGTTATGGAACCCTCAGGTATACAACCAGTTTAAAAAATAGTTTTTGCAACCCTAGCGGTACGCTGCATTTCTGGCACTTTTCCAACTCGCAGGGCTGTGATAAAATTTAACAATCAAAGAGTGCCAGAGTCCGAGGTGTGCGCGCGCACCGTGAAAATGGCCAAACAGGTCTGTCGGATAATTCGGATATCTTTTTACTGTTTTCTAAGCACTAAGAAATGAAACAAGTCAAGTGAAATTTCTAATGTTTCGAATTTTCTTGTGAACCCTTTCCTGTGTAGAAGTTTCGAATGTCATTGATTTGTGAAACGTTAGGTGCTATGAAAACATGTCTGTCGGGTTATCGAAACATTATGTGAAATTAGCCAGTTCCGGTAAACCCTTCACTTGATTTTGCAGTTACCCCCTTGAAAAACTCTCCCTGTTGGCCAAGCGGTGAAAAAATAACTCTCCCTCGAATAAGTTGAAAAAGATAACAATACAAAAATGAAACAGAAGGTTAGCGAGGGTGTAGCGGCCGTAATGAAAACCCGGCCGTAATGAAAGCCTGGCTGTAATGTATGCCTACCCGGCCGTAATGAAAGCCTGGCCGTAATGTAGGGGATGCTACATTACGACCAGGCTTTCATTACGGCCGGGTAGGCATACATTACAGCCAGGCTTTCATTACGGCCGGGTTTTCATTACGGCGAGGCCCCCGTCACCCGTGGCACCTTTGAGTGTGCGCAGCGCCATTTTTGTCATTTAATCACAACTTTGGAAAAACCCCACGCAGGCTTCCGCCGAAAGTGCAATCCGACTTTTTGCACACATCTGTTATACTGTGCAAATATTTGACCCGGACAGCTACACTAAGAAATTTTCCGATCTGCATGGCTTTAATAGCGACGTGCAAATCGAAGATTTGCTTAGCGATGTGCAAAATGAACGGGCCAAACAGAGGGCTCAAGGCGTTTCTACGGCGGCCATGAAAATGATGAAAAATATGGGCTGGAGTGGGGGAGGATTGGGCAAATCGGAGCAGGTGTGTTTGACAGTTATTGAGGTTTGACAAAAATGAAGTTTATCTTTGATATTCTCACAATCTAATCTGTTCATTTCGCTGCTTTTTGTCCATTTCCTACAAATTTTCTACACGGCTCTAAATAAATGATGATATTTTATAGCGTTTTTGAAGTATAAAACAGAAAATATATCTTATTTTGTATAATGTCAAATTTTGGTATAGTGTCACTCTTTACTAACGTAAACTTGACCAAAAAAAACAGCACAACCCTCGGCACCAAAGTTACTGCAACAAATCACAGGGTATGGCGGAACCGATTACCGCCAACGAAGTAGTAATGCGCCAGGGGCTGGGCTTCAGTTCCGGTGTGGAGACAGGTTTCGATTTTCGACAATTTTCCGCCGCTGTCGAAAGAATGCTGCATGAATTGGCATCGAGACATACATCCGCGGAAGGCGACTTACCGTCCATTACGTTTGCGAGGGATTTGTCAAAGGATCAGAGAATGCTGGTGCATAAAATTGCGGCGAAATTCAAGTTGAAAAGTGTGGGTTGGGGGGGGGGTTGAAATGGAATTTTTGTGAAGAGTTTGCGGGTTGAAATGGAATTTTTATGAAGAGTTTGCGGTGGTATTATATATTCAACAGCTTTCTTTTTTGAAACCTCAGGAAGCACGAACCACGCATGTTTCTCATTATGATAGAGCAGACAGTCAGAGGCTGGTGCCAATCCCAGACCCTGTAAAATGTCGAATGTGTCACGCAAAGTATTAAAAAAATAAAAAGCGCTTAAAATGGCATTCTCGTTTGCCATTTTACAGGGCTTTTCACTTCAATTTAAAAACTGCATGACATTTTACGTTTTACATGGCATTTTACAGTGTCTGGGAGTGCTCCCTAGTTCCAGTTTTTGCAACACAAAACTTCCCCTCTCACAATAACCCCCCCCCCCCCTACAGCACTCAACGGGCACCGGTGTCAACCGGCGTCTAACCGTATCCAAACGTCTCACCCCGTCGGATTTAATAGCCATTCTGCAGTCGGTGCCCGACTACAAGTGTGGCCGTTACTCTCTGCATTTGCCCGGAACTTGGCGCCCTTTGGAGTGGCTGGAAAATGTGGCCGCGGATAGTTCCCTGTCGCAGTGGCAGAATCTTGGTGGGTGGATTTGGGAGGTGTTTTTTGGTGTAGATATGGTGTGTTTTGGGGCTTGTCGGTGTCCTTTTTGATATTTAAAAGTGCATTATACGTCGTAACCCTGGCGCCAAATTCAATTAGGCCGTAAGATGCCCGACACGCGTGTAACCACTGAAAAACACGCACAATTTCAGCGCTTAAGTAAGCGTGTCGGGCGCTTTACGTCCAATTTTAGTGACTGTATCCTGGAAAGGTCGGTTTCGTTTGAGCACTAAGCTTTCGTGCCCAGTTTTTATTGCATGCCAATTTATTTAAACGTAGCTAACCACCAACCAATTATATTCAGGTGGCTTAAAGGAGGCACTGAAAAAATACGGTGAAGATTTCGAAACCGTACCGGAACCGGCACCTGAATCGAACCAGGAACCGGGAGACAATTCGCCGGATGTGATCGTTATGCCTGATGATGAAGAAGTTGCACCGGAAAAAGAAACGACCGAAATTGTGAAATCAGAATCGAGTGAAAAAAGTCCGGAAAATGTCTGCGTTTATGGTAGCTTTAGCGGCAGTTTGATGGACTTTACTTCTGATGAGGTCATTTTGCCTATTTGAAATGTCATTTGAAATGTGAACTATGTCATGCTTTGGATTGTGTTGGCTTATTTGTATATTCCAGTCTATTTTTTTTCCAGCGCTAGATTCTTGATTGTTGTGAAGAAGGATTTAGTGTACATTGTCAGTTACCCGTTTTCCCCCTGAAATATTGTATGTTTTCACATAGGTATTTACTTTGTTTTTTTGATGGCGCTGCGCACACAGAAATTTGGGAAACTCAGAAAAATAAGTTTTGAACACATTTGAGTTTACCAGAATGAGGAGTTTGCCAGTGCCAACTACTGTCTTTAGCTGCGAAGAGCATCCATTCTGTTAAATCAAAATGTGCTCAAAAGTGATGTATGTGTTTCCAAATTTGATGTATGGTGTACTAGTGTGGGTGGTCGAAATGGGCCCACACACGCTGTAATTGGCTGATCGCAGCCAATTGAAGAGATTTTGCTTGGTGGGGTTTTTTAAATGATGAAATGATTAGCGGCAGCCCTAATTGCACTCGAATAAAGGTGCGAGCAAGTGCCAGTGAAGCCCAAGTCCAAATAAACCAACGCGAATTTATTTAGGCGATTTGAGTTTATAAAAATAGGAGATTTGGGCGACAAGAATAGAAAATCAAAACATCAATTATTAAGGAAAATATTCACGCAAAAAACGCATAAACATTGACTAACTGCCTATCCAAAATATCGGCAGTCCATACACAAAATATGGGGGGTACTTACACCTAAATGTCACAAACAGAATGGCACCAAATAGTCTACTACACGGCGCCAAGTACATAACACATACATAAATACTTAAGCCACACAAAACGAACACCTAAAAAACCGCCGCGCGACACAACCGTTCCGCGGCGCGAGTACCTAATGCATACCTGAATACATAGGCACATAGAAAGAATAGGACAGCGCGTGGGGGGGAATCTACTCGTGGGCGTACACTTACGGGTTGCATTCAAATGCCTACCATAAGAAAACGAATTGAAATATATAGAAAAATAGATGCCTAAAATGACGGCATAACAGCCCCTCCCATGACAACAGTTACACTACCTACAAAAAACACTAGTGGAACTGGAAGTCAGATAACAGCCTACATAAAGAAGCTACAAATAATTTCAGCCACACTACACTGTGAACAGAATCTATGAAGTTACCCAATATAGGATCTGACAAGTGATTGAATATAAAACCGGTATGTCTAGAATCACACTCTGATCAGACCTGAGACGAGTTTATTTGTTGTTGCACATAGATTGAAGTGAAGTTACCAGTGACATACACATTGTACTGAGAAAAAACCTAAAGCGCAAAACAACAATATAACAGTGCAGAACTACACGCTAAAACGGGCGCCACACAGATGAATCTTTGGCGCGGCCAGTGCACAGGTTGAGGGCCATGCTCTGATCGGTAATCTCGTGCACTTCCACAGTAGGCTCGCTCGACTTGGCCACCGAATCAGGCAGTGGCTTCTTGGCAGGTGGAGATGCGCGTGCAGGCTCGGGGTCGGAGTCGGGCACAGAGATGGGCTCGGACCCAGGCACGACAACGGGCTCAGACACGACCACGGTGGCGGGCTCGGACACGGGCACAATAGCGGGCCCGGACACGACAGGAGGCTCGGTGACAGTAGGTGGGAAAGACAGGCCATGCAGGCAATCCAGCTCGAAATAGTCCCCTCCAGAGGGGCACGAAAAGCTGCGGGCCATCTTCTGCTGAATAGTGCGCACGCGTAGGGACGGTGGGCCCGTGTCGGGGCCGACGGAATTAGGGGCGGCCTTAGCAAATGCGCGGTGCTCGATGGACCAATCGCGGATGAGGCCTTCAGCCATGTTCTTCAAATCTTCATACTCGACTTGGCGCTGAGCGTGAGCAGATTCTAATTTAGAGTAGCGGTCAGTGCTCAGGCGCAGCTGCTCCTTGAGGGATGCAATTTTCTTCTGGTAGTCAGCAGCCATAACTTTGCTTTCGGCTTGGGACGTAGTATACCGATTCTTGTAATCATTTCGCTCGGTATTCAGGCGCGTGATCTCCTCGATTTTCACAGCATACTGAGATAGCAGATCCCGCTCTTTGTGCAGAGTGAGATCGTCGACAGTGCGCTGCCAATGATCGACGGCTTGATAGAGCAAATGGGTGCGATGCCGCTCATCGAGAATATTGCGAATGTAGCGGACGTCGAATAGTAGCTGGCGCTCGGGAACCTGACCGCTAACGGCGGCCATAGCAGCAGAATAAGCCTCGGAAGCCGGCGTGGTAGCAGTGATAGTAGGCTGCGGCGGCGGCACATAGACCGAGCGGGAAGGCTGCTTGGAAACAGGCGCGGGCTGACTCGCGGGCGGCGTAGGCGGGCGATAGAGCTCCTCAGCTACAGCGCGGGCTGACAGGGAGGCAGACAAATGCCTCGCAGGAAGAACCGGGTCATTATCAATGGGGACCCGATCCTTGTGGTGGATATTGTCGTAGCGGCGCTTGCCAAAGATATGGCGCTGTTCGTCCCGATCCTTGTGATTGACGCCTTTGCGGATAGGAGACACATCGTCCAAGCGCGGTGGAGGGCGACGGTCAGTGGCCCCGGTGCGCCTCGCAGGATCACGGTCCGCACGCCAGAAACCAGAACGAGAGCGGCTCTCAGCCGCCAAATCGCGTCGGTGCCTCGATGGTGACCGACTATGCTGATGCTGGGGCTGGTCGTGATTGCCCACGTGCCAGACGGAGTCGTCGCTGCCCGCGCGAACGGGCTGGCGGGCCAATCTCTCACGGAAATCGTCCATACTGCCAGAATAAAGAGACCCCCTATTAGAGGAGGGGGCCTTATCACCCTTTTTAGATTTGCCGGATTTGCTCATGACGTGATTTTGGATAGTGGATTTTAATAATAATAAATCGGTAGGCACTCTGCGAATTTGGGTGCCAGTGTCAATTAGGGCGACAGATTTATCTATTCCAACCACTTCGAATGGGCCGGAGTAAAGCGGTTCAATTTTCTTATCAACCGAAATGCCAAAGTTTTTACGGAGATGAACCAAATCGCCAATTTTAAGCGTGCGGCCAGCGTGTTTGTCGAATGCGGCTTTATAGCGGACTTGGGCTCGCTTAAGGCACTCGCGCGCTTTACGCCAGAGATGTACGTGCTGGCCAGAAGTTTGGTGGGCACGATCTCGCACAATGGTAGCCACGCTATGCAGTGTTTTCGCGAATTTGGTTTTATAGATGGTTTTAGTTTTGTTAACAGCAGGGCGCTGAACTGGCCCGTTGTCATCGCTGTCACTATCCCCACTCTCAGCTTGCAGATTAGGGTCGACTGTTGCAGGGTCAGCCGATTTTTTTATAGAATTTTCAAGCAATGCTTCCCCAGCCCCTCCCAAGAACGATGGCACGTAACCAAACAGTAGCTCAAAGGGAGGGTGCGCGACATCGTGATTATACGCCACATTCATTCTAAATGCAACTTCGGGCAATGCAATGGGCCAATTAGAGGAGTTGCTGTTGTGCGCCGACCACTGGCGCACCAACTGCTCGACACTGCGGATAGCGCGTTCAGCTAGACCATTTGCACGTGAATGATACGGGGTCGTTTTCCGATGGGTAAAACCCCACTTGTCAGCGAGCGCAGCTAAGTCCTGATTTGCGAACTCAGGCCCATTATCGCTGATCAACGTCGTGGGAGACCCGAAACGGTGAATGACTTCCCGCTCCAGTGCAGCACAGACACTTCCCATTGGCGCTCCGCAATGGAGCCAGGGCGACAGCACGCGTCATGTAATCCACAATAACCAAGATGTGACGATAGCCATTGAAATTAGGCATTGGAGTTGTGTCGGCAGCAATCTTAGCAAAAGGCCGGGTGCCCGGGGTCACGGGGAATAACGGGCTCACACAAGTGCGCTGGGCATCCTTGGTAAGTCGACAGACTTCACACTGGGCAACGTATGCCTGGACGTCACGGCGAATTTGCGGCCAATGTCCAGCAGTGTAAAGTTGACGCAGGGTACGTTCCACACCACCGTGGGCGCCAGTCAGCCCCGAATGGGCCAACTTGATGAACTGCTGTCGCAATGCAGCAGGCACGAATGGCACGAAACCACGGGGGCAATTTGTGTACAAGACACCCTTGCGTTTGACGAATTGGGCTTTTTTAATTTGGCCCACGTCAAGTGCAGTTAGAATTTTCTGTGATTCAGGATCAGTAGATTGTGCCTTGGCCCAGTCAAAAGGGCTAGTATTTGACACGTGAGGACAAATTTTGTCGAGAGGCAGCTTGATGGCTTCACTGGCCCGTTCAAATGCAGCAGAGTCAATGTCGTCAACTGGCGCACGACTTAGCGCATCGGCGACAACATTCTGCTCACCGGGCACATACTCAATCTCCAAATTTTGCAGGGAAAGGCGCATAGCCCAACGCTGGGTCCAGCGCTCAATTTTCCCTTTGGAGGGTTTAGTGAGTGCATTCATCAAAGCCTTGTGGTCAGTGCGAACTTTGACATGGCCACCATCGATGTAACTGCCGAGTCGATCAAGGGCCCAGGTTACGGCGAGGGCTTCCTTTTCAATCACCGACCAATTTTTATGAGTAGTCGGCAGACACTTGGACACAAAAGCAACAGGGCGCAAATTGCCCTGACCGTCCTCTTGCATTAGGACAGCACCCAAACCGATGTCTGATGCGTCGCTGTAGAGGTAAAACGGCTTGTCGCGGTCCACGTGCACCAGAAGAGGGGCGGTACTTAGCCTCTGCTTCAATACGTTGTAGGCCTGCTGGGCGACAGCGGGCCATTCCGAAAATGAAGGGATTGGGTCAGCGCCTTTTGCAGTATATGTCCCTTTACATAGAGCATGCAATGGAGATTGATAGCGGTGGAAGCCGGGAATGTGGGCGCTAAAGTAGCCCACTTGGCCTAGGAACCGTCGCAGCTCTTGTTTAGTAGTTGGCACGGGCTGTTCCAGAATCGCAGCCACATTACTTTGCTTCGGAGCGATGCCACGGGTGCTGACCTCGAATCCGAGAAATTGCACCTTTTCTTTGAAAAAATGGCATTTCTCCGGCTTGAGCCGAATCCCGGCCCACCGGAGGCGTGCAAAGAATTGTGCCAAATGCATGCAATGCTCCTTAGGGCTATCACTGGCCACCAGTGCGTCATCAATGTATGCAAAAAAATTAGGTCGCTCGGGCTCTCGATTCAGCCCGGTGAGCACACAATCCATGAGCCGTTGGAAACTGGCGCCAGAGTTGACCAAACCCAGAGGCATGCGCTTGAAGCTATACTGGCCCCGGCTGCACACAAAAGTCACCATGTTGCGCGTGTCCGGGTCAGTGATGGCCACATTATAGTAGCCGAAGCTGGCATCCATAACCGAAAATAGAGATCGGCCCGATAGCTGCAATAGCATGTCGGTGATGCGCGGCAAAGGATATGCATCCCGCACGGTAACTTCATTTAGTCGGCGGAAATCGATGCATAGACGATAGTCGTCCTTTCCCTTGGGCACTATGACAACAGGGAAAGCCCATGGCGATGAAGAGGGCTCAATGAGGCCCCGCTGCATCATCTCTTCCACCGTGCGCCACATGAAAGCGCGCTTCGGTGGAGTTTCGAATCTCACAGCGCACTTGACGGGCTGCGCGTCCGGAACCAGTGAAATCTTATGGTCCAGAATATGCGTTTTCCCAATATCATATTCAGACAGGCTGAATAGGCCTGACTGGTGCGCCAAAAGTTTTCGAAAATTTTCCCTGAATTTGGCCAGTAGGGCTTCGAAGCCGTCGCTTGGCAAGCGAGCCCAAACTTCACGGACATATGCTTCCTGCTCACTAGTGAGTGGCAGTGACAAGTCTGGAAGTTTGGCCAGATCGGGCGGAGAGGGCAGAGAAACGGCCTTGTTCACCGACGGCGGCTCGCTTTCAACCAGTATTTTGTTGGCCGTGAAAATTTCGGCCACCGGTGTATCAGCTCGGAGTCGCACATTGTCGCCAGACTGATTTGTCAGGCATAGTGGGAATGAAGGCTCGTCTAGAATAGCCCGTTCGGTATGCAATGCAGTATCGCACACCAGACCCGGCGAAAATTCAACCAAGTCATTTGAATTGGAATCACGGTAGCGGCTGTCGATAATGTAGGCCGCCTTACCGCAACCAAGGTCGCCCTCCAGAGGAACGCCCTTGTCAGCAGCAGCCAAAATTTGTCGCTGGCAACCTGCTGGAATGCACACATCAGCCACTGAGTGTACCGGGATAGACCGCCTAGCCTGAGGCAATGGGCTTGCAAAAGTGCCCATGGCGACCGGTACATAATTTTGCTCCAAGCGCTGGTGTTCCGCAATAGAAGTGCGGTTCATTTTCAATGGGCCATAAAGAGCTTCATGGCCAAACAGCAATGGGTCGGATGATGGCCGGCAGAATTCTTTCAATTTAACTACCGCTGTGACTTTCGCGGATTGACGCCGATTGTCGGGCGTGGTGTGCTGCAGATGCATATCATACAATGCTAGGTGCTGGCTGGGAATCGGTTCACCCGTCGTGCCTAAATGCGGATATGGGTAGGGCCGGTACTTGGCCTTTTCTGCCAATATGTCCCGTTTTGCCGTATTCCACGCGTGCTCCAAAAGGCGCTCCTCGATCACAATACTGACATCGCACCCGCTGTCGAGTAGGCCAGTTAGTGTACAGCCCATGAATTTGACTTTAGCGACTGCCCGATTACAGAATTCGTTGTCAGCCCGTCGGACGGCAACTGGGCGGGCAGACTCGCTATGTGGAAACCACGAGTCCAACTGCTCAGAGTCAGAGGTTGGTTCCGAGGCTTGTGCAGGCGGAGCAGTAGTCCTGGCTTTCGTATTCCGTTTGCCACTTCTGCTGGATTTAGCGCTCGGGGTCGACCATTTGTTCATATTCAAGTTTAGTTTCTTGCACTCAGCTAGCATATTTCGCTTTGCATCCTCCTGAGATTTGTTAGTGCTTTCGAGGTTAGCTTTGACCTTTTCAGCTTGGTCAGCCCGGAAGGCAGGAGAAGCGGGGTTCAAATAGCATTTTTCCGGCTCGTGCGGCATGGGAGCACGATGCAAAAAATAAGTGCACCATGGACCCTGGTGTGTCGTCGGGTCAAATTTGGACTGCCTATCCCAGCTGCCCTTCTGACGATCCGATCGGCCCGAGGCATTTTGCGATGCAGCCGCAGCCGATGGAGCGTTGCCCCACCCGGCATTTCCACCCCGCGACGGCTTTGGTTTTCGATTAGCATTACGTCGTTTGTTCTGCTCGGCACGGAAATGTAAATTTTCCTCGCGCGATATGTCAAGGCGACCAACGACATCAGCCAGTCGATACCGACCTTCACGCCATTCATCGCGCCACCGACACCAAAGCGAAATCGGCAGTATACTGCCAATCTCGAGGAATAATTTATCCCCAATCATTTTTTCACGTTGTGAGTCGTCGATCTGCTCGCTGATGTAGTGGAATGAATTGCACAACTTGTTGTACAGGGAGACCACAGTGTCAGATTTGTTAGCAGAAATTCTGTACCACTCAGCTACCGAATGCGCTTTGCGGTCCACACGATACACACATGCCAACTGGTCCAAAACGTAAAGTATAGAATTGCATTTGTCGAGGCGGATAGAAGTGTAATGTGCCTGCGCACTGCCTTTCAGGCACTGTTGGAAAACATTGGTCCAAAACAAGTGTTGGTATGCCGGCGGGACGTTCAGAGCCTGTAACGCCACATTGTGAAGCCAAAATTTAAACGGCCCCGATGGCGCGCTCGAATCCCCATTGAACGGCGTTTGTTTGCTGGCTACGTTGGCCACATGGCCACCACCCATGCGATCGTGAGACGACATTTGTCCCAGAGTATCCACGAGTGACGGAAAACCATCGGCCGGTACCATGACGTATTGGTCGATGTAGGCGGCAATTTGACCAATCAAACCGCCAGGTGACGAAGAGACGGCTTGCAATCTAGCTTCAGTGGAGTCAATTAGCTGGTCCGTGGAAGCAGAAGGGGTCGCTGATGAACAGCGGTTGATTGTGCCAGGTGCCGGTACCGATTGCAAATTTGCAGGCGCGTTTTGAACCGGTGCCGTGTGCGCCGGCACTGATTGTGAAGTCAATCGCTGGACGAATGTCGGATTGCTGGATAGCAGCTGCTGGAGAGCCGGCAAAAGGTTGTCCACGGTTAGCGCCGCAGCCGGTTGGGCGGCCACAACCGGGAGGCGGCGTGGGGTCGTTCCCAATGCCAACGGGTGGTATTTGATCTTCGAGGTCAAGCACCAATTCCAATGTAGTATTTGGGTCAGTGAAATACAGGTCCATGCACCGCCATACATGCCGAACAAGTGGCACGGTTCCCAGGCGGGGCGGATCACTAATCGTAGGCCAATCATCGCCATCAATTCGAAACTGCAAGAGCACATTGAGCAAACGCAGCAATTTTTGCCGTTCAGTGCGCTCCACCCACAATTCGACCACCGGCTCCAGTTCCGCTCGCGTATATTGCGACATGTCGGAAAATGTGAGAAGTCACGAAATCTGCACAGGCACAATTCACGTGCAAAGATGGTGCAGGAGTGACTAAACACAACTGGAGTTTTGATGAGGCGTGTAGGTGCCAAAAATGATCCAAAATCGATGTGAATGCAAGCACGTGCAGCAATTGGCACCGTGCCAAGATTCCACACCGCGCAGCAACCTGCACAAATGGCGCCCCAGTGGCGCCTTTGGATCGCGTGTGGGCGTGCAGCACCAGAAAAATGAAAACACGGCGCGGCACCCAACAGAAACAGGGCCCAGCGCCCTATCGATCAACTCTACCTGGCCCCAGTGGCCAGGTAGATCAAAAAAACCTTGTCACTGGCCCCAGTGGCTCAGCGACAAAAAAACGATTTTCTTCCGGTCAGCCCCAGTGGCTGATCGGATTGACGATGGCGTTCCGCTGGCCCCAGTGGCACAGCGGAAAAAACGATGGTTCGGTCAGCCTCAGTGGCTGATCGAGTCGGGAAAACCGGCGCGAAGCGTCGCCGCAATGTCGCTAGCCCCAGTGGCAAAGCGACGCGGCAAAACGATGTCGATCAGCCCCAGTGGCTGATCGAAGCGAAATTATTTGGCCGCGCAGCCCCAGTGGCTGATAAGCGGCCGGCCGGGCAGACGTGACGCGTGCCGCAATTTTCGGCGCGGCCGGGCAAACAGGAGGCCTGGGGTCGATGAAAATAGGAGCTAATTAAATAGCTCCCAGTACGATCACCATGTAATTGGCTGATCGCAGCCAATTGAAGAGATTTTGCTTGGTGGGGGTTTTTAAATGATGAAATGATTAGCGGCAGCCCTAATTGCACTCGAATAAAGGTGCGAGCAAGTGCCAGTGAAGCCCAAGTCCAAATAAACCAACGCGAATTTATTTAGGCGATTTGAGTTTATAAAAATAGGAGATTTGGGCGACAAGAATAGAAAATCAAAACATCAATTATTAAGGAAAATATTCACACAAAAAACGCATAAACATTGACTAACTGCCGATCCAAAATATCGGCAGTCCATACACAAAATATGGGGGGTACTTACACCTAAATGTCACAAACGGAATGGCGCCAAATAGTCTACTACACGGCGCCAAGTACATAACACATACATAAATACTTAAGCCACACAAAACGAACACCTAAAAAACCGCCGCGCGACACAACCGTTCCGCAGCGCGAGTACCTAATGCATACCTGAATACATAGGCACATAGAAAGAATAGGACAGCGCGTGGGGGGAATCTACTCGTGGGCGTACACTTACGGGTTGCATTCAAATGCCTACCATAAGAAAACGAATTGAAATATATAGAAAAATAGATGCCTAAAATGACGGCATAACAACGCTAGTTGACATCGCAAATTTGTGTCAACTCAATGTCAACCAAATAACACAAAAACCTTTTTTAAGCGTCACACTTAACACAAACCATGGAAATAAAGTGTCATGGTGTAAAATTAACTATGCTCTATCAGATAGGAAAGTTAAAATACAAAAATTCACTTAAATTTAGTTGACACCAATTCAGTTGACATCCAGCGTGTGTGGCTCCAATGTGGTTTACATTGAATAAAGTCATTATGGACTCTGGAAAATTGTTACTTCTTTGAAGGTAGTTGTGCGGTCATGCTCTTACATTTGCTTATGCAAACCCAAATACCGTATTCCGTCGAATTACCCCCCCCCCCCCAAAAAAAAAGAAGTTTGCTGACGAAATAATAAACCCCCGGGTGGTATTTCGGGGAATATGGTAACTGAGATAGTTTATCGTTCTCTTTCTAGTTTTGCATTAGTAAGTATACTAGATTTTTTGTCCAGTAATGTTTAACAGAGGTATTCAATCCTCAAACAATACCTGCCTCGAATCTACCCTTGCAACCACAAAATTGGCGCCGCGCCAACAAATTATCTTTCAGCATGGACGATATCCTGAAACTAAAGGAATCGATGCGTAATCTGCGCGAACAGCTCACCGCAGATAAACAGCTTAAATCAAACATTGAAAATGCCAGTGAAAGTGAAAATGGGCCAAGTGTGTCTGGACCGGTTCGGGAGAAAATTGATCAAATGAGTTCGGAGGTTGTGGATAGCAATCCTTACAGGTGAGTTGTGTATTTTTCTTGTTTTGGAGCGATTTGTTGTGATCGCGATGTCGTTTTTGGCTGTGATATAATCATGGTATTTAAGTTTAATAGCTGTATTGGGTGGTGTCGGTCATGTGAAAATTTGCCGTAACGTTTGCTGCGTTTGTGATGTTTTTTTCTAATATTTGTGTATTTCGCAGCCGTCTGATGGCGCTGAAAAGAATGGGTATCGTCGACAATTACGAGGTATTGCTTTTTGATTTACTGTGGATTGCTCTATGATGCTTTTGTTTTCAACAAATTTTTATAAACCCCGAAATGAGCAAAAAAAATTTATGGACCTTTGCGAGGTTCTCATAACTTATATAAAACCTCCCATCCAATCCGACCCCCCCCCACCCATTTAACCCCCCCCCCCAGAAAATCCGCACCGTATCCATCTGCATCGTGGGAGTGGGCGGAGTCGGTAGCGTGGTCGCAGAAATGTTGACTCGCTGCGGCGCGGGAAAATTGCTTCTGTTCGACTATGATAAAGTCGAGATGGCTAATATGAATAGACTTTTTTATCAGCCGCATCAGAGTGGAATGAGTAAAGTGGAAGCTGCCAAGAGGACTTTGGGGTTGGGAGGGGGTGGTTTTTGGTGATTTTTTTTGGGGGGGGGGGTAAGGGGCGGTTTGGCGATCCGACTGGAGTTTTATTGCGATCGCACCTTTTAAATGTGCGAGTTTTATTGAATCAAAGGGTGAGAAGGAAATTATGGATTTGTACCAACGGCCGTTCTTAGATAGTGTTTTGATCTGTGTCTATGCGATTTAGGGTGTTTTTTTCGTTTCTTCCCACGGAAAATGGTCATCCCATTATTTTTGCCAATCATGGTATACTCGGCGGACATCACAAGTAGTATGGAAACATACCGTAACCCATCTGAATAAAGAACCAAATTTTTTACAGTTTTTCATTATCATATTTCGTTTTTACTATGGAATATTTAGTTCCGAAATTTATCACATGTTTTATTCATAAAATTATGGTAGGATTCTGCGCATACTTTGCGGTCCGCCGAGTATACTTAACTACACGACCGCATGCGCATACTATGCATTTTTTTGAATGAAACGCTCCATTATGACGTCATCATAAATAAAATTAGATTCCTTTTTTGCAGGCACATTAACCCGGATGTGGAAATTGAAGCGCATAATTACAACATTACAACTATGGACAATTTTGATAATTTTCTGAATGCAATCAAGTTTGTTGTGGTGTGACTTTTTGAATGAAAATACATAGTTATTGTTATGACAATTTTTATTGCCTTTTATGTGTTTTTTTAGAACGGGCGGCTTCAATGGAAAACAGGTGGATTTGGTGCTAAGTTGCGTGGATAATTATGAGGCCAGAATGACCGTCAATACTGTGAGTTTGCAATTCTCGTTCGAATATGTGTTTTTTGCGGTCAATACTTATGGCAGAAATAGGGATGGCAAGCGCTTTTTTTCAAGCGCTTTTTTTTAAAAAAACGGCGCTTTTTTTATAAAAAAGCGCTAGGGTCCCAGCGCTTTTTTTTTTAAAATAGCGCTGGCAAAAAATTTTGTACTTATGCACTAGGTATTTTGCTTTTTTTTTGGTGAGCAAGCGCGAAATTTCACATGCAAATTACCACTGGTGGCTGTTTTCATTGGTTTTGTGGCATTTTTATAGTCATTGCTTCTATTCCTGCATGCTATCATGTAATAATAAGTTGTAATATGTTAGTGTAGTATAGAATATTCAGCCAATGTGCTCCCAGATACTTCTACAGTGGGAAACAATAGTCTCAATGTATTAGCCTTCTCTTATAGCCTTGTTTATAAGCACTATTTCATGCCTAACTTCACTTGAAGTCACGAAACATTCATAAACAGTGATATACATAATGAGTCAACAATAAAAGTAATTTTTTTGGCAGAAATCACCACTTATCATGTTATCCCATGACTACACAGCCATTCTATGGCTATATATCATCACAATTGCTGCCAATTGTCTGATATACCTGTATATATTGATACAGAACTATATTTTGGAGCTTTTTAGGGAACGTCTCGACATTTTTTGAAAAAAAAGCGAAAAAAGCGCGTTTTTAAAAAAAAAGCGGGGCCGTTAAAAAAAGCGCTTTTTTCCATCCCTAGGCAGAAATCATCACTTAATGCCTTCAAATGCTTTCATGAGGGGCTGAGATATTGATAAAAAAACGTTTGGCAAATTGAAAAATTTATGCTCAAATGCCAATCTATATTCTACTGATCATAGGTGTACGCAACCTATAATGCTATCCCACGGCTCCACAGCCGTCTTGTGGATATAAAACATCATAATTAAGGTGGCTTGTTTAATTTACTGCTGTATATGTTGACTCATAATTATATTTTGGAGGTTTTTAAAAACACCGGTTGTTTAAAAAAACATTTTTCCACCCCTATATACCGCCTCTCTAAATCCCCCAGGCTTGCAACGAAATTCTGCAACCCTGGTTCGAGTCCGGTGTCGCGGAAACGGCAATGTCCGGTCACATTCAATTCATAACACCGGGCAAAAGTGCCTGTTTCGCCTGTGTACCACCCTTGGTTGTGGCTTCGGGGGTTGATGAAAAAACGCTGAAAAGGGATGGCGTTTGTGCGGCTAGTTTGCCTACTACTATGGCTGTGGTCGCCGGTTTGATGGTGCAGAATACGTTGAAGTGTGTGGGGGGGTTTGAGGGGTCTTTTGCAGGGGTAGGCTAAATTTTGGCTTTCGAAGGGTTGGATAGATAGCAAATCCCCCCCCAGAGGGATTGATAGCTGAAAAAAAAACTTTTTTTTTGGATGGGGGTTGTGGGGGTTCGATATATAGGCTTTTTCAAGGTGTAGAAGGGAAAAAGGGAGAAAAGTCGCTCAAAGTAGGGGTAAAATAGGTATACAACAGCGAAGATTTGGGGGGTGGGGTCCAAGAGATTGTAGCCAAAAATTCTGCCTCCGGTAGATAGATAGATAGCTGAGCGGCCTCCGGGATAGATGGATAGTTGGGCGGTTGAGGGGAGGTGTTAACCCCTCCCGTAACCTGTCTACTTTCGAAATTGACAGCTGCGGCTTTCATCGTTTGCTCAACATTCATCATTTGCTTTTTCATTTGAATTTGCACTTTTACTGAGTAAAACTTTTTCCACCGCCACATTCAGGTACCTGTTGGAATTTGGCCAAGTGTCCACGTACGTTGGTTACAATGCGATGCTCGACTATTTCCCCAAGGAATCTATCAAACCAAATCCCCAGTGCACTGATAGAAATTGTGTTAAACGACAGCAAGAATATCAGGTTAGATGGGGATTTTTTTAAACAATTTTTGTCGGTGTCAAGTTTTGAAAAACTTCTACTTGTACATTCGCAGGCGAAACTGCGCAGTGGAGAAATTGTGGAAAAAGATTTGACGACTAAGGGTGAACCTGAAGATGAGACCCCTGTGACGCATGAGGAAAATAATTGGGGTTCGTTACTTTCGGAACACCGTTTTTGCTGTTTTTTTTCAAAATGCTCACCCTCCAAGAAAATACCTACCCCCCGAAAACATCATTTAAAATTTTCAGGCATCGAACTGGTAGATGCTGCGGACACGGACACTTCGCCCAGTGACAAATTTGCAAATTCCGTAGACCCCACCCAGTCGACCAGACTTCAAGGTGGTTTGCATTTTGCACACCCAATTGCACAGGAGCAAAATGAAAATGGTGGAAATGAAGAAATTGATGCTGCGGGGTCAGGCGTCAGTTTGGATGAACTTATGAGCAAAATGAAAAGTTTGTGATGAAGTTATGGGGGTTTTTTTGCAAATTTTTTATTTTGTTTTGGTGACTGGTATAGATTTTTGAATGGGTTCGGTTGGTTTCGTGGTGGATGGTTGTGTTGTGATATTTATTCTTTAAGCACGCGGTGCGTTTTTCACTCATATTTATTGAAAGTCTGGGTCGAACCGTAAATGTGAATTATTTATTTGTTTTTATGGAGAAATGATGCCAACATTAGCCGATAAGTGACAAGAAAACTTAAGTCTAGGAAATATCAATAGGTTTCTGAATAAAATACTTCTCACTTGAATTACTCGAATAAAATACTTCTCACATGACTTTACCTTCCACTTACCTGAATGGAAGTAGGTAAATTTAGAAGTGACAGGTAATTTTGTAAATGAAAATACTTCCGACTTAAAAGTAAACAAATGTTTATACTATTTACCATTGAACGTTACTTATCACTTACTTTTTTTCTTGTCAGTTATCCGCTATCTAGCCTTGTGCGACTCTTTTGGCTATTTGAAGAAAGTATGTTTTTATTAATAGTTTCGCCTGTTTGAACCAATATTTATCTGGCGCTACACTATTTTTTGTAGATTTTGCTGTCTATCACCTTTCATCGCATGTATTGTTATTCGTGAAAAATCTCCATATTTGTGATCCAATTTTCTGTCAAATGGCATCGAATTGTTGTTGTTTCATCTGTTGAGTTTTTTGTCCCCGCTATTTTCTATTTGGGACGCAAAAAAATCAAAATAGTTAAATTTTCATACTTTTATTTTGGAAAGAGAATAAATTGAAAATATTGTCGAATGTTGTGAACTTGAAACGAAGTAAAATTCTTTCAGTGTGCAAATTTCAAAAAAAATTTAACAGCACTGAAAATCCAAATCAAATCTGAGTCAAACAAAAGCGATAGCTGACTTGTCACTTTTTATCAATGCTCTTATGTCACTAGCCATTAGCCCTACAGTGGCCACCTCGTTAAATAAGTTAATTTTTTTTTTTTTTGGGGGGGGGGGTAAATGGTTTGTTGAATATCAAAAAAAATCATTCCTGGCATCTTCTCTGCCTCACCCGGGAAGGGGGGGGGCAGCCACCCACCCCCGCCCCCCTGGCTACGCCAATGTGTGACGCCATTGATGTAAATATGTGGTTACCGTGTTACCTCGAATTACCCCCGTTTGAATTAACCACCCGCTCGAATTAACCCCCCTCAAAATGGGCTGGGGAAATAATAACACCCCTCGAAATACCCCCCCTCCGGAATGATGTACATCATGTATACAATTGATGTACATAATGTATTTATTACTGCTAATGGGCATTGCAGCTACACATAGACTAGTTTGTGTAGCTATCTACGTTTTTATGTCCAAATATATCCTGTTTGGACACAATCATTACCTTTTTTGTGTACGCATATGCCTGCTGTTTACTACGATCCTAACGAAAATTTCTGGCGAAATAATAACCCCAAATTAACCCCCTCTCAAATTCTGCTGGCTAAATCCCCATGGGTGTATTTCGAGGTAATACGGTAGGTATGTGTATATATACTTCGATGTGAATGCACTTTTTCGCCCTCCAATAGTAATTTAAAATTCATTGGAAATTGTCGCGAAAAAGATGGCGCTCGCGCAGAAGGGTCATGCATTTTGACTCTTGTAAGCCACGGTAGAAAATTATTCTCGAACCTGAGTATTTATTCGGCTAGATTATATTCCGGCAGAATATATTATTATTGTCAATTTTTGACGCGTGCATTTGCGTATGATGAAAAAGTTACGAAAAAAAATCTGTGCTGCGAAAAGCTACATGCCGTACTTACCTCGAAATACCCCTTGATTTACCCCCCCCCCGCATGGTTTGAGTGGGCTGTGGAATAATACAACCCTTGAAATTGGCCATATGAGATAGCATTATAAGTTGTGATTTCTGCTGAAAAAATCTATTTTTATATTAACTTATTACATATGTCACCTTTTGTTGAACGTTCACCACGCCAAGTGGATTTGGGCATGGAATAGTGGCATAAGTTTATAAGAGAAGGCTAATACAGTGAGAGTGATGGTTGAACCCTGTGTAAGCATGTGGGAGCACATTGGATGTCTACTAAATTTTATCGACTACACTAACATATCACATTTATTATTACTCACTAGCATGAGAAAGTGAAGCTTTTGCAGTAAAATGCCACAAAACCAATGAAAACAACTACCAATGGTAATTTGTATGTGGTGTTGCGTAAAATTTCTGGTGGAATAATATGCCCCCGAATAATTACCACCTCAAAATTTGCTGGCGGAATAAAACCACCTGGGGTATCTCAAGCAAATACGGTATGTATTTATAATACGAACATAAATGCATACATATTTAAATACTGGGTGGGAAAATTTACTGTAATGTACCGGTAATAAAATACTAAATTTACCGCCGTTTCGTTGTAGACTTGGTCAGGTTATCGTGTTTGAAGCTTAGATGCAGACGTTTCTTGTGTCCAAAGCTCATGAGTTTGTTTTAATCATACTGGGAGTTATGAATTTTAGCACAATTTTTCCAATTATGCGCTGTAAGTTGCGTAAAATTAGGGTGTAAAATTAAAAAAATTTGCCAAAATTCATAACTTCTGGTACGACTAAAATAAACTGATGAGCGTTCGACACAAGCAACATCTGCATATGCGCTTTGACTAAAATTACAACGTCGTATCTTTATCCTGTTATGAATTTTACGCCCAAAAATCAATTTTACGCCCGAGCTGTAATCGCAGCATAAAGGCGCGTTAAGCATGCTCCTGATATACTATTTTTCGTTGGCTATCGTGGAACGAACTCTGATTTAAAAAAAATTTGCCCCGTACCTAGTTAACTCCGCCAGCATAATATACCTTAGCTACACTCAAAGACTTGCAAATTCACCTTCACATGTACAGTCAAATTCAAAGCATGTCTGCAGTTAGGCGAGAATTTAATTTTGGATGGCATTTCGTGGCTGTTACATTATTTTGAGGTGCTGTGTAGTTTCAAGCGACATGGTGTGATTTTATGGAAGTAGTGTACCTTGTGGACACCAAGTTATGTGGAAGCAAGTAAGTTATGGTGCAGTTGACATTTTTGAACGTTTATGAAGTAATGACTGTCCCGCAAAGTACCTATAGTTGTTGAAACGTATTTACGTTTACTCGATAAATATGAGTACTACGTAAATACGTTTACGTCTCCCGAAAAAAATACCGGTACTCACTTACTCGCGTACTATTTGAAAGTACGCGAGTACAGAAAACGTAATTGTGAATTTTTTTGGGTTTCTAAACAGCAAGAACCACTCAAACGAATTGAAACGGCTACAGTAATGGCAGCGGAAATGATATAGGTAAGTCGCGATGGGCAGGGAAAGCTTTCACTTTCACTAATTTTGAGGTCTTCCTAGGTACAAAATCGAAAAAATTATTGGTTCTACGTTTTCCTGAGTAAAAGTACTGGTATTTACGTTTACTGACCTTTTACGCAGCGTAAAATTAACAAAATTCACTTTACGTTTTCTGTACTCAGGTGTGAGTAGTACTTTGCGTTTATGTTTACTTTGAAAAAAAGTTCAGTACTTTTAACTCGAGCGCAAGGTTTGCAAGGCTAGTGTGAACAGTCAAGTCCAATTTTTACACGTATTGTCTCTTGTGAACCGACTTTTCTCTTGAAAATCGTGTCATGTAAATTCACTCGCCTCTTTCAAATGGACTCGTCTCTTGACACTTTTCATTATAAATTGATTTGCCTCATGAAAATTGACTTGTCTCTTGTAAATTTTCTCTTAATTTGTAAATTACTTTGCAACTTGCGGGTCTGGCCCCTGGTTTGAATGGCTACGATCAGCACTGTACGTCACCTAGAAATACATTTTACTAGTAATGCTGAATCGAAATGATCACCCGCTAAGGGCCGACTCACACTAGTTGACATCAAAATTCGACTTAAATTTTCGTTAATTATGTGATTTCAGCTTTCCTACCTAAAATTGTGCTATTTGGTTGACATTCAGTTGACATTAATTTGCGGTGTCAACCAGTGTGCGTGGGCCCTAAATGACAAACAACTAAAAACCCAAACTACTCAGCAAACTCCCCCCCCCCAACGCAGTCCCATCTCCCCAACCCCCACCTGGTGCACACTCTCCTGCTCTACCTCCCCCTGGGCTCCCTACTGGCGCTAGCGCCAAACTCTGGCGCCAACACCATTACTCAGCAGAAATGTCTGGTGCCAGTCCCAGACTCTGTAAAAGACCCCGTAAAATGTAAAAGACTCTGTAAAATGTTAGGTGTCATGTAAAAGACACTGTAAAATGTTGTGTGTTATGTAAAAGACACTGTAAAGTGTCATACGTATCGAAATCTTTTTCTGTAGTGAAACGTAAGCGGTTGGATACAAAAACACAAGATTTGATACTATAGAATGAGATTTTGATACACATGGCACTACAGGGTCTTTTACATGACACATGACAATTTACAGCATCTTTTACATGACACATGAAATTTTACAGGGTATTTTACATTTTACAGGGCTTTTTACAGGGTGTGGGACTGCCCCCTGGTGGGCACGTTGGAATGGCACACTTTGCAATTGGAAATGATGCTAGGTTTTGATTTGGACGAGGAAGGGGAAGATTATGAAGATGATAAGGAGGGGGCTAGTTTGCATATGCAGAAATGCGTCGGTGGGTTGGGGCCATTTTTTGGTTGTTTTGAGGCTTCTATTTTCTTGTTCTTTTGATATTCTTTGATCTTCAAAAGGCTTCTTTTGATGTCTAGTGTGAATTCTTTTTTTGTCGTTGGTAAATACTAGTTTATCAATCAAAGAAATTTGATTAAGGAAAAATAAAATGAAGGTAACTTGACCGTAAAATATTTGATGATAGTATAGCTCTCAGTTAACCCAAACGTTTGTATAAATACTAGGTAAAAACTAAAATGTTGTGGCGGGGGGTTGTGAAGATTTTCAAGTTGACAAAATTATTGACGAAATTTCCAATATGATAAATAACATAGATATACATAGTAAACTATTTTATTTACAAAAATGCAAACATTTGTGACTTATTTATTTGAAAATTCACTGGCACGGCTTAATTTATAGAGAAGTTGTTTGAATTTAAATAAAATTTATTTTATAAACCAATCATCGTTTCAACGGGTACTGTAAAATTGTCAACATTTTTTGTTAACCTTAATTGGGAATATTTTCTCGTATTAAATTGCACACAGATGACCCACACTTTAACAGAGGTAAAGTTCCTTTAACATCGGTCTTAGTAGCCCAAGTTGCCACATTTTTTACAATTTTATGCTTTATTTTTTAAAAATTATTCAAGCTTTTCCCAGTTTTGGCAATTTTTTGCAGTAGCACATTTTTTACAAATAATTTTTTCACAAAATCCAGGCGTCACATCGTGGTGTGCGGTTCACGTGGAATTGGCAGCGAGTTTAGCTTACACCCCGCCGAAATATTCCTACACTTGCGGGGATTTGTCGACCTGCGCCCTAGTTGAGGTTCGGTTAAGGTTTGGGTGTTTTTTTGAAGGGTGAGGCTGAAAATGTGGAGTATCTGATCACTTGACAACGTGCGCTATTGGTGCCTGGAAATAAGGTAAAAAAGACAAAAAGACAATATGTAGTTGATTGTGTTGTGGTAAGTTTAAAAAATTTGAAAAATTGCCGGCGATTTTACACGGCATTTTACAGGGTTCTTAACTGGCCCTGGTTCATTTCTAGAGTAAATAAATATGCAAAAAATGACTAAAAATCGCACACAATTTTAAATTTTGTATCACAACCCCAAAATTTATCCAGCACGAATCGCAATGGACAAACGAAGTCTACATACTACAGCATCCTAAGGCGCCCAAATTTTCTTGCGCCCTAGTGAACCCCCGCGGCACAATAATACCAACAAACAGGGCATTTGATTCCGGCATAGTTGAATGGGTTTGCTGTGGAAGGGGCAGTGGGAGTACTGGTGCCAGTCCCAGACCCTGTAAAATGCCCCGTAAAATGGCAAATGTCATGCAAAGTGTCAAAGTCATGCAAAATGCCCAGGAAAATGGAAAACGTACGTTTGCCATTTTACAGGGCATTTTACATGACTTTTGACACTTTACATGACATTTTACATTTTACAGGGCATTTTGCAGGATCTGGGAGTGCCCCCAGATGGACCTTGGATGAGTGACATTGTTAAGGCTTATGTTCATATTGTGTGCGTATGGGGGTCTAATTTTGAGGGTTTTTAGTGGGGTTTATATTGGGTTGGGTGGGTTTGGTGACTTATTCCGGTGCAAGTGCAAATGTGACTTTACCAGTGGTATGTGACTCTTGCACGAAACGTTGTAAGCTATATTCTTGGTAAAAAGTGGTGTCAAATAACTAGAATTGATATTTAGAAGGATACCTTGTCTCAAAAATACAGACGTAAATCTACTTGAAACTCACATCCAGCAAGTGAATTGACAGAAGGCAACCAGGATAAACTATTTTTCAATTTCCCACCATTCACTTTGAGATGTCTAAGTCACAAACAGATTTAAGAGCAGCTGAAAATTGCTTTTAAATTGCATTTCGCACAATCTGCGCACAAGACGAGCTAAATAAGATGTATTAAAATGCGCCGAAGCAATTTTCTTCCCGATTCCTGACCAGTGTCATTTATCTGAGTTTCGCACCGCTTTGTGCAGGGTGCCTCATTATTTAGGGCCAAATGGACTTCGTTATACTCGGCGGACCGCATTGTGTGCCTCCAAAATTACTTATGTATCAGTCGATCACGCGTCAGCAGGATACTTATGCACGCACTTTAAAAAAACAACAGAAATTTTTCAAGAAGAAAAAGACTGCGTGCGTACAAGGGACGAATGTTCTTCCCTAAAACCTTTTTCCTTTTCTGTACAATTTTAACGATGACGTCAGAATGGAGTATTTCATTCAGAGAAAGGCAAAAAATTCGATCCGCGGAGTGAGTATAGATACGTTGAGAATTAAGCATTTGATATTCAGATAAAAGCAATCGAAAGTTTCGAAGAAAATGTCGCATATTGACACTATGTTACATTTATTTGAACCCTACCTACCTACAGAAAACTTTTTCATCCATTTTACTGAGCCACACCCTAGAAGACCCCCGGGGAGCTGGACTAAGATGTTGTGGCGGCGCACAGCGGCAATTTCTCCAATAAAACCCATCTCCCAACGCCTAACACGCCGGGTGTTCCGCGAAAACTACGGGGGCGTGAAAAATTATCCCAAAAATTTAGTGGCGTCAGAAAATTATAACAAATCGTCGACCCCTGAAAAATCCACCCCCCCCCCCTTCAGATCGTCAGAGGCGGCCGATGTTCAAGTGGCACTTTCGGCGCACGAAAATCGCTATCAGCACCAAGTGCAAAGGGCTTACATTCAAGATGTGGCCGCGGGGCGCCAGACTGGCGCCAAGAATTCACCCGCGCCAGGAAAAACTGCGCTAAGCGCCAAGAAATGGACCGATGGTTCGGATGGGTTGGACTATTATTGATGATTTTGTGTCTGAACATTTTGCACCTTTTTTCGTGACACCGGCAGTGTGGATTAGTGGTGGCCAAGCGCCGGCTGTTTTTGGCGACATGAATTTCAGATTTTTGGGAAAATGGCGTTGAGGAAGGTTGAAATTATATATAATATCGATGTTCGATTTTTTCAAAGTTCTGTATTTTATGATTATGTAAATATATTTATGGGTACCTAGTAGGTCTATTAAAAATCTATCAACTTCCAATGGCGCACATTTGATTTATTCCAAAGTGTTGCACCGCCAGAAAATGGCACAAATGGCAACCCGTGCCATATGAATGGCGCCAGCCAGTCGCCACTCGCAGCCAGACATGCACAAAGTGCAGTTAAGCGGCAAACCGACACCGCTCTACAGCTTTCCTTATGCAATAAGCTGCGGTTCACGCTTCCGAGGAAGCATGATGCCCATGCTTTTCGTTTCGATTTCAGGCGTGAAAACTTCAGCGTGCACATGCTAATGCACTGCTGGGTCCAGTTCCTATTTTGGGGGAAGGTAAATATTTATGTGTTTGCAAAGATAAAAATTTCGGGAGGATAACAATCCCGTACCTATTTACAATTACATATCAGTAAACAACTTATCTACATAGGTACCTATATTATGTTGTTTTTTTCTATTTCGTTTTATTCGAAAAAATGTTTTTGTGAACATGCATGTATTTATGTTTGTCTCAAGCTGGAACTGGGTCCTGCAATCAGTCAAAAAATATACCCAAGATTATATTAAATATTTTTATTTTTGCCTGGATTTTCTAGGTACTAAATTCAATTTTCACTAGATAAAAGCAGACATGTAACAAAATCAGGGTTCCCATCTCATTTTTTCCGCTTGAATGAAAAGTTGCATGTAAAAAAGGCAAAATTTCTGTTACCGGACACGGTATCACATTGCGTGCAATGTATGTTCCATTCGCATTGAACTTGTCAGATGAAATTTAATTAAATGGTCAAGTCAGCTGCCTTGCTACATTCTGTTCAGTTATATCCCCACCCACGTTTTTTTATGTAATTTTATGTATTTACTTGGTGTATGCGTGCATAAAGTTGCGGGATTTTATCTCCATTTACTTTCAGAAAATTTTTGGAGATAACAAGTGTCAACAGTTTAAAAGTGTATATGGATTTTTTTCAAGTGTTCTGAAAGCCCATTCTGATAGTGTCTTATTTTATCGCAATATTTAAGAAAATATTTTTAAAAATCACAGCAGACTGGAGGGGAATCCTACACCATGCATCACAGAGAAATTTCACTCAATGTTTCAAATTCAAATTTCATGCGTACCTAGGTAGTTGATTGAACTTACTACCAGTTTAACTAAACACCTTCCCGGACAAGTTCACCACCCATTTTTTTATTTCACTTCGAATGCAATATCTCCGTCCATGGGGGTGTTATAAGGCTGAAACTTTGTATATATAAAGTTGTAAGACCCCCTTACTCCCCAACAATGGGGGGAGGTGCGGCGACTCACTACAGGGTTGGTCATCCTATATGCAACAATTTTTGTGGCGTTTTTGGTGTCCCAAGCAAGTTCACCACCCACTTGATTAGCTACACTTTGAATGCTATATCTCCAGCTGTGAGGGCGGTAGAAAGCTGAAATTTGGGGGATGTCTTGCCAACAACCCCCTCACAATACACCAGTGGGGCGGCTGCCGAAGACCCACTAAAGCATGGGTCACTGCATATAAAGTTGATAATTTTTTTAAGAACAGCCCAAGTGTCCCAAACAAGTTTGCCACCCAACTGCATTATAAAAAAATGTTGTGAGAACATACCTGATATAAAATTGAATAAGATTTGAACCCTAGTTCTGCTCATTAAATTTTTTTCAGTAGGGCACCCACACTGTCCCATAAACAGCAGACTGAAAATTTCACTTTTAACCAATTTTTTGTATCACATTTAAAAAGTTGGTTTACAAAGTTCACTAGGGGAGGGTCTAAGGTTCAAAGTTATGTAAACAACATAACCTCTAAAATGCTTCCATAAGGAAATTTATTTGGGGTGAATGAAAAAGTGAAAATTTTGTCAAATTTTGTTCCTGAAATGACATCATTTTGACATCATAGAATTCACCCCAAGTAAATTTCCTTATGGAGGCATTTTAGAGGTTATGTTGTTTACATAACTTTGAACCTTAGGCCATTCGCTAGTGAACTTTGTAAACCAACTTTGTAAGTGTGAAACAAAAAAATGGTTTAAAGTGAAATTTTCATTTGACCATTTATGGGACAGGGTGGGTGCCCTACTGAAAAAAATTTTATTTGGCTGAAATAGTGTTCCAACCTGATTCAGTTTTATATTAGGTATGTTGTTGCAACATTTTTTTGATGCAGTTGCATGATGAACTTGTTTTGGGACACTTGGGCTGTCTTTAGAAAATGGTCAACTTTATATGCAGTGACCCATGCTTTAGTGGGTTGTTGGCAGCCGCCCCACTGGTGTATCGTGAGGGGGGTTGTTGGTAAGACATCCCCCAAATTTCAACTTTATACCGCCATCACAGCTGGATATATGGTCCTCGTAGTGTAGTCAATCAAGTGAGTGGTGAACTTGTTTGGGACACCAAAAACGCCAAAAAAATTTTTGCATGTAGGACGACCCACCCTGTAGTGGGTCGCCGCACCTCCCCCATTGTTGGGGAGTAGAGGGGTCTTACAACTTTATATTTACAAAGTTTCAGCTTTATAACACCCCCATGGACGGGGATATTGCATTCGAAGTGAAATAAAAAAATGGGTGGTGAACTTGTCCGGGAAGGTGTTTACTACTCAATCAGCTACTATACACATGTAAAGTGTTGCATTTAAGTTTTGAATAAAATTCCCCCCAGGGTTGGTTTTATAAAAATTCATTTTAGTAAAATTGTATAAAAATTGTATAAAAATTTTATTTTATTTTAATTTTATTCTTGTTTCATTTTATTTTATTTTATTTTATTCCCAAAGTCATTAATAAAATAAAATGACACATTTTACAAAAATTTTACAAAAATTTTACAAAAATTTTACAAAAAAATCATAATCATGCATGCAAGGCCAGAAAAATGTTATAATTAGACCTATACATGAAAAACCTGTGACAAATTTTTCCCTTACTTTTCAAAAGTTGCATGCAGTATGTATTGTTAGCTAGCTGCAAGTGTAAAGTTACAATTATTGATAAGAATGGTTTGCATTTTCAGTAGAAGAACTAGTGGAGTGTGCTGGGCACATTTATAAAATGTGATGCAATTTGTCAATTGTCATGACAAATGTAAAGTAAAGTGTCAATTGTCATGCAATATGTCAAGTGTCATGTCAAATGTCATGCAAAGTGTAAATTGTGTATCCAAATCTTGTGTTTTTGTATCCATAGTATGTATTGTATCCAAATCTTATGTTTTTGTATCCAAATGTTCACATAAGATTTGGATTCAACAACAACATAATTTGGATACAAAACATAAGATTTAGATATCAAACATAAGATTTGGACACAATTTGCTTGACAATTGATACTTTATTTTTTACATGTCATGACAATTTACACTCTACCTTACATTTGTCATGACAATTGACACTTTGCATGACATTTTACATGACATTTGACACTTTACACTTGGGACTGCTCCCATATCCATGAATAAACAGGTAGAAACTCAAGCAACGAGATAAAATGTTACAAAAAAAATTAATTTTTATACAATTTTACAAAAATACGAATTTTTATACAATTTTACAAAAAAAAATACAAAAATTCGAATTTTTATACAATTTTTATTTTTATTCTTAAATTTTCCATTTTATTTTATTTTATTTTATTCTTGCATATTCCATTTTATTTTTATTTTATTGTTATTTTTTTCTGAGATTTTGCCAACCCTGATTCCCCCTCAAGTTTGAATTAATATGCCACACGGCCTGTAAACGTTTTTCCAGAGTCGGAAACGTAGATTTTCGCAAATTTTCGGAAACATTTGGAACACACAAACAACACTGAAATTCAATTGTCTTTCATCTGTCAAACTACATAAATACATTTGAAATCTAAAATGTAAAAAAAACCCAAAAAATTACGGTAGAAATCGTGCAGCCTGTCCATCAAAAATTCCATCCTGAATAAATAAAACCACACCTTTCAGATCGTTCCCCAGTGGATTTCCTATCCCAAACCTACAAACACAAAAATAAGCCCCCCGGCCGTGGAAATAGAATGGCACCTGCAACATATCACAAATCACATTTGGATACGAGCCAGAATTCTGTGACATTCGGCGATTTCAAGTATTTATTGAATTCGACTATACACTATATCGTGGCTTTTTGGGTTACGGTAGTGGTGTTCAGCGTGCTGTTGGGCATGCTGTCATTTGTGCTGTATAGGTTAGTTGGTTCCCCTGGGGGTTAATAATTTTGATTATGGTAAACGAAGTGGTTAGCGGTATTTGAAGTTGTGTTCAAAGTGGAAGGTCAAGTGAGAAGTTATGTTCTATGCATAAGTTATGTTATTTGTAGATCAACACAAAAGAGTTGTACACTTTTTTTTCATTGGTCCACTTGCACTTACCCCCGAAGAAGCCTTGAACACTGCTGTATTCTCTATCCTCACTCAACTTAAGACGATATAAATACTAAAATAGAAATAGAAATACTCAATAAAAAAACTCACCCAACTAAAACAACCCCCCCCCCCCCCACTCCAGACGGTCCGCCTCCCGTCGAGCTCAAAACAGGAAACATAGCGACGACAAGTCCAACTCGGACTCCAAATGCGAGCCCGGCGAGCCGCGCATCGACCCCGCCGACGGAATCAGCCCCATCGCCAAGGCCTTGGGGGGTCGTAAAAAGAAAATCTCTGTGGAAGAGTGGGGAGATAGAAGGTCGCCCAGTGTGCACATGTCCGTTAGCAATGGCGAGATTACGCCCAGGGTCATGCAGCATAGGAGGTTGGCTTCTGTTTGGGGTATTTTTTGCACTTCAGTGAATTCACAATGAAATGAAATTGTTGAAATTAAAATTATTACCGCTGTATTAATTTTTTTAAACATAGAAATAATAAATTTTGAACGTTATAAAAATGTATAGGTAACTTATATTTTCCCGACATACCCCTCAGGTGATGTAGTATTTCACCAGCAAATTTTGAGGGGGGGGGTTTATTGGAATCGAGTTTTATCATTCCATCATAAATATTAGTGAAGGATCAAAGCAAATAATAGGCTTTTACATCTGGCCAAAACTGGTCATAATTGTGACAAAAACACTATATATTTGGACATCCAGACAGGGGTATTTCGAGGGGAGTTTTATTTTCTATTCGCTACAACCCCTTGAACCCCCCCCCCCCCCAGATCCTGGCGCCGGCGCTCGAGCTGTTCCTTACATCTGACGCCAAAAGAAAACAGATCCCCCTCCCCACCCGAGCGCGCCCTACACAGCGGGGCGGGCAGCCAGCTCACTGTGGACGACGCTGGTTGCAGGGATAGGGATGCCAGGTCGGGGGGGGGGGTCTTTTGTGGGGGGGGGGGGTTGACCGGGTTTGGAGTGGAGAGTGTTTGAATGTCTTGTTGTTGATAGTTGGAGAGGTTTTTAAATGATAATGTTTTGAAAAAGAAACAAATTTATAATACCACCTATGCGCATATTTACATATTTTCAAATGGACTTTTTAAAAATAAATTCGCTTTGGACGTCATGCATGCATAGCTAAATAAATATATGGTTCTGTCTCAAGCACGACATTCGCCCGGACGGTTTGACGGAATACTTAAATGTTGTTAAAATAGCATACCATATATTGACGTAAATAGACCATTTCTAGTTATAAAGGAAACTTACAAAAGGGCGGTCCACTTATTTACATTGACAGGTATGCAAATACGGATTTGCATGATCATAACAATAAAAATTATCACTCTCTAAAGTAATTTTCACCTCTCTACACCACAACCCGTGAGAGATAAAACGCAAGAGAAAATGGCGCCAAGCGCCAATGGCGCCATAGATCTGGCGCCTTCTGGCACCATGGTGCTATTTCATCACAAACATGACGGAACACAACTGCTTCATTTGAAATCGCTGCACAGTTATTTTATTCTGCCCATTTTTACGTGCAGAAATTTACATTTACACCAAATGTACGACCTTGTGCAATCCCCCCCCTCCCGCAGAACAAAACCTCGATTTCTCCGGCGAAATACCACATTTTCGCACCGTTCCGATACGAGTCATTCGCAAAAGGATAATCTCAGTAGGCGCAAAAGTTCAAAATCTGGACACGGCAAACAGAAAATATCGCGTGCGAGCAAGAAAAAAGGTTCATTTCAATTTTTTGGCGTTGAGGTGTTGTGGGGTGGAAGGTTTGCCGTAGCGTACCAAAAATCACCAGTATTTACATCCAACGATTTACCTGAAATTACTATACGTTTAGGATATACTACGTATACGAATGATCCCCCTGGGGACTTATTTTTTGTCAGACTAATGAGGGGGGAAATATGAGGGGGGATTATTCAATGGGAGGAATTAGTATATAGTAAAACATTGTATCAAGTCATTTCATGAAATATAATTTATTTACAAAGTAACATGTCATTTTTCTCCAAATTCGAGACAATTCCAGTTATTGAAGGGTGAATATTTTTACTCACTCATCTAACAGGAAATTTTTAAAGAGAGGGAATTATCAACGCGGGAATTATTAATGTCAATACACTAGTTTACTTTAAATGTTTTAAATTTTAAAAATATACCTCAATATTTAAATAAATATCTCCAGCCGGGCTCAGTGCAACCAGCGCGCTGCTGCGAGCGCACAACGCTCAATTCGCTATGATGGCTTCCGCCTTGGGGGCCACGTCACCGGAAACAACGAAAAAGTGATTGGCTTATATTTTTTCTAAATTCAACGTTTTTGCCAGATTTATTTGAATATGTGCTTCGGTTGTAAATACATATACCGTATTTCTCCGATCAAAGCACCCCCCCCCCGTTCAAAGCTCCCGGGGTGCTATGCTGTGCAAAATGTTCCGTGTAAAGCACCCGGGTGCTTTACATCTCATCCGAAAAAAATTTGGTGATCATCTCATAGCGTAAATAATATTTCTGTGAGGAAAGATCACAAGACCATGTGTTGCATAAGAATTTGTTTGCATGGCGCGCGGCGCTCTTTTGCACACATTGCACACATATTTAACTGCATGCTGTGGCTACATCAAATGCTTCTGGTGTAATTCACCAGAGCAACTTGAAGTGGCGCTAGTGTTCATAGATTTGAGGGTCGCGGGAATATAGCAGAAGTTCATCAAAAACATTACAACTGTACAATAGTATAGCACCCCTTGATTTTCATCGCACCAGGGTGCTATAAACGGCACTTGAAAAGTAGTTCAAAAGTGCTCCAATTTTGTAAAGCACCAGGGGTGCTTTGATCGGAGAAATACGGTAATGGCCCTACAAACTTGCGATGTGGAAACCACCTAAATGTTCTGCGGCGCTTTTTGCTGCAACTTTCCATTGTGACAGCACCGAGCGCCAAAATGTCGCCTGGTGAAAATTGCCCTGGCCCAAAGCGCTTTTACATCACTAGTCGAGAAACCACTGAAAATATTTGACAAGCATTTTGCGGTTTTGGCAGCCCGCACACTAGTTGACAATGTGTGTCAACTGGTCTGTCTGTGTCAACTCAGATTTCCGCTTCACGTGTTGCAGCGCGATAATCAAATTTAATTGTGGTAATCTTATAAACCAAATATCACAGCAAGTGCATTTGGAGATCGCTCTGCGACACGTGAAGGCGAAATCTGAGTTGACACACATTGTCAACTAGTGTGTGGATGCGACAACTCTTGTGAAAATGCGGATAATGTTCACACAATTTTGCCTGTATAAATTCTTTTTATTTATTATTTAGAACTATTTATTCTAACCAGTTCATGGAGTGATTGGAGAGGTATTCGGAAAAAGGTCAAATGCATAGTTGTTATGTTTTTTATTAAATTTAATTCAGAATTTATTAGGCCAGGTAAATAAATAATTCATCCTGACTCAGTTTCTACAAGACATACTAAAACCAATGTCCATCGCATTACCGAATAAGTTGTAAATGGATTTTTTCAAAGTTTTCCTCTATTCCGATCCCTCAAATATTGTTTGATTGAATACCTAATCAACAAAACAGTCTTTTTAATTCAATCTCGTACTTGGCTGGATTTAAGTGCATTTGTCACTGTTTTCACATACGCTATGGTATATCCTCAAATACACCCCCTGTTAGCCAACTGAGATAACTCCCCGGTCTAAAAATCTGACAAAAATTGTAACTCTTCTGAGGTCTTATTCGAGGATATAAATGAGGCGTCCAATTCTAAAAGTCGACAAGTCCACAAAATGTGATTTTGAGTAAATCGCATTTTAAGTTTCAAACCCAATTCCAGGCCCGTGGTGCGTGTCCAATTTGGCTCTCTCATGCTTTTCATCAAGTTCCATATGTTGACAATAAAGTGTCAAATTTTCAGCCCCAAATCTCAACGTATATGTGAAAAATGGGGTGTCCATAAAATTCCATTCGGTCAGAGCAAAACTGTTTTTGGGAGGGAAATGGACTTGTCGCCCTCTTGCACGCGAGAACATTTTTGTTCCCGCCGGCGTTGCGCCTCCCTTATGGAAAATTTATGCGCTTCTCGACTTTTAGAAATCGGTGCCCATAGTGGACTGATCACATTTCTAGCGTTTTTTTCCCATAAAAAAAAGATGCGCAGGATGGACTTGTCGACTTTTAGCCCAAAACTAAGTGGACTTGTCGACTTCTTGCCCAATTTTTTTGCATTTTTCCCCAAAAATGTCGAATTTGGCACTATGCCATATGGGCATGTGAGGTCAAAAAATTATGGAAAATGATGAAAAATGTGCGGAAGTAGCCCCAGATGACGTTTCCGGGCCTAACTCGAAATTTTCATATTTGGACTTGTCGACTTTTAGAATTGGACGCCTCAAATATAATACTCACTGTCCCGTCGGAACTGTTATTACAAAAAAACGATGACAAGATTTCTTCTAATATTTAGTTTTGAACAAAAAGATAACGATTTCTCGCAGTTGTCAATTTAAGTGTATACAGAATGTAGTGATTACCTATTTAAAATACCATGGTTTTGGGTATTCTTGATACCTGATTACATGCTCATAAATAGTGAAGAGTCTGCACACCTTGCACAGAATCTTACCATATACACCTTACCATTTTCCAGTTCAATAATTATAAAAAATGAGAAAAAATTAGAGAATTAAATTAGATTGAATGCAAACGCGGCAACGTTGAAAAAAGTATTACGGCAAGTGCACTGAAGATCTATTTAACTGCGACGAGAGACGCCGAAATCTGAGTTGTCAAAGACCAGTTGATTCACGTGTCAACTGGTGTGCAGGCCGCCATTGCTTTTGCTATAAAATACTTCAACATAAAATTCTAAATGTCACTTTATCATGAAATTATAGTAACATTCTGTGGAAAGCATGCAATTCTGTCCGCTCAGTATACTGCAATTTTGTCTGATTGATTTTTCAATTCAACGTTGTTATCACCAATTAAATGTAAGTATACTCGGCGGATATCACACTTAGTATGGAAAATTACCATAACTTATCTGAATAATGAACTGAAATTATACAGTTTTTCATCATAATATTTCGTTTTTACTGTGGAATACTTTATCACGAAATTTATCACAGGGTTTTATTCATTAAATTATGGTAGGATTCTGCGCATACTTTACGGTCCGCCGAGTATACCTTTTTCAAACTATTCTCTGAACGAAAATCTTCATGTAACTGCACGTTTTTCTTTTTTTTGTTACAAATCGACACGATTCGAAATCATGATTATCAGGATTTTTAAGTTGAAGAAAGAAAGTGAATGAATTAAATGAATTCCAATATGGAGAAAATTGTAATTGAGACGACGCTTCATTCGTTAACAGATGAAACAACAAAATATTTTTCACAAAGGAAAATTAAGATATTTTCATACATAAAGAAAAATATGTAAATGATAAATTCAGTTTCATGTTTTCAGTATTTGATTTAGTGGCCGATTGCTATACAAGTTTTGGATCAGTTAGGTAGATATGCCCCCTGAAGGTCCAAAGTCTAAAATTTCTAAAATTCTAATGTGGCACGGTAAATTTTGTTTTGACATTTGGAACTTTGCACTAGACACTAGACTTTGCTTGCAGAGAATTGGAAACGAAACTCAAAATGCATTTTTCGTCAAATCAACTTTTTGCACTTATGTACTTTTAGAAGTAGAAGCCTCACATATTTACGTTGGTGTCAATTTTCCGATGAGCATTTGACGCGGCGGCACGCGTTATATGAACGGTGTGCTCGCTGTTGACTGTTTCACTACATGGGGCAGTCCCAGACCCCGTAAAAATCCATGTGAAGTGGCAAATTACCTGTAACATGTCATGTGTCATGTAAAAGGCCCTGTAAAATGCAAAATTCCATGTAAAAACAAACATGTATAATGTCAAATGTCATGCAACACATTACAAATCGTAACGAAATGATAGAAGATGGAAAACTTTTATTATGTTTTATGTTTTTAATTATTTTTCGTTTAATTTTTATTACTGCTTTTTTAATTTTTTTATCTTTTTCATAACTTTCCACATTTGGCAGGGAATTTTAACACTTTAGTGGTCATTTACACGGTCTGGGGCTGGCACCGTATGTAAATACCGTATTTCCTCGAAATACCCCCGGGGGGTTTATTGTTTCAGAGTGAGAATTTTGAGGGGGGGTTAAACGAGGGGGGGGGGTTATTATTTCGTCAGAAATTTTTTGAAAACCAAGTACTAAATTGTCGTCTGAAACGTACGCAGACGTCGAAAATGCAACAAAAATGGCCATTTATAAGACTCTAAAGACTTGTATAAGTGTGTAGACGTATAATCACTGTTCTCACATAACAGAGTCATCGTTTTTAACGTGTGTTTTGCATTACCCAGGTGACAAACCGCAGCCTTTGTCATTTACGTTCTCTATACACTAAATTTGGGGGGGGGGTATTTCGAGGGGGGGGGGGGTTTATAAGTTCATAGTGTCCATTTTGAGGGGGGGGGGTATTTCGAGGGGGGGGGTATTTCGAGGGGGGGTATTTCGAGGAAATACGGTAGTAAATTTGGTTACCTAATTGAACTTACTAGTTCAATCGACTACTGCACAGTAAATTGTATAGCGATGAGTCACTCGAGTTTATGCAAATATTTACTTGCCTAGGTATACGGTAATCACCCCCACAGTAATGCACATTTTTGAATCTCAAAGCCAAATAAATAACCAAATTCTGTTTTTAGAGGATAGAATAATATTTTAGTGATGGAACAGTGCCCGCCAGTCCCGCACCCTGTAAAAGTTCATGTCAAATGTAAAATTCTTGGTAAAACGCGAAATAGAATTTTACCAGACATGTCTAATTTTTCGTGACATTTGGCCAAATATTTTCTGATACAAATACCCTATTACCTCGAATTATTCCCCCTTGAATTAACTCCCCCCTCAAAAAGGCTGGGGAAATAATAACCCCCCCTCGAAATACCCCCTTACGGAATGATGTACATCATGAATGCAATGTACATGATGTATTTATTACTGCTAATTTGCATTGCAGCTATTTACACATAGACTAGTTTATGTAGCTACGTATCTACGTTTTATGTCCAAATATATGCTGTTTGGACATATTTATTACCTGTTTTGGGTACGCAAATGCCTACTATTTACTACGATCCTTTACGAACATTTCTGAGGAAATAATAAACCCCCCTTGAATAAGCCCCCCCTCGAATTAACCCCCCAGAACTTTTGTTGGTGAAATAATAAACCACCATGGGGGTATTTCGAGGTAATACGTTAGTCTGATATTTTTCGTCTTACATAAGATTGTACAGGGTGCGGGCTGGCCCCTCGTGGGGGTAGATAAGTCAAACAAGCTTTGCTCGACTTTCTGGGATATGATATTTTTTGAATAATACCCCAGTAGACACCTAACTGATCTGAGTTTTTATAGGAATTTTTGTATTATGAAAGGCGTATTTGGCTATAAAAAGTAAAATGTATGTCGTACGTTATGTAGGAAAGAACTTTCTTCAGTGTCTGGGGCTTTATTCAAGAAAGATCATTACATTATACATCTAGTGTTCAAATAGCCCTACACACACTAGTTTGCATCGTGACTTCTGTGAAAACTGAAATGGCGACATGGCGACATTCAGCCTACCCTTAGTGTACGCTATGTGTTTTAGTTTTCAAAATGTCAACTTTAAACTTTCATAATTTAAATTTAAATTAAAATTAAATTAAATCATTCAACCGTGTTGATTAGGTAATTTGCATTTGAAAAATCCAGTTTTCCCGAAGTCACGGTGAAAACTAGTGTGTGTAGGCACAATCGAACATGTTGTCATTTGGTCGGTATCAGAAATCATTATAGTTAGAAAATAACCCAGATATAAAGAAAACAACGGAGACCCTTTCTACAAAATATCCTGAAATTTTCAGCATTAAATTGCAAAAAGACATAAATCGATGACAACACTTGAAAATAAATACTATCAATGTGGAATGTAAAACATGTAATCATTTGAATATCAGAAAATTTCTCGTCAGTTATAGATGCTACCTAATTTAACTGCTATTTATAACGTGACATTACACCACACATTTTGAATGAAACAATTTTCTGCTTTTTTTACACACATACCTAAATAGCTACCTTTTAAAGCTCAGTTAAGATTAATGATGTAGGTAATACATTTCTAACATCAACCCAGTGATCCGTGTTTCAGAAATTGAGCAGTACTATACTGAGTAACCACACCACTCAAAATTCACAGTTTACTAAAGTAGTGCACAAAGCTGGAACTGGCAGAACAGGTGCCAGTTCCGCAAAATGAGAAGTGAAATGGCAAAGGCGAAGTGAAATGGTAAGTGAATTGAGAAGGAAATTTGAAAAAGCGAAGGGAAATTACCATTTATTTTCATTTTTTTTGCTTCGCCTTTGCCATTTCACTTCTCACTTTTCATTTTGCGGAACTGGCAGAACAGTACTTCACAAAGATGTAAAACTTTACATAAGTGTGATAAGTATACAAGGATTTAACTCAATATTTCTAATAGAAGTCCACAAACGGTCCATATGTAACAATATATGTACAGACCACTGAGTGGTAACCTGTACACCCGGTTTTTGCAAGCATGAAATTTTTCCAAGGTTTTTTTGCATCTAAATAATAAGAGAACTACCGTATTCTCCCAAATGAGGAATATTTGAAAAATTCTTTTGGAAAAAAATGTCTTTTCATCCCTCGTGAAACCCGATGTATATATTGTATACTTTCAGCATGAATGAAATAAATAATGTCAAAAGTATTTATAATTAAAGTAACAAAAAAGGTATTAAAGGCAGAGACAGGGCAGGCAGAACTGACCCACCTGTCAGATAGAAATCTGAAGATATCTCACATTTTTACATCTATTCAAGTCAATATAATGAAGTAGTTGAAAAAAATCAATTATAGAATATTCAAAGAAAATAACTAAGCTGGTAGAAAAATTGAAGGAACCCTGTATAAAGACATAATCAAGATGACTAGGCTCTGAACGGTTAAGAAAAAATCTAAAAAATCAACAACATATGTGGCACACACACACACGAAAATTAAGACAACATAAATACATAATTAGTGAGCATAAATAGAATATTTTCCTATGGCAAGCCTATCCCAGATGTAGCTGTAAAAAAAAATTTGTAGGTACAGAATAGAGACAAGGTCTTATGACATGATCTTGACAAAAAAAGTATTTTCTGGAAGTTTTTTATGAACACAAAAAAAAACACATAAGTGTCAATATGTTTGCTTTCAAGGTATCCAATCATATTTGTCTTTATTCTAGAAGAAAATGAGATTAACAGATACTAAGGAAAGGATACACACCCGCAACTACAGCAAAAAGTGACAGCCTAATCAGGGCCCAATTCCGCATCCTGGATGATGAATTTTTCGTCAGCACTTGCAATGAAATTTGTAACTTTTTCGATTTTTGACACTCATCAATTCACAGATAGCAGAATTGGATCTAGGAATGCAGTATTCATTATCAGGTGTCAATTCCGTAAGTGGAGAAGTAAAAAAGTCTCAAAAGTATTTCACTTCTCATTTTACTTTTTCCATGCCATTTCAGTTCTCCCTTCTCAAATGTTTTCTTACTTCTCCACTACCGGAATTGGCACCCGGAGTTCGCGAAAATAATAACCACAAAAATAATAATATCAAAATCCACCATTTCTTCAAAAACTCTCCCACATAATTTGCCATTGGGTGTATACTCCGCTGACAGCAGTTTACATGCAAACGCATACCCAATAACGCTCAAATGCAATATTTATTTGTTCCTTGTTAGCGAGTTCCTGCTTCATCGATCCCAGCCAAAAGTTGACGCAGTTCTTGCCTGAGTTTCAAAGAAATTCAGGCGTGAGGAACAAGAATAAGAAATGAATTTTATAAAAGATAAGAAAGATTTAAAAAAAATTTACTTGTCATCGCTGGTGCTGTGGCAGAGTAGATCCATTGAAGGGCTCGACTCCATATTTGTCACTGCGAGAGAAAAATGTCAAAATAAATTTTGGTTCATAATCCAAATGAAAAATGGTAAATAGAATTAAATAGAAATTACACAAAAACCTCCAAAAACCCACTTGAATCAGCCCATCCATACAGCATAGCACAGGTACTTCCCCCCTGCCCATTGCCAGAACCCCCTCCATTGACTCCGTTACCACTCTCCAAATCTCCACTATTACAGTCTCCATTGGCGCTGCTGTTTCCGTCGTTGGTGGACTCGGTGCCGGCCGTGCCGGACTCGTTGCACGTGGACACGTTGGACATTGCGGAACTGGAGCCGCACGAGTTTGAGTTTGTGGAACTGATGGAACCGGCTCCCGATTGAGTGGGGGAGCCCAGGTTGGAGCCTGGAAAAGTGGGATTTGATTTTGGGTGGGTTTCGAATTTCGATTTGACAGTTGTCGATTGAGATCACTATGGGGCAGTCGCAGACCCTGTAAAATGTCAAATGTCATGCAAAGTGTCAAAAGTCACGTAAAATTCCCTGCAAAATGGCAACCGAGTTGGCGTTTTGCAGGGCATGTTACATGACCTTTGACACTTTGAATGACCTTTGACATTTTACAGGGCATTTTACAGGGTCTGGGACTGGCACATGGAAACTGAAGGTTTGACTTGCTTGACATGTTTTTACTTGAATGAAATAATATTACTTAATAACATTTCTGGAAGTGTTTCGTGGCAAGGACAAGTAAACATCACTTCATACAAACACTTCTGAAAATTTCCATGTTATGAGCATACTTACAGGTAAATAGGTATAGTTAATATATTAAAATTGAATAAGCTTACACTGCCAATGTGAGACAGGGAAGTCATTCGGGAAATCATTTGAGGAAATTATTTGAGGGTGGGAGATTTTCTGAGATAATACAGTAATTTCTAAACAGATAAATATTCTGTCAAAATACAAAATACAAAATTATCTCCAAAAGCCAAGTCACTAACACAAAAAATCAATGCAAAAAAACCCTTTTCTCACCTCGCCCATCAGTCGAATACGCATCCACACTAGAAGTGTCAATGGACCCATTTCCAACGCTAGTCGCGCTGCACTGCACGTTTCCAACGCTATTAGTGTTGATGTTGTAAGTCTGTTGGTTGTTATGACTTTGGTTTTGGTGCCTGGGAACTTTGTGCTCTGGCTCGTCGGTTACGTCGGTGATTAGGAGATCTTGGCGACTGCGTTTTTTCTGCCAGCTCACTAGACGGTCGGCTGAAAAAACGTGTTGGTGTTTTTTGGGGTGGGGGTGTATTTTTTTGGGGGGGGGGGAATTTAATGTAAATTTTTGTCTGAAAGGAGATGCAATTTTCGGCGATGAGTGTTGGTAAATTTAAATTATTTGGAACAAATTAGCTTATATTTGTGATTTTTAACGCGGTTAAAAACTATTTGCGACTTTTGTTAAAGCCAACATATTTTTTTTGAACCCTTTGATAGCTAAAAAACGTTTGCAATTCAAATCGATCTACACACCTGCAGCTGTCTGGTTGTTATAGCACGCATTTATATCGGGATCTGTTTCATCGATTATAGGTCCATTGTGTTCATCATTTCCACTGATAACGTTTTGAGACTCTGCGAAAATGATGACAATTGAGATAAGTGTATTTACTGCAGATGTAAAAGTTGTTTGGGGTTAAATTTGGACTGTTTGTTGGGGGGTCAGGAATTGGGACTCAATAACCTTTTTTTTGCCAGAATAGAACTTGTAAAGACGATCGGAATTGGCACCGCTAATTTTGTATCTTTCAGTTGTTGATGTAAAAAATGAGGACTGTTTTTATGGGTAGGGATTGAGAGTAGGAGCTAGGGTGTCAAAAAAATTTTTTACGGGAAACGGAAACGGAAAAAAAATTTCAGTGGCCGGAAAACGGAACGGAAAACGGAAAAAAATTTGCACTTGGCGGAAAACGGAAACGGAAAAAAAATTTCAGCGGCTGGAAAACGGAAAAAGAGGCCGGAAAAACGGAAACGGAAAAATCAAATTTGCACGGAAATGGAAAAACTTGCTGAAATTTTGCCGGAAAACGGATAAAATTTGCTGAAATTTTGCTGGAAGTGGAAAAAATTTGCAGTAATTTTGCTGGAAACAGAAATTTTTTTACATCATTGACAATCTGCATGAATTTTTACCAGTTTGGCTGATCAGAAAACAGAAAGTTGAGCCAGAAAAAGGTAAAATAAGGCGGAAAAACTGGAAATTGAAGCGGAAAACGGAAAAAAGGCGGAAAAACTGAAAATTGAGCCGGAAAACGGAAAATGAGCCGGAAAAACGGAAACAGAAAAAAAAGTTGCTGGAAAACGGAACGGAAAAAAAATTTCAGCAGCCGGAAAACGGAACGGAAAACGGAAAAAATTTGCCTGCGGAAAACGGAAACGGAAAACGGAAATTTGACACCCTAGTAGGAGCACCGTCATTTCATTTTTCAAAACAACATCTTTTCCCAACCCACCATGTTGAATAGCTAGCAGAGCTGGCACTGTGCCAGCTGCACGAGCGGGATGTAGCACGCGCATGAGAAACTGTATCAACTTGTGGACGACATCTTGGCGTTTGTTGTATTCCGCTCGCTGGCGGGTGATTTCAGACCACAGCGATTGGTTCTCTCTGGAAAGTTTTTGTGGGTCAAACTAAGTTTTTCAAGTTTTCTTTTTCACATATCTGATGAGAGTGCGATTGAAATTGAGTTTTTTGGGAACTAAAATGAGATATTGTACAATTGTGGTAGAAATGCAAAGCGGTGAAAAGAAATGCGAAATGGTATGCGTAAAAACATTCACATCTTTCACGTACCTAGAGGGGAAATTATTCGAGGGGGAATTATTTAAGCAAATATGGTACCTATATAAATGCAACTGTAATTAGAAAACCTTGCACTCTTATCCTACTTTATCCATTCATAATAAAATCTAATTCAACCACCCCCAAAACCCCAAAATCTCACTTGATAAGCGCCGCGATTCTAGCATCACTAGCCGCCTGGTGTTCTCCAATGCGGCGCACCTGTGAAGCGACTTGTTTCAGCAGACGCACGTGCTCCAACGTTAGGCTCGCTGGAGAGTTTCCCATCGGGGGTGACTGTGTAATTGGGGGGGGGGGGTTGAGTGTGGAGTTCGAGTTCGGGGAGGTGAATTTGATAACCTCCATGAAATCGGCCCTGTGCCTGTAGACATGTAAACTCGCTCGGCATGTAGGTAAAATACAACTAAAATAGGCCTATAACCATGTACAGCCTCCCCATTGGAGACCCCTACAACATGCCCAGGTCTACAACCTACAACAGGTCTACATGCCGAGCGGGTTTACATGCCTAGGGAGCCTACGTCAAGAAATCGAAAGGCCCTCACCTGTGCTCCATGTGCATCGCGCATGTTGCGATGCTGCATGCCACCCCCCAGCATCGTCATGGTGACCGCGCCCACGTCGAGACCCTCGGCTGCCATTTGCTCGCTGCCCACGGTGAATTGACCGCTCGCAGTGTTCTGGAAGTGGTGCGGGGGTGAAGTTTTGGGGGGTTATTTGAGGGTGGGGTTTCAGTTTGAGAGAGGTTGATTTTTTCGTGGGATGGTAACTTTTTATGGATTTTGATTGATCCGCTGTACACAATCGAACCGCGGTGACACTTTGGTCGAGGATCAATTTCAAAAAGAGCATTTTAAATGTGACGTGCCTAAAAATACCAGCACGTCTCGATTGCACAGGACAACTGAAAGAAAACTATTAACCAAAAACCAATCGAAACCGCATTCACCGCCACAAACCTGCATGCCTCCATTTCCAGTGCCATTACCCCCCTGAACACCCCCTCCAAACTCAGCGGCACCCCCAGTCGCCGCCATACCCCCCGCCATGCCGGACATATAAGCCGGGGTGCGAGTGTTCGTACTGCCGCTGGTGCTCATTGTCGAAGCTCGCGTAGTCGCCGTGTCGAAGTTGACCGAGCTGTTACGCGAGTGAGATGAATGGTGCCGCCCGTGGTGATGGTGCCGGTGCGAGCTGGTGACTGAGCCGCCGCCGCCCACCTGTAATTTGCGTTCAGCGTAAGAAATCGTGAAATTTTTAACATACAGCGGGTAGAGTTACATGACGGGCGGGTTTACATGACGAGCGGGCTTGCATGACTAGCAGGCCTATGTCAGACGGAATGCCCGAAAAGTCAGATTTTTTAAATATGTTTTATTTGGTTCAAATTTTTCTGTTTGTGGTTATTTGCTCGGATATTCCTTTAACTCTACTTAACTAATTAGGCATAGTAGCAGAAAAAATAATTAGTTCTTGAAAATATTCACAATAGTCTCCTCAAATCGCCCTTCAATCCTCAAATCCCCTATAAAACCTCCCAAAATCACCTTTCCCTTGCGATGTATGCACGTGAGCAAATCGCTCCTGTTGCGGACGAAACAGCTGTGGGCGAATTGAAGGTGCGCGTGGTCCGAATCGGCACGGGCCAAACCGCAACGGTCCAAGGGGGTGATTTTGCGGAAGCCGTCTGTGGTGGGGGGTAAGGTGTAGTTGAATGGAATGAGAAATGCCCAGGTCCGAGGGGTAAAGATAACAGGAGTAGTGATGGAAAAGGCCTAAGGTTTTGGCGCAATGGCGCCAGAGCATTTTAACGTCAAGCGCCAAAAGTACCATGGAGCTTTTTGCTGTGGCGCTAGCGCCATGGCGCATTTCCATCACTAGGTAAACAAGAATATACATAATCTAATTTATTTCGAAAAATAAGAAAAATTTTCGATAAAAAATACCCATGATTTCGAACCCCCCAAAAACCTGTACCCAACCCAAAATGCAACACAAAACGTACACATATTGAGCTGCCTGATGAGACTGTTCAAATTGTTGTGCTTGAAGTAGAGCGGCAGGACATCCTTGCAGAACTGGTACGGCTCGTGGATGTGGAACGAGCTCCCTTCCTGAGAAATTGAGGGGGGGGGGGGGTTAAAGACTTTGTTTTATGTTGGTTGTGTATGTCAGTATATATTTAGTTGCAATTTCCCATTGGGTCGGTCACGCATATTGCAAAATGTCTTGTGAGATCAAAACTACAAAAAAAAATTTGTAAGCTGAGCAAATTTTTGTAAAATGTCATTTTTCTCAGTTCCAAACTCTACTGTCAACTTAAAACTAATTACCATGACTATGGTATCAGAAGTATTCAAATATGTAAATACGCATTCAGTATGATCATTGATCACACTTTACCAGGAAAACATTTTGTAAAAAAGCAGAAAGCAATTCCATGTATTTACGAAAGTCGGTTCTGCTCAGCGGCCACGCGTGAAATTACAAACGATGGGAAACATTAATTTTTGAGTCACCTCAACTTTTGTTGAAAATATTAAGAAAAATAGTTTTTGAAAACGCATCAGACGGTTCGTTGTTTACATTGAAAAATACATTTAAGTGACATAAAATTATTTAATAAAAAAATATTGTGTACTCCGACACATAATATTTATGAAAAGATCGAAACTAATCGAACAAAAATCCTACAACTTAATATTTAAGATGCAAGAAATAACACGAAAAAGTCGATAATTTTTATATTAATTTTAATATTAAAAAGACTAAAAATTGTCTTTTTTCTGACGCATTTTCACATCATGAGTAACTACTCTTTTTGATTAATCTAAGGGTTGGAAAATCTCCGAAACATTTGTAGCATTTTCAATGTAATTAAAAAGCATATTTATAGCTATGGAAATGTAAATATCACAATTCCCCCGATAGTGTCATAAATGTTGAGGAACCGTATTTTCTGTGCGTTTCACTGCTCGCACCAAAACCGCACCGGAATGGCGCGTACGGTGCGGTGCGAGTTGCGGTATTTCTTTCAAGCGCTGATTGGAAAGCTTGAAACAATGTCTGTTGCCATTAACCATGATAATTACCCCCTGCCCGCAAATATTTTCAACCCACGTGATTGTAAAACGTGACTCCAGGTAAACATGTTACGTAAGTCATGATTTTTTGTTCACAAAGGTCTTTAAAGGGGGCCAGCTATCTATCTATCCCGAGGCAAATTATTTTTGGCTACCAAGCCCCGAGCCCCCCCCCCCCCCCCAAATCACTCAGAGACCCCTGACTAGGGCTGGGAACCCGACCCGAACCCGATACCCGCACACTATTTGGAACGGATACCCGATACCCGACCCGAAATTTTTAAGACCCGATACCCGATACCCGCACCCGAAAATTTAGAAATTCCCAACCCTACCCCTGACTGTATTCATTTCTAGTCAACGGTCTTTTTCCGCAAACTCTTTTCAAACTGGGACGACTAATCAAAATTACCTTTATTGTAAACAAGTCCAGTTTTGTTAGTGAATGTTGCTTTAGATAAATATAGCTAAATATAGCAGATTTTACATGAATTCTCATTAGCTTAGCTTTATTATCATTACCGTATTCTTGCAAATCTATTATCACGCGCAGGTATTTGTTTTAAATTCTACATGATATTACCTTGGAAACAATATTATCGTCATCCGGCAATTAGGTATTCAAGATTTAAAAAATGGATCAACGTCCCAAAAATGGAAATTTTCTCAATCGCACTGGTAATTCTGTTTAACGTTTTTTTTCCGCACGTCTTTTTCGAACAGCTTTTTTTATCGCATTCAAACTAACAAACAATGTAACCATTTTAAAACATCCCGAAACTGATTGAAAATCTAATATGGCTGTTCACATTAAACACATTAGACACATCTCACTGTGACATAATGCACTGTGACCAAATGATAACAAAACCACTTGACAACCTACACAGCTTAACCCCCCCCCCCCTGGCGCAGGTTACCTAAACCGGCTATGTGGGCGTGGCTTAACAAATAAATCAAAACAGGAGAGTACTTTGGAGCCGCACGCCAGGGACAGAACTTTGTCTGCGCCGTTTCGGTTAGGATTGCAACGATATATCACACCAAATGTCGATATAATTTTTTTTAAATATTTTGAACATCGAGACCAAAATATCAGTATTGAAAACCTTGAAAAATATCGATTATCGACATTAAAATGTAATATCATTGCAACCCTATTTTCGGTCGACATGTTTTCGGTCCAGGGTACTTGGGTCCGAATCATTTTGTTCCAATGGAGAGAGTAGTCAGGGTTCGTTTGTTTTGAGGTGTGGTTAAAAATGGATGGGAGCAGTGACGAAAATTTTCTTGCCATTTTTCTCAACAAATCAAGTCCCTTGTCAGTTGACAAGATATCTGATGATATCGAATATTGTTAGAAAATGTCACGTAAATACATACATGAGCGTTTCAGCTCAACTGTAAATATGTACATGTGAATAGTTCACTTGCAGACGCAGACAGCCGTGCAATTAGGCTAATACAGCGATTCGCTCCATTCTTCTCGTATTTATTTCTGTGCAAAAATATCTTGCATTCTGGGTACCTATTTTTATTCAAGAGAAATGCAGACAGCGCAAACTGTCTAAAAGCGCAGACTAAAACGTCATTTGAGAGTTCCATGGCGCTTTTGGCGCTTGGCGCAATTCTTTTATGGCGCCACCACTGACTGTGACAGGCACCGCGGCGCTTTTGGCGCTTGGTGCCCAAATCTGATAGCATTTTAACAAACCATTACCTACAGCGGTGTCTGTCAAAGTATATACTTACCTATAAGTATTCAGATTATTTGCAAATAAATACATACTTGAAACATCCTTAACATGAGAATAAATAACTATACATATTATGGATACGGCCGTCATGTCTGTAAGTTGACTTATGTTATCCTGGTAAACACGCTATCCTGATAAAGTTCTACATGTGAAAAAGTGCTGTGGGGGGGGGGGTTCCATCCTTTTTTCTGTGTTATTTATCATGTAAATATTTATCATCATTTCCCATAGACTCTTGCGTGCAATGTTTCGGTTTGCACAGTGACATTTGTGATTATTGCTGCATTTGATTGCAACACAGAAGGGTGTTTTTGTCCATTAAAAATTTTTTTCCAGACATGCGTATTTGCATTTTGCACTGAACCCTGCAGAACCATTGAAGATGTTTATGAATATTTAGTGTTATGATACAGAACTGACTGTTCAATCAACTACTACATCATGTAGCATAGACTAAAAATGTAATTCCGCGTGCAAAAATGGTTCTAACGCGGAACCAAATCTTCCAATATGTGCCATGCCCCAATCAGAATGAGCTTGTTTTGCACGTATACATAAGTATTTTCGATACATATGTACACACGGCTGATGTATTTAAATACGCATTTACCATATCTGGGTATGCAAATGAGAATGGATGTAAGCATTGCGATCTACATGGCGCACTCAATCATGATTGAATATATCAACAACAATCACGATTAATTACGTACATAGAACTATTTCTTGTGTTGATCAACCTTAGAGAACGCTAGGCACCTGTAAATATTATCCTGGACAGGCAGTATTTTCAGGCGCACGCATAGGGCCACTTTAATTCGACCAGGAAATGATATAGTATCTAGAAAAGTGCACCTCAATTTTGCAAAGGCCCTGCACAGTCCAGTTTACAGGTGGCATTGTGTGTCAACTGAGTTGACTGGTTTCTATTTAGATTTTAGTTGACGGGTCGCGGAATGATGTTCAAATGACTATATACTCCGCGGACTGGACGGTATGCACCCGCACATAAATACTTATGTCTACGCGCGAACGTATCAAAGCGTACGCACTTTCACAAATAGGAAATATTTTTTTATGTTTCATGCCTGAAACTCTTTTTATCACTGCTACGCAGCCATGACATAGCCAGATGTCCCCGGGGCATGGAACTTCTAAATGTAGACAACTTTTTATGATATCTAGCACTACTAATTAAGATTCAGTCAGCTAAGACACGCCCTACTCATTAAACATTGTGCAATTTTGCTGACAGAATTATCATGGAAAATACAAGGGCTGCAACAGTTATTAATTGCTGTTGAAGTAATCAACGCAGAGCAAGTGTTTCTGATAATTCTAGGATTTGTATCAATCTCAGATTAAATAGGGATTACTTGAAGTTGTCTGAATCAAGTGCACATGACATGAACACATCTCAGCTACTGCTTGTTGTGCAGTGAAACTTTTGAGTTTTCTGTTTTCAGTAATATCAAGAAAATTCCTTTCGACTTTCCTTTTACATTTTTATTTATTTACTTTTACGTTTACCTAATTTCACCAAGATTTGCCAATATTGTCTATTATTGGCTTTCCAACTTTAATAAAAAAAGTCCAAAAATATGCACTGCTCAAGTTCGAAAATAGCTCAGTGTTTACGTAAAAATGCCAAATAATATTGATGATATTTAAGAATCAAACAATTCACTTTTTCCATTCACTACTGCAATGGCAAACTCAAATTCCAGATACTCAGCAAAATCAAATGACATCAAAATCGTATCAAAATAATTGCCGCCGGCGGCACAGCACTGATGCCCACAGTGGCAAAAATCGCCTACGCTTAACTAGAGCTTTTGGTGTGTTTGACAACTATTTTGCAGAAGCGACACCTGATGATAATTGGTGAGATTAGTGGATTTCTTTTTTGGGGGGGGGAGGTCTATAGGTTCTTAATTGAAATGTATTATGTGTGTACAATTTCACAGCAAACTTTACCACCGGCAATAAATTGACAAAAAAGCACCCCCTCCCAAAAGCGAGCACCCCCTGCGCCGTCGGCTAACACCCAAAAAGCACGAACTACAAAATTGGCGCGGAATTATCCATGGCGCCGGCGCCAACGCCACGCCAAAGTGCAATTTGGATTCAGATGAAAGGGCACTAATTATGGCTAGTTGGCAGCCGTTGCGGAAAAATATGGCCACAATTGGACAGCGAATTTTTCTGGCCATTTTCGCAAACTGCCCAGAAACTAGGGAGCTTTTTTATTTCGGCTCAAAGTGCGTCGATGAGAGAGCTCTAGTGCAGGATAAGGAATTTCAATTCCATGCACTGAGGTTTATGCAGGTGGGCCAACTGAATTTATACTCGGTGGACCGCAAAGTATGTGCAGAATCCTGCCATAAGTTAATCGATAAAATCTTGTGATAAATTTCGTAAATAATTATTCCATAGTAAAAACGAAATAATATGATGAAAACTGTATAATTTTTCATTCATTATTCAGATGGGTTATGTTAGGTTTCCATAGTGTTATGTCCGCCCAGTATACCAATATTTTTGCCTGACAGATCCCGCCTATGCAAATCAACATAAACAACACTTTTACCCCCCCCCCCCCCAACCCAGTTAATCGACTCGACAATCATGGAATTGGATGCAATTTGCACCCCCCACACGGACCACGGACCAAAATGCAACATTCAAACGTCAAAACTGATTTCGATCTTGCACAACGTCGGCCGCGTGCACGAACGTAAACGTAAACGCGGTTTTCGACACGTCTATTGGACCATTTTTCAAACGCACATGGTCGAGATACTGGTGGAACGTGCGGTCAGATCGGGACCGTTTGGTACGTTTTTGTTTGGTTTTATAGTGGTGGAATGGCGCCGCTCGGCTTTTTAGCGCCTGGCGCCATTTGATTGTATTCAAAATTGGCGCCAATAAGCGACGCCATAAATATTTATGAGTGTTTGGCGCGAAAAACTAAGTTCACGATTTTACACTTGCGTCACAGTTGTGAACGAAGCCAAGTATTTTATGATGCAATAAATTTCAGATTTGGAATAAATGCTCTAAAAGACAAAATTATAAAACAAAAAAAATTTCCCATATTTGGATGCTGTTTAGAGGTCCTTCCTTTTTCTTTTCAAATTTTTATGCAGTCAAAAACTTCTAAATATTTGGGGCTGGCAAAAAGGCTGAGCTCTGCGCAAAAAAATGTTTCTCAATTTGCAAATTTAGAACGCAAAGACCATCGACGTTTGGAACGCGTGTGGACAAAATTGACAGACTTTTTGGTTGAACAATTGCGTGCCGGATATGCCGAAAGTTTGGCCAGGCATGAGATTAAACCTGATCAGAATGGTTCCGAAACTGGTGGGTTTATTGAAATTGCAATTTAGATGTAAGTGCTCGCATTACAATTAACACAAATACTTCAAACATTACCTAACCAATATTCAATATTAGAATATTTGATCCAGAATGTTCTGGAAGTATTGAAGGGGCACTTATCATTAAATAAAACTAAAAGTCTCCTGAAAATCTAAATCTCCAAAATTTAATTTGAAAACATCGCAGACAAAATCGCTCTATGGAACTTGTCGCTGACAAATCCTGACTGTGCGTCAAGCTCTAGCAATGCGACGCAAAACAATGAACGCAAAACAAGTAGTAACGATGAAAAATTGACATGTGATGATATCACACGCAAGGTTGGAATTGGATTGTTTGTATACTCAATAAGAATAGTTTTTTAAAGTTAAGGCAGGAAACTTTGTCAAAAATATGGATGACAAAATTTTAAAAATCAAAAATATTTTTCTGTAATTACCATAATTTTTTAATATACCTACATGTCTATATCTACAACAAAATAAATACATCCACTCAGGACCGAGCGGCATCAGTGCATCATGTTACACAAAATGTTGACTATAGTGATTTCGTAGTGCTGTGATAAAGATGACTCAAAAAGATGTTTACCCACAATACAGTGACCAATGAATTCTGTGATTTCTTTTTTGTATGCTCAACAGATTGAGCCATTTTCGGCAGCAATTAAGATGTAGGTTGCTTTTCTGATTTTTGCTAGGTGTTTTCTATGTAAATATATAAAGTAAGTTGTGTAAACAAGCTTTTCAGTTAGATCTGATTACATACCTGTCTCAAATTGAGTAAAATTTTATGACTCTTTCCAGTTTGATTGAGTACCTAGTTCTAAAGTCATTGATCGATTTACATTGTATAGAAAATCTTCACTCTTTGTCTACAATATGAGTGGTGAAAATCTAATGAAACGATACTTCGTGTGGTAATACCATAAAAATGTATGCAACTTCAGCCGCAAAGTCCCCACCCCCAAATCCACAAAACAATACCTTAAAAACCCCACGCAACAAACCTGATCCCATCCAATACTGGCTCCATAAGTGTCATTATTCACGATTTTCCACAATTTCATCACGAAAAGTGACACTTTTCCGGCGGTGTGGCCAGCCGCGCTCGCAGACGACGAAGGGCTGGACGACTGCAAATTGGGTTTTTACGTTTTCGATTGTTATATTGGTTGATACAAAATTTTTTTTCGTCGGGATTGATTGAGAAATTGACAAGTTTGGGGCCCACGAAGCGACAGAAAAAAGTATAAGGATATCCGACTCCATGTAAATACCTAGTTCGGTCTGGCAGCATAGAAAATAATGAACACATTCACAATATTGCCCAAAACACTGACCTACACAAATGGGACCAGTGTAAATCCCATCAACCCACTCAAAAACCCAAAACCCCCAACCCCCAACCCCAAAACGCACCCGTCTCGCATGCGACCCGCCCATCATCTGCGCGGCCATGTGCGCCTGCTGCGCGGGCACGGGCGGCGCGGGCAAACTCAGTTGCATCTGTCCATTATGGTGCTGTTGGTGACATTGGTGATGGTGTTGCACCAGGTCCAATTGACCACCGCCGCCAATGGAGGCGGCCGCGCTGACGTTCGTGTTGTTTGAGTGACCGGTGGTCACTTCGCCGTACGGCTGCATGGCGCCGTAGCTGAAGTCCGTTGGTTGCTGATTGGCCAGGCTCATCATCATGGGCATCAGGGAACCTGAGGGGGTTGGGAAGGGGGTAGAAGGGGGTTGGCTGGGGTGGGGGTTGTCGAGGGTTTTTGGAGGTGTTTGTGTGATGGACGGAGACATCTGACTGAGTTTACAATAACGAGGAGTCCGTATGGGTACAAATTATTCATTCTAGTAAACTCAAGTCTGTTCAAAACAGATTTATCAGTTTTGGAACTCTCAGCTATCAACTAGTTTGCGTAGCAACAATAACCACAGACACGCGTTTACTGTTCAGGGTTCGCAATACAATATCTGAAAAAAAAACATTGAAACGCACCGGTATTTTCAGAGAAATCATTCATTGCGTTCTGCTGCGGGATAAAATACGACCGATACATTTTTGTGTTGTCACGAATTTCGGTTGGTGTCATAAAATCCTGAAAAGAAATATCAATATTAATGCGATCGAATTTTTCATGAAAAACACAAAATGTCAAAAATCACAAATTGACCCCACCTTTTAGCTGTCTGAAAGCGCAAGCAAGTTAACAACATGTCTCCATGCTAGATAACAATATTGGACTTAGAAATCTGTGTAGAAAATGCACGAAAATGTTCCGAGGATCACTACAAACCACGCAAAATGAACAAAGAGAAAACAGAAAAGAGGTATATGGTAGTCTAGTCGATATTCAAAACCTATCTTATACTCATGTTTATTGACATCTAAAAGTGGAGATACATAGATAAATGAAATGCTTGAAGTACATCTGGCGCATTTGAATGACTCTTTGGGTGTAATGAAAATGCTATATTGATGATATATATTAAAAATGATTAAACATTAATTTCAAGGCACAAACACCTCAATATTTCGATGGGGTGAAGTACGTTGTTGTGAAGCACGTGCAAGTATTTACCTACTTTTGTTATTAAGTATAAATTTCCCAATGTGCGCGATCATGTAAACTGTTTTATTGGATTTCAGGAAACATTTAATTAGTTACATTGTAAATGAAAAACGTATGCGTCACCAAAAAAATGGTATCAGCATACATGAATAATGAGAGTTTCAGATACATAGAAAAGTATATTTCACTGAATTTCATATTTAAAATTAATCTAAGGTGAAAAATTCTAAAATATCTACATCTACATATACATTGTCACTAATTTACAAAACTTAATTCTCGCTAAAATAGGTTAATGTTAATGGATGATAACTATTTTATCCTGAATTTCTTATGGTTTCTATTCCTGCCTACCCACACTAGTTTTCTAACGAAACTTCCAAAAATTTGGAACACTCCTAAACCAGCTGTGAATGCATGAGTTTACCGGAATGGGGGTGTCCGTCAACTACTGGTGATGAATATTGAAACCTTTCTGGTGAACTCAGGTGGTAATGTGTTAAAAGCTGATTTGTGAGGTTACCCAGTCTCATATTTGTGTAGAAAAACCAAACTAAAACTGGATGGCCAAAAAGAATTCTCCAACAATTTCTAATTCAGGCAATATTTACAATCACCCATAAAATATTTACCAGGTATCTGAAACTCTAATTGTTGCTTGATTGGGTGGGGGTATTTGAAAATGTTTAGATGGAAGTAAAACAACAGGAGAGAAATGTAAAATGAGATTTAAAAAAGAAACAAATAGCAGAGTGCGTTATGGTAAATTCCTACTAAATTATATATGTAAATGAACGTACTTGTGTTTACATACTTGTAACTTATTGAACACTGCACGTAAATCATACGTATTTATCTGAAAAATGAGTTCAGTATCAAACGTCACACACTTAAAAGCTAATTAAATTAAGCGTCATCAAGTAATTTAATTGACCGTGTGCACACGTTTTTCATCAGATTACGTCACTTTTAATATACCTACTTATGTACATCACCCGACACAATGAATCTACCCCAAAATAGCGTCAGGAAAATAAATTCAATTAAGTCAGGTGCATCAAACAACCTCATCTAATTGGAACTATCATATGACTAGAATTCATGTGCATCGGGGTCGGAATCGTTCAAAAGTGATGGCGTCATTTTGACCGTGGGGGACTATTTAAGGGGGGTGTTTTTCATCATTTGCCCGATAGGGGGGACTATTCAAGTGGGGGAACTAATCGGTTGAATACGGCATTTTTTGACCAATTCGATTGATATCATGGCGTAAAAAATTGATGAAATGTGAGGTACAGAAATATGGAAAGTCCTACTTATATTTGCAATTAATCACAACTTAGGCAGCGTACGCAGCCGAAAATTACCTAAATTATGTATTTTCATTACATCTGAATAACTAATAATGCAAAACACGTTACAAACTTCACTTCAAAAATCAAATAGGACACAGGGAAGACGAGAACAGAGATACGGGATTACGGTAGAATCTTGGCAGGGAAACAATAATAAATGGAGCAAAAATTTATTCAATTGCATATCTTTTAGAAATTACGAATGCGCTACAAATCTTTTATTTTTGAATTCTAGTTTTTTCGGGATAATAAATATTTTTAATTGATTCTCGGCTAACTTGTTTTGCTTCTTTGCTCATTAGTAACCGATAAAGAATATTGAGGTATTTTCATAAAAACAAGATTTTTACATTTTCAAAGCGATCTAATAAATGCGACGCAGATGTTATTATAACTTAGAAAAAATCATTCAATCATCAATCATTCAATGAAAACTAAATTTTCCAACAGTTAAACTTTTTTCGTACTAAGGAAAAAACAAAAAAAGAAAATCTTAATAGTTTTCGAAGATTTTTCCGAGCTACCTACTAAGGACAGCTATTTATAAAAATATTCAGACAAATTAATATTCAAGGCAGTCTATAGGTACCCTTGTAGCTGAGGTACCCTGTTTGTGTATGGCACATCTTCAAGATATATTAGTGTCACGCACGCTATATTGGAGGCAAAACACCTTATGCAAAGCTAATTAGAATAAATTAACGCTTATATACCTACGATACTTCAAAGTTGACCAGGTAGGTAGATATGAAGCAAACATCTTGTGACCACGCGCGCGTTTACCGTATTTCTTCTAATAGAAGAGCACCGTACTATTTTGTCGACAACTTTTTACCTGCCGTTCTATTGGAGGCTGCCATTCTATTTTAAATCTGAAACTATGGCACACGTAAAATCTTCCACTTTCATCACAAACAGGTGGTAGATATTTCCATTTTTTTCGTCACAAAAAGCCATGAAATGTCATGAACATTTTCATGTTTCTATCCCGATGCTTGTGAAGCGACCCAGTTGTATAGTGAAACAGTTTGTTCAATACACTACCGTGCATAATAAATAGTTGACGCTTATAGGTTTGGAAATTGAGGGCAAACATTTTAACGTGACCTCAACATACTAAAATTGCTGCAAAATTGACCATCGCATTTCAAAATGGGGATGCACCAAACACTGGCGGGTCCCTCAAAAATGGGATCCCCAATCCTTAAACCTATAGTCTCAACTATCATGAGCGGTAGTGTATCATAAATATGACTCTGTTTCCTAAAAGGGATGAAAAATTTGAAAGCGTGACCATGACGCACGCCTTCGAAATACGTATTTATATAAACACTTGAGATTGTTGAAGTACAAAATTAGTGCAGTATGACATCACGTCCGTACTCTTAAATATATTTAGAATACCTAGATAATTATTATTATTACCTCTAATTATCTGAGTAAGGAGCACACGGCTTGAGTGGAGGGAAATACAACGTGGGAAATTTTACCGGTAAATGGGGAAATTGAACGGCAAATTACCGCACCATGTTTTGGGGGTCAGTATGGTTTTCTACTTTTGGTTTAGGCTATTATTTTTTATATATTTATTTTATTTTTATTATTTTAACAGGGTTTTTATTATTGCGTCAGAAATTTTCGTGAAAGGTAGTGGTAAGTATAGACTATTACACACACACAAAGCTCTGGTAATAAATGTGCCCAAGCAGGTTGTATTTGGACATGTATACATATTTATATGTCTACACTTCATTATACCAGACGGAGGGTATTTCGAGGGGTCTATTTTTCGTCAGCACGCTCAGACCTGGGGGTATTTCGAGGGGGGGGGGGTAACTTCAAGGGGGGATAATTCGAGGAAATACGGTATGTTAATTCACGTGATCTGTTCCAGCGCCAAACATTTCAATAAACCAAACATCGCCTACTCAAGAAAATGCAAATGTCACGGCTAAGGATGAAAAACGTTTTTTTCAACGACCCTGTTTAAAAACATTCGACAAAAGGCGATATACGTAACGAGTTGCCAAAAAAAGAATATTTTTTTTACAAAAATAACATTTTATTATGCTGTGCCATATGACTCCACATGCATTCCATGGCTATATATATAACATCACAACGTATATAACATCACAAAGTATAACACCACTTGTCACATAAATATTTACCTGTAGATATATGTTGACCCATAACCATATTTGGGAACTTTTGAAAAAAGTTTTATTAAAAAACGCCTTGTTTAAAAAAAACGGTTTTGATTTTATAACCTATTGCGGTGCCTATTCGATGCCTTCGTTTAAAAAAACTTTTAAAAAAGCACCGGCCATCCATAGTCACGGCACGATGGCGTGCAAGAGACACTTTAAACATTAGATCCGAGACAGTCTGACTTTACTTAATGTTTCTAGGTATTTATTACAAGCCGATAAGGAGGTATTTAGGTAGAGGCTGTGGACCAAATGCCAATTCCACAAGTGAACACGTCACAAAAATGTGACAAGTCAAGTGAAAAGTCAAGTGACAAGTAAACTTGACTTGTCACAAAATTTACCAGTTAAACATTACTCACCGCTTACTCCTATTTAGCTTACCATTGTCACTTATTTACTCGCATTATGGATTGAATTTTACTGGCCAGACACGTTTTTTGGACATCTCAATTATTTGTGTTGGAAATACTATACCGCCCAGATTCAGGCAGTCCGCAGTATATATTTAACTTACTTAATTTATATATTTATATATATATAGATACCGTGTTCTCTCGAATAACTGCCCATGGAGCAAAGCAACTCACCAGTCAGAAACTGTCGAAAAAATCATAAACTCCACAGGCGAGTTATTCGCGTTTTTATTACGGCATAATGAAACGGGCTGTCTGATAAAACGTTAAAAAACCAAAACGTGCCAAGGTGCGCGCTATTGGTGGACCGCGCACCAGTTGACACCTGGTACCACTCCCAGACCCTGTAAAAGACCCTGTAATGTGTAAAAAACACTGTAAAATGTCATGTGTCATCAGATTTGGATACAAAAACATAATATTTGGTGACGATAAAATAAGATGTGGATGCACATGACACTTTACAGTGCCTTCCACATGACATTTGACACTTTACAGGGTCTTTTACATGACACATGACATTTTACAGGGTCTTTTACATGTCACATAACATTTTACAGGGAATTTTATACTTTACAGGGTCTTTTACAGAGTCTGGGAGTGCCCCCTGGCCCTGATGATCTCCCAATGCACTCGCGGCAATATCCATTTTTCAACATTACATTTGGAGATCGCTCGTGCATTTGGAGTGTGTACTGTGTGCCGCTATTAATTAGTGTGGGCGGCAATTTACACTTTAAATCACTCATTCACGCCATTGAGACGTTATCAGGTCATCCACCCACAATTCGCCATTTTATTTTCTTTCTAGGCCACAGAGGCACTTCACCACTCTTCACACATTTGAATAGCGCCCATAACACACACGCTTCACAGAAACACATCACAACTTCACAAAACAACTTCACACATCACAACTCTTCTGCAAACGATGGAAAATTCGAAAATATTATTTTGCAATTGGTTATTTTTTATTTTTTACCTACGGCGAATAAAGGTAGGTAAAAAAATAATCGAATTTCTAAAAAATGCTTATTTGGAATTCGATAATTACTTTCTAGTTTTTCAGAGATAAATATAGGATCACTCACTGCACGTGATCGCACACAATTTACTGAAAAAGCAACAATTATTGTGTCTTGAAGTGAGTAATATCACTTATTTTCTAATTTTCGAGCATTAGGGCATGAAATTCGCCCATAATACTTGACATCTTAATTAAAAAATATTTGAAAAACACCAAAAAATTTCAGTTGAAAAATTCAGCCACCAAAAACCAGAAAAATCAATTTTCAAAAAATTCCCCATCGTTCTCGCACACATCACAACCACCCACACACACGTCACCACACATCACCACGCTTCACCTGGTCACAGTTTCAAGCCATTCGTAATGGTGAACATCTGCTCGGCGGAGGCTTTCAGCTGCGCTTTCTCGGTGTCGTTCAGGTTCTGCTTGACCACGCTGCACAGGCCCGCCTCGCCCACCACGCACTGGGTCGGGGGGGGGGGGGGTGCGCGGAAGTTTTCAGGTGGGGGGGGGGGTGCATTGCAGTCCGGCACACTGGAAAGTGTCAGAAGTTCAGGTATTGTTATGTAAAAGCGCCATGTTGCTGGCGTTTGGCGCAAGCGCCATGGCTATCTACGCGTTTGGTGATTTTTTTGCTATGGTGCCATTGGCGCTTCACGCTGGAAGTCAAAAAAGCGCTTTTGACATCACGATTCAGTAAAAATTACGTTTTATTTAGGTGTATTTTTTTGACATGACACATGTAACATATGACACTTTACAGGGTGCGGGACTGCCGCATGGTTGGACGGTCAAAATCGGATACCGACCCTGATGTACCGATTGATCAGAGTTCGGCAGAATTTAGGGAATTTTTTCAGTCCTCATTTCGGCCAGCGGTCAGACGGAACCATTATGGGATCGGGAAAAATGTCGGGACTTGCTTTGTTTGTATTTACCGGTTCCAACAAGCGCAGAGTCGCGGAAAATGAAAAAGTTAGGTTCCGGTACTGGTTCCTGTTAAATGAAAATTCCAATCCTGGCCTGGCCCAAACCCAATGCTATGATAAAATAATTGGCCTTTACGCCATATAATTCACAGCGGCACCTAAAAGTAGACATTAAAAAAATAACATAAAAACTTGAGTAATGTTCATGATTATGTTCTGCTAATAAAAAGCACATAAACAATAAACCACTTAATACATATTTATTTGATGAACTACACGCAACGCGTAGTTGACACTTTTTGTGGTTCAGTTGAGAAAAATGTATCTCAGACATGTATAAATATTTATGATTTTGGATTCAGAAATCATTCGCGAGGAAAACGGCACTCAAAATGCAGCAGAAAGTATATGGTGTAGCAATTAATGCACGCTGCCTTAATTATGCTCCGCGGACTGCACGCTATGCATTTTTCTGAAGGACACACTCATGACGTCATTACTAAAAATGTAAAAATAGTTAGAAAATAATTTAAAAAAGTTTTGGGAAAAACATTCGTCGCTTGCACACAACTCAGCCTTTTTCTTTATTAAATAATTTTATTTGTGAAAGTACATGCATAAGTATCTTGCTCGCGCGTTTTCATCTAAGACATAAGTAATTTTGAAGGCATACTTTGCGGTCCGTCGAGTATATGTATGATACTTTACTAACCTGAAAGTAAAAAAATTATAACGAGTCAGGTTAAAGCTGTACAAACCAATTAAGCGAGATATTGAAAAATATTACCATAAAATTTTTGCATCTAACTATTTAGCTTCAGCTTTACACCTTTTTTACAAAGAATGCAATTTAGGAAGTAAAAAGAAGTAGCTTTAACCTTTCAGTAATTTTTGCAAATGATATACCGTAGATCCTTGAATAAGACCCCAGGGGAGTTATTTTTTCGTTTTAGAGTTTTTGAGGGGGAATTTTAAAAGGGAGGGAGTTGTTTTTTCCTCAGAAACTTGGACATAATTCATTGTAAATATGAATGCATTCTGTAAACTCATGTAATCCAGGTATTTAACAGTTCCACAACAACAAAACGGTGTTTATACACTTTATACACTGCGTACACATTGTGTCTGCTGTCGCTGCCATACGTTAACATTCTTTTGTACTTTCATCGATAATTTTTAATTTAGTAGCATATTTTTCACCCAGAGGGGGAAGTTTTTTAAGGGGGGGGTCTTATTCGAGGATATACGGTAAATAGAAAGTGTTATAATGTGGGCAAGTGAATGTGTTTTCTGTTGCTTGACTGGGAATTTGCTATACTCCAGTGAATTTACACCTCGCATACGCTATTCACGCTGGAAGCATGCCAACGATATTTAACACATGCGACTTTCATGAAAAGATGAAAAAATAATGGCTGTTATAACGTTTTACATTAACGTATTTTTCACAACAATTTTTTTTTACCTTTTTACAACAACCGCATCCTTTAATTATCATTGGCACGCTTCCACTGTGATACATAAATAATTGCGCACGCAGAGTTGTCAGCTCACCGGAGTATTCTTTGCCTTAAAATTGTCACTTGGTTCGGTGTCGGCTGTATAAAACTTTGGCGGTGTAAAGTAAAATGATATTACATCCTAGAGGGGAAACTTAGCTAAGTTACATATTCAGAACTTGCCCACTTCTGTAAAGACCACTTCACTTAACCTATTGACTATGAATCATCCCGATTTCAAACCAAGTTACCATGGCAATCACGATGAGCCTTCTTTTAGTCAAAAATAGTTTCCTTTTTGTACAAAATGTAACTTTTAATAAAGTTATAGCCATTTGGATACGGTAGCAATGAAATGCAAGTGCTATTCAATGGGTACTCCAAATTCAGATGCTCGTGATGGACAAATGCTTGCCATGAACGTCAAATGACGCGAACCGATGAAAGTATTCATTTATATAAATACCTTCCCGATCAAGTCCGGCCCCCCATTTTTTATTTTACTTCTGACGTCCTATCTCCTGTTATAGGAAGCGCCAGAAGCTGAAACTTGGGGTAGATATTGGCGCAACCCCCCTCTACTTCGCATGAATTGAAGGGGTCGCGGCGACCTCCTACAGGGTGGGTCGCCGAGTGCAAAAAAAATTTGCAGCTTTTTTAGTGTCCCACACAGGTCCGGCCCCCACTGATTGCTTTCACTGCGGGTGCCGTACCTCCACCTGTGGGAGGGGTATAAATCTAAAATTTTGGGGATGTGTCGCCAACACCCCTCCCCTACTATACACTGGACAGGCGGTCTTTGGCAACTCACCACACTTAGGGTGCAAAGTTTAAAATTTATCAAAATGTTACTGTCCCACACAAGTACAGCATCCAATTGAATTTCAAAAAATGGACACTTTTGTGTTGTTTTAACACTAATGTGATTGACAATGTGAAATAAGCATGAAATATCCTCTAAAAAATATCTTATCTGACCTAAAACTGCCCACCACATGAACCCCTCCCCCCAAGTGTGTGACAAAAAAATCACTTTTTACAACTTTTTCATCAGACACTTGAACTGCTGGTTTACAATGATTTATAGAGGAAGGTTAAAGGTTTCAAATTGTGTAAAAAACCTTACCTCAAAAATGCCTTCATAAGAAAATTTGATGGGGGTAAATTTAAAATTGTGAATTTTGCCTATTTTTGTTCCTGCAATGATGTCATTTTTACACTTTGAAATTCACCCCCAGCAAATTTTCTTATGAAGGCATTTTTGAGGTAAGATTTTTCACACAACTTAAGACCTTTAACCCTCCCCTATAAATAATTGTAAACCAGCCGTTCAAGTGTCTAATAAAAAAGTTGTAAAAAGTGATTTTTTTGTCACCCACTTGGGGGAAGGGGTTCATGTGGTGGCCAGTTTTAGGTCGGATAAGATATTTTTAGAGGATATTTCATGCTTATTTCACATTGTCAACCACATTAGTGTTAAAACAACACAAAAGTGTCCATTTTTCGAAATTCAATTGGATGCTGGACTTGTGTGGGACAGTAACATTTTAATAAGTTTTAAACTTTGCACCCCACACTGTGGTGAGTTGCCAAAAACCGCCTAGCCAGTGTATAGCAGGGGAGGGGTGTTGGCGACACATTCCCAAAAATTTTAGATCTATACCCCTCCCACAGCTGGAGATACGGGACCCGCAGTGTAAGAAATCAACCGGGGGCCGGACCTGTGCGGGACAGTGAAAACGCTGCAAATTTTTTTCACGTATATGGCGACCCCCTCTATAGTGAGTCGCCGCTGCCCCATTTATTCATGCGGGGTAGTGGGGGGTTGCGCCTATATACCACCCAAGTTTTAGTTTTCCACCCCTCCCGCAACCGGAGATATGGCCTGCGCAGTGAAAAAAAATAGGCGGCCGGACTTGATCGGGAAGGTGTTTATGTATCTACTGACTTTTAATGATTTGTGAATGTACAGCATTCCCCTGAAAACACCCAAAATGGTGTGAACTCAATTCTGTGAAATTCTTTGGGCAGGGGTGAGGGGGGGGGGGGTTATCACCAGAGTTGCGAAAGCGTATTTACGCTTACCCGAAATACCCGGGTAAATGGGTATTTATACTTACGCTTACGCTTACGCTTTCATAAAATACCCGTACGCTTTATTACGCTTTCCCGGTCGAAATACCCGGGTACTAAAAGCGTAAAAAAGTTTTTCGCATGGTCCGGTTTTATGCTTTTGTAAAAAGTGTATAACTACAAAAACGAAAGTGAACGAAACTGCATATCACTAAATGACTGCATGTGTGCAGTAATGCACTGGAAATAGCGGCACATCTACAAATTGTGTCGCAATATGAATGTCACTTTTATACTGTGTCGTCGGGCAAAAATTTTATATGGCTTTAGATGGCAATGGCGTTAGAATAGAAATTTTGTGGCCGAAAATGCACGATGTCCTAGTTTGAAAATGAAGATGACATACGTAAATATAAGTATGTCTTACGTTTACGCTATTAGAAGAAATGCGGTAAGTATTTATGAGAATCAGGTATAAATAAGCAAAAAAGCGACAACACAAAGTCCGTGTTTGGGAAAAAGAGTAATTAACTGTTGATGTAGATTAATTGCCATCAACATCTAAGGGCAGACTACCAAGTGGACATCCAAAAAATGTCGCTGAAAGCTTGATTTTGAACGAATTCGCTGAGCAAAAACTCCCTGAAAATTTTTTACGCTTACGCTTTATTTTACGCTTTCCTAGGTATTTCAAAAATACCTTACGCTTTTAGTATCCACACTCAAAATTTGGAAAGTGTATTTACGCTTACGCTTACGCTTTCCAAAAATACCGGTATTTTAACAACTCTGGTTACCACACTGCGACATTGATAAACAGCAAGTGCCTATGCATGTCGAAAGGGAATGTTTTGAAAATTTTGCACGGAAAAAACACCAAGGACAGTAAATGCTAGTTTAATTTTACAAAATTGCGTCTGCAAAGTATATGTTCTGTAAATTATCTTAAAAATATGCATAAAAAATATGGCGCATGCTTTTGGGCGATGTTATTGTTAAACGACGCGTGTCGGGATGTTTCAAATTCAAGGGTTCCCCGAAAATTAATTACACACAAAAGGGCTTTTAAGTGAGGTGACTCAGGTAAGTATGTGACGGACTGCCAGGAAAATTAAAAAAGTACCCACTAGAATTGAGGGTGTTTTCACGGCAATTTATGAAGTAGCAATCAAAAATCTTTCGGACACACACGCATGAGATTTGGCAACGTCATAACAGGTAAAAATAAATGACACAAATAACACATAAATCGTGAAAATGACAAAAATGTTATAAAGCAAAAGGGAGGGCAGAAATATGCAATGCAATAAAAATAGTAAGGTAAAAATAAATAATAAAATTTATAAATCAAAATTTACACCGTTTTGCACTGAAATATTTTTATCCAAATATGTTTACTTTAAAAGCTTTTCATTTTGACTTTTAAATAACGAAATCCTTTTCACCCCCCCCCCCAAAAAAAAAAAATATAACCCACCGGCAAACTCAAGAAAACGTCCTGTTCGATTCCATGGTAGCCCCTGGCATTAGTGGTCAGCGCGTACACATTCCTAGAGTCGCGCAAAAGTGAACGAATTATTGCGGCCACTGAAAGCCCGATCGCCCACGACGTGTAGCCTTTCAGCTTGATTATATGGTAGGCGCTGTAAAAGGGAGATGGCGCTTTATTTTGTGGCGTTATGGTAGAGGTTTTTTACATTTGTTTTGAAAATTTCGGAAAATGCATGTTGTTATTGCATATTTTGTCAACAGATTTTCTGATTCATGTCGAAAACCCACAAAATTTTCAGTACACAAGTACCTATTCTAATATTCAAAAGGTACCCATTACACTGGTACTCACAAGAATACCCAACACACGAAGGTGACTGGTACCCACACAATACTCAATACAAGCAGACCAATACCCACAAAATACCCAATACCCACCTACCTATTCACAACATCCTTGTGTATCTTGTTCCAATCGGCAGCAGACTCGTTGTCAGGGGTCCTAATCTGCACGCCCGCCACATTTGCACTCGACCACACGGGTACTGAAAGGGGGGTATATTTGCGGTTGTTTACGTGTTTGGAGTGTTTCCAAAATCTGGAAACATTATCAGGGGTTTTGAAAACGTTTTAAGTACCTACATTGAAGCCCTCATCTACTTTCATACACATTAAAAATTGTCATTATGTGATAGAGTTGCAACAAAGCGTTTTTGGAAAAAAACGAGAAACTTTCGTTTCGAAAAACCACGAACCCCCCCCCCCCAAAAAAAACACAAAAAAACACCAACAACCCAGCAACAACAACGCACCGCTAGAATCTCCATGCTCGCCGATAATCCACGCGTGCACGCTGCTGGGTGCGATCTGCATTTTGTTGGCCAGAATTACCCGGAACCGACCCGAGTCCAAATTGGTACCCGAACCGAGTACCCGCCAAGCGGGCAGACCCGACAGACGCCAAGCGACGAATGTCAGAATGTCCACTGCGAAGGGGGGGTAGGGGTTGAATAACGATGGGGGTAACGAGTAGTGGTGGAAGTTGTGAGTTAATGGGGTTGATTTACGACAAGAGGAAAGCTCCGGTTACACACATGCTAACAGTTGTGCAAATGAAGAAACAAAACAATTTACAGATGAAAATAGGACTCGGGGGTTTAGTAGGGGGGAGGGGTTGGGGGGGACTAGTTCGGCTAGAGCGATTTTTGAAATTTTTTCGCTCAAAATCGCTAATTTTCGTACATTTTTATAGTTTTTCACCCCAACATCGCTAGTTCATGTTCATTATCGCCTATTTTGGCTACATATGTGCTTATATACTTATTTTTAGCTATTTTTCACCTACTTTTAGCGATTTTTCCCCTTTTCTTCCTTCTATACATACCTCGGAAAACCCTATACGTATATTGAACCCCCGCGAACCCCACCCAGAAATTTTTTTAGCTATCTATCCCTCCGGAGGAGCGATTTGCCATCTATATGAACCCCCGCGGGGGTCCAAATCTACAAATCCCTGATAGGACTGTAAACTAGGCACATAAATTAGTATAATTACGTGAATGGAACTCGAAACCATAAATTCAACCATCAAAAACTCTGGCAACAATTCTCCCGAATCTCTGCTCTTCAATCACTGGCACTGAGCCAATTTCAATGTCCACATTCCGAACCCCCATAAACCCAGCCCTGAAAAAACCGACCCGGGTTGCTAACAACCAGCAAAGTGGTACCGGGGCTGTACTCGACCAATTTGGGAACGATCGCTCGGAGCACGTTGACATTGCGCTGGACCAACGATAGACGGGACTCGCCTTCGACCTGGCGCACGCCGGCCGTTATTATGCACACTCTGGGGGGGGGGGTTATTGGTTGCCAAAAGGGTTCAAACGGGATTGACCTTTTCTGGATCGGAATCGGGATTGGTACTTTAAATGTTCCCGATCGGGATCGGGATTGAGGTCACGGGATAGAGATTTTTGAGTTTTCGGGATCGGGGTTATCCCGGGATGCTGGTTCGGGATCGGGATCCCGTTTGAGCCCTAGTTGACAATTCGTGATTGGATGACACGGCACTAGGTAGCCCCCAACGTTGGGATTAGACCCAATACCCGCAGACAATTTTTGGACCCGACAAACGATACCCGATAATAACCTGAGCCCAATACTCGGCACAAACTTTTATATTGTCCACCCTATAAAAGACGAAACTCCATCGGAGACTGCAAATAAAAGCCAAAAAAATTAATGCAAATCATGAATAGAACCGCCAAAAAAAGCGACAGGCACATGGAATTTCGATCCAGCACTAAATTACAAATTTACTTCAATGCAAATTCACTTCCATCACTACACCATCAAAAAGGTCCCGCCCACCTAGACCCAGCGCTGATAGCATACTCAGTGTCAGCTTTGATTCTGCACGGCCGCACGAACGCCATGCCGTGGGCCAAGTCCAGACGTTCCCCCTCCAATTTCTTTGGCTCCATGTCGATTAGCGACATTTCTGATGCCAGTCCCTTAATTTTGGGGGGAATGAATTGTGGACCAAATTGTGGATGGATGGACAAAATGGAATGGCGCCACAGGTAATTAGCGCCATTTGTAAAGGCGCAATCGTAAATCAGGAAGTTGAATGAATCACGAAGAGCGCATTTCGTTCCACATTAGAATTTTTCTACTCCACAAAAAGTCAATAAAAACTAATGATTCCAGTAATCACAATCACTACTAATAAAGAAGCGCCGAGCGCCAGCGCCAGGCATTTTGTTCTTTGCGCCGGATAAAAGTGCGCCAGGCGTCAAAGCGCCATGGCGCTTATCGCGGGCATGGCGTCAAGCGCCACAGCAAAGTAGCGCCACATACCATGTCGCTTTTTGTTTTGGTGCTAGCGCCAGATACCAATGGTGCTTTTACGTCATTATACCCGGCGGACATCACATTTGGTATGGAAACCTACCATAACCCATCTGAATAAAGAACCAGAAATAATACAGTTTTTGCATCATAATATTTCGTTTTTACTATGGAATAATTAATTACGATATTTATCACAATATTTTATTCATTAAATTATGGTAGGTTTTCATACTAGGTAGGTGTGCTGTCCGCCGAATATACCCACAACTAGTGATGGAAAAAGCGCCAGGACTTTGGCGCCAAGCGCCAAAAGCGCCATGGCGCTTTTCCGAACCCCAGCGCCAAGCGCCAATGGCGCCAGAGGAAAATGGCGCCAAGCGCCAAAAGCGCCATGGCGCTTTTCTAGACCACGGCGCCAAGCGCCAATGGCGCCAGAGGATATTGGCGCCAAGCGCCAATAGCGCCAGCGCCAAAAATTTTTTGCTTCTCATATATGCGGCCATGCTGATGCACTGCTATTAATTTGTTTTTGGCGCAAGATACATGTCAACTGCAGTCACTTTTGTTCTTGTTGTCTTGATATTTTGCAGCTGGGTGTTTGGGCTTAATGTAAGCATCTGTAAAAAGTGCTAAGATTTTTTTGGTGTTTTTTAAAATTACTTCTGGAATTTAGTTGTTTTTCCCCAAAAATAATTTTCAAATTTTCAAATGAAGTTTTCAATTTTTTTTGGAATACTTTCGATTTTTCTACTAGGATATTGCAGTTTCAAGTTTTGCTAGTCACTTTTGACCACAGGATTTTGAGGTTTCAAATTTTGGATTGCCATTGTTGGAATGGCTTCAGAAAGTGATTCCACACCCTGTAAAATCAAGTGTCAAATGTCAAGAAGTAAATGTGATGTAAAATGTCAATCAAAATAAAAATGACAAATTTTTGATTCAACTTTTGACATTTCACATGACACTTAATAAAGTTGTATTTATGAAATATTGGATGATGTTTATTACTCAACTTTACACTTTACAGGGTCCTTTGACCCTGCTCAAACAAAACTGCAAGGAACGAGCTCAGTATAGTGATTGAGCTAAAACCTATGTGAAGAGTGTTACCAGTCCGATGAATAGTCACATAAAGCCTTACATAATTCGGATTAGATGGGACAAATGTTGAATATCCATGCACTCACAAGGAAATTGTTTAAAAAGTAATCAAGAATAGGGTATGTTGATCTGGGAATACACTGACAGTAGCACATATAAATACTTAACAGGTCTTTCTGCATAAAATAATGATGAATTTTGAGTACTTCTTGGCGCTTTTTTGGCGCTTTTTAAAACACCAGCGCCACGCGCCAATGGCGCCACGGCGTCATAGCGCCAAGCGCCAAAAGCGCCATGGCGCTTTTCCAAACCCCAGCGCCAAGCGCCAATGGCGCCACAGCAAAAAGGCGCCAAGCGCCAAAAGCGCCATGGCGCTTTTTGCTTTGGCGCTAGCGCCAGGCGCCAGCGCCATGGCGCTTTTCCATCACTACCCACAACCCACCTGCTGCAGTATGCTATAAGCGCAGGCCATGCCCACCTGGCCCACGCCCACCACGGTGACCTTGTTATGGGCGGCCTTCTTGGACGCGGGCGCCACCTCCTTGAGCAACGTGGTGCACAAGCCGCTGGTGGTCTTCTTGTCGTCGCCGGACTCGTCCGAGCTGCCAGCCTCCGGCGCCGCCGATTTCCCGCCCGTGCCCGAGCCGTCCATGCTCACGCGAAGGGTTTGCTGGGTGGGTGGGTATATAGGGGGTGGGGTGGTGAATGGTATGGATTTGCGGTAAACGGTATGGTATGGTGAATTTTATTCTTGCGGTAATGGTACGGTGCGGTAAATTGGTAAATACTGCCACCGTTGTAGAGGGATGAGGTATTTGGGTGGAGTTTTTTGTGGGGGGGTGTGTTATAGGGTATTAGATTAAAAAATATTACTAGGTGTCAGATTCATTTAAGTACGTAGAGCAGAAGTAAGGCGCCCAACACGCGAATTACGTATCACATTTCCCGGACGAGTTTTGGACACGGTCTTCATTTAAAAAAGAGTATATTTGAGACACATTAGCAAACAAGTATTTTTCAAACTGTTTGTGTTAGAGATTTCAAAGGCACTGGCTTTGTCTCAACTGTTCGACACTAGATTTCTGCAGATGTCTAGTGGGTAACTTGACAGCTTCGTGGATGTCTGATGAGTACAGTCCTTTCAGTTAAATTTACTGCCGATGTGACGTGACGTTTGACCATTGGGGGTTACATGATTCAAATATATTCATTTCAAGTGGAAGTTGTTTAACCGAAAGTGAATTTCGTGTCATTACCATGCTGAGAAATGATATCGCACATCCACCATACAGCGGTATTTGTTTAGCTTTTTTTGCGCGCACCGTAGCCCAATCAACGGTGTATCAAATTGGAAGCGCGCGTTTTATTCTTGCCGTTTATTAATGTTTTATTCTTGCGTTTCTGAGCAACGAATAATTTGGCGTTCCGCCAGATGAATTACCGGTGTTGGGTCCAGTGGCCACTCCCGCACGTTGTAAAATGTCCAACGAATTCATAAATGTCACATAAACGTGAAAATTGCCTGACAATGTTCTCTCATTTTTTACCAGGAATTTTACAGTTAAAATATTTTATAGCATTCGACATTTGACACTTTACAGGGCGAGTGGCTGGCCTCACTGCCAGCAAAATGTCGCAGATTCACCAATACACACCGCCAACCAAAGCCCACCTTCACAGTGCTGGGCTTGGCAAAAAGCACTCTTGGATCAGTGCCAACATTGTCGCCACCCATTTTTATCATCTCCACTACTAGACGATCGTCCGCCGCGGCTTTGTTTTGCTCACCCTGGAGCCAATTTCAAAACGTGTCAAGTGACGGGATAAGTGTTAAGTAAGAAAAGTGTCCGATTGGAAAAAGCCACCACAGGCAACCAGTGGAATTTCATGGAAATTTGTTTCATAAAGTGTCATAAAAAGTAAATCGCCCAGTGTAAGTTTTTCGTTCACATTTTAAATTTTGCAGGGTTCCATTCTTAACACTTTGTGAATTGGCAAGTTGTGTAATTGGCCCCTTGACGCTGGCTGGAGCTGCTCGGGAGATCACAATGTTCGCGCTGCCGCCACTTGGAATTGTGCCAAAAACTGGATTCGCCTGTGGGGGCACGGATTTATATTTTTTTGCCATTAGTTCTATCAACAGGTAGCGTTTCTGGCAACTTCGCGGTGTTTAGTACTAGTAAATATATCAGCGAAAGTAAACAAAAAGAGCTGTGATAGAGAAAACTGTGAATTCATAGAAGTATACCAACCAAAGTTGCAGACAAAAAAAAACACTTCAGTGCCACGCATGTATTTTTTTATAAAATTCTGGAAAAGCAATAAAACTATAACTGGGAGAGCAATTCGGCCGAAAATTTCCCTAACGCCCTTATCTGCTGCTATCAAATCAGAATAAAAATTGTTAGATAACAAGTCAGTTCACAAAAATCAACTCTAAAACCCAACCCCACACAATCCAACGCAAGCACAAAATCCGCACTTCGCCAACCCACCGTATAAACCTGAGGTTTATTCACTTTGACCTTGAAAGCCATCGCAGTGCTCGCCTTGACAGTCAGGGAAACCTGCGCCCCGGCTGAAGGCAGAAAAACCTGCTGTGGTGTTATTGATGCCTGAGCTATGTCGCCCATTTTGACTTGTTTTTTTATGCCTGGGTATTTTAAGAGAGGATTATTATTTTATCTCATTGTTTTGTTCCAGTTCGCTCAGATGTGAAAGAGTGCGGACGTTGTTCAAAAGAGTGCGGACGTTGTTCAAACGCTTTGCACTTTCCGCCCTTTCCGAATTAATTCCGCCCCTGCACAATTCGAGGCAATTCCGCCATGAGTAAAAAGAGTGCGGACGTTGTTCAAACGCTTTGCGCTTTCCGCCCTTTCCGAATTAATTCCGCCCCTGCACAATTCGAGGCAATTCCACCATCGTCAAAGTGTTCGAACGTTTCATGTGTAGAATTGAAATCGAGGGCAGTTCGGACGTTTTTGAATTCCACCCCCGATTTTAAGTCGGCCCTTTTGAATTCGGCCCTTGAAAAAGTGTTCGAACCGCAACTGAAAATTTGAGTGTGCCGTGCGACATTTCCTCGAAATACCCCCCTCAAAATGGGCACTATGAATTTGTGGTCTGGGAAATGTATAACAGACGTTCAAAACACTTACTGTGTTACGTTAGAACATTGTTTAATACCATCTACATCCTTATATAAGGCTGTAAAAACTTATAAATGGTGGTTATTGTTGCATTTTTCACGTTTTTCTCTCAAAATTTTCACTCTGAAAAAATAAACCCTCCGGGGGTAATTCGAGGAAATACGGTATTTAGAAAATGTGATTTAGACAGTGCTGTTACCAGATATCTGAAAAGCATATGCTCCATAAACTGAGTGTCAGTGTAGGTCAACTGTCAAACGTCATGTACCGTAAATCATCGAATAAGTCCCCGGGGAGTTTTTTTTTTTTTGGGGGGGGGGGGGAGTTATTCGAGGGAGAGTTATTTTTTCGTCGAAAAAAAAGGAAATTGCAAGATCAATAAATTGTATGAATGGGGTTAAATTCATGCATGAATCCATTTTTAATGCAATGAAATCTATGCTGGTGAACATCACCTGCAAAGAAATAGGTACATTCTTTTTAACGTACACATACATTTACAGCGTGTTTATACATGTACGTCGTTCCCACCCATAAAGTAGGGGGAGGGGGAGTTGATCGAGGGGGAGTTATTTTTTCCTCAGTCAGCTAACAGGGGGGACTTATTCGAGGATTTACGGTATTTTAAATGCCGCCTACAAATGTCAAATTTCCTTTCGCTTTTTGCATGTCATTTTATAGGTGGATATTTTACAGGTCATTTTTCATGACTTTTGACACGCTGCTAGACAAATGACATTTTACAGCGTCTGGGAGTGGCCCCTGAATACATGGGTGGAAAATGGAAGGGGACGGGAATCTGGTAATGTTATGGAACTAAAAGTTATGGAGATGTTAAAATTTCGACTGTGTTGTGTGATTTGGGGTGACAGCTAAATATGAGACACTACAACTGAGGCGTCGACTTTTAGAAGTCGACAAGTCCAAAATATGAAAATTTTGCGTTAGGCCCGGAAATGTCATCTGGGGCTACTCCCGCACATTTTTCATAATTTTCCATAAATTTTTTGACCTCACATGCCCATATGGCATAGTGCCTATTTTGACATTTTTTTGTGAAAAATGCAAAAAAAAATTTAGCAAGAAGTCGACAAGTCCACTGAGTTTAGAGCAAGAAGTCGACAAGTTCATCCTTTTTTTATGGGAAAAAATAGCAAGAAATGTGATATGTCCGTCATGGACAGCTACTTCTAAAAGTCGACAAGTCCATAAATTGCCCATAAGGGAGAATCACCCAGGCCAGGAACAAAAATGTTTTTAGTGTAAGAAGTCGACAAGTCCATTTACCTCCCCAAAACAGTTTTGCTCTGTCCAAATGGAATTTTATGGACACCCATTTTTCACGTATACGTTGAGAGAAGGGGCTGAAAATTTGATACTTTATTGTCAACAGTTGGAACTTAATGGTAGGCGCGAGAGAGCCAAATTGGACACGCAGGATGAACCTGGAATTGGATCGGAAACTTAAAATGCGATTTACTCAAAATCGCATTTTGTGGACTTGTCGGCTTCTAGAAGTAGACGCCTCAACTGCATTAAAATATACGTCCAACCCTACCGGTAGAGTTTTTTGTCACTTGGTTGCGAGAATCTTGCGATGAAAAAGTCGCTAAAAAAACCTCCGGCTAATTTTACTGTTTTTTTTGCCTTCATCCAACAGGATGGCTCACATTTATTGCGAATATTTGGGATGACATTTTGCGGAGATGGTGAGTAGTCTTCCATCGATGAAAAATAAATTTGGCGGGTAAATTTTGGGGGGCGGCAGTTTGCAGCACGTGTTGTTTTCGAAAATAGGCGGCAAAAATCTACAATAGATGACCCAAATGTAGGCGGAGGTAGAAAACAAAAATAGTTTCACCCGAAAATACCGTTTTTGGGATTTATTTGACATGAATATTTACATTAAGCACGCATTTGGATAAATTAAATAAATCTCAATATGAACAAAAACTCAAATACAAAAAAATTCAAACAAATATAGGTACGACCTTAGACTGAACGAATTATGTTTACGGTAGGGTTCAAACGGGATTGACTTTTCGGGATCGGGATCGGGATCGGGATTCACTTTTTGAGATTTCGGGATCGGGATCGGGATCGGGATTGGGGTTTCGGGATCGGGATCGGGATCGGGATTGGTTTTTTGAGATTTCGGGATCGGGATCGGGATCGGGATTGGCCGGGATTGGGGTCACGGGATCGGGATCGGGATTGGGATAGGCATTTTTCCGGGATCGGGATTGGGTTCTAGGGATAGATATTTTGGCCATTTTTCTGGCATTCACAGTTGTTCATAAAGGTCTCAAAACACTGTTGGATGCCAGAAAAGTGGCATAAAATTGACGCTGGGGGTTTGCATCCACTTTTTTGCATGCAAAAACGTCATTATTTCACTTTTTATAATTTCCACTAATTTTTCCGGGATCGGGATCCCGGACTTGGGAGTTTCTCGGGATCGGGATCGGGATTTGAAAACTTTCGGGATCGGGATCGGGATCGGGATTGGTATTTTTGAGATTTCGGGATCGGGATCGGGATCGGGATTGGGGTTTCGGGATCGGGATCGGGATCGGGACTGGTAAATCCCGGAATTTCACGGGATCCGGGATCGGGATCGGGATCCCGTTTGAACCCTAGTTTACGGTAGCCACTTGATAATCACAATTATTAAAAATGAAAATACATAGTTTACATTAACAACAGGCACATACAAAACGTGGTCATCAATAAACCAATATTTACAAAAATATTATTATAATCGATGAAAAATAGCAGAAACACACTGCTCAAACGAAATGGACAAAAATGGTGCGCCAACATCAGAGAGAAATTTCATAAAGTTCAAATTTCGGTTGTAAATTGCAATAACCCCTGAGCGGATGTGAAACCGATCACTTCAAAATTCAAATTCACAAAATAATTCTACACAATTCTTGGATCGAATGTTTAGCTGCAAAAATTTGGACACTGGGCTGAAAAGATGCATAATATTCATGCATAATATAATATTTCAGGAAAATCGCCATTTGGACACTCGATTGAACCTGGGGCCAATTCCACACGCTGTCAAGTGACAACAAAAAGTTTCGAAAATCTTGAAACACACCAGGTTCATTTGCAACATGTTTCAACACTTTTGCATTTGAAGGGTGTGCTTCTAAAAGTACCGATCTACAAAAAATCGATTTTGAGATAATCGCGATTGAAAGTTTGGAGCATGCAATACCCATACATGGGTATTGGGTATGGGAATTTTGGGTAAGGGTATTTCGGCCGTATTGTTGGGTATCCACATGCATGGGTATAATCATTGATTATACACATAACACTAGCTATATAAAATTTAGGGAATTGTATTTTTGTAGTACAGTACATTTTAAAGGAACAAATTGGTAATAGCATGTAGATCGGTGTTTTTTAAAGCACAAAATCAGAAAGCTGTAGATCGGTACTTTCACCCATAATAAAAAAGCACAAAATGAGTTTTTGCGCAACCGGACACCGATCTGACATCGGTACTTTTAGAAGCACAAAAATAATGTGCAGGTCGGTACATTTAAAAGAACAATTTTGAAAAAAGTGTGTAGATCAGTACTTTTAAAGACACAAAAGCTGAAAAAGCTTGTAGATCGGTACTTTTAAAATTTCAAAAACGGTATTTTGCGATTTTTTTGCTTTTTTCGACCCCCCATATCTCAAAAATTGAATTTCGCACCCCCCACATATTATATATATTTTTGAAGCGCATTTTTATGGACACCCCAAAAATGGTCCTAACTCAAATTTGAAAAATTTGTAGATCGGTACTTTTAGAAGCACACCCTTCATTTGCACGTCGTTCGTCAGAAAGCTTTCAGTTGACACCGCAACCAGTTGACATTTGGTGTTTTGTTAACTATAGTGCACGTTGTCATTAATTCGATCATCCCTATTGTAGCCACAATGGCTTTGAAATAATGTAAATGTTGTCACCTGACAATATGAATTGGACCCCCGCTTTACAATATCACCATATTACATCCTTATCAATCCCTCTGCGTAAAGTACCGATACCCATCCAAATACGACATTTGCCTCAAAGTACCCAACAATGGGTTGGGTACTTTTATTCTGGAAGACTTTATGCCGCTATCATTCGCTTGCAACAGCCAACTTTCAACGTCGCGAATGCCGCCGAGATTTCCTGGAGTCTGCGGGGGGTCAGGCGCCAGGTTTTTCTGACGCCAAATTCGGTGCCAAGCGCCAAAACGGTCGCGTCGCCGCTGGCACTGTCGCTCGTGCCACTGCGGGTTTTTTTGGGATTTGTGATAATGAATAGTTATTCAGTTGGTATTGCCTGGACATTTTTTATTGATGAAAATTATGGTAATTTGTGAATTATATACACGAATCTTTAAAAAGATCGTCACCATTGCTTTTTCAGGTAGCGACAAATAATTTCGGTTAGAAATAGTTATGAACGAAGTTCCGAAGACACAAATTACTACAAGTACAAAGGACAAAATGGAAAAATGACGATAAAATTTTTAATGCCCAGTTATTTTTTAAATCAAAATTTCTTAGACAACCAACAAATCCCAACAAACAAGTCCAAAAATCCCCCACCAACCAAAATAGCTCTACCCGGTGCGCCTTTTCTCACCAATAAAGCACCAGAATCTTTGGCTAAGCGCAATTTTAGTTGACCCGGTCGAAACTCGGCAACTTCCCCATCTCGCATTAATAGATTGTCCGAACTTTTTTGGAACACATGAGATTTCTTTGTTGATTCGGAGGTACTCGGTTCTGTTGCGCTGAAAAGTATTGGGTATATTGAGTATCCGCGTTTTATAGAGAACTTGGAAACTTGAGTATTTTGGGTATATCTGGTATTTTGGGATGTATTCGTTTCTTCTTTTGATTTTAGTTGATGTAGTTATTTTAGCAGAAATTAGTTATAAATTACCTCAGTGCGAATGCGTTACCCAACTAGATAAATAATCGAGTTCAAATAAATAATACTGCAGCAACGTGAAAATACGAGAAATGACTTGTAAAAGTAATGAGCCACAAAAAAATAATAAAAAACGCATTCCAAAACCAACCACTGATAGTCACTCTCCGCCACTTTTCTTTTCGAATTTTTCTCAATTTTGGCAATTTTACAATCCGGAGATTTTGAACTGGGCCTGGTGCATCTCGGATCCAAATCGCAAGCACCAGAACGTACCGCTCGCTCGTTTCTGCACATTTGCAGATATCAATGCAATTAAAATAAAATACATGTTTCTATCGTGTTTGTGACAATCCAAAGAACACTCATGCGTAGGATTATTTGAAAAAAAGTCAAGTCACAAGAAAACACAATAAACATGTAAGTAATCTTGTCCACTGATTCCGCGGCGTTTACACTTTTACAACAAATGGTTACAACAAAAATTAAAATATCACTTCGATAAAAAATCTATTCAAAACAAACCGCATCAAAAACACGGGCTTTACCGCCAAAACGTGAGCCAATCTCTCTATTTCACCGGTATCAATCCCACTAGTAGCACTTTTCTGTACAAACTCGCGGACATAAGCCAACCAAATGGTCAACTTTTCCGCACTAGCTCCGCCCACTTTTGCACATGAATGCGACAGCGGCGCCGGCGGGCTCGTGGCCGAGCTAGCCGAATGCGAACTGGTCGCTGCACATGTTGGCTTGGGATTACTTTCAGTAGGGCCGGCGGTTGAGCAGCTAGTGAGCGGTGATTGGGCGTTTGGGGTCGATGTCGATTGAGTATCGATTGTGGCCGCTGTAGGGGGGTGTTTAAAATATTTAGCTCTCAATACACTGATGCGTATTAATTTTGCATGCAAATCTTGCATTACATGCTAAATTTTAGTCGAATGTCGATACCGAATTCCTAAAAGATTTTAGACGTCAATCGTCGATTTTAAATAGTGCTCGCTTTTCCATTTTTTTCAAAATGATCAACATACTGGTACTCAATTTCAGACGACACGTCTTCAAAGAACGATAAGACAAGAATCCTTCAAATACATATCCACCTATCTCGAAAAAAACTCTGAGTTCTAAAGAGATGACAAATCTCAATATTCAGGATCCGTAGACTTTATGCACAAATTCACACATTCGGGAAAAACGACGAAAATTTAACCTTTTCTTTCTTCATGAACTTTTCTTTTTCTTCCCCGGCGGCCATTTTTCACCGGCTGTTCGCTTTGTTCACTATTACCCGAAATTTGATCATTTTTCGATCCAAAATCGTCGATTTTGTCTGATTTTAAATGTTTCTTCGATGACACATCTGATGGAGATTCTTCATTTGGGGCATCACATAGACCTTTTTTGCCATCTGAAAAATATTTTTAGTTTTTATGATAAAACCGGAAAACAGCAAAAAGTGCTGAAAAAGTTTAATTGGATCAGTCGACGGGAGTAAATAGAGAAACAACACACGCAACTGGAGAACAAATAAATGATATCCCACTTTCAAAATCCTCCAATGTTTGTAAACGGCACACTCACGTAACATCTGCCATCAAAAATTAATATACTCGGCGGATATCACACTTAATTTGGAAACCTTCCATAACACAACAAAAATGAACAATAAACTTACTTTTTTTATCATAATACTTTTTTACGATGGAATAACTAATTACGAAATTAATCACAAGATTTTATTCGTCAAATTACGGTAGGATTCCGCGCACATGCTCTTCGGTCCGCCGAGCACAGAAATTTTTTTATTTTTTTAAACCGACCTTCGTGATCAGGGGCACTTTCAGCTGTATCCACATCATCATCGCTGGGCGATTCAATGTAAAATAACTCGAAAGTCACTCGACCAGTGGAACGCACCTGGTGTAAATGATGAATTTTGGATGTTTAATTTAAGTGGATTTTCAAATTGATTTAAAATTTGAGGTGATGAAAAGGTGAAAGTGATTAATTTTGGCGGAAAACCAAATACCGGTCTGAAAATTCCGGTTTACGTTTCGGCAATTGGCAGCCCGCACATAGTTTACTAGTTGCGTACTGGAAATAGATATTTGTGCTAGCGCCAAAGCATAAATTGCCATGCGTCTCTTGGCGCCATTTTGCTGTGGTACTATTTTCTTTTTGGCGCTAGCACCAAATTCAAAATTTTAGTACGCAACTGAACGCAGTATGCAACTTATTAACTTGCGTGCGGGCCGCCAGTATAAATACTTCACTGGCAAAACTACTAGGATCAGGTGTCCAGCAAAATTTCGAGGTACTTCAATCTCACTCCCAAAAATGTCAAACCCCCCATTCGACCCCCCAACCAACAAAATAGCACCGAAAACAGTTATTATCGAGGCAATTCTTGAGCACCGCATCTTGATAAGCGGCTTCCATGGCACATCTGGCAGCACCCCCCGCAACGAGGGTGGCCCCCGCGCCGCCCAATCCGGAGTGTTCCCAGTAGAGGGACATTGTGCTCGTGGAGAGGTCGTCCGTGACGAGAGACTGTGGGGTTGGGGGGTTGTTTGGGGATGAGGGAGAATGGGGGTGTAAGAATAAAGTCTCGGGTAACCGAATGTACCGTGTGGTACTTATAGAAATTTACCGTTGCAGTTTCTGAAATTTACCGTACTGTAACATGTACCGCAAAACTTTCGGTACATTTGGCTTACCTTAAATTTTCAAAAGCTGCGCCCTCCCACAAAATTTTTCTCAATAAATAGTGTCAAATTGTTGCAAATTTCGTATCTTTTGGTGTCGCGTTCTACACCCTTAAGTTAAGCAAAACAAAGAAAAACAACAAAATAAAATCGCCCACCTGCAGCTGTTTTAGCATTGCCTGTATAAATTTATCCAGCGAAAATGCCAAATATGCTTTTGTGGTGAATAATTCTCGCAGCGCGTCCTCATACTGATTTGAATCCATTTGATTGTCAAGTAAATTTTTTACGTAAGTGATCAATTGTGCTGTTGCTTCATCGACAGTTTTGTATGGATCTGCGATTACTTTTTTGTTCGTTTAAGAAATATGTGGGCGGAGCTTATGGGGAAAAGGTCGGTGTCCACTGTATCTGACTAGAAAATATGGTTCAAACGCGTTCCCGATCTCGAATCCCGAAAAATTCCGGAATATAGCAGTCCCGATCCCGATATCCAAAAACCGCAATACCGATCCCGACATCGCAAAAAAAACAATCCCGAATTTTTTCAAAATTTGCCTAATGACTTTTTTACACAGAGAAATGTGTACGGAAAAATCTAATAAACATTTTATGCCACTTCTCTGGCATCTAAATGCGTTTTTAAACTTTTTTTGTGAAAATTTCGAGAAAAACCCTCAATACCAAAACATGCCCAATGCCGATCCCGAAACGTCAGAAAAGTTTGCACCATACTAGGCAAACTACTTATGCAATGATTAAATGAAAGCCAGAAAATTATAAAAACTCACCCTTTTTAACAAAACACAACTGCTCAGCGGCGCTAGTGCCCATCTCGCCCTCCCTTTTTTGATCAATCGATTTTGCGCTCAATTCTTGCGACTTTTCATCCAATAATCTCTGTGCATGTTGTCGCAGTTGCGAGAATCTGTCGCATACGATGTGGTGATATCTCAGGAATAAATATAGACAATTAGTGCCCATAATTAACGCGTAACCGGTGCTGGGTGGCTGTGCGATTGGGGGTGAGGTTTAAAAGATTGTGTGATGAATAATATCTCCTGATTTTATATTCGGTAGTAAATTTCTATTCTCGAAATTTACTAAAAGAATAAAACCCAAACAACACAAAATTATCTAGTCTTCAAGCGCAAACTTATTTATACTCAACCAAAATTACAACGAACCTTTTTCACAGCCCCACTTTTCACATTGTCATTTCCCTTGCCATCACTATCACCGTTACCGTTATCACCAACGCTAGTCGCCTTGCCACTAGTGTTTGTAAGAGTGCGCCGATTCGAACGGCGCGGTGCAGATTGATTGTTGGTGTGTTCGAGATTCTCGGTTTCTGTGTCACTGCACTCAGATTTCGTGTCCGTTCCTGGGGGAAGGGTTTTCTCCGGCTAACTGATTGGTAATGTATTTTTACGATCGAGCTCCCAGCTATGGTGTATAAAAGTTACACGGAAAATAGATGCTCAATATTTATTGTATAATAGTGTTGGAATTTTCCGTCATAAAATCTATTCAAATTCAACTCCCGATCTTACATGACGAGAATTCCATTTCGGAACATTGAATTTTCAGTGAGGAAAGCTACCACATAGGGCCCACACATACTAGTTGGCATCGACACAAAATGTCAATTGGGGTTGAAACCAGTTGACATTTAGTATCGATGTCAACTAGTGTGTGTAGGGCCATACCACCGATCGCAAAAAAAACTAGTTGTCAGGATTAACAAAACAAAATTAATCCCAATCACGAATGACAAGTAGCTCTAACCCTCAATTAGACGACGTTTTTATACCAGCAAACATATTTTAAAAAGCACATTCAAAAAAGTTCTAAAAGGCAATCTAACCAGTGACATTTTCTTCCTCGCTATCCTCGCCCTGTTCCACTCCAAACAACTCTGGGATCAATTTTCGCACAATTTTTTTCATTTTGCCTTTTTCCTCTATCTGCGTTGGAAAAAAATGTTCAGACCGAGTGTACTGATGAATTGAGAATGGAAAAGGGATGGAAAAAAGCGCTTTTTTTATTAACAACGCGCATTTTTCGTTTTTTTTTCAAAAAATGTCGAGAGACTTCCTAATAAGCCCCCAAATATGGTTCTGAATCAATATTTACAGGTATATAAGACAAGTGGCAGTCCTTGTGATCATATATAGCCATAGAATGGCTGTGTAGTCATAAGTTAGCAGTATAAATGGTGAATTCTGCCAAAAAATCCACTTTTTATGTCGACTCGTTATGTATATCACTGTTTGGTTTCGTGACTTCAAGTGAAGTGAGGCATGGAATAGTGCTTAAGTAAGGTTACAAGAGAAGAATAGTATAGGGTGGCCCACGTCAGGCGCACGGTTTCAATTGGCTCCCAACACGTCAATTTTTAATGAAAACTGCTCAAATTTGGTATGGCGGTATATAAATGTATCCCATTTGTGGTGTTATGTGCACGGTTCCATATCACAAAAATTCATGTCGGAACATGAAGCAAAGTTTAATATGTGTTTTAGCGTGGCGCATGTCAGGCAATCGTCTACCAATTCACCAATTATTCATAAAAAGAGTCCAAATTTGGCATGACAGTAGATAAATGTACCCTATTTAGTATGTAAAGCACATACATAAATATCACTTAATTATCACATTGATCACATCGTATGCAAAACAACGTCACTCCACAGGACCATCTACAATGGGACACATTCAAAAACGTAAATATGAAACTCTTTCACGTTCTGACACGAAATCTCGCGATATGAAACCATGCACTTAACAGGGACGTATCCAGGATTTTTGAGCGGGGGGGGGGCTGCTTGTTTACGGGGGCCGGCGAACGGGGGGGGGCTCAGCCCCCCCCTAAAGTTTTCCCTATATAGGGGCGGAAAGGTGTTTTGGCGCTGGCGTCATACAAAGGCGCCACGCCATGGCGCTATTGGCGTTGGCGCCAGTGCCAGGAACCGCTTTATATGTATGTAAATATGCATACATATACAGCGAAAGTCGCAAATATGTGTGCATTTCCAAGTATATTGGTTTACAGGGACCGATCCGCTGAAAATACCTGCATGGGGAAGAAATTGCGCGCTTGCGCGCAAAATTTTTAAGAAACATCGAAAAATATTAGGAAAAGTTGCATTTTCCGGGACTTTTTAGGTCTCACCCCGGGAAGGGGGGGGGGGCTGCAGCCCCCCCCGCCCCCCCCCCTGGATACGTCCTTGGAACCAGGGACGTATCCAGGATTTTTGAGCGGGGGGGCTGCTTGTTTACGGGGGCCGGCGAACGGGGGGGCTCAGCCCCCCCCTAAAGTTTTCCCTATATAGGGGCGGAAAGGTGTTTTGGCGCTGGCGTCATACAAAGGCGCCACGCCATGGCGCTATTGGCGTTGGCGCCAGTGCCAGGAACCGCTTTATATGTATGTAAATATGCATACATATACAGCGAAAGTCGCAAATATGTGTGCATTTCCAAGTATATTGGTTTACAGGGACCGATCCGCTGAAAATACCTGCATGGGGAAGAAATTGCGCGCTTGCGCGCAAAATTTTTAAGAAACATCGAAAAATATTAGGAAAAGTTGCATTTTCCGGGACTTTTTAGGTCTCACCCCGGGAAGGGGGGGGGGCTGCAGCCCCCCCCGCCCCCCCCCCCTGGATACGTCCTTGGCACTTAACACAACAAATGGGGTACATTTATTTACCCCCATACCAAATTCGAGCGGTTTTCATTCAAAATTGATGTGTTGTGGGCCAATCAAAACCGTGCGCCTGACGTGGGCCACCCGGTACATTAAAGACTGATGTTTCCCACTGTAGAAGTATGTGGAACACATCGGCTGGATATTACATACTACATTAATCATAACACAACAAATCACAATATATTTTGACATGATAGCATGCAGGAATAGAAACAATGATCCTAAAAATGCCACAAAACCAATGAAAACAACCAACAATGGTAATTGAAATTGCGCACTTGCGCACAAAAAAATGCAAAATACCTAGTGCATAAGTACCGAAAGTTTTGCCAGCGCTTTTTAAAAAAAGCGCTGGGACCCTTGCGCTTTTTTTTTAAAAGCGGCGTTTTAAAAAAAAAAGCGCTTGCCATCCCTAATTGAGAAGGGTGCAATTTAGATTGGGGTGATGTAACACGAACCCCTCCCCATAAATATTTCCAAGACTAATTGACACCTGGAAAAACCCATCTTGGGGGTCGGGTCATAAATGTGAAGTTGGCCCAGGTCCAAGTTACCAGTGCGTATTGTAAGTACGAACGAGAGTGAAAGTTCAAAATCGCTGAAATTTTTTTTCTTCATTTTGCCAATTTTCACCTCCAGAATCGCTATTTTCGTCTATATATATATATATGGTAATAAACATATTTTTAGCTATTTTATTTATATTTGAAGCGATTTCGAAATTTTTGGTCGGTTGCACTCTTCACATACGGGGTATCTCACTCAGCCATTCATCAGCCATTCATCACTCATCATATCATCATCATCATCATATCATCATCATCATCATATCATCATCATCATCATCTACCCCCCTCAAAAACCCCCACCTGAATGCCCGAATGTCTCTTAATCGTGTGAATGAGCAAATCGCCAGTCGCAGTGAGCACGGCGTTCAATTGATTCGCATCGCTCTGGTAGTCCAACTGCACGTGGGGGGTACGGGAGGCGCCCATGTCGCCGAAATGCAGAGATTGGTGTTGCGTTGCACTGCGGGCCAGGTGCTGGGGGGGGGGTGTTTTTGTGGGAGAATAAATATATACTCCGGTTATTTTACACCCTGCACGCGTGGTTACCGCTAGAAGTGTGCCAACGATGGTTAGCGCGTGCGAGTTTCATAAAAAGATGACAAAATTGATTGTTGTTATAATGTTATTCATTAACATATTCACATCGATGAATTTTTTCATCTTTTTACGGAAATCGCATGACTTAACAATCATTGGCACGCTTCCAACACGAGACATAAATCAGTGCGACGGCAGAGTATCATGTACGCCGAGTATACGCAGACCTTTTTGTATTGCACAAACACTTGAGATGTTTATTGTAAAAGTGCAGCTACTGCTGAAAGTTGCATGATAAAACCTTTCAAAACTGGAAAGCATTCATACAGTTCTTTTGAGTGTTGGCACTTGGCAGCCGTTTTTTCAAATATTGTTTTTTTTATACGAAATCGTTGAAAAAAAAGCTCGCTTCAACCATAGATGGACGCATGCTTGAGCATTTCAACGGCAGAAACGAACACAAACTAAAAACAATCAAGCGAAATCCACCATAGGAAAACAAACCTCATTTTGTACACTCTGAATTTGATTCAACAAATTTTTGGACTTCAATAATTTGCTATCCGCCGCCTTAGCGGATGTACTTTGGTGGTCCAAAGCTCGAGCGTGATATTTTTGAACTTGTTCCCTCCAAACGGTGTCCAATTGTTTTTGCGCGCGGCGCCACTCATCATCTTTGGCACGCATGCTGAATTTTTTGTCATGTTTAGGGTTTTTAATTTTGAAATGAAATATAATTGCTAATTTTTGTTGTAAATAATTGTCAATACGAATAACTGAGTTTGTAAAATAATTGTCATAAATTTTTTCTTATGGAATGTTTTCTCCGTTCAAATCATACTTCGATGTTTAAATAAATTTCAGTAGATGTACAGCCAGGGGTCTCCTAGGGGGGGGCTGGGGGGGGGCTGCCCCCCCCCAAATCGGCCAGCTATCTATCTATCCCGGAGGCCGCTCAGCTATCTATCTATCCCGAGGCAAAATTTTTGGCTACTACCCCAAAAGACCCCCCCCCAAATCGCTCAGCTATCTATCTATCTGGAGTGGTTTTTGAGAAATTTTGCCCCAATTTTCGCTCAAAATCACTAATGTTCGCACCTTTTTATAGTTTTTCACCTTCAAAATCGTGCTTTCCGGCTATATACGTGGTTATACACCTATTTTTAGCCATTTTATACCTAATTTTGGCTACTTTTAACTGATTATTATCGATTTTTTCCCCCTTTCTGCCTTCTTAACCTTGAAAAAGCCTATATATTGTGCCCCCGCCAGCCCCCCCCCCCAAGCCCCCCCCCAGCCCCCCCCAGAAAAATTTTCCAGCTATCTATCCCTCCGGAGGAGCGATTTGCTATCTATCCAGCCCCCGCGAGGGCCAAAATCCTGGAGACCCCTGTGTACAGCTAATGGTTTTTGCGGTCTTTGATTTTAATCACACATAACTAAAATTCATTTCCAGAAACGCAAATAAAACTGACAATTCAAATTTTCGATTTCAATTTCAGTGGCCAAAAACAAAAAGCCACCACTCACCGTCTCAGAACTAATGGAACAGCGACGGAAGGTTTATTAATCAACCCCACAATGACGTCATTTGCTCGATCTCCGTAAATTCTTTTCAAAGCCTTGAAAACTTGAACCTGCGACCACCTGGCGCCCAATTTTTCATCGAGTCGGTAATTTTTGGCATCGCTTTCAGACATTCTGTCCAATTTTCGTTGCACCGCTTCCAGGGTGCGTAGGGCACAGCCGTTCGATTGAATTACTATGTCCAGCTGTGAGGTATTTTTGGCGTTTTTTAATAAAGAAATGGTGGGATAACAAATATTTGGATCAAATTTCATAATTTTTTTTGTGAAAAGAAAGTTGAGAGAAAAAAATGGGCTGTGTAGTCTGTCAAAGCGCTGTGTTATTTTCGTGTGACGCCTTTTGTTAAACATCAAACATGTAAAAAAGCTTATTCTGAAGAAATTATTCAGGTATTTTTCAATGAATTTCACAAATAGTTCCTACATTGGGCCCACACACACTAGTTGACATCGCAAATTCGCGTCAACCCAGTGTCAATTGAAAAAAACAAGAAGTTTGTTCCTGTTAAGTGTGATGCTTTTTACAATGAAAATGAAGTGCCATGATGTAAAATTAACTATGCTCTATCACAGGGACGTAGCCAGGATTTTTGAGCGGGGGGGGGGCGGATTGTATACGGAGCTCGGCGAACGGGGGGGGGCGGCGCCCCCCCCCCTAAATTTGACCCCTGTGGTAAAGGAATGGCGCCTTGGCGCCAGCGCCATTCGTAGGCGCGACGCCATGGCGCCATTGGCGTTGGCGCCACATAGTTCTGTACTTGTATGTATTTTACATACATATACAGCGACGGTGGCGAATTTACAGTGCTTTTTTGGTCCTAAACCACAGGTAAATATAACTAAAATATACTGTGCGGCGCCGAAGTGCGCGCTTGCGCGCAAAATTTTTCCGGACTGGCGACAAAATCGCTTTACGGAAGCACCATTTCGGGTATAATTTCGTGTCCGACCCGGGAAGGGGGGGATCGGCCGCCCCCCCCGCCCCCCCCCCTGGCTACGTCCTTGCTCTATCAGATAGATAAGTTGAAATCACAGTATCGCTTAAATCCAGTTGACATTTAGTTGACACGAATTCAGTGTGTAGGGGCCCATTGCCATTTTAAAACCCACAAACAAACCTCAAATCTCTCATCTTCAGTTCGATACAAACACTCCTCATAACTAGACTTTTTACTCGACACAAAAGAACTGTCTTCACTGCTCCAGGAAGGAAATGACACCCAAGTATCGTTCAAAACTTTATCGCACAATTCCGAACGTCCGGAACATTTTGGCTGTACATAATCCTTTGGTAGGGCGCGGTAGGAAACGCCCTCCCTTTTACACGAGGCGTAATCTGCGAATTTAAAGTGTAGTTTCAATCTTGGTAATTAATGGAATAATTTTTTTTGCGTTTTTGTAAAACATTGTAAAAGTATTCAAAAAGGTAAAATTTCATATAATAAAATATAGCATATAAATAGGTTCGGTTGGGGAACTCTTATCCCCGACTGGGACAGAGTGTTTTGGAATTGCCTAGGTTACAATAAAAGTTGTGCCAAAAGTTCAAAACCTTGTACCAGGTCATTTAAAAACATTCATTCATAAATATACCGCATGCTATGCGTTTTCCTGAAGGAAACACCCCATAATGACGTCATCGTTAATAAAATCAAATTTGTTTAAGGAAGAAAAATCGTTGCAAGAAAAACATTCGATTGTACCCGACTCCGCCTTTTTTATTTTTGAAATAAATTTTGTTGTGAAAGCAAAGAACCCTGATCGCGCCTTATCGACTCACACATAAGTAATTTTGGACGCATACTCTGCCGAGTATACCAAATGCCTAAAGGATACAATTAAAAAAATTGTTACAACCCAAAAGACAAACCAATTTCCATGGCCAAATCGGAGCTAATCTTGCCTTTATCCTTGCCAATTTCCGCGCCAGTTTCATCCAAATTTGGCGCCTGTCCAAGTTGCTCACCTGCGACGCGTTGCGCGAGCACGTCGACAAATCCATCGCGATCGGTGCAGCCGAGAAATTGTTTCAGCCAAGCCATCAGGTCAGAATGGTGCCTGTGTAAATGGGGGTGCAAATTTTTGCCATGTGCATGGCTGAAAAATTAAGGATCAAATGGCACTGCGCACACTGGTTTTCACACGAAATTTCGAAAACTCATAAATTAACTTTGAACGTGTTTGAGTTTTCCACAATGTGCCATTTCGAATGTCCGTCAACTGTAGTTTACGGCCATCTCATTGTAGAAAACTCAAATGCGTTCTAAGCTGATTCGTGAGTTTTCAAAATTTCGTGTGAAAACTAGTGTGCGCAGGCACAACGTCACTATGATGAGATATCTTTTAAAACAAAAGAATCCTGGGAGTGGGAGCTATGTAAATCATATGATCGAGGTTATATTCACACCATACGCCAGTCCCAGACCATGTAATTAATCGCCATTCAACATAACATGTGAACAATCATCAGTTTTGTTTTTAATAAATTCCCTCTGGGCCGAACTTGTTATTTATGTAACACTGTTAAATCGTTCTTTGCAAAACAGCATAAATATGTTCCTGTTATTTTCTTCCTGTTATTGGCCCCACACACGCTAGTTGACATCGAAACTAAATGTCAACTGGTTCCGATCCCGATTCAAAGCTGCTGACGAGCCGACGACCGACGTTCAAACGCAAGCTTTGAATTGGGATCGGAACCAGTTGACATTTGGTGTCGATGTCAACTAGCGTGTGTGGGCCCATTGGAAGGTAGCAAGCTGAAATGATGTTGAACAATTCTTGAAACTTCATTTAGTCCCTGAAGAGAAAAATCATAAAAATCTATAATGCCATGTTAAATAAATGCCCGGTAAAATGTCTTTTGTCTGTGTTTTACCAGGCATTTTGTGACACTTACCAATCTCATCTGATATTTTATGGCTTTTATGTAAAAACAAAATCCTAAGAAAACAAAATGCCCTCGGACTTTTTATAACCAAAACTCACTTTAAAAACGGCGCAACGAGCTCCAACAATTCATGTCGAGACAACAAATCCTCGTTGAAAAGTGCCAGACACCTCAAAAAGTTCGCATACACTTCATCATATTGCAGCGCTTTGCGAACTTTGTCGAAAAATTGAAATTCTTCAATATCTCCGTATGTTGCCGCTTCAGCCATTTCAACGTCGTATGTGAAAATTATCGGCCGGGGCGCATTTCCACCTGTCCCAGCACTTTTGGGACACTGAAAAGTGTTTGAATGAATGTTTTTTATATTGAAAGGTTAAAAGTGGCAACACGTTGGAAAATAGACGTGAAATTTTTTTTGAATACGTCTATTTGAATTTTTTAAATTTCTCATTGTTAAAATTTGTGTCTTTGTGCCAAACTGGAACTGGCTATTGGGTGCGGCATCGAGCGACAGATTTCGTAAAAAAAAAACTTCCGAGAAAAATTTAATGCCATCCCTGACACCATTATCAGAAAATGCAATTCACCAACCGTATCCGCAATATTCAATTCCGACTCAATTTTTGGGGTTCGATTACCGACAGAACGCTCCCTTTGAACTGGCTGACTGTTTTGCTGCGGCTTGCCCAACTGAAATGTCACAGCTTATTATTCACACTGGCGTGGAAAGATGGAAGCTTTTACACTAAAAATGTCACAAAATGTTGGCAATGAAAACAACCACAAATGGTAATTTGTATTGAAATTTAGCGCTTGCTTGAAAAACGGTTTAAATGCTTGCGTTTTAAACACGTTGCACCGACTTGCACCGTCATACATTTTCTACACAATCGGTCTTGCCTACGCAAATGAACCAGTTTTTGCAACCAAAAATCCACCCAACAAACTTTCTGGTCATCCACCTGCATTGGCTCAGTGCCAATAGGTTCACCCTTCACTTGTTGCTGGCGCACAATATTCTGTTGAGAGTCCAGTAACTGATTTTGGCTAAGCGAAAACTGCTGCGGCTTGCCAGCAGACTGCGAGGGTAGGTTTTGCGATAAGGCAAAGTTTTACGGAAAATGGAACAAAAGGGGCGGTTACCTGAAAGTGCTGCTGTGACATGGATCGTTGTGCAGTGACCTGGGGTGCCATTTGTTGACCCTTCACTCGTTCTTGAACAACAGCCTGTATAAAGAATTGAGTTGACAGCGGAAAAAGGTGCACTTGAAAGTATCATCTATGGAGCTATTGACCTCAGCAATGTGTTTGCATTTTTGACTGAACATCGTTACATTATCATTTTGCTTGGTGACCTTTAGTTACTCAAGTTATAGCATACTTCATGTGTCATCTATATTTTTGAGTTTATAAATGGCGGACTTTTATAAAGCTCAAAATGGGCAATAAGTTACAAGGTGAATTTTAAGGGAAATAAGGAAAAATGTGATGATGTTGAAGTTCAATGTTGCATGGCACACTCGAATTTTCAGTTGCAGTTCGAACACTTTTTCAAGGGCGGAATTAAAAAGGGCGGAATTAAAAACGGGGGCGGAATCCAAAAACGTTCGAACTGCCCTCGATTTCAATTCTGCACATGAAACATTCGAACACTTTGCTCGATGGCGGAATTGCCCCGGATTGTGCATGGGCGGAATTATTTCAGACAGGTAGGAAGTGCACAATGTCTGAACCACCCTTGGAATTCCGCCTTGGCAGAACTCAAAAACGTCCGAACCGCCCTTGACAATTTTGAGTGTCAGTGCGCCATCTAGGCAAGAAAACATTCGGACACTTTCTAGAGGGTGGAATTCAGTTTCGGTTTTCACAAATATGCCACATGGTGAACTTCAATATCTTTTAAACAAGTGGATATTACAAAAAGATTTCTCTATTCATTTTTGAAGACAAAGCCTAGATCTACCTATAAATTTTTTTTCACAGATATCTTTGGTAAGATAAATAAGATGTGTTTCCCATAACAACCTTCTCTAAAGGGCGTATCTCTTAAGTCAAGGGCAGAATTGAAAGTGTCCCAATGTTTTTGAAACGTTTTGTTTTGATATGCAAATGGACAAAAACTGTGTGAATTCATCCGGATTCGTGTGAACTTCATCCGAATGTCCTAAAAATGACACATTTTTCTCAAATAAAAATGTTCGAACCGCCCTTGGAGTTCTGCCTTGGTGGAACTCAAAAACGTTCGAACCGCCCTTGAAAATTTTGAGTGTGCGGTGCGCCAATGGCGCACTGCTCATTAAAACTTGGCAAGGGCGGGTCGAACATTTTTTTGCAACGTCGGAATTTAAAGTCGGAATTAAAAAGAGAGGTGGAATTCAAAATCGTCCGAACCTACCCAAATTTCAGTAATTTTTCAGTCTTGTCATAAAAAAATCGTCCGAACAGACTTTAGAATTCCGTCCGGGCGTAAATAAACAACGTTCGAACCGCCCTTGCCAATTTTGAGTGTGCGGTGCGCCAATCAGAAGAAAATTTCTCAGAATTTGCTCCAACAGCTAGATAGTTGGCCGATCGAGGAGAAGGGAGGTTCAGCGGATAGTAGTCAAAAAGATTGCCTCCGGATGGATAGATAATGTAGATAGATGGAGCGTTTCGCGGGGGAACCGCGAAACGAGACCCTGCCCAGAGCAAAACACACCTGTTGATATTGGGCACTAAAACTCTGGGCCCCTCCAAAACCCGCGCCCGCCGCGTCGGGTAAAAACTGGCTGAATTCCCTCAATAAATCGGGTTCGTGGGCGAAAAGTCGGGAAACTGATGCATAAACTTCCGATTCGGTCAAGGCGCCCGGACGGGACTGTTGGGTGGCCTGTGAAAAGTGGGATAGTGAAAAATGTTTTCGAAAAAGTTAAAAACTTTCGAAAAGAATGCTAATCAGTGAAAGATCGGAAACCGATTGAACAAAGAGTGATTTTGCATAAATATTAAAAAAACCTTCACACTGCCGCAGTATGTAAAACTCGGGTGGAACTCATACATCCCCTCGGGTGGAACTCATACATCCACTCGGGTGGAACTCATACATCCACTCGGGTGGAACTAGGGTGTCAACAAAAACTTTTTGGCGGAAAACGGAAACGGAAAATTTTTTGCACATGCCGGAAAACGGAAACGGAAAATTTTTTGCACTTGCCGGAAAACGGAAAAATGGAAGGCCGGAAAACGGAAACGGAAAAATTTGCTGAAATTATGCTGGAAACGGAAAAAATTTGCTGAAATTTATCCTGAATAAATTTTTTTTGCAGAAATCTCACTAGAAATAGGAAAAATTCACTTCACTGAGAACCTGCATGCATTTTTACCAGTTTGGCTGAAACAGAAAACAGAAAATTGAGCTGGAAAATGGAAAATAGTTTGATAAACAGACAATTGAACCGGAAAATGGAAAAAGGCGGAAAAACTAAAAAAAAATTGCTGGAAAACGGAAAATGAGCCGGGAAAACGGAAACGGAAAAAAGTAGCAGCCGGAAAACGGAAACGGGAAAATTTTTGCCTGCGGAAAGCGGAAACGGAAAACGGAAAGTTGACACCCTAGGTGGAACTCATACATCCAATCGGGTGGAACTCATACATCCACTGTCACCTAGTGCCCGTGGGAAGTTCCCAGATTGATTGTATCTTTGTGGTCATCGATCTAAAAACCCAAATGAACTTATTATTATTATAAATCTTCAAATTCTTCAGTAAACCTTCAAATTAAATACACCAAAGTCTACTGAATCCAAGTATTTTCTGAACCCTTTCACTAGTGGTAAAAAATTGTCAGATTTGCTCCATCCCAAAATCACAATTCACAACAAAAATCCAACCTGTTTACGCTCCCTTTGTTCCTTCTGGTACGAGTGTAGGATCTCCAAAAACTGCTTATAAACTTCCGGATTATGCTGGAATCTCTGCTTTATTTTGTTGACATAACTTATGGCGTGGTTGAATTCGATCGCCGGCCGCTGTTGCTGCTGCGATGCTTGATTTTGAGCGTCTTGATTTTGACCCACCGTGGATTGGGGTTGGGGTTGCAGCGGTAACTGAGTTCGGGGGGGGGGGTGTCCAAATATTGTCATTGTAACGTCCGAAACGATAAAACCAATGAGACCACCTCCACACAAAAAGTAAAAACGACAAGAGCTAGAAAACCGAACCTGCGCCCCAGCGCCCTGCTGCGCACCGCCGCCAGTTGGCACTATGCCAGCAGCTGTATGTTGCTGCATCGACCCGGCTTGCTGTTGGTGCTGTAGGGCAGTAGGGGGGCGGCCAGATGTACCCGAACTGATCGAGCTGTGGCCGGAATGAGGTCTTGTGCCCGACGGTGGCGGGTCGGGCTGTAGGTGGAGGTGTCATTTACAAGTGAATTCTCGCTTAAACGGTTTTACTTTATTTATTTGTTTTTAAGGTATTTTTTCTAGGGTGTCAACTTTCCATTTTCCGCAGGCAAATTTTTTTCCGTTTCCGGGCTGCTAAATTTTTCCGTTTTTTTCCGGCTCATTATCCGTTTTCCAGCACAATTTACCGTTTTTCCGGCTCAATTTTCTCTTTAATGCCATTTTTTCCATTTTCCGGCTCAATTTTCTGTTTTTTTTCGCCTAATTTTTCAGGGCAGGTACACGAAACGCGATTTTGCAATCGAGATACTAATTCCGGTTCATATCTGTTGTCGAAAATCAAGACCCTTTTACCCATTCGAACAAAACCCACAAAACCTGAACTCACCTCCAAAACCTGAACGACCCTGCTCTCTCCAGATGGCATAGTTATGCTAATTCGCTGGCCATCCAAACGAATGTGGTAGCCGCCCGGCAAAAACGTGTTAAATCCAACGATTAGAGCGGGTTTTCCACGGAATAAAGTCGACACACGTTGGATTACACCCGGCGTGTCAATTCTGCGGATGCAGTTGACATTTTTGTTTGTGGTGGAAAATGTGTTTTGTCAGAATAGTTTTTAGCCGTAAATTTGTCAAAATACGTGAAATTTTGGAAAATGTGCGATGAAAAGCCAGGGTTTTCAAGCGGGGAAAAAAGCAAAAACTTGCACCCTCATTCCCCACAAGACAAGAAAAAGGAAAACAAACAAACGTTTGCGCCCGAAAATCCTTCATAATATCCAAAAAGTCATTGTAAACCTGCGGCCTGTGCGCGAACTGCACTTTCACCTCATCCAAATACCCCAGAGCATCCTCCACCCTCAATCTCTGAGTATCGTTCGCGTTAACGTTCACATTAACGTTAACGTTCGCGCCGTGTTGCGTTTGCTGTTGCAGCGTTTGGTGGGAGGGAACAACTCCGCCACCGGACAATGGCGCCTGGCTTTGCGATTGGTTTCCGGAATGGGATAGACTTAGGGCGCTGCGAAATGAGTTCTTTGTGTAATTGGTGGGCGGAGTTAAATTTGAGCGCCTACGTCCACAAACCTCTAGACCCGGGGTATTTCTAGATTTTGACCCTCCCAGGGGTTGCATAGATAGCAAATAGTTCGGGGGTGTGGGGGTCGCGGGGGTTCAGTGTGTATAGGCTGTTCAAATTTGTGGATAACAGAAGGGGGAAATCGCTAAAAATACGTTAAAAATGGCTAAAATAGCTATACCAGTACAAGGGACGTACGCAGGATTTTTGAGTGGGTGTGTGTTGTATACGGAGCTCGGCGAACGGGGGTGGTGCTCTCCCCTGCGTACGTCCTTGACAAGCACATACGTGGCCAGAAATAGGCAAAAAACACATGTACTAGGGGTTTTGAATGTCAAAATGGGCAAGATGGGGTGAAAATTAGCGATTTGCTATTTTTCACGTAAATCGCTCCATGTGGTAGATATGTGACTGGTTTTTGGATGGCGGGGTACAGGGGAAAGTAGCCGAAAAGTTTGCCCACAGGATAAATAGATAGCTGAGCTACATTAGGTATAGATAGATAGCTAGCGGATTGGGAGTGGTTACGCGCCCCCAAACCACCCCACTGCAAACCCCTCCCCCAGACCTAGTGATTAAGAAACATTCATAAAGCAGCCGGATTCATTCATTCATAAACAGCCGAAGCAGCAAGAAACATTCATAAACGTCCAACCTTGAAAGCGCGAGAGCATTCGCTTGCGACAGCACGCTCGCATCGACGCCTGGAGTTCGGTAACGATTAAAATACATGGGTTACGATTTAGATGTTGGGGGTGGCGATTTGATGATAAAATGCGAGTGAAAAATAAAACCAGACGGCTAGAATGCAAATTAGTTTGTGAATTACTCATGAAATTTATTACCTAGCCCCAATTTTTGAATGTAGAAAAACATTACACCCCTAAAAACAACAAAAAAACTCCCAAACTTCACTTAAAAAAAAATACAAAAAACAGACCCGCCGGCAACCTAGGCAACATTTGCTGGCCCTGTCTCAGAGCCATTTGGGCGGCCACTTGGCTCAGCTGGTGCTGGCTCAGTCCTGTCATATTTGCCATTCCTGTGGTATGGAGGTTTTGAGGGTTTTGGGAGGGTGGGGACTGTTTGGGATTTGTTTTGGGTGAATAGGTTCGATGGTGTTTTTGAAGGGTGTTTTTTCAAGTATGAGTGGGTACAGGGTATGGTTCAAACTGGACCAGTTTTTCGGACCAGGACCGGGACCAGAAATTTTTCTTATCGGGACCGGGACTAGGTGGTCGGGACCTGGACTGGCATTTTTCAATTGTCGGGACCGGGACTGGGGCATCTGGACCGGGACCAGGATTTGCCCAACCAGGTACCAGGACCACAGCCCCCTTTTGAGCCCTATCAGGACTAGGGTTGGAAAAAAAACGTTTTTTTTTAACTCGATGTTTTTTTAAAAAAAAAACGTTTTTTTTTAATAAACAACGTTTTTTTTTAAAAGCTCCCAGATATAACCTTGTGTCAACATATATAGGTATATCAGACAGTGGCAATACTCTGTGATGTCATATATGACCATAGTATGTCTGTGGAGCCATGGGATAGCATTATAAGTAGTGATTTGTGTCAAAAATATCCATTTTTCGTCGACATATCGTTTGTATATCGCCTTATAGTCAAATGTTCGTGACTTCAGGTAAAGTTTGGCATGGAATACTGATCAAACAAGGTTATTAAACGAGGTTGTTACTTTGGGAGTGAATTTACACACTGTGGAGGTACATGGAAGCACATTACCTCAATATTATATACTGCAGCAACATATGACGGCTTATTAACCCATGGTAGCATATATAAATGGATACTTTGATACTAAAAATGCCACAAAACCAATGAAAACAACCACCAATGTCGATTTGTGTGTGAAATTGCGCGCTTGCGCGCAAAAATTTTGCAAAATACCTAGTGCTTAGTACTAAAAATTTCGGTCGATGTTTTTTTTAAAAAAAAAACATTTCGGACGTCATGTTTTTTTTTTAAAAAAAACGTTTTTTTTTTAAATAAAAAACGTTTTAAAAAAACATCGGCCAACCCTAATCAGGACCGATAACCATTTGAATGCATATTTTCAGAAGTTTCGTACGATTTTCACACTTCATTCAATCGAAATTGTCATCAAAAATATAATAAAAGTCACAAAATTCAATTGAGTCACAAAAAAGGACATAATGCACGAAAATTATGACAGTGAGTATTGATACATAAGCTGGCGCAGTGCTTTCTAAAGGAAAATAAATTTTTCAGCCTTCTCTGATGTCGAACATGAATGAGAATGTTTGGAACTCACCAAAAAAAACGTCAAAAATTCGTCGACGGAATGAGAATGCGCCGACTGGCGCGAATTTTACAAGTAATTTAAGGCAAAGTTTGGATCCAGTCCGGTCAATTTTTCTTATCGGGACCGCTGAAAAATTCCGGGACCGGGACCGGGACTGGGTGGTCGGGACCGGGACTGGCCTTTTTCAATTGTCGGGACCGGGACCGGGACTGGGGTGTCGGGACCGGGACCGCCCCAGTCCCGACTTTTTGCCGAACCATGTACCGGAACCGCGGTCCCGTTTGAACCCTAGTACAGGGGTCTCGAATGGGGGGGGGTACCCCCCCAAACCGCCCAGCTATCTATCTATCCCGTAGGCCGCTCAGCTATCTATCTATCCCGGAGGCAAAATTTTGGGCTACTACCCCCTAAACCCCCCCCCCCCCAATCGCCCAGCTATCTACCCATCTGGAGCGATTTTTGAGAAACTATACCCCAATTTTCGCTCAAAATCGCTATTTTTCACACATTTCTTAGATTTTCACTTCCAAAATCATAGTTCTGGTTCCTATTTGCCTATTTTCAGCTATTTTTAGTACTAAATGCTCTTGTATACCACTTTTGAGCTATTTAACACCTACTTTTAGCGATTTTTCTCCCTTTTCTTCCTTCTATGCCCCGAAAAAGCCTATCTATCGAACCACCACAACCCCCCCTCAGAAAATTTTTTCAGCTATCTATCCCTCCGGAGAGCGATTTGCTATCTATCCAACCACTCAGAGGGTCGAAATTCATGATACCCCTGAGTGGGTACAAACATTTTTCTACAGAAAAAGTGGAAAAAGCGGCATTACTCGACCGAAATCATCATTCACTCGTCATTAGTATTTTTGCGTCAACTACGCGTCCTCATATTGACTATTTACAAGATGCTCTAACGATAAACCAAAATTTCCAGCTGTCAAAGTAACAATAAATCCGAGAAAATTAAAAAAACGTCGAAAAAAACCCGACCTGCAACAGCGGCGACAACGGAAGCAGGAGAAGGATTTTGTCCACGGAATGGACTGAATGGCAGGCTGCCTGCAAATTTTTTCGACTTATCTATCTTTTGAGCAATTTGCCTAAAGTCGCTCATTTTCATGCCTTTTTACCAATTTTCACCTTCATAAAGGTGTTCACTAGTTCATCTGTCTTATCGCCTATTTTTCTTTATATACGTGCTTATATGCCTACTTTTAGCTGTTCTTCACCTATTTTTACCTGTTTTTTAGCTTTTTTCTCACGTTTTCTGACTTCTACACAGTGAAAGAGCCTCCGCGAACCCACCCCCCAAAAAAAAATCTTTTATTCATCCCTTCGAGGAGCGACTTGATATCTATCTAATCCCGAGAGGGTAAGCTAAATCGTAACAGTTACTGTTACTGTTCAGCACCACCTGATATGTTTTGACATTTTTACAACCTGTTCAAATGTTGATATATAAAAACATCAAGGTCGTTTTATCCAAATCCCAGTTGGCAACGCGACAAACTAGGGAAAACAAGTAAATAACACGACTTGAAGACGAAGCCAAAACAAGAACACAACCCACCCCAAAGTCAAAATAAAAAAGTCCCAACCAATAAAAAAACCGACCAGGCAGCAAGTTCGGATTGTTCACATTGTTCGGCTGTGACATCGCTGAAAATATCGATTAAATCGGCTTGAAAATCGAGGCTGCACTTTTTACAGAGCAAATTTCTGGTGCCTTTTTGCGATTGAAATTCACTCAAAAATTCATTTTAGGACGTTTCCCAAGGCTGAAAAGTGTAAGGAGTAAGGTTGGAAAAAACGGTGATCAGAATTATGTTAAAATCAATAAGGCGCCGAGAGAAGGCGCCGAAAAAATGCGCCGAAATGAGTATCGGAATTCAACGAATCGACAAATGAAATTTCAAGGCCAAAATTACTATGAATTTTGAGTTCGCGATTATATTCGCACGTGAAAGGCGCATTGAAAAACTCTGCGCGAAAGTAGATTTGGAATGCGAAATACCTGTTTTATACACATGGACATGAAATGGTATAAATTCCTTTTCTACATCTGTGCAGAGTTTTCAAAATGCTCTAGAATGGGCCAAACTGAAATGCCAGGCGTGTACAAATATTTCTCAGAATTTAAAACGCACTTGGTAATTCGCGCTCAGTGCGACCGTAAAGATAAACAATTCGATAGGTTTTTTCCCCAATAATGATTGTACATCCCATCGACCTTTCACAGGAATTTGAACAGAAAGAAACTTTTCCGAAGCGATATGAGCAGCGTGCAATTTGTACATGGCTAACCCAGTTTCAGGGGAGGGCGCATCACAGATGTGTCCGCCAGGTTTACTTGGCACAACTGTAATTATTGCAAATTTTCGGGTGGCTTGTGGGTGTTGATGCCCAGTAATCAACTGTTGATACCGAGGAAATCAATAGATGACAAAATGTACCACATAAAAGATGTTTTTGCTTGACATTGAAGGGATGAGAAAGGGTAAACACATGTTCCAAACCTTAAAAAATCTGTTTAAATGCACCTGCATAAACTGGAGAATTTTGTTCCTCTATCTTAAACAATCAGCACTTTCAACTTCACTTCACAACTTATTATTTTTCTGACGAAAATGCCAGCTTGTACATATTTTTGAAGCAATTGTTTTAGTTTGCACAGTTTTAAACATATTATACAACAATTGCAATGAAACAATGAATGTGATTCAATTCATCGGCATTCTTTTTGTGACTTTTTTGATACTGTGCCAAAAATTCGATTGGGATTATTGATTTGGATACAATTTGTACTTTGCATTTATTTGGTTTGGATATGCTTTACATGCACATTTGTAATATTTTCACAGTATTTTAGGCTCTGCTTAGGCTTAGGTCTGAGTGTTTTGGTGATGTGCTCATTCTCTGGAAGGAGGTACAAGTGTCACTTGGACCTAAGCCAATTAGTGAATGAACACTGAGAAATTGTTTGCCACAAAGAATTTCAATCTCCAAAAAATTGTCGGATAGCGAAATCCACTTAGCATTTAACTCAAAATGACTAAAAATTCCAAACGAAACATCAAGTCAAATGAGTGATGTAAAAGCAAAATACACATAAAAACTCCCCCGACAAACAAGTCTGGCGTCTGAAAAATCGCTCAGCGGGCAAAGCGCACGAGTGCGTAGGCCGCAGTGCACCCCCACAAACAATAGAAAGGTACCGTAATTGATGAAATCTGTACCAGGTAAAATTTTACACGAATAAAACCTTCAAGAGGAAAAACAACCTACAAAACATCGGCACCAGAAAAAAAACCCAGCGGGGGGCAACACACATTCCAGAAAATACGGTAGCACATGCGGCGAATGATGAATTGGCAGCGTTTGCGCGGACTGCGCGGCAAATTTAAAGCTTTGTTAGCGATGGGTTCCCGTTTCGTTGCGTCGCGTAAATTTCCGGGCTCAGTTTTGCTCTCTTTATCTTTTCGTTTTTTTATTATTTTGATTTATTTTCCCGTTATTTTTGTTCTGTACGGACTTTTTCGGAACGATGATTAATGTTTCGAATTATTGGCTTGTCGCCAAACTAATGCTATTTCAAAACTTTCAAAATTGGAACTGTGCCAAACAACGTCTCTGTCACGCGATTCGTCTCATGTGTTTAACAAGAGATCTAGCTAGCCAGGTTAAGATTCCAAATGATGTCAAGTCTATGTCAAGATTGTTGTCAAAATTCGATTATTTGCACATGCAGATAAAATTGCAAAGGCATAGCCAGTAAATAACATTTACCTAACAGTGACATTTTCGCCATACATGTCTGCAAATGTGCAAACACGTGACGCGTCACAAACAGACACTGGTTATCTTATCAGTGAGCGCAATCTGAACGCATTTTCAAGCATTCTTCTCATCGCAATTCATTTCCGCTCGCAGATTTTTACATGATTGTTATGATAATGAGATTGGCGTTTATTGTAATTAATTCGATATTAATCTCGAATTTATTCGTCGATAATTGTGACGGATATTTGTACGATCGAAGAGCGTATTGGGAAAGGTTTGGGCATTTGTTTGAGCCGGTGAGAATTCTCGATGGCCCTAAAAAACCGGGACATCCCATAGTTTTGGGTGAGTTTAGAGTTTTTACCTGCCAATTATATATTTTTACTTATACTCGGCGGACCGCAAAGTATTTATATGCAGAATCCCACCAAAATTTACTGAATAAAATATAATGATAAATTTCGTAATCATAAATTCAGTGGTAAAAACTAAGTATTATGATGAAAAGACTGCGTAATTTTTGGTTCATTATTCAGATCGGTTATGGTAAATAGGTTTCCATACTAAGTGTGATGTCCGTCGAGTATACATAATTCGAATTCTCTTCGCTTCATATTGTCAGGCAAAAAGCGAAACGCCGTTGGCCCCATACCTCGAATAACCCCCCTTGAATAAGTTCCCCATGTCGTTTTAATAAATCGGATGTTCATCTGCGGGTTGGTAAACATTATTCACGGACGGTAGTGTCTTTTTGCGAAAAATTACTGGCGGGCACTACAATAGTCCTGATAAGCACACCACCATTAGAAGAGTAACGCCAGGGGGCTTATTTAACAGTATACGGTAATTATTTTCGCTAATTTCTCTCCATTTTACAGTCCCTGGTGACGGCGGCACGCAATTGTGGGCAAATTTGACAGGAAAACCTTCTGTGCCCCACTACCTGTGTTACAGCCACACGAAAGAGTATTTCGATCTGTGGCTAAATTTGGAACTTTTCGGCCCGATTTGGATAGATTGTTTTGTGGATAATGTCAAGTTGGTTTGATTGAATCGATTTAGATTTGGAATGTTGACACGCTCCGCCCCCCGAACGTTGTGTTTCTTATAGATTTATATTTATTGGTCGATAAATATGATTCAAAGTGGTGCATTGCATTGTCATAAATATAGACATTCCTTAAATCACATCAAATTTGTAATTCCATTTCTGAACCTACAAAAATAGAACTTTGACGCTGAAGTCGTCAACACATATTTAAGATTCTCCAGATCTACACTGCAATTGTTGATTTGAAATTAATCACCGAAATCCGGTGAATTCGGACAGTGCAACCACGCTAAAATTGAGAACATTCGTAAAGATAGGCCCTTTGGCGCACCGCACACTGCAAAGTGTAACGATCGGGTCCGGACGTATTAATTTCCGCCCGGGAAGAATTATAAAGTCAGTTCGGACGATTTTATTTACGACACATCTAAAAAACTACTGAAAATTGGGTCGGTTCGGACGATTTTTAATTCCACCCCCCTTTTTAATTCCGCCTTTGAATTCCACCCATGCAAAAATCGTCCGAACTTCCCGTTACACTTTGAAGTGTGCGGTGCGCCTTTCAATCAGAATTCCACAAACAGACATACCATAACCTCTACCATAACCCGCAGACTCGCCTACAACACGACTACGCGCAAAACGACTAACACCCCCGGGGTTGATATTCGTTTACTCGACTGGGGAAACACAAGTACGGTAGAATGGTTGGATCCGAGCCAAATTAGCACCGGCCACTATTTCGCAACCATTGTGCAAAATGCAGTCAGCTGGGGCTATACAAGAGGGAAGGATATTAGGGGTGCCCCATACGATTTTAGAAAGGCCCCTAGTTTGTTTGTTGTATTTTTTTGTATTTATGTGGTGAGGCGAGGCCAATTCCATTATTAAATGCAGCTCATTTTTGTGGGCCTGGAAGGTGATAGACCCCAATAAACTCTTAAGAAAGATGTTTACAGGTATCTCAGTCTTCACTCGGAGAACACTTTGTATTCTTATTTACAATTCTCGGGGAATTGGCACTTTGCTAAATTTTTCACTTGACTTGACATTTGAAAGTGAAACTTACCTTTTAACTTTTTTCCTTACTAGTTTTTCGGCACTCAATCTAACAATAAAAACCTCAAAATCGAATTTAAATTGTCCCATCAAACCTCTCCCAAATCCAGATGAGCTCCATGAAACCTACCAGAACCTCACCAACCTAATAGAATCAACCTACTATCAAAACAACAACACGAAAGTGGTGATCATCGCGCACAGCATGGGCAACCCCATCATGTTGTACTTTTATAATATGAAGGGACAGAAGTGGAAGGATAAATTTGTACAGTCACATGTGAGCTTGGCCGGACCTTGGGGCGGCAGTCAGAAAATTATGCTGCTGTATGCGAGTGGTAGGTTTTTTGAGGATTTTTGAGGCTCCAGGGTTGCGGTTTTGTATGTTCACTAGAAACTCATGTATTTCCGTGTGCAAAATAAGGTTTGCAAAGTCACGGGCAGTGCAAAGTTTTTCACCAAGTGAACTGCCATGTATTTTACGTGATCTGTGACTGTGACCATTGATGAAAATCACCTTCGCGCTTTTTGCTTTGGCTCCACTGCCAATGCCTTCACTTTTTATATACTCCGCGGACCGCACGCTATGCATTTCTATGAAGGAAACACTCCATCATGACGTCATCGTCAATAAAATAAAAATTGTTTCAGTTTTCACTCCACAAAACAAGGAAAAAAGTTTCAGGAAAAAAAACATTCGTTGCTTGCACGTGACTCCGCCTTTTCTTTTTCGGATTTTTTTGTTAAGTGCGTACATAAGTATCCCGATCGCGCGTTATCGACTAAGACATTAGTAACTTAGGGTGCATACTTTGCGGTCCGCCGAGTATACCCAGAAATAACCCAACAGGTTACAATTTCGACCACTATCGATTCATTTTGTCGCCGATCACGTGTCGCGACATGCAGCGCACCATGACCAGGTGTGGAATTTTATTGGACCGGCACGGTTTTTTGGCAGCCCTATCCGTTTTATCTGAAATTAATGAGATTAGTGTGAATCTGGCTACTAAACAGAGCCAATCAGAACGGAGCCCTGGACCCACTTCCAATTTGGTAGAAAAACAAATACATGCTCACAAATCTCACAAAAGAAACAGATTGCAAATGCGTATGCATCAACAACTATTCACAATATGTATTTGTAATTTGTTTATTTTCCTAGCATTTGTTTTTGTCTACGTGTACTCGTGTACCAAAGCTTAAACTCGGGCCAGGTGGAAATCCCGTAAAATGTCGAAAGTCATGTAAAATAGCAAACTAATATTTTCCAGTTTACATGACTTTTGAACTTTGCATGACATTTGGCATTTTTACAGGGACTGTAAGTGCCCCAGGCAGCAATTAGAGATAAACGAATAGGGCTGCCCGATAATGCCGTTCGGTTCAATCAAATTTCACCCCAGTTCAACTTATTTGGTGCCGTCTCCGAACTTTTGGAACGCGACCGAACATTTAGTACGGACCCCTGATAAAAACTACACGGTGGCTAATTATAAAGAGTTTTTTCACGATATCGGATACGATGTGGGTTATGAGATGTTCAAAGATACGGCGCATTTGAATTGGGAATTAAAGGCGCCTGGAGTGGAGGTTGGCTTTTGAAAAGATTTTTTTTAATGACTTAAAGGTAAAAATACAGATTTTTGTATGTTGTTGTTTTTTTTGTTGTTGTTTGGGGGGGGGGGGGCTTAGCTGAAGTGGGAAGCGGTGCGGACCTCGGTAAGTTGTAATATGTAAATAAATAAATATTACATGAACTTGTATTTTTCAAGTATATAAATTGGACTGTGCGTAATTAAAAAAAATACTATGCTATCAATCGACTGCTCGATTAATATGAAAATCACCTTCGTTTAACCATCTCAACCAGGAAAAATCAATTCCAATCAAACATTTTTCAGGTGCACTGCATTTACGGTACCGATATGCCGACCGCAGAAATCTGGGTATACGGTAGCGGTCAATTTCCGGACACCCAACCATCCGCAGTTTACGGTCAAGGTGACGGTACGGTAAACTTACGGTCGCTCCAAGGTTGCTTGAAATGGAAAAACCAACAAAGTCAAAGTGTCAAAGAAAAAGTTGTCAAGGGCAATGGAGGTGAACATTTAGAATTGTTGAAAGATGCAGAAGTTGTACAATATATACAGGATGTTTTGTATGGAAAAGTTTGATGCGAAATTTGTGAGACGCGAAAAAGGTCCGCTTGTTGTTATTGCTCGAATAATGTCACGTGGGAGCAGTCCCAGACCCTGTAAAATACCCTGTGCCTGTATAGTATAAAATACCCTGTAAAATGTCATGTGTCGTGTAAAAGACTCTGTAAAATGTCAGGTGTCATTCAAAAGGCCCTGTAAAGTGTCAAATGTCAAGTTAAAAACCCTGAAAATGTCATGTGTTTCCAAATATTTTTTTATCGCATCAAAAAATTATTATTTTTTTGTATCCTAAACTTACTTTTGGACATTAGATTTGGACACAAAAACATAAGGTTTGGATACGATACGATAAGATTCCGATACACATGACACTTTACAGGGTCTGGGACGGCTCTCTAGAGTGTTTTTTTCTGTCAGATTGTTTGTCGTAGTCGTAGGGATGACCGAAAAATGTTTTTTCAACGACAGGTTTTTTTAAAAAGAAAAACCGTTTTTTTTTCAAAACAGGGTTTAAAAAAAACAACCGTTTTTTCAAAAGCTCCTAGATATGGTTATGAGTAGGGTTCGATCGAACGATATGACTTTTCGATATCGATATTCGATATTTTTTCAAAATTTTCGATATCGATATTCGATATTAAAAATGGTCGATATTCGATTCGATATATCGTTTGAACCCTAGTGATGAGTCAACATAAACAGGTAGGTATATCAGACAGGTGACAGTACTTTGTGCTGTTATATATAGCGATACAATGGCCGTGGAGCCATGGGATATCATTATAAGTGGTGATTTCTGTCAAAAATATCCGTTTTATGTCGACGTATTACGTATATCGGCGTTTGTTGAACGTTCGTGACTTCAAGTGAAGTTGGCCATTGGATAGTGTTAAAATTAGGTTACAATAGAAGACTTATTCATTAGAAGTGATTTTTCACACTGTAAATACAAGTATATGGAGGCACGTTGACTGGGTATTATATACTACACCAACATACACTGCTTATTATGGCACAATAGCATGTACAAATAGAAGCTTTCACACTTAGAATGTTTCAAAACCTATGAAAACCATCACCAATGGTAATGTGTATACCTATGAAATTGCACGCTTGCGCGCAAAAAAATGCAAAATACCTAGTGCTTAGTACTAAAATTTTTCGCTGAGGTTATTTTAAAAAACGGTTTCGATGGTCGGGTTTTTTTTTAAATAAAACGTTTTTTTTTAACCCTTTGAAAACTGGGCCATCCCTAGTTTGCCGTTGAGTTTTTCGATATTTAGAATATATGTTCGTTCGCCGGCATGACAGCTACATGTTCATTGCGAATAACAAACAACATCTGATAGCGGCTGCAATTTCATTTTCGAGCAATACATGTAAATTCATAAATTTATTGCGCGATTTGGTTATTTAAGTGAATTTTTACATTCAGCTGTTTTTCTGGGCTTGCAGGCGGTCTGGGTTGGCCGATCGATACTCTTTGTCAATATTTTTTGAAAATAAAAAAAGTATTGCGAAAAAATTTGATATATTTTAATAGTGAGCTTATTTTCATGCATTGTCTTTCATGTTTTCATTTTTTGAAGAATAAATCATTATCCTAACGCTAATTAAATTTGTGGTGCTAAATCGAAATGGAATTCCCTATTTCACACGTGATATTATTTTCATTGCATTTTAAATATCGTCTGTTAATTGTATTTATTTACATCGATTGTTGCAATATAAAGGAAAATTTTTTAAATTGTTTCGCGTAACACATAAATACCTGACTGTTTGGGTTTAGTAAAAAAATTATTGAACAATATGATAACTTCTAATGTATCCCGGAAGATCTCTATTGTGAATATTTAGTTTACATTATATCAATACACGTTGATTTTGTTTATGAAGTAAAAAAACACTTTTCATAACATTTAGTTAAGATAGCTCTGAAAACAGTTATCAGTGGCGCTGGGATAGCGCCATGATCCATGGCGCTTGCGCCAGCGGCGAATACTGCATGACAAACATCTCCGTAATGATTGTAAAACATAACTATGGCGCCATGGCCCCGGATCTGATCAGAATGAATTATTTTCGATCTTCATCAACAGCAGGAGTCTAGTAGAGGGAGGGGGGCGGGTTGACTTGTCACTTGAATGGGGGTGATTGATATTCAGCGTTTAACCATAATTGTTAGAATCTATGTTTTTAGGTACCTTTACTCGAGTACTGAGTAAATACGTTTGGATCCTCTGAAAAAAGGGCCAGTTCCGCAAGTGGAAAAGTTAAGAGTTGAGTAAAATGACAAATGGCAAGTTAAGAGTAAAGTTAAATGATACATGATGAGTTCAGAGACAAGAGAAAATTTAAAAGTAAAGTTAAATGACAAATGATTAGTTAAATGATAAAAGTAAAGTTAAGAGTCAAGCAAGTGTATCCAAATCTTATTTTTCGTATCCAGATCTTATGTTTTTGTATCCAAAACTTATTTTCTCGACATAAGATTTGGATACAAAAAAAATAAGATTTGGATACACTTGCTTGACTCTTAACTTTATCCTTATCGCTTAACTAATCATTTGTCATTTAACTTTACTCTTGTCTCTTAACTCATCATTTATCATTTGACTTTACTCTTAACTTGCCATTTGTCATTTTACTCAACTCTTATGTTTTAACTCTTAACTTGTCCACTTGCGGAACCGGCACCTGTACTCGCTTTGACCTATAGTTTTTGAAAATATATTAGTACAGAAAACGTATTTAGCATTCAACCATTATTGTTAAAACGTATTTACGTTTACTCGAGTACTGAGTAAATACGTTTGTTTCTTCTGAAAAAGTACCTGTGCTCGCTTTTACATATACTTTTTGAAAATACTTGAGTACAGAAAGCGTATTTAGATATGCTTTTATCAAGGCTTTTTCAACTCCTAGAAGGGAAACGGATTAAAACGTTACGTCTTCTGTACTCAGAGTGTGAGTAAAAATAAATACTTCATCATCCATCTTTCGATTTGTATTGCACATTTGAAAATACCCGGTACCAAACGTCAAAACTCATGGCGGTTTTCCAAGCGCCATTTCCAGGCTCGCTTTCAATAGATCAATTCTCATGAATATTTCATCACACAAACGCTTTCATGGCGCACCTGCTAACAATACATCATTTTCAGCTCACCGGACCGCTATTTTTATTATTTATTTACACGTTAACTTTTTTTCACCTTGCAGGTGCGAAAATGGTTGAAACTTGTTTTATTTTAGATCACATTAGTGTTTTACTAGCAGCGCTGATTTTTTGCGGCTACGCACGGGCGAAAATCGAGGTGAGGATATGGGAGATTTGAGATAGTGTATTTTGTTTGGATTACTATTTAGTTTTGGTTTTATCTGACCTTTATGTCATTCCGACGCTTTTGTGTGGCGCAAGTGTTTGAGGAAGTCTGATAATCTGCTTAAACTCTAGCGGGATTTTTGTAATATACTCCAGTCACTTTACTTACACCCTGCACGCGTGGTTTCCCGCGGGAAGCGTGCCAACGATTTTTTACACATGCGATTTTCATAAAAGGTTGAAAAAAGTCATCTCTGTTATAACGCTATACGTTAACTTATTCACAACAAATATTTTTTCATTTTATACACAAAAATCACATGCTTTATCATCATTGGCACGCTTCCAACGTGACACAAATGAGTGCGTGGGCAGAGTATCATGTTCGCCAAGTATATTACACGACGGTGTACAGAAGCAAGATTTAAAAAAGTCAACCACAGAAGGACCCTCTACGTTTGTCTATATCTCGAAAATGCGTGGTCTTCCACTCGAAAACAACATTTTCTCAATTATTTTTCGTGCACAAAATGGAATCAGTATATGCATAACTGCGTCTACTGTATACAAAAATACTCAACTGATGTGAAAGTGTGTGCTTTTCTAGCTATTTTCATGCGCACATGCGACAGTTGTGTTTGCTGGGAATTGGGGTAATTCTGAAAAAAGCTTGTTTAACATTTTCATTAGATGTATTGGATTTGTATTATGTAAATTGCTTGAACCAAGTGGACTGACAGCATTTGTTTTTATTCTACAATTTCTCTCATATCACACATTATTATAATTCGAGTAGTTAAGTACTTCTGACTTTGGCATATGAATGTTGAAAGTAGGTACCTCCAATCAAATTTTTGTTTTTGTTCAAGGGTGTGGCAGGCAGTATATTTCTTTCAGTGTATTCAAAATACATTACAATTATGTGTACATATTTAAAAGTATTGTATTTTAAGGAAACAAACTTTTCATGACCAAGCACATGGAACCAAATTGGCTGATCTTTTTTACTACACTCACATACCACGATTTATTTTTTTTTACCTGCAGAAATGGAACATTTGCCACCAAAAATACAACAAAAATGAGAACAATCTCCATCGTTTTGTGTAGGTATGTAAAATTGCACACATCCATGAAAATAAATTGTAAAATACATGGTGAATCAGTACTGAAAATTTCAGCTTCCGTTTTTAAATAAAAACGGTTACAGCGCTTTAAAAAAAGTTTAAAAAAGCTCCAGGCATTCCGATAAAAACTGTGCCCCCCCCCCCCCCCCGCCAGACATTTCTGTTCATTTCAGTCACATTGTGGTAGCAGCATTCATCACACTGCTTGCTTCTATTTTTTCCCTTCTTTTTTAAGAGCATTGTATTTACCGCAACCACACCCCTTGCTTTCTGCTTCCCACTGTTATGGGAGCTAATTTTTTTCTTATTTTCACGATTTTATGTGTATTTTTTAATGTAGAAAGTGGGAATGGGGGGGAGGTCTTTTGGACATTTTTGGACTTTTTGTGGTGCACAGTAGGTAGCATGTTATGTAAATATTTAGTTTAGACAAAAAATTTCATTACATGCTGCAAGAGAATCAAAAACCACAAAATGAATATTTTCAATTAAGTAAAAATGTTTTGAGATAGCATCAGTCTGTCAAAGTCTGTCAATGTTGTTTTTTTGGGTGAATTTTTTCCTCTTACCCATATTGCACATGGAACATGCATGAAATATTCAGATTTAGTTCGGATTAGACCACAAAGTGACACCAGTATACCCTCAATATACAAATGTATCAATGCTGAAAGGTATTGAAAGTTCTCGAATATACCGTATTACCTCGAAATACCCCTATGGGGATTAATTTTTTCGCCAGCAAAATTTGGTTTATTCGAGGGGGGAGGTGGTTTATTATTTCGTCAGAAATTTTCGTAAGTATTGTACTAAAGAGTAAGCATTTTCGTACCCAAAACAGGTAATAAATGCGTTCAAACGGGACATATTAGGAAGTATCAATGTGCATCGCTACACAAACTAGTCTCTATGTGTAGTTGCGATGCACTTTGGTCGCAATAAATACATCATGTACATTGCATACATGATGTACTTCATTCCAGGGGGGGGTATTTCGAGGGGGGGTTTATTATTTCCCCAGCCCAGTTTGAGGGGGGGGGTATTCGAGGGGGGGGGGGGTTGATTCAAGGGGGGGGGGGTTAATTCGAGGTAATACGGTATCCTCTAAACACCACGCACAAAAAACAAACAGTCGTCCTGGGGATAAATGCATGCATGCTGCACTTGGTAACTTTTTGATTTTGCAATGCAATTGCCATTCTACACTGATTACGGATTCGCTACCAAACTCTTTTCATTACTTATCACCTTTACTCGGTAGTATGTGCAGAATCCTACCATAATTTAGTGAATAAAATCTTGTGATAAATTTCGCAATTAATTATTCCATAGTAAAAACGAAATATTATGATGAAAAAACTGTATAATTTTTGCTTCGTTATTCAGATGGGTTATGGTAGGTTTCCATACTAAGTGTGATGTCAGCCAAGTATATCTCACACAGGAAACACCAAAGAAAACAAAATTACTGCTTAAGTCTGAATTTGATACTTTCGAGTAGAAACAATACTGAAAACTATACCCTGCAATTTTTTTCCTGTAGCCAATCAAGCTATCATGGCATCATGTTAGACAGAAATTCATACATTCCTCTATTGGTGTGCTATGCAAACAACCAGACAGACACATTTATCATGGAGTGTACCATTTCTCTTAACATTCTGCCCCATGTTCCATTGCAAGTGGTGTTGGAATTGTGCCAAAATATGTTGTTGCTTTTTTGTCAGCTTTGCTATGTGTTTTTGGTGTGTTTACCTAATTGAAAAGTCTAGTTAGAGGGGATTTTATGTTTATTGTTCAAGTGCTTAAAAGATTCAGTCGACATGCATACAATATTTTCAAAATTAAAATAATTTTTTAAATGTTGGCGTCAGAGTCGTTCTTTCAAAAAAAACATGGATTTTTTTTGTATTAACTCACATTTGTTGTGAGTGAGGTTGTGGGGTTGTGAGGTACCACGATTATAAATATTAAGTTATTGTGTTTAGTATGACATGCTATTTATTATGATTAATATATTTATGTTGATTCTATACATATTGAGTTTTGATTGATATCATCAATTTTTTGGTATAAAAAATGTGTGCCGTTTTCCATCCCCCTTTTTATCACTATAGTTTCAGGTTCAGAAAAAAACATTTCTCAACAATAAGAATATGGCATGACAATGGTGCTAGTGTGCAAACCAAACATTATGCTTTTTCAGTTGCTTGGATAGAATATTTTATTTGCACTCGCTTTATACTTGCTTAAAACTACACATATATAGTCTCAATTCTCAGCTTACATAAATATATATTTTTAATGAAAAAATAATTGTCAAGTTTTTTTTTATAGTTTCGAATATTCTAGTGCAGCAGTAACAAAAAAATTCGCCAACAATTTTCTTAAACAGCTGATAAAAATCCGTACCAACACGGTATTATTAGAATCACAAATTCTACAGATTTTGAAGCTTTTGATCAATAAACTTATGCAAATAGAGTTTTTTATCTATTTGTTCAACGCACATTTTGAGCTAAGCTCAACGAATTTTCATTGCTACAGAAAATCATTTCTTTACAGAACTGCCTTTTCGGTATATGTATAACTGTTCGCTTGAAGGAAAAATCTATCTAAGTCCAATATCTATCTATTCCCGTGGCCGCTCAGCTATCTATCTATCCCGGGGAAATTTTTCGGGTACAGTCCCCCGAACCCCCCCCCCCCCATTTGGCCAGCTATCTTATATGGAGTTATTTTTGTGAAATTATACTACAGTTTTATCCCGATATCGCTAGTTTTAATATCATATTTTTATAGATTTTCACCTTCAAAATCACCTATTCATGTTCCGCATTGCTTTTTTCATCTATTGTCAGCTATTTTTCGCTAATGTTTAGCGATTTTTCCCACTTTTCTGCTTCCTACACCTTGAAAAACCTATATTTTTTATTGAACCACCGCAACCCCCCCCAAACCCCTCCCGATTCGACATCCCCCCCGCCCTCATCTAGTGTGTGTGTACCGTGTAGGGCAATTCTCACTAGTTTCCAAACTATATAGCTCAGTTTTGAATGCATTTGAATTGACTGGAATGAGGAGTCTGTCAACTGCCCCTGATAGAGATAAATCATTGATTTCAGTAATCTAGAATGTGTTTGAAACAGATTTTTTAGTTAACAAAATTTCGGCTGTAAAGCGGGGGTCTCGAATGGAGGGGGGGGTTGGGGGGGGGTTACCCCCCCCCAAACCGCCCATCTATCTATCTATCCCGGAGGCAAAACTTTGGGCTACTACCCCCTAAACCCCCCCCCCCAAATCGCCCAGCTATCTACCTATCTGGAGCGATTTTTCAGAAACTTCACCCCAATTTTCGCTCTAAATCGCTATTTTTCATACCTATATATAGATTTTCACCTCCAAAATCACTAGTTCATGCGTCTAACTGCCTATTTTCAGCTATTTTAAGTACTATATGCTCTTGTATACTCATTTTGAGCTATTTTACACCTACCGTATTTCTCCATTTATAACACCCGGGGGTTATACAAGATCGGAGCAATTTTCAGCGAACTTTTTTACAACTTGTATAACACCCGGGTGTAGTTCAATGGGGGTGCTATACATGGACAAATTTTAAACAGCAAAAAACAGCAAAATAAGTGCATAGAAATTCTGTGTTTTTTCATTGTCTAAATACAAACGTCCCTACATATTTTT
>OZ038460.1:6111610-6138180 GCA_964036195.1 Sphaerolaimus hirsutus | reverse complement strand
CCCGAAACCCCCCCCCCATTTGGCCAGCTACACTCCTGGAAAAATGTGTTTAGCCTCCTGATCGGGAACAAAAAAATTCAATGTCTCCCCAGCTAACGTGCGACCTGCATAGGTATATACATGCAATGAATTCTTGTAGAGTAAGGTGCCTTTATGCCACATGTCGATTTTTAGCGTTCTGGGTGTGTTGCTGCTCATTTGACAGCCATTCGAAGTCAAATTTCAGGTGGAAAAAAGTGTTTAGCCCTTTTGTGAAAACGTCAAAACAAAGTTAAAAAACATGTTAAAATGATGAATAAGACCTGCACTGTTCAGATATTTATCACTTACTCACAAATTTGAATACAAAATTGTTCAAAACAGAAGACTTCCACTGCGATCTCGCACTCGCTGTGATTTTGACTGAATTTTTCTGAATCATCTGTCATCACTCCACAGATAAATATTGACCCGGCATGGTGCATATTTTTGAAATCATGAACAAAACGAAATGTTGGTTAAATTACTTTAGTTAAAGAAATTGCGGCTGTAAAGTAGTGTGTAATGTGTATATGTAAGCCTTTTGTTTATCGCATGAGCCCTGATATGGTTTCATTGTCATAAATATTCGAATGCCACCGTATTTTTTTATCTAGTTTTTAGCCGTTTTTAGCCACAAAAAGTATGTCCAACTTTTGTCTGCCAGATGTCAAATTGCCCATATCTTTGCATGCAAATTTTAAAAAGCATTTTGCATTCATATTACTCAATTTTGCGCGTTCTTTCATGCAATATTTCTCAATTCCCGGAAGCATTTTGCATGCATCACCGGCTGTTCAGTATTATTGACCTGGCCAAAAAATTTGCTACACATTTTCTACGAATGTACATTTATAAAATGTTGCAACATTTTTGTCTAGTACTGTTTTGGGCGCTTAGCTCCAACTGGTCGGATCTTTTTGCCTTAGTTTTCCAGTGATTAATGCGGATAATGGAAGCTTGAAAATGCAGATATTTATTACGTGTAATCCATGAAAATGGGATGCCGTTTGTTTCTCTTTTCAGTAAAAAAAGTTTTTTATTAGAACAACTGAAATTACGTTTTGTTTTTATGTTCACTTTGTGACACCTCAAATTTCAATCAGAAGATTGATATTTTTTACAATACATTTCATCGCAAAATAAATGCATCCGAAATACTTTTATTTTTGTATTTTGATGTCGACTGACAAGTGCGGAAGACTCTCATTGTAGAGGCACAAAATAAATTTCTGTAAATTTATTTATGTCAGGTGAAGTTTTACGGGGTTTTTTTAAACGGGGCAGTCCCAAGCCCTGTAAAGTGTAAAGTAAAGTGTCAAATGTAAAGTCAAATGCAAAGTAAAGTGTCAATCAAAACAAAAAAGAAAAGATTTTATTACTGAACTTTGCGTGACAATTGACACTTTACTTTGCATTTGACTTTACATTTGACACTTTACTTTACACTTTACAGGGCTTGGGATTGCCACCTGGCGCCATGGCGCTTTTTACTTTGGCGCTAGCGCCAAGCGCCAGCGCCAGGCATCTTGTTCCTGGCGCCGGTCAAAATTAGCGCCAAGCGCCAAAAGCGCCATGGCGCTTTTTATGGGCATGGCGCCAAGCGCCGATGGCGCCAGAGCAAAATGGCGCCAAGCGACAGAAACGCCATGGCGCTTTTACATCACTAACCATTTGCCCCAATGTTGTGCTCCATAGCCTGCGACACATCTATTTCAAACATTTCCATTCCTCATTGCAATTTTTCTACATTACTTGTAGTTATTTTTTGCACCTGCTGACGCCAATATCCCCTCTTACCTCAAAATTATTTTTGTATTTACGCGAAATTGCGCGGCAACACTTTGAATTATTTTCCCTTTTGCATTCAGAAGCGCATATGGGTGTGATTAAAGTTGCATGGTCTTTTGCTTAATTGCTGCACTTTGCTGTCTAGAATGGTAATTATTATTTTGTTTAAAATCACTTGTGAACTGAGGCAGGCAAATGTGGTAGACGGTGGGTATGTTATGCAGTTTTATTTTTATATTTCTCAAAAATTTGCGATATCGAGGTTCAAAATGTATCACAAATGAATGATGCTCAATATTTTATCCAGCTACTGGATTGCGATATTCTAGCGCGTATATTTGACATTATTTCGAAATTTTCGTTGTCTACATTTGATACAAAATGATGGATGATATATTATCTTCAAAATTCGATATGATATATCTATCCTAGCAACCCTAATTCTTTACAAGTAGTCTCAATTTTTATCACCCTATTAGAATTGTAAATAAACACCTTCCCGGACAAGTTCACCACCCATTTTTTTATTTCACTTCGAATGCAATATCTCCGTCCATGGGCGTGTTATAAAGCTGAAACTTTGTATATATAAAGTTGTAAGACCCCTCTACTCCCCAAAAATGGGGGAGGTGCGGCGACTCACTACAGGGTGGGTCGCCCTATATGCAACATTTTTTTTGGCGTTTTTGGTGTCCCAAACAAGTTCACCACCCACGTGATTGGCTACATTTTACGAGAGCCATATCTCCAGCTGTGATGGCGGTATAAAGCTGAAATTTGGGGGATGTCTTGCCAACAACACCCTTCACGATCCACCAGTGGGGCGGCTGCCAACGACCCACTAAAGCATGGGTCACTGCATATAAAGTTAACCATTTTCTAAAAACAGCCCAAGTGTCCCAAAACAAGTTCATCACCCAAAACAAGTTCATCAGCATAAAAAAAATGTTGCAACAACATACCTAATATAAAAATGAATCGGGTTGGAACACTAGTTCAGGCAAAAAAAAATGTTTTCAGTAGGGCACCCACCCTGTCCCATAAACAGCCGACTGAAAATTTCACTTTAAACCAATTTTTTTGTATCACACTTAAAAAGTTGGTTTACAAAGTTCACTAGGGGAGGGTCTAAGGTTCAAAGTTATGTAAACAACATAACCTCTAATATGCTTCCATAAGGAAATTTACTTGGGGTGAATTCTATGATGTCAAAATGATGTCATTTCAGGAAGAAAATTTGACAAAATTTTCACTTTTTCATTCACCCCAAAAAAATTTCCTCATGGAAGCATTTTAGAGGTTATGTTGTTTACATAACTTTGAACCATAGACGCTCCCCTAGTGAACTTTGTAAACCAACTTTTTAAGTGTGATACAAAAAATTGTTTTAAAGTGAAATTTTCAATCTGCTGTTTATGGGACAGGGTGGGTGCCCTACTGAAAAAATTTTAATGAGCAGAACTAGGGTTGATATCTGATTCAATTTTATATCAGGTATGTTCTCACAACTTTTTTTTATAATGCAGTTGGGTGGCGAACTTGTTTGGGACACTTGGGTTGTTCTTAAAAAAATTATCAAATTTATATGCAGTGACCCATGCTTTAGTGGGTCGTCGGCAGCCGCCCCACTGGTGTATTGTGAAGGGGGTTGTTGGCAAGACATCCCCCAAATTTCAGCTTTCTACCGCCCTCACAGCTGGAGATATAGCCATCATAGGGTAGCTAATCAAGTGGGTGGTGAACTTGCTTGGGACACCAAAAACGCCACAAAATTTTTTTGCATATAGGGCAACCCACCCTGTAGTGAGTCGCCGCACCTCCCCCATTGTTGGGGAGTAAGGGGGTCTTACAACTTTATATATACAAAGTTTCAGCCTTATGACACCCCCATGGACGGAGATAGTGCATTCGAAGTGAAATAAAAAAATGGGTGGTGAACTTGTCCGGGAAGGTGTTTATATAGTCATGGCTAGTGATGGAAAAGCGCCATGGCGCTAGCGCCAAAGCAAAAAGGGCCATGGCGCTTTTGGCGCTCGGCGATATTTTGCTGTGGCGCCATTGGCGCTTGGCGCCATACCCATAAAAAGCGCCATGGCGCTTTTGGCGCTTGGCGCTACTTTTACCTGGCGCCAGGAACAAAATGCGTGGCGCTAGCGCCAAAGCAAAAAGCGCAACGCGCTTGGCGCCATTTTGCTCTGGCGCCATTGGCGCTTGGCGCTGGGGTTCGGAAGAGCGCTTTTGGCGCTTGGCGCCAAAATTCTGGCGTTTTTTTCATCACTAGTCATGCTGTGACTGTACACGAGCTACCGGTAGATTTACGTGTGCTAATGTAGTTCACTAGGCAATTATTGCATCAGCAATGTGGGTGCTTATGGTGTCTGCGGCTTGTGCAATTTCGTGGAGTATTTTCCTTGGGGTGATTCTACTCTAACATATTGTGGAATCTCACATATTGTGGATTCACACATGCCGCAATGTGACTCTAACATAATGTGGAATTTCACACGCCCGATGGGGAATTACACATGCCCAAAAGTGAATCTCACATGCCAATGTAGAAATGTGAATCTCACAATGCACATGCCATGCACATGCCAACTCAAGGCATGTGCCATGCATCATTTTGTCATGATTTTGTATAATCATATTGTAGTATTGCAAATTGCCCTATCTGCATATTGTAAATAGTATTGTTCATGGCATGGGTGTACTTATCAATTATTTTTGACCTTTGGATTTTGTTTTGTGCTGTTTGTGATGTTAAAATGATACGGCTATGATGGGGCATTTACACCATAATGAAAAACAGCACTGAACACAAAATGTTTTTGGTATTTATGGTATGACTGAAATTTTTCATGAAGTGGTGACAAATGATTTCATTGTCACCAATAATGAATACTCTTTCAGCCATTTTTAAACCATTTTTTGGCATCATTTATATTTGTATCATCACCATTTTATTCATGTGTTGCGTATTTACTGATATTACTAACACGTGTATGTGAGTGCTCTTCTTGCTTGCATCTAATGAAATAAATTTTTATATTAAGGTTTTATATCCTACCTACAGTGGCATTTACATCACAATTAAAAAAATAGCACTGAGATTAAAAATGTACCTTCACATAAATTACCCTCAATTTTCAATTTCAACAAAAAATTTATCACCGTATTTCTTCTAATAGAACACAAAACACTATGAAAAATGGTTGGCAAGAACATTCAAAGCATTCATATAGATATGAAACTTCCAAATGATGCTCTGATGCCAAAATAATTCCAGGTAAAAAAGTCAACAAAACAATAGAACAGGACTCTTCTATTAGAATCAATATGGTAATATTAGAATGGATGCAGATGAGGCTTACATTTATCATGAAGAATGTGGTAACCATTTATCATATTCCAATAAAAAAAATCCAAAGGCCAATAAATACCTAATTGAAAAGTACACTAATGCCATGCACAATTCTATGATATGCAGATTGGGCAATTTGCAATACAGCAATATAATGATACAAAATCATGACAAAATGATGCATGACACATGCCTTGAGATGGCATGTGCATGGGCTGCAGATTCACGTTTCGGCGTGGGCATGTGAGATTCACTTTCGGGCATGTGTAATTCACATTCGGGCATGTGAAATTCCACATTATGTTAGAGTCACATTGCGGCATGTGAGATTCCACAATATGTGTGATTCCACAATATGTTAGGATGACCACACTCTTTCCCTTGGCGTACAGGGAATGCTTTGAAAATCCAAAATGTTTAGCCTATTTTTGATCCACATTATCAGCCTTGCATAAATCCCTTAAATACCCGTTGCTCTGAACATTTAAACATTGTCGTAACATCGTGCAAAACTGACTGACGGAAAAGGTGATTTCGTTAGATCTATAGTTGTTAAAACGTATTTACGTTTACTCGATAAGTACGTATATTCGAGTACTGCGTAAATACGTTTACGTTTCCCCCCGAAAGATTACCAGTACTTACTTAACGTAATGGAGATAATCTTTTGGGGTGCATGAAATGCAAAAACCACTCAAACGGATTGAAATGTTTGCAAAAATGGCAGCGGAAATGATAGAAGTTGCGATAGGTAGGGAAAGCGACAACTATCACATTTACTTTTACTCATTTTTACGTCTTCCTACGTAAAGAATTGAAAACAATTATTGCTTTTACGTTTTCCTTGAGTAAAAATTCGGGTATTTACGTTTACTCACCTTTTACGCAGCGTAAAAGTAAAACGTTTTCTATACTCAGGGGTGAGTAAAAATAGAATAGTTTACGTTTGCTTTGAAAAAAGTTCAGTATTTTCAACAACTCTGGTTAGACCAGGAATTACTGATCCGATTATGATGAAAAATAATGAAAAAGCTTATGATGGATATCCAGGGGTTTTGTAGATTTGGACCCCCGGGGGGGGGGGTCATATAGATAGCAAATCGCTCCTCCGGAGGGATAGATAGCTGAAAACGTTGGGGGGGGGTTCGCGGGGGTTCAGTATATAGGGTTTAGAGGGGAAAAGGTTTAGAGGTATAGAAGGAAGAAAAGGGGAAAAATCGCCAAAAGTAGGTGAAAAATGGCTAAAAATAAGTACATAAGCACATATGGTAGCCAAAATAGGCGATAATGAACATGAACTAGCGATTTTGGAGGCGAAAAACTATAAAAAGGTACGAAAATTAGCGATTTTGAGCGAAAATTGGCCAAGAATTTTCAAAAATCGCACCAGATAGATAGATAGCTGGACGATTTGGGGGGGGGGGTTGGGGATAGTAGCCAAAAAATTTGCCTCCGGGATAGATAGATAGCTGAGCGGGCCTCCGGGATAGATAGATAGCTGGCGGATTGGGGGGGGTAACCCCCCCCCCCTACTAAACCCCTGTGCATATCTTTCTAAATATTCCCAAAGACTGTGAGTGTCACTTGTGAAAGTAGCCACATCACGAATTGTGTGATTCACAGGCTTTTCTAAAAAAGTGTGCCAGTTTCATATATTGTACATACAAATATTTTATGTATTAAAGGCAAGTATGTGTTTTTTTGGGCGAGATCTCGGCCGTAAAGTAAACCCGGCCGTAAAGTAAACCGGCCGTTATGCATAGTTGTACAAACGTATTTACGTTTACTCGATAAATACGTATACTCGAGTGCTGCGTAAATACGTTTACGTTTCCTCCCAAAAAAATACCGGTACTTAGTTACTCGCGTACTTTTTGAAAGTACGCGAGTACAGAAAACGAGTATTTACAGATATTTACGTTAACTCACCTTTCACACAGCGTAAAAGTAGAAAATTTTTACTTTACGTTTTCTGTATTCAGGTGTGACTAAAAATAAAATACTTTACGTTTACGTTTACTTTGAAAAAAGTTCAGTACTTTAAACAACTCTGCCGTAATGATGCCCGGCCTAAAGTAGCACCCTCTACTTTACGGCCGGGTTTACTTTACGGCCGGACCATCCCCTTTTTTATATTGCAACAACTATAATAGTTGAGTTGAAGTTAAGTGATAAATAGTAAGTCAAGTGACTTGTAGCAAGTGCACAAAAAAACTCAGATGAATGGTAGCAAGTGCTCAAGGTAACTCAAGCTCACTACTTGCCTTGTGACTTAAATAGGTATACATGTCACTTAAGTATACATATCAAGCCACTTCTCTTGTCACTTGTTGAGCTGCGTATAATCGGCACCTGTGTTTTGTTAAGTGGACTATACACACACACAGTGCAGTGCAGTTCTTGGGTCGTTTCATCAGCAATTAATCATTCATGTTGCCTTCAGGTGCCAATTCCAGACGATGTAAAATGCCCTGTAAAATGTCAAATGTCATGCAAAGTGTGCAAATGTCACGTAAAGTGGCAAACGTATGTACGTGAACGCCATTTTACATGACTTTTGACAGTTTACATGACATTTGACATTTTACAGGGCATTTCACGGGGTCTGGGACAGCCCTCAGGTTTGCGGGCATTTGCATTTGCATTTGCTCGCTAGGTGACAGAAATTTTGTTTGGTTTCCTTTATAGACTGAAAATGTGTACATGCTTTTTTATATTTACCTATCTGTGTTTTATGTCTTCTACGTAGAATATATTTACTTAACCTAAAATTTACCTACATATATACCTAAATACATATTTATATTTAGATAATGCAGTAGATCGAGGGTTTTATAGATTTGAAACCATTGCAAGGAATCAGATACGTAGATAGCAAATCGCCCTTCCAGTGAGATAGATAGCTCACAAATGTTTCTCGGGGGGGGGGGGGGTTAGGGTTCAAACGATATATCGTATCGAATATCGAATATCGGATATCGATCATTTTTTATATCGAATATCGAATATCGATATCGAAAATTTTGAAAAAATATCGAATATCGATATAGAAAATTTTGAAAAAATATCGAATATCGATATCGAATATCGATATCGAATATCGACCATTTTTTCGATATATCGAACCTGTAACTGTACTGTACTTTTCATTTTGAGATGTTTATGGTTGATCTGATGCGCTTATAGTATTGTATTTGATGAGTAAAAGTACAGTATTTATAATGTCATTGTTGTTGGAGTGCTAAATTTGAAGCCAGAAAACGCTGATATACCTTTTTTTGCAACATGCCCTTAAGCATTTAGGTTATAAGGATGAACTGTAATATCTACCAATTGTTATTTGTCTGATACACTTTGATTCATCATGTTTTTCTTCTATTTTCTACCATTGAGTGATGTAAATCTTGTTAAAATCACTTGTACCATTCACATTTCAGTAAAGAGATGATTAAACATGTGTGCAACCACATGAAAATACAATATGCCACTTGAAATATGCCTTGCTATACCAAACGCATAGTGCAATATCGAATATCGAAAATATCGAAATATCGAATATCGACCAGTTTTCAATATCGAATATCGATATCGATATCGAGGTTCCATATCGTATCGATATCGAATATCGAGTTTCAGAAAAAAATATCGAATATCGAATATCGATATCAAAAATTTTGAAAAAATATCGAATATCGAATATCGATATCGAAAAGTCATATCGTTTGAACCCTAGGGGGGGGGGGGGTGTTGAATATATATAGGTATACGCTTTTTCGAGGAGTAGAATGCATAAATGGAAGAAAAATAACTAAACATGGGAAAAATAGATAAAAATAGGTATGTAAATTGCAAGCACACGTAGCCAAAAAATCGCTGACAATATGCAATAGCACATAAGGCAATGAGAGACTGGTGATTTTGAAACTGAAAATGTGGAAAAAAGTATTAAAAATTGGCGATGTTGAGAGAAAACTGAGGAAAAATTTCTCAAAAATTGCCCCAGATACTGATAGATAAAAATTGTTGTTGTAACTGAAAATGTTACCTTGGTATAGATAGATAGCAATAGGAACATATTTTGGGGGTAAATAACCTCCCCTACCTGACCCCCGGCATGGATAATGTTGAAAGGTAGTGTTTATTTCTGAAAGTAACTTGGAAGCATGTCATTTAAAATATTGATGGCAATGCATGAGCTGTTTTTATAAGTTGACACATTACATAAATGAGGAGGGCTTTATCACTGTCTTATGCGTGTTTATCGTGCAGATCCAGACGATTTTATGTTCCGAAAGTAACCTCTCTGTATTTATACGTCGCTGACCGCATGCTATGCATTTTTCAGATAGAAACACTCCACCATGACGTCATCGTTAATAATGAATTTTTCCAACAACCGAAAAAAGGAAGAAAAAACGTTTCAGGAAAAAAACATTTGTCGGTTGAACTCGAAAAAATACAAAAAAATTTTTTGAATATTTTTGTGGAAGTGCTTGCATAATTATCGTACTGGTTCCGCAAATTGAGAAGTCAGGAGTAAAATGGCAAATACGAAGTGAATTGAGAAGAAAATTGGCAAAAGCGAAGTGAAATGGCAAGTAAATTGGCAAAAGCGAAGTAAAAAAATAATAAGCAATTTCCCTTCGCTTTGCCAATTTCCTTCTCAATTCACTTTTCACTTCTCATTTCACTTCTTATTTGCCATTTTACTCCTCACTTCTCAATTTGCGGAACTGGCCCCAGGTTCATTATCTACGACGACATAAGTAATTTTGTACGCATACTTTGCAGTCCGCCGAGTATAGTAGGGGTTCTGACCATATTATAAGGTTTATACTAAATATGTTTCGATGTCGATATCCATTTTGTGCTTTTTATGTTTGCGTGACCGCTTATTTGGTGTTTATCGGTCTTAGGTAAATTGGTGGCGAAACGATATTTGAAATTGTTAAAAAGCATAATGTGATAAAATATTTATACATTTAGAATACAGATATTTATGTGGAAGAATGTAAAAGGGCTAAAATTGTCACAAAAGCGCTGCAAATCGTGAGAATCTCAGCATATTCATTCATTTTAGGCTATTCTCCGTCTGAAAAGCTTTCACACACATTTTGTATGCACGATTGGCTAACTTTTTCCTATTCAATGTCACTGTCAAGCAGAGTAGAGTAGGTATTTATCGTTTACGTAAATTGATTCAGCGATAATTAATTCAGGGATCTCCAGAGGTTGTATACTTATAGATATTCCCAGGGACGTATATAGGATTTTTGAGTGCGGGGGCTGTTTGTTTACGGAGCCCGGCGAACGGGGGGGGGGGCTCAGCCCCCCATAACATTTTACCTTCAAAGTAATGGAATGGCGCCATTCGTAGGCGCCACGCCATGGCGCCAATGGCGTTGGCGCTAGCGCCATGAACCGCCGTATATGTACTTAAATATACGTATATTTACAGCGGGAGGTACACGATTGAGTACAATTTCATTGATTTCTGATTATGGGGACAGAACAAAATATAATATAATGTGTCTAACGGTAAATTGCGCGCTTGCGCGCAAATTTTTGACACAAATGTTGAAAATTTAATATCAAAAGTCGCATTTCCCGATGGTTTTTAGGTCTCAACCCGGGAAGGGGGGGGGGGTTGCAGCCACCCCCCCCGCCCCCTGGATATTCCCAATCCCAAGACCCCAACTTATATAGCATCTATACTGACCAAGTTTTTTATTTAGTAATGTTGATTTTGATAATCATTTTGAGACATATAAGTATTTCGTGTTTCAGAGTAGAGAAATGATTGGTTATGTTTTTGGTGTTTTATTCGTTTGCGGGTTATTGTAGATTTCAGTGAGAAGAGTGCGGTCTGTAATTATACCTGCATTTCTGTCCCAAACCACTGCTCAGCTTAATGATGTGCTCCCGGGAGCAGTCCCAAGCCCTGTAAAGTGTTAAGTAAAGTGTCAAATGTAAAGTCAAATGCAAAGTAAAGCGTCAATCAAAACGAAAAAGAGAAGATTTTATTACTGAACTATGCATGACAATTGACACTTTACTTTGCATTTGACTTTACATTTGACACTTTACTTTACACTTTACAGGGCTTGGGATTGGCACCAGGGGCCAGTCCTGCAAGTTGACAAGTACTTTACTCTTTACTCTTTACTTTGCTCTCGACTCTTTACTTTACTCTTGACTCTTTACTATACTCTTGACTCTTTACTTTACTCTTGACTATGCTCTTGACTTTTAACTTGACTCTTGACTTGACTCTTGACTTGACTAGCAAGTGCTGGTTCCGCAAGTGGTAGTTAAGAGTCAAGTTAAAATTCAAGAGCAAAGTCAACAGTAAAGTAAAGAGATAAGAGTAAAGTACTTGTCAATTTGCGGGACTAGCCCCAGTGGCCCTCAATCTGCCGTGATCTAAAGGAATATTTTCTGAAATTTTGTTTCTGGCATTTTAAGGTGAGCTGTGGCACACATTTTGGATAAAAATATCAAATTTGTTTTATTTTTTAAGCGTAATTAATTGGGTATACATTGACTGAATTATACAGAATATCGTTGTGTGTCATGTCCTATAGCTGCTCATTCGCTTTTACCGGTGATACGCTGAAGAAAAAACTAATTAAACGAAAACTAAAACGGTCTCCGTAAAATATAAATATAAAAAATACTCGATTTATGACATTTGCAAAATCAAATGTTAACCCTGCCCAATGCAATTAGTTTCCCCAATTATAAATAGATAAACATAGTCCCATTACCCCTACCGTACGCAATATCTTTCGAAAAATCCCACACTCATCAAAAAATCCCATTTTGCGAACCACACCGCAAGCTTGACCTCACTTGGGCTCCTAGCTATCCACACGTCACGGGGGTGTACACTTTACGCACTTTATGGGCCACCCCCTATGTGTAGCCCAGCGGCGCACTTTTCAATACTTCACATGCAATGCATACTTTATGCCGCGGCAGCTTTCAGTCTTTGGCCTGCTTGTATTTGTGTATACTTGGGTACCTAAGTGTATATTCATGTAGTGTGTAGTGTACCTACTTTGTTCGTGGGTATGGTCAGTGGGTTTCACTTTGGGTTTGGGGGTTTGTATATTTCATTTTTCAGCAGAGATGTATTTTTGGAAAGACATTTTTCCCAGAAACATTTTTGGAGGCAGCTCGTCCTATCAGAAACCAGTTTTAGTATTTTTTGGGTTATGATTAATCACTATGTTATTTTTGAACCAGCATGATTCTAAAGTATTATCATAGGTATGTATTTTTCTTTTAATTTGATTTTGTTTTTATATTCGTATGTTTGTGGCAATAGTTTTATAGAAGTTGCCATCCAATGTAATTCATTTGAGACAAAATTTGCGGCACTGATAATTAAAATGGCAATTGATTGCAAACTGAAGCAACTCTCTCCCTAACAAATCTGGTGTGCATTCTACCCATTAGGTTATGTAATTCATTCATCTATGTATTTCCCAATATACCCTCATCTTAGAGGTGTATTTGCTGTATTTGGTTTGTTCCTCATTTGGTGTGGCAGTGCTTGAACCTTGTTTGTTGGTTCATCTCCATTAATTTTGTTGGTTGAAACTGAAATTTTAATTAAAAAGTATTGACAAAAAGTGCTATTCTACCTTTTGCTCATTTGATACAAACATGTTTAATAAGAATAAGTGTTTTCCATGGAGATAGCCTCTAGACTTGCAACCATTATTACATGTCATTTTGTTTGACTCAATATATCTGAACCCTAACAGTTGTTTTCCCTGAAATGTCAGCATAATAAAAAATCTGTAATTCATTTTACATCTCACGTTTCATCCTCCAAATAAAACTGCTAAAATAATTACTTCAACCCACTAATTCCAGAACAAACCAAGTCCAAGCCAACTGCATTGAATGCACTGCCAATGCATTTGTACGGGGTGGTTCACTGAAAAGTTGTGTATCCTAATATGTACACTGGCACATGCACAGCATAAGTGAACTTCGGCTGGGTCGTGTATGACTTTTTGGTGACTTTTGCAACCCAAATTGTTTATGATTTTTTTTGGATTTATATGTAATGGCATCTAATTGCCTTGGAATGGAGTCTGCTGTTTATATACTTATTTTCGAAAATTTCATTGTGGTTATTTGTGGAAGTACAAGTGAATGTGTATTCACGTTAATACCAGCACCCCTAAAGCGACTGTTATTTTCACTCGTATGTTAAAATGGTATTTATACCCCGTCGGATAGTGAGCACATGAATTTCCGTAATGCGACTATATTGCACTTTGTATAGATAAATATGTGTAGTCGTCTACTGTGGAGTGCACTGGTGTTGCGAGTGAAAGTTAATGCTGATATTTTCAGATGTTTTTTTTCCTACCGTAAGATTTAGTTGACTTGAAATTTTGTGGTGTTCTTTCTGATCAATTGAAAAATTAAGGCAGGTTCTATTCTAACAAGGTAAATATACTGCCACAGTAGTGGCAACCTTCAATTCTCAATCTAGATAAACAGTTATTTACAGTGTATCAACTGGCCTCCATAGTCCATAAACTGTTAGCTAAACTAAACTAAATTGGGTTCCCGACCCGATTCCTTCAAACCCGACTCACTGAAGATCGGGGTTTTCTTGATTTGAATTTTAGTGTGCCACGCCCAGACCCTGTAAAAAATGTTATCCACACTGACAAAAGTCATGTAAAATTACCTGTAAAACGGCAAATTTTCTTGTATTATTTTAGTGGTCGTTTGACTTCTTTCATGGCATTTGACATTTTACACTGTATTTGCATGACTTTTGACACTTTTCATGACATTTTCCAGGGTATTTTAGATGACTTTTGACACTTAGCATGGCATTTTACGGGGTATTTTACATGACATTTGACATTTTCCATGGCATTTTATAGGGTTCGGCCGGGTCCGGGTGTGGCACCGGACCGGAATCACATTCCGATTGTGGTTGTACGGTATATGATAAAAAACATCTGTTTTTTAACCGAATCTCAAAAAAAATTTAGTCCGACTAATTAGTCCGGTCGGTTTTCGAGTCCAATGATAAAAGTCCACCAATTTTTATTGGGTCCCTTTTTATTATCCAAGCTACCTATAAATAATTCCGTAATTTAGCTGGTCCTTTTTGAGCGCAAACACGGCCACCTGCTGATTATAAACCAGACTGAAATTTTCAATGCTTATCATTAGGGACAGGTGTGTCGTTTGATTTTAATACGCCATGTTCGTGGCGCTTGGCGCAATTTTGGGATCGGGTCACGTATGATGACTTGTTCCAGTGGACAACTTACACAAGAGAGTTGACCCATGTTCAAGTGTGAGCGATGTTTCCCTGATTTTTTGCTAAAAATCGTAAAATATGGTCCATTTTGCTAATTCTCACATTTGTAATCGCTATTTTTGTATTTAAATATGGTTACCCTATTTTTACCCTATTTTTTAAATATTTATAGCAATGTCAAAAAATTTGGCAAGTTCATCAGTCATACGGGGACTCTTTCCAATTTTGAAGTGAGTAATGTGGTGGCCACACAGTTTTGATGCGACGAGAGTAGGTTTAGAAAGTCTATGAAAATTAAATATACCGTATTTCCTCGAAATACTCCCCGGGGTGATTGTTTCTGAGTGCAAATTTTGAGGGGAGGTTAAACGTGGGGGGGGGGGGGCTTATTACTTTTTCGCCAGAATTTTTTTGAACTAATTGGTTGTTTGAAACGTACGCAGACGTAGAAAAATGTAGCAAAAACTGCCATGTATAAGAGTTTATACACTTATATATTTGAGTATTTGTATACGGTCTATTTGCGATATAAAAAGTGTACTATAAATTTTCATGTAAGTCCCTTGTCGACACCCCCCCCCCCAATTCGAAAAACTCTCCCCTGTTCGATGACTGAAGAAAAATACCCCCTCGAAACCACTCCCCTCTTTGATGGGTGGGGAAGACGTCCCTGTATAAAAAAACGTTGTATGTATGGGTTCATTAAAAAGAACGTACATATTCTGGTGCAGCTGATGTTCACTAGCATTGATTTCATTGCATAAATTATGGAATTTCTATTCTCACATACAGGTGTATGCAAAAAATTCAACTCGCATTCATACAATATGTTGATCATGCATTTTATTTAATATTCTGACGCAAAAGCTCCTCCCCTCGAATACACCTCCCCCCTCAAAGAACTCCACAGTCAAAAAATCAGATCAAAAACCATGGTGACATATTCGAGTATATACCGTATGTCCGGTGTGCATTATATTTACACATCAATAGTCATAATTTGTAATATTGACATATGATGATTTTTCCACATGCAATTTTGTCCTTTGCCATGCTAACGATGCCGCCAACGACTTTTGTGTCGCCGGTGACAAAATTGCATGTGTAAAGGTTGTCATTTAGTCATTATTACGAATCAAATATCACACAGCAGATAATGTGATCGTGAAGTGCACTGAAGTGGTCTGAAGTGCCCCTTGTGATCACACTTCAGAGCCTGATCACTCTTGATCACCGGTGGAATGCACTTCACAGACACCTCACGCATTTTTTACTAAATTGTTAAAGCGGCATTTACACGGTTCGTGTGCCGACAAAAAAAAAACGAGTGAAAAAGTTCCACCATTCCGGAATAAAGTTCCATATCTGCAAGGAAAGGCACTGAAGTATACTCACTAGTTAAGTGTACACACACATGCCAATTTGCAGAAAATTTGCGCCTGTCGTTCAAGACTTGAAATTCGAAATCAGAAATTCGTGAAGTGCGTTGAAGTGTCGAAGGCACTTCACCGCAGATCACTGCAGATCACCATCGCATTTTTTGCTGTGTCACTAGTGGTGTGTGTACGTTGTCTACGTTTGGTGTGTACACGTTGTAGTGGGCATACGTTGTCTTTTTGAATCGGACATGGGTATGGTATTACTTGATTTTCATAGATTTTCTCAACCTAACCTAAACATTGCGGTCACAGCAAAACAGTGTGAATGCTGCATTATGTTTCGTGACAATTCATCTAAATCGGTGCTACTGCTACGAGATTAAGGTTGCTTTGTTGATTGCAGTTACGGTTTTGCAAATGTCGTTTTGCATGCAAATATTTACGTCTAAGCTTGATTATAAACCGTATCTTTCGCGGTAGAACGGCAGTGAGATCAGAAATTAAATTTTCTTTATGATTTATTAGACTGATTCTACCCTATTTACGCAGTAAATTGAGAAGGTGTCTTTCCCTAACCTCGAATAACTCCCCTTGAATAACTCCCCCTCAATTAAGTCCCCCCTCAAAAAATTATGACGAAATAATAACTCCCCCGGGGACTTTTTCGAGGATATACGGTAATATTAAATAGTACCGTCAAACCGGGCAGCGTGATGACGGAATTGCCAATTTAAAAAGTCTTTGATTGGGGGAATTTAACAAAATGGCAAGGCGCATGGGACGTTGTAGCAAGGTGGTAACCCAAGTGACAACTGACAAGTAAAGTTGTAAAAGAATTAGTCCCCTCTTGGAGAACTTTTCCGAATTCCAAATGCAAAATGATATGTAAACCTATTACAATTTTCCTATTACAATGTTCAATTCAGCCCCCCGGCTGTCACGTCTCCCGAAGATTTTAAGATCGAATTTCATGTGTGAGTGCATGAATTTTTGTTAGCTCCTGTTTTTTTATACATTTTTTGCACATTTGAAACTAGATTCCGCTGTTAAATATCATGTTACTGCGAAACACCTGCACAATCAAAAATATACGTTCATTTTTATGTATATGTATTATTTTATATATTCGCCTCTTCGAAATTCATAGAAATTTCTTCATATGTAGTATTTTTAGAAATAAATTTTATTTAAAATAATATTTGGATAAGTTAAGAACAGGTTAATTTATTTAAGTTTAATGTGATTTCCTCAACACAATTATGTCAAATATGTCCATCACATATTTATGCGCTGTGTGTCGTTCCGATGAACCAAACCCGTCGTTAATTATTTTAAAATAAAAATGTGGCTTTCTTGACGTCCAGTTTGGTTCGTCCGCACTCCCACATTTCAGATTAGTGTAAACACCAAATTTATCTAGGGTTCAAACGATACCGCGGTATCGTTATCGGTATCGACAGAATATCGATACTAGGGTATACAGTATCGGTATCGGTATCGACATCTGGTGTCTCGGTGTTGGTATTATTAAAATGTCAGTAGGTATGTTAAAGTTTGATGTTTAAGCCTCCATCACATTAAAATCGCATTGAATTTGATTGTTTTTATGCTATCGGCTGAATTTTTAATGAAAAAAAGACTCCTAATTCGAAATTTCACCCACTTACTCTGTCGTCGTATTTACACCTCTCGTTCTAATTTAATCTGGTCCCGAGGGCAATTCCCGAGTCAACTGTGTCAATTCAGTCAGCAACTGTTCAGGACATTCGATCATGCTTCAAATTAAAGTCCAGCCAACAACCAAGTATACGCTGCCCAGAGTTGTTAAAAGTACCGAATTTTTTTCAAAGTATGCGTATGCGTAAAGTGTTTTGTTTTTACTCACCCCCTGAGTACAGAAAGCGTAAAGTAAATTTTGTTCTACTTTTACTCGCGAGTTAACTCGCGTTTTACTCAGGAAAGCGTAATAGTGAGTAAAATTACCTTTTCTCTCTGGAAAATGTAGAAGTGAGCCAAGGACGTAGCCAGGAGGGTGCGGGGGGGGGCGGCCGCCCCCCCCCCCTTCCCGGGCCGGACCAAAAAATGTGCCAGAAATGGGACTTCCAGAAGACGATTTTGTCACAGTTTGAAAACATTTATCGCGCATGCTTCCGTCAGTAGTGCTAGTCTCAGACGTTGCACCACGCGATATACTTTCCCCCGAGTTGAGTGACCACATTATGCTTGTGAAACCTATTTTATTTTATCATGTATACTATCAATATAGAGGTAATCATTTATTAAATGAACATGTATGAAAGACAATGTGATTGGTAGATAATTTGAGGCAAAAAAGTTATCATCTTTTAGGCACAAAAAATGACAATGCGAAAGCAATAATATTGAATAGCAAAACACAAATATATACAGACAATCACAAATGAAATCTAGCAGCTGGTGGAACCATTTGTTTTCATTTCATAACATTTTGCACATTTCACATACCCATTGTAAACCAATGATTTATGCTCCTGCTTTTCATCATCCATCCTTTTGCACACTAGAGAGATGGGGATAGAAAAATTACTAGAGTAACCATGCATCTAATAGTGGAAAAATTTAGCTAAAATATTAACAAACTCTTAATTATTTTTGGACATAGCCTTGCACACATGCGCAAATTTTGTTCAGAGCACACTTTGCATTTTTGCCTTTTTGTAAGCACAGATTGCTTGTGTTTCAGCACCAGGTGCTTATACTTTGCACTCACTGAGTACCAAATATAATAACTTTATATATTAATTCAATTTATAGAAGAATGAGCTACTTACTGTAAGCAATTGGTCCGCATTCATCATTGTCATCACCTGATGTCAACGGTTCTAAACTGACAGATCTGGGCAATTCATATTTTGCATATTTCACCCTCAAATTGTTTAACTTGTGAAATTTCACTGGGTGAACTTCAATTTTGACAATTTTTCCAATAATTTTGGTCAGGTAATCAATCCTTGATTTCAAATCATACAATCTGTTTCCAGACCATTTTTTTACTGAAACAAGCTGAAAAAAATATCAAAAATATAATTTATTTCAAATTTGGGTATAAAAAATGTAAATTTTTACTTCATGTTCCAAACGAGTTTTCATTTTTTCTAGGTCGGCCAATGATTCCCCGTTTTCAACAATGGATTTTAAATCCTCCATTGCAAACATGCAGGTCTGATTAAGGCAATCAGACATTTTAGCCATGCTTTTTTCAATCTGCTCAATTTTCATGTCAACTGGCAAATTTTTCCCTGTTTTTAACACACATGGTGTCAAATTCTGTAAAAGATAAAATTTGACATGTATATATATAAATATGATGTTCTCATTAAAATAGCTACATGCAACAAACTTTTTTGTTCTGCACCATAGATCTGAGCAGTTTGTAGTATGATTTGCGCATTTTTTTCAACTGCCTTATTGACCTGTTTATGGTGACATTGTGACACCTTATTTTTGCATCTGTCATATTTTCTTTTTTCAATCTATATGCAGAATCATCACTATCTTCACAATACTCATAAGTGTGATCTGTGTCATCATCACTTGCTTGAATACCTTCACTCTCACATGTCTCACCATCTGTGGTTTCCTCCATAGAGTTTGAAGGACTTTGTGAACTATAAACCACAGTTGATAAGAGTTGATTAGATGATGAAACCTGAAACAGTCCCAATTAATGCAAATTGTATTGTGAGATATGAAATGTCAATTTATGAAAAAATTGACATTTAATAACTTAATAAACAGTTTACATTAGTTGGGACTGTTACCTGGTCTGACATGGTGTCTGGATGCAGATTTGTTGTGGGTACAATACAAAAGCATAAACTTTTGAAATGGACACAGGTTCAACTGTGAATGAAATATGTATTTAATGAAATGAAATAGTGGAAATACTTATTTTATAATCCAACCAAAAAACCTGTTTTTGAATGGATCAACAGCTTGCATCTATTATTTTTAGAGGTGCAAAAGGGTACACCTTAAAATATCAATTATTTTGACCTTACAATTTTATCTTACAAAATATCTGAAAAAACTGGTTTACTTTTTATACTTTTTAAATATCTTATCTGATATAGTTAATGATTCTCAGGGAAAAACATATTATACCTTTGAAAATAAAAACAGCTTTTGAAGGTGCAAAATGTTGAAAAACCAAAATAACTGGTTTATAAAGCTACATATGTTTGCAACTCTAAAAATAACTGGTTTTGTAAAGGTTATAAGATTTTTATCTTGAAAAATCCTTTAAAAACGGAATAGCATCAAAATTATTTCAAATCAGTCAATTTTTATTTTTTCTCATGCTCAGAAATATGACCATGTTGAAAAATAATTTTTTGCTCTTGTTCATCATTGTGCATGCTAAAGGCATGAATAATGAATTACCTGAAGAGTTTGGAGATATGTTTGATGGATTAGATTTCTTTTACCCCAACCAAGGTGTGATAATATTCATGTTTATCACAATTAGCTAACTATTTTATAAGCACCTTCATTTATGCCAGGTAATGCAAATGGACAAGGTGGAACAAATCCAACCATACAAGCTGTTCAACCATCCACAAACAATCAAGTTGTTCAAGTCACCCAACCTCAAATCACTCAAATGGCTACACAACCACAAACTGTTCAAAACCCCCCTCATCTTGTGCAAAATCCTAACCAACCTCCACCAAGGATTCATACTCAAATAACTCAAGCTTCACAAGCTCCTGGTGCAACTACAAATACTCAACCACAAATTTCAAATGCACAATCAACCCCTCAGCCAAATCTGAGATCACAATATAGGATTAACGAAGGTGCATCAACCTCCCGTCAACCTGATAATCTGATTCCAACTTCTACTGATAGAACATCACTGAAAGTTAATAAAGGGACTTATGCTAGAAGGGAAGATATGTTTAGAAATGTTGGTTTTTTAATATTTAAGTACCTTGAATGAATTTGCAAATTTGTCAAATGTTTCAGAGATTTGCAAGGGCTATTTATGAACAAAATCCAACAATGGGTGCTTTTTATAATGAAAATTTACCTATGTCAACTAGTGAAACTGCAAATCAACCTGGAAGACCTAATGTTAACCCCCCTGGAAGACCTAATGTAAATCCATCTGGAAGACCCAATGTAAACCCCCCTGTGAGACCTGGTGCAAACCCCCATGTGAAATCTAGTACAAATGCACCTGTTAGGCCTGTTGCAACAGTGACCTCAACCAAAAACAAGGTGATAAAGTTTTCTCTATTCAATGTTTTTTGAAAAACTATACCATAAAAAATACCTAGGTGCAATGTGATCCTTGGGATAGAAATTGCCGTGTTCACCGTGAACAGTTGAGGCAACAACCTGAACCTACTGAAGGACTAAGAAGTTTTCAACAAATGTTTGATCAATATCCAGAAGCCATGTCTGAAAATAGAGAGATAAATACAGATGTCCATCCATATTTAGCTAGAATGTATAGACAGGATGTCTTATGCCTCAGTGGATATGGGTAATAAAATTGTTTTTAATAATATCACTATCATTATTTTTATATATTTTAAAATACACAGAACACTTGGACATGTTATTAGCTCTGGTATAATTCCACGCTTTGAAAGATGGGAAAGAAATTTTATCAATGTATTTGATAACATTGATGATTGCGCTATTATAACCTGTTTTGTATGTTGTTTTTTGATATTTTAAGTTAATAAGTAAAAAATAGTTGTAAATGCTCCCCATTTTTCAGGCAATGTTTGCTAGACATGTTGCCCCATTTGTATTCATGCTCATGTTGAATACAAATCAACAGCAACCATGTGGTGAAAGAGATATAATAGAAAGGATTCAAGATGCTATTCAAGTGTTCACCGCAAACTCTCACATAAGACAATGGATGTTCAATAGTTTTTGGGATCCAACATGTCAACCCAATTTGGTGATTAGAAGAATGGCACAAACATTGGTCAGACCATATTCACAAGAATTGTACACTTATATAACAACAAATCTTATTAGAGAAAATGATTCTTTCGGTGTTGATCGTATGAGGAATATTTTTCGCCTAGCAATACTTAATGTTGAATCTGGTGAATTTAATATGCTACTTTATATACTAGCTATATGTCTAAATAGTCTTGCACTTAACCATTTCAATGCTTAAATCACATTTTTATTGATAAACATTTTATGTGAAACGTAATTGTGAGTATAGAATAAATTTTTATGTAAATTTGAATAACAATTCACATTCATAAAAACACATCTTAAAAATAAATCCATCACAACTTACCATTTGAATACACATCAACTGCGGTAGATATAAGTTTGAAGCACACACTACTCAACCCATTGAAATCTGCGAGAGTATAAAAGTTGACACAAGTAGTTGAAACTGTTCTGTTGGCACAAACAGATAGGTAACTTATGTAACTTATACACTAGCTTACATGACACTTCACATAACATTTCACTTTTCATACATCTAACATTTCACTTTACATAACATTCAATAGATCCTAGGGTATTTCATATAATGTTTCACATTTACATACCTCTAATAGAATGGCGTACCTCCAATAGAACGGCACCTCCAATAGAATGTCAGATTTTGGTGTGTTTTTTTTTTGCACTCACGAAATTTATAGAATGGTATACTTCTAATAGAACTGTAGCTTTTGGTACTATTTTACACTCACGAAATGAATAGAACGGCAACCTCCAATAGAACGGCACCTCTAATAGAACAGTAGGTAAAAAGTTGATGAAAAAAATAGATCGGTACTCTTCTATTAGAAGAAATACGGTAACTTTTACTAGCAGGACATTTACACTTTACTTACATTCCATCATGAAACAAATCACTCACAAAATTCATTGGTGATCCGGTGGCCTGCATATCGATTCGTTCAGCTGGGGTAAAACCCTCCTCAAATTAAATGCCGGAACCAGCGAATACTTGAAATTGGTTCCCTGGATCCAACTTTGAAAGCCAACTTCGATAGAAACCTCCTCGATCAAATTACACAGCAAATAATATTGTGTGTAGATCAAAAATGCAATGTTCTGTAAATAAATATAGATTTAGGTAAATAAATACGCGTAAATCGAGAATCTATACCTATTTCGAAATATTTTTCACAAAAAAAGAATTTTGAATTGATGGGTACACTCGTACCAAAACATCTTTTTATACCGTAAATTCTGACTTTTATGTGTAAAACACCCAATAAGCATTATCAAAACACGTAGTAAATCTGTAAAATGGATTCAAAATATCTTGAAAATGCACTTGGAAATATGTTTTCTAAGATATTTAAAGGGTGTTTACACATAAAAGTCAGAATTTACGGTATAAAAAGATGTTTTGGTACGAGTGTGTATGTCGGATTCGCGCAAATGTGAATGAAGTCTTATCTGCCGGATGGACACTACACCTACGCCTACGCACATAAGTCTTTATTCAGCTAGCGAATAGGCTTGGGAAGCGTTTTTTATGTATTTTTGCACATAAACAAAGTGATTTTTAGAAACGTTTTTCTACATATTTATATAGCCAGTGGTGGTAACTTGTCATGCTCTGATAATTATTATAAACCTGTTTAAGTAGAAAAGTTTCGGTTAAGAATATTTGGTTTCACATAGTTCATAAAATACAGTATTTTTTATAATAAACTTATCCTTATATTGGAGACGCCCTTCTATTTTTAAAATTGAACCTTTTATAAAAAATTCATTGATAACTGAATATATTCTACCTTTTTTGAGTATTTGATAACTAAAATAATATTTCAAGATGTAACTATTTAATTCAAAAAATACGGTAATTTTTTATCAGATTTTTTTGGTTGTCTCACATGTAATTTGTCGTGACACACCCAATCCAACACACCCTTCCCGCAGGTAATTTTACTTGACACTTGTAGTACACGTGCGGCCGCCGTTGTAATTCTATTCGCGGCTGCGGCGACGACGTGCTAGCGCCCGCCCCGCGCGAACATTTATCAGATATTATCTAATTAATTGAGACAAAGTGCAAATTTAATTGAAGGTGAGTTGTCCGCGGGTGTGAAGGTAGTAATGTGGGTGGCCCAAAGTTTTATTTAGTTGATGGTTGCGGTAGACTGTAAAAAAACGTGTAACATATCATTCAGTGTTGTAAAATTTGACTCCAATTTTTGTAGTTATTGGTATCTTGCTTTGGAAATATGGGACACTCTGCAATTTTACAATTTTGGTTAATTAGTAACGGATCGATCTATCGCTTCAAAATAGGAAACAAGACAAGATAAAAAATTTGGATCAAAACTGGTACCATCAAAAGTTTGATCATAAAACCGGATTTGAATATTTTTATCTAAATGTAGACTTTAAAGGGTTTATCTCAAAAATAATGGGTGCCACTAAATATAGAAGTATTTTTATTACTCAGATTCACCGTTTTTGCACGCGCGGCGATTTTTTCAACAAGTTGCTGAGCGGCGTGACCATCGGAGCGGTAATTTCACTCTGTTGAGTGCACCGGTAATTTGAGGGTGAAATTAGGGTTCAAATGGGGTTGACTTTTCGGGATCGGGATTGGGATTCAATTTTTGAGATTTCGGGATCGGGATTGGATTTTTGAGATTTTGGGATCGGGATCGGGATCCGGATTGGTTGGGATAGGGGTCACGGGATCGGGATTGGGATTAGCATTTTTTCCCGAATCGGGATCCCAAACTTGGTAGTTTCTAGCGATCGGGATAGGCATTTTGGGGATCGGGATTTTCGGGGAAAATTTTCGGGATCGGGATTGGGGTTTCAGGATCGGGATTGGGGTTTCAGGGTCGGGATTGGGGTTTCAGGGTAGGGATTGGGGTTTCAGGATCGGGATCTTGAAAGGTCCCGGTCCCGAAAACTAGCCCCATTTGAAACCTATACTAATGGTAAATTTACCTTTTTTCTTACAGTGTTTTACGACAACAAGCTGCTGAGCCGCGTGACCATCCAACCAAGCCCAACCCAAACCCGAAATCGGACTCGGAAGTACGTGTGTTTGTTTTTGGGGCGTACGTTTCGGTTTTATAGTTCTATCATTTATTCATTGTAATATGGGTGTGTAGAATGTAATGCGACAATTTTGAAGTCACGTGAATATTGGCAATTTGCCAGTATTTAAGTGGGTGTGAAAAGTGTAAAGGTTTTGACATCAGTTTACATTCGATATTGCGACAAAATAGACAAAATATCGAGTATAAGTTGACGTAAATACCTTGACACTTTTCATATCCCACTAGAATACTGGTTTTTATCAGATTGGCAACTAGCCAATATTCACGTGAGGTATGAAACGTGTCGTACGTCACTTGACACTGGATATTTACCACTTTGATCAAATATGGAGTGTAAAGTGACGTAAACACTTCAGCGCTTTTCTTGTCTCACGGATACTGGTTTTAATTAGAGATTGGCAACTTGCCAGTATTCACATGAGCGTGAAAAGCACCGAGGTATTTACGTCGCTTCACGCTCGATATTTGATCACGTATTTATTAGCTTGGCAACTTGCCATTGAACAAATACGTGATCAAATATCAAGCGTGAAGAGACATAAATACCTCGGTGCTTTTCACACCCACGTCAATACTGGCAAGTTGCCAATCTCTAATTAAAACCAGTATCCGTGAGACACGAAAAGCGCCGGAAGTATTTACGTCGCTTTACACTCGATATTTGATCAGAGTGGTAAATATCAAGTGTCAAGTGACGTACACACGTTTCATACCTCACGTGAATATTGGCTAATTGCCAATCTGATAAAAAAACCTGTTTTCACGAGGATATGGAAAAGCGTCAAATGTATTTACGTCAACTTACATTCGATATTTTGCTGCTTTTCATTTATTTATTGGCAACTTGCCATTCTTTACGTGAAAAGCGACAAAACATCGAATGTAAAGTGACATAAATATATTGACGCTTTTTTCGTGTCCCGTGAAAGATAGGTTTTTATCAGATTGGCAAGTCGCCAGTATTCGCGTGGGGTAAGAAACAAGTCAAAGTATTTTACGTCAATTTACATTCGATATTTTACCACTTCTCACTTGAACACTGGCTAGTTGCCAATAATAATTGAAAAGCGGAAAAATATCGAATGTAAATTGACATAAAATACTTTGACGTGTTTCTTACCCCACGCGAATACTGGCGACTTGCCAATCTGATAAAAACCTGTCTTTCACGGGACACGAAAGTGTCAATATATTTATGTCACTTTACATTCGATGTTTTGTTGCTTTTCATTTATTTTATTGGCAACTTGCCATTCTTTACGTGAAAAGCGACAAAATATCGAATGTAAAGTCACATAAATACATTGACGTTATTTTTTGTGTCCCGTGAAAGACAGGTTTTTATCAGATTGGCAACTCGCCAGTATTCATGTGGGTGTGAATTACATCAAGGTATTCACGTTATTTTACATTCGATATTTTTACCGCCTCTCACTTGAACACTGGCTAGTTGCCAATAATAATTGAAAAGCGGTAAAATATCAAATGTAAAATAACGTGAATACCTTGACGTAATTCACACCCACATGAATACTGGCGAGTTGCCAATCTGATAAAAAACCTGTCTTTCACGGGACACGAAAAAAACGTCAATGTATTTATATCACTTTACATTCCATATTTTGTCGCTTTTCACGTAAAGAATG
>OZ038460.1:5870209-6111410 GCA_964036195.1 Sphaerolaimus hirsutus | reverse complement strand
TTATTAGCATTTGTATACATTTCCCTTGATATACATCTTTTGATAGCTCGATAAGAAAATGGCATGGTATATGATATATTACTTTTGTGCATTCAAAAGCATACACATGTTTAGGTGCAGCGTCCACTTTTTGTTGGCTTTAGCCATTTTTTATGGGGTATACTTCTTTTTGAGGGCCACAGGCCCAAATTTTACAAGTTATTGCAAATCACACAAATGTCAAATGTGGCACTGAGCAATACAATCTATAGTCAAGAAGAAGCCAAATACTAAGATTCAAAAGATTTTCAACATGACATTTAGAACCTGAAAGTTATCACTTGACATTTATGACTTGAAATTACCCACTTGACAATAACTTGACATAAACCACTTGACATTTATGACTGAATGGCATCACTTGATATTTATGACTTGACATGAACTGCTTGCCATTTTTTCACCTGATTGTTTTCACTTGACATAAACAACTTGACAGGTATCACCTGAAAATTGATACTTGACATATTACTTGACATTTGACATGACATTTATCACTTGACATTAAGCTTGACATTTAACTAGATATTTGACTTGAAATTTATTACTTGACATTTGTCATGACATTTATCACTTGACATTAAACTTGACATTTCACTTGAAATTTATCACTTGACGTTAAACTTGACATTTGACATGACATTTATCTCTTGACATTAAGCTTGACATTTCACTTGAAATTTATTACTTGACATTTCACTTGAAATTTATCACTTGACATTTGGCTTGACATTTCAATTGAAAGTTATCACTTTATATTCACCTTGACATTTATCACTTGACATTTGACTTGACTTGACTTTAGACTTGACATTTATAACTTGACATTTGACTTGATATTTGATCACTTGACATTTAACTTTACATTTGACTTGACATTTCTCACTTGAAATTTGACTTGACATTTATCACTTGAAATTTGACTTGAAATTTGACTTGACATTTATGAGTTGACATTAAACTTGACATTTCACTTGAAATTTTTCACTTGACATTTGACTTGAAATTTGTCACTTGACATTTGACTTGACATTTCACTTGAAATTTATCACTTGACATTTATCACTTGACATTTCACTTGAAATCTACCACTTGACATTTATCACTTAATATTTGACTTGATATTTTATCACTTAATATTTTATCACTTGACATTTATCACTTGACATTTGGCCTGACATTTATTGCTTGACATTTATCACTTGACATTTCACTTGAAATCTACCACTTGACATTTATCACTTGATATTTGACTTGATATTTTATCACTTAATTTTTTATTACTTGATATCTATCACTTGACATTTATCACTTGACATTTATTGCTTGACATTTATCACTTGACATTTGACTTGACATTTATAACTTGACATTTGACTTGACATTAACCACTAGACATTTATGACCTGATAGTAATCACCATGCAAGGTCACATGCTCAGTATCACATCAAGCAGTAGTTCAGGCATGTTTGCGCATTTTACACAAAATAAGCAAACTTGAATAACTTTTGTAAATCTTTACCAAAATTGCCAAAAATTGGCTCATTTGAAAGCTCTAGTCATGGCGCACATCAACAAATTTTTTTTATTGCCGCATTTGTATTCAAATTTTAAATTTATTGAGGTTTGAAAATTTCAAACAGATACTGTCCCAAAGTGGGCGGAGCCTGTGAAAAAAATTCCCGAAAATAAGAAATGGCATCATATGCTCTTTCATATGAGCCATCAACCATGAAAATCGGTCGTGTTTCAAGGAAGTTATTGCAGTTTGAAGATTGTCGGGAGAACAAGATGAACAACAACAACAACAACAACACTGCCTAGAAAAGAAAATGTGTAATAACTTCCTCCCAACTCAACCATTTGATCTGAAAATTTGCATGGGGGTACTTTTCGACACGGGCTATTCAATGGTATAATGGGTTTTGCCTAGGGTGTCAACACAAACTTTTTGGCGGAAAACGGAAACGGAAATGGAAAATTTTTTGCACTTGCCGGAAAACGGAAACGGAAACGGAAAAAAATTTGCACTTGCCGGAAAACGGAAAACGGAAAAATGAAAGGCCGGAAAACGGAAACGGAAACGGAAAAATTTACTGAAATTATGCCGGAAACGGAAAAAAATTTCTGAAATTTTGCTGGAAACGGAAAAAAATTTGCAGAAATTTATCCGGAAATAAAAAAATTTGCAGAAATCTTGCTAGAAATAGAAAAAAATCACATAATTGAGATTTTGCATGCATGTTTACCAGTTTGGCTGAAACAGAAAACAGAAAATTGAGCTGGAAAGTGAAAAAAAGTTGGCAAAACTGACAATTGAGCCGGAAAACGGAAAAAAGGCGGAAAAACTGAAAATTTAGCCTGAAAACGGAAAATGGGCCGGAAAAACGGAAACGGAAACGGAAAAAAAATTTAGCAGCCGGAAAACGGAAACGGAAACGGAAAAAAATTTGCCTGCGGAAAGCGGAAACGGAAAACGGAAAACGGAAAGTTGACACCCTAGTTTTGCTGTAGCTTGTCGCGTTCCGAAGTTATTGCGATTTAAATTTTGCGATTTCCGCATTTTGGTGTGTCTGACCATATTATGGGTGGGTCGCTTGCGCCCTCCCTCGGCAGCGAGGGATGGCGCTGGCGCGCCCACCCGATATCAGACAGTGGCAATACTCTGTGATGTTAAATATGACCATATAATGGCTGTGGAGTCATGGGATAGCATTATAAGTGGTGATTTGTGTCAAAAGTATCCATTTTTTATCGACATGTTCGTATATTGGCTTACAGTCGAATGTTCGTGACTTCAAGTGAAGTTTGGCACGGAATAGTGATCAAACAAGGTTATAAAAGGAGGTTGTTACTTTGGGAGTGAAGTTACACACTGTGGAGGCACATGGAAGCCCATTACCTCAATATTATATACTACAGCAACATCTGACGGCTTATAAACCCATGGTAGCACATAGAAATGCATGATTTAATACTAAAAATGCATCAAAACCAATGAAAACTACCACTAATGTCAATTCGTATGTGAAATTGCGCGCTTGCGCGCAAAAATTTTGCAAAATACCTAGTGCTTAGTACTTAAAATTTCGGCCGATGTTTTTTTCTGAGGAAACTGAGGAAAAATTTCTCAAAAATTTCCCCAGATACTGATAGATAGCCGGCCGATTTAGGGGGGGGGCGTAGGTTGTAGCTAAAAATGTTACCTTGGTATAGATAGATAGCAATCTGAACATATTTCGGGGGGTAAATAACCTCCCCTACCTGACCCCCGGCATGGATAATGTTGAAAGGTAGTGTTTATTTCTGAAAGTAACTTGGAAGCATGTCATTTAAAATATTGATGGCAATGCATGAGCTGTTTTTATGAGTTGACACATTACATAAATGAGGAGGGCTTTATCACTGTCTTATGCGTGTTTATCGTGCAGATCCAGACGATTTTATGTTGCGAAAGTAACCTATCTGTCAGGGACGTATCCAGGATTTTTGAGCGGGGGGGGCTGTTTGTTTACGGGGGCCGGCGAACGGGGGGGGGCTCAGCCCCCCCCCCTAAAATTTTTCCCTATATAAGGGCGGAAAAGCGTTTTGGCGCTAGCGCCATACAAAGGCGCCACGCCATGGCGCTATTGGCGTTGGCGCCAGCACCAGGAACCGCTTTATATGTATGGAAATATGCATATATATGCAGCGAAATGCACAAAAATGTGTTCATTTCCAAGGATTTTGGTTTAAAGGGGCCGATCCACTGAAAATACACTGCATGGGGAAGAAATTGCGCGCTTGCGCGCAAAATTTGTATGAAACATCGAAAAATATATAGGAAAATTTGCATTTTCCGGTACTTTTTAGGTCTCACCCCGGGAAGGGGGGGGGCTGCAGCCCCCCCCGCCCCCCCCCCTGGATACGTCCTTGCTATCTGTATTTATACCTCGCTGACCGCATGCTATGCATTTTTCAGATGGAAACACTCTATCATGACGTCATCGTTAATAATGAATTTTTTCCAACGACAGAAAAAAGGAAGAAAAAACGTTTCAGGAAAAAAACATTTGTCGGTTGAACGCGAAAAAATACAACAAAATACATTTTTGAATATTTTTGTGGAAGTGCTTGCATAATTAGCGTACTGGTTCCGCAAATTGAGAAGTCAGGAGTAAAATGGCAAATGCGAAGTGAATTGAGAAGAAAATTGGCAAAAGTGACGTGAAATGGCAAGTAAATTGGCAAAAGCGAAGTAAAAAAAATAATAAGCAATTTCCCTTCGCTTTGCCAATTTCCTTCTCAATTCACTTCTCACTTCTCATTTGCCATTTTACTTCTCACTTCTCAATTTGCGGAACTGGCCCCAGGTTCATTATCGACGACGACATAAGTATTTTTGTACACAGACTTTGCAGTCCGCCGAGTATAGTAGGGGTTCTGACCATATTAAAAAGGTTTATACTAAATGTGTTTCGATGTCGATATCCATTTTGTGCTTTTTTATGTTTGCTGTTTTTTATGTTTATGTTTTATGTTTTTTATGACCGCTTATTTGGTGTTTATCTGTCTTAGGTAAATTGGTGGTGAAACAATATTTGAAATTGTGAAAAAGCACAATGTGATTAGCATTGAAAAAAACGACCGATTTTGAGAAAATATAATTAAATATTATCTCAGAAAATCTCTCAAGCAAAAAAATATAATTAAATCTCTTGGGTCATTTTTGAAAATATAATTAAATCTCTGAGAAAATCTCTTGCAGTTCAAAAAATTCTCTTAAAATCTCTCAACTTAAAGTATGATTTAATCAATATTTCAAGGTGTTTGAACCATTGATAGTAGAAATTAAGCACATTATGTGTTGTTTGACTTTTTCATTCACAATTTCATTTGATAATAGCATATTGTCTTCTGATGGCTAACTTTGTACTGTCATGTATTTAGTATCTGAAAAATGAACAAAAATATGGTTTAGGCACATTTTTCCTCATAGTAGAATAAATTACTTTCACATGTGATGATCCCTACAGAATTTATCAGATGACTTTTTCACCAAAATTTGATAACTTTATTTACAAAACATGCTGTCAACTCTTTAGTTGTTAAAACGGCTAGAACCAAGTGCATAAGTTTACCCGTTGCACAAGTAGCAACACCCAGCGCCAATTCAGACTCAGCGCTTAAATACAGCCCCATACTTGAGCACTGGGTTTTCATGGGACTGCTGGGGTTCAGTATGGTCCAGGGGTTAAACATATTTACATTTACTCAAAAATACAAATACTTGAGTACTAAGTAAATACATATAAATTTCCTCTGAAAACGTACAAGTACTCTCTTTTATGTATACTTCCTGAAAGTACTTGAGTACAGAAAATGTATTCCAGTTAACTTTTTTATTGGCTCTTTCATGCCATAGAACAGAAAAAGGAAGGAAAAACTACAAATGGAGGGAAAATAGCCAAAAATTGGTATATGAGCAAATATATAAATAGTTAATAATAGATGAAAATTGGCAGAAAGCATATGAACTAGTGAATTTGAAGGTGAAAATGGGCAAATATAGAGAGATTTTCTTGAGAGATTTTCTCAATCAGGAGAAAATATAATTAAATCTCTCTGGAAAATCATGGAAAAAATATAAATCTCAGAAAATCTTATATTTTCTGAGATTTTCTGAGATTTTTTAAATATAAATCTCCCAGAGATTTTTTCAATGCTAAATGTGATAAAATATGTATACATTTAGAATACAGATATTTATGTGGAAGAATGTAAAAGGGCTAAAATTGTCACAAAAGCGCTGCAAATCGTGAGAATCTCAGCAAATTCATTCATTTTAGGCTATTCTCCGTCTGAAAAGCCTTCACACACATTTTGTATGCACGATTGGCTAACTTTTTCCTTTTCAATGTCACTGTCAAGCAGAGTAGGTATTTATAGTTTACGTAAATTGATTCAGCGATAATTCATTCAGGGCTGTATATAGGGTTGGAAAAAAAACGTTTTTAACTCGATGTTTTTAAAAACAACAACGTTTTTTTAAAAAACAACGTTTTTTTAAAATAAAAAACGTTTTTTTTTAAAGCTCCCAGATATGACCTTGTGTCAACATATATAGGTATATCAGACAGTGGCAATACTCTGTGATGTTATATATGACCATATAATGTCTGTGGAGCCATGGGATAGCATTATAAGTGGTGATTTGTGTCAAAAATATCCATTTTTCGTCGACATATCGTTCGTATATCGCCTTTTAGTCAAATGTTCGCGACTTCAGGTAAAGTTTGGCACGGAATAGTGATCAAACAAGGTTATTAAATGAGGTTGTTACTTTGGGAGTGAATTTACACACTGTAGAGGTACATGGAAGTACATTACCTCAACCGACATATGACGGCTTATTAACCCATGGTACCATAAGTAAATGGATACTTTGATACAAAAAATGCCACAAAACCAATGAAAACAACCACCAATGTCAATTTGTGTGTGAAATTGCGCGCTTGCGCGCAAAAACTTTGCAAAATACCTAGTGCTTAGTACTAAAAATTTCGGTCGATGTTTTTTAAAAAAACAAACATTTCGGACGTCATGTTTTTTTAAAAAAACAACGTTTTTAAAAAAAAACAACGTTTTTTTAAATAAAAAACGTTTAAAAAAAACATCGGCCAACCCTAGCTGTATACTTATAGATATTCCCAATCCGAAGACCCCCACTTATAGCATCTATACTGAAGTTTTTTATTTATTAATGTTAATTTTGATAATCATTTTGAGACATATAATTATTTCGTGTTTCAGAGTAGAGAAATGATTCGTTATGTTTGTGGTGTTTTATTCGTTTGCGGGTTGTGGTAGATTTCAGTGAGAAGAGTGCGGTCGGTAATTGTACCTGCATTTCTGTCCCAAACCACTGCTCAGCTCAATGATGTGCTCCAGGGGCCAGTCCCGCAAGTTGACAAGTACTTGACTCTTGACTCTTTGCTTTACTCTTGACTCTTTACTTTACTCTTGACTCTTTACTTTACTCGTGACTTTGCGCTTGACTTTTAACTTGACTCTTGACTCTTGACTTGACTCTTGACTTGTCTAGCAAGTGCTGGTTCCGCAAGTGGTAGTTAAGAGTCAAGTTAAAATTCAAGAGCAAATTCAACAGTAAAGTAAAGAGTTAAGAGTAAAGTACTTGTCAATTTGCGGGACTAGCCCCAGTAGCCCTCAATCTGCCGTGATCTAAAGCAATATTTTCTGAAATTTTGTTTCTGGCATTTTAAGGTGAGCTGCGGCACACTTTTTGGATAAAAATATCAAATTTGGTTTATTTTTTAAGCGTAATTAATTGGGTATACATTGATTGAATTATACAGAATATCATTGTGTGTCATGTCCTATAGCTGCTCATTGGTTTTTACCGGTGATAAGCTGAAGACAGGTAAACGAAAACTAAAACGGTCTCCGTAAAATACAGATTTAAAAATACTCGATTTATGACATTTGCAAAATCAAATGTTAACCCTGCCCAATGCAATTAGTTTCCCCAATTATAAATAGATAAACATAGTCCCATTACCCCTACCGTACGCAATATCCTTCGAAAAATCCCACACCCATCAAAAAAATCCCATTTTGCGAACCACACTGCAAGCTTGACCTCACTTGAGCTCCTAGCTATCCACACGTCACGGGGGTGTACACTTTATGTACTTTATGGGCCACCCCCTATGTGTAGCGGCGCACTTTTCAATACTTCACATGCAATGCATACTTTATGCCGCGGCAGCTTTCAGTCTTTGGCCTGCTTGTATTTGGGTATACTTGGGTACCTAAGTGTATATTGATGTAGTGTGTAGTGTACCTACTTTGTTCGTGGGTATGGTGAGTGGGTTTCACTTTGGGTTTGGGGGTTTGGTATATTTCATTTTTCAGCAGAGATGTATTTTTGGAAAAACGTTTTTCCCAGAAACATTTTTGGAGGCAGCTCGTCCTATCAGAAACCAGTTTTTGTATTTTTTGGATTCTGATTAATCATTATGTTATTTTTGACCCAGCATGATTCTAAAGTATTATCATAGGTATGTATTTTTCTTTTAATTTGATTTTGTTTTTATATTCGTGTGTTTGTGGCAATAGTTTTATAGAAGTTGCCATCCAATGTAATTCATTTGAGACGAAATTTGCGGCATTGGTAATTAAAATGGCAATTGATTGCAAACTGAAGCAACTCTCTCCCTTAACAAATCTGGTGTGCATTCTACCCATTAGGTTATGTAATTCATTCATCTATGTATTTCCCAATATACCCTCATCTTAGAGGTGTATTTGCTGTATTTGGTTTGTTCCTCATTTGGTGTGGCAGTGCTTGAACCTTGTTTGTTGGTTCATCTCCATTAATTTTGTTGGTTTAAACTGAAATTTTAATTAAAAAGTATTGACAAAAAGTGCTTATCTACCTTTTGCTCATTTGATACAATCATGTTTAATAATGATAAGTGTTTTCCATGGAGATAGCCTCTAGACTTGAAACCATTATTATCTCATTTTGTTTGACTCAATATATCTGAACCCTAACAGTTGTTTTCCCTGAAATGTCAGCATAATAAAAAAATCTGTAATTCCTTTTACATCTCACTTTTCATCCTCCAAATAAAACTGCTAAAAATATTACCTCAACCCACTAATTCCAGAACAAACCAAGTCCAAGCCAACTGCATTGAATGCACTGCCATGCATATGCATTTGTACGGGGTGGTTCACTGAAAAGTTGTGTATCCTAATATGTACACTGTCACATGCACAGCATAAGTGAACTTCGGCTGGGTCGTGCATGACTTTTTGGTGACTTTTGCAACCCAAGTTTTTTATGATTGTTTTTTGGATTTATATGTAATGGCATCTAATTGCCTTGGAATGGAGTCTGCTGTTTATATATTTATTTTCGAAAATTTCATTGTGGTTATTTGTGGATATACAAGTGAATGTGTATTCACGTTAATACCAATACCCGTAAAGCGACTGTTATTTTCACTCGTATGTTAAAATGGTATTTATACCCCGTCGGATAGTGAGCACATGAATTTCCGTAATGCGACTATATTGCACTTTGTGTAGATATGTGTAGTCGTCTAGTGTGGAGTGCACTGGTGTTGCGAGTGAAAGTTAATGCTGATATTTTCAGATTTTTTTTCTACCGTAAGATTTTGTTGACTTGAAATTTTGTGGTGTTCTTTCTGATCAATTGAAAAATTAAGGTAGGTTCTATTCTAACAAGATAAATATATTTACTGCCACGGTAGTGGCAACCTTCAATTCTCCATGTAGATAAACAGTTATTTACAGTGTATCAACTGGCCTTCATAGTCCATAAACTGTTAGCTAAACTAAATTAAACTGGGTTCCCGACCCGCTTCAAACCCGACTCACTGAAGATCGGGGTTTTCTTGATTTGAATTTTAGTGTGCCACGCCCAGACCCTGTAAAAAATGTTATCCACACTGACAAAAGTCATGTAAAATTACCTGTAAAACGGCAAATTTTCTTGTATTATTTTAGTGGTCGTTTGACTTCTTTCATGGCATTTGACATTTTACACTGTATTTGCATGACTTTTGACACTTTTCATGACATTTTCCAGGGTATTTTAGATGACTTTTGACACTTAGCATGGCATTTTACGGGGTATTTTACATGACATTTGACATTTTCCATGGCATTTTATAGGGTTCGGCCGGGTCCGGGTGTGGCACCGGACCGGAATCACATTCCGATTGTGGTTGTACGGTATATGATAAAAAACATCTGTTTTTTAACCGAATCTAAAAAAATTCAGTCCGACTAATTAGTCCGGTCGGTTTTCGAGTCCAATGATAAAAGTCCACCAATTTTTATTGGGTCCCTTTTTATTATCCAAGCTACCTATAAATAATTCCGTAATTTAGCTGGTCCGTTTTGAGCGCAAACACGGCCACCTGCTGATTATAAACCAGACTGAAATTTTCAATGCTTATCATTAGGGACAGGTGTGTCGTTTGATTTTAATACGCCATGTTCGTGGCACTTGGCGCAATCTTGGGATCGGGTCACGTATGATGACTTGTTCCAGTGGACAACTTACACAAGAGAGTTGACCAATGTCCAAGTGTGAGCGATGTTTCCCTGATTTTTTGCTAAAAATCGTAAAATATGGTCCATTTTGCTAATTTTCACATTTGTAATCGCTATTTTTGTATTTATATATGGTTACCCTATTTTTACCCTATTTTTTAAATATTTATAGCAATGTCAAAACATTTGGCAAGTTCATCAGTCATACGGGGACTCTACCCAATTTTGAAGTGAGTAATGTGGTGGCCACACAGTTTTGATGCGACGAGAGTAGGTTTAGAAAGTCTATGATAATTTAATATACCGTATTTCCTCGAAATACTCCCCGGGGAGATTGTTTCTGAGTGCAAATTTTGAGGGGAGGTTAAACGTGGGGGGGGGCTTATTACTTTTTCGCCAGAATTTTTTGAACTAATTGGTTGTTTGAAACGTACGCAGACGTAGAAAAATGTAGCAAAAACTGCCATGTATAAGAGTTTATACACTTATATATTTGAGTATTTGTATACGGTCTATTTGCGATATAAAAAGTGTACTATAAATTTTCATGTAAGTCCCTTGTCAACAACCCCCCCCAATTCGAAAAACTCTCCCCTGTTCGATGACTGAAGAAAAATACCCCCTCGAAACCACCCCCCTCTTTGATGGGTGCGGAAGACGTCCCTGTATAAAAAAACGTTGTATGTATGGGTTCATTAAAAAGAACGTACATATTCTGGTGCAGCTGATGTTCACTAGCATTGATTTCATTGCATAAATTATGGAATTTCTATTCTCACATACAGGTGTATGCAAAAAATTCAACTCCATTCATACAATATGTTGATCATGCATTTTACTTAATATTGTGACGCAAAAAACTCCTCCCCTCGAATACACCTCCCCCCCTCAAAGAACTCCACAGTCAAAAAATCAGACCAAAAACCATGGTGACATATTCGAGTATATACCGTATGTCCGGTGTGCATTATATTTACACATCAATAATTATAATTTGTAATATTGACATATGATGATTTTTCCACATGCAATTTTGTCCTTTGCCATGCTAACGATGCCGCCAACGACTTTTGTGTCGCCGGTGACAAAATTGCATGTGTAAAGGTTGTCATTTAGTCATTATTACGAATCAAATATCACACAGCAAATAGTGTGCTCGTGAAGTGCACTGAAGTGGTCTGAAGTGCCCCTTGTGATCACACTTCAGAGCCTGATCACTCCTGATCACCGGTGGAATGCACTTCACAGACACCTCACCCATTTTTTTACTAAATTGTTTACAGAAATAAAAAATCAGAAATTCGTGAAGTGCGTTGAAGTGCCGAAGGCACTTCACCGCAGATCACTGCAGATCACCAGCGCATTTTTTGCTGTGTCACTAGTGGTGTGTGTACGTTGTCTACGTTTGGTGTGTACACGTTGTAGTGGGCATACGTTGTCTTTTTGAATCGGACATGGGTATGGAATTACTTGATTTTCATAGATTTTCTCAACCTAACCTAAACATTGCGGTCACATCAAAACAGTGTGAATGCTGCATTATGTTTCGTGACAATTCATCTAAATCGGTGCTACTGCTACGAGATTAAGGTTGCTTTGTTGATTGCAGTTACGGTTTTGCAAATGTCGTTTTGCATGCAAATATTTACGTCTAAGCTTCTTTATAAACCGTATCTTTCGCGGTAGAACGGCAGTGAGATCAGAAATTAAATTTTCTTTATGATTTATTAGACTGATTCTACCCTATTTACGCAGTAAATTGAGAAGGTGTCTTTCCCCAACCTCGAATAACTCCCCTTGAATAACTCCCCCTCAAATAAGTCCCCCCATCAAAAAATTATGACGAAATAATAACTCACCCGGGGACTTTTTCGAGAATATACGGTAATATTAAATCGTACCGTCAAACCGGGCAGCGTGATGACGGAATTGCCAATTTAAAAAGTCTTTGATTGGGGGAATTTAACAAAATGGCAAGGCGCATGGGACGTTGTAGCAAGGTGGTAACTAGGGTGTCAACAAAAACTTTTTGGCGGAAAACGGAAACGGAAACGGAAAAATTTGCTGAAATTATGCCGGAAACGGAAAAAATTTGCTGAAATTTTGCCAGAAACGGAAAAAAATTTGCAGAAATTTATCCTGAATAAAAAAAATTTGCAGAAATCTCACTAGAAATAGGAAAAATTCACTTCATTGAGAACCTGCATGCATTTTTACCAGTTTCGCTGAAACAGAAAACAGAAAACTGAGCTAGAAAGTGGAAAAAAGTTGGAAAAACAGACAATTGAACCGGAAAACGGAAAAAGGCGGAAAAACTGAAAAAATTTGCCGGAAAACGGAAAATGACCCGGAAAAACGGAAACGGAAACGGAAAAAAAATTTAGCAGCCGGAAAACGGAAACGGAAACGGAAAAAAATTTGCCTGCGGAAAGCGGAAACGGAAAACGGAAAACGGAAAGTTGACACCCTAGTGGTAACCCAAGTGACAACTGACAAGTAAAGTTGTAAAAGAATTAGTCCCCTCTTGGAGAACTTTTCCAAATTCCAAATGCAAAATGATATGTAAACCTATTACAATTTTCCTTTTACAATGTTCAATTCAGCCCCCCGGCTGTCACGTCTCCCGAAGATTTTAAGATCGAATTTCATGTGTGAGTGCATGAATTTTTGTTAGCTCCTGTTTTTTTATACATTTTTTGCACATTTGAAACTAGATTCCGCTGTTAAATATCATGTTACTGCGAAACACCTGCACAATTAAAAATATACGTTCATTTTTATGTATATGTATAATTTTATATATTCGCCTCTTCGAAATTCATAGAAATTTCTTCATATGTAGTATTTTTTAGAAATAAATTTTATTTAAAATAATATTTGGATAAGTTAAGAACAGGTTAATTTATTTAAGTTTAATGTGATTTCCTCAACACAATTAGGTATGTCAAATATGTCCATCACATATTTATGCGCTGTGTGTCGTTCGGATGAACCAAACCCGTCGTTAATTATTTTAAAATAAAAATGTGGCTTTCTTGACGTCCAGTTTGGTTCGTCCGCACTCCCACATTTCAGATTAGTGTAAACACCAAATTTATCTAGGGTTCAAACGATACCGCGGTATCGTTATCGGTATCGACAGAATATCAATACTAGGGTATACAGTATCGGTATCGGTATCGACATCTGGTGTCTCGGTGTTGGTATCATTGAAATGTCAGTAGGTATGTTAAAGTTTGATGTTTAAGCCTCAATCACATTGAAATCGCATTTAATTTGCTTGTTTTTATGCTATCGGCTGAATTTTTATTGAAAAAAAGACTCCTAATTCGAAATTTCACCCACTTACTCTGGCGTCGTATTTACACCTCTCGTTCTAATTTAATCTGGTCCCGGGGGCAATTCCCGAGTCAACTGTGTCAATTCAGTCAGCAACTGTTCAGGACATTCGATCATGCTTCAAATTAAAGTCCAGCCAACAACCAAGTATACGCTGCCCAGAGTTGTTAAAAGTACCGAAATTTTTTCAAAGTATGCGTATGCGTAAAGTATTTTGTTTTTACTCACCCCCTGAGTACAGAAAGCGTAAAGTAAATTTTTTTCTTCTTTTACTCGCGAGTTAACTCGCGTTTTAGGAAAGCGTAATAGTGAGTAAAATTACCTTTTCTCTCTGGAAAATGTAGAAGTGAGCCAAGGACGTAGCCAGGGGGGTGCGGGGGGGGCGGCCGCCCCCCTTCCCGGGCCGGACCAAAAAAATGTGCCAGAAATGGGACTTCCAGAAGACGATTTTGTCACAGTTTGAAAAAATTTCTCGCGCATGCTTCCGTCACACAACATATATTTTCGGCTGGCCAGTCTTCGCAGCCTCAAAGCCAGTGAAAAATCTAAATTCCTGTCCATGTCGCTGTATATGCCTGTAAGATACATACATATACAGCTGTTTTGGCGCCAACGCCAGTGGCGCCATGGCGTCGCGCCTACGAATCCCTTACCACAGTGGCAACATTTTAGGGGGGGGCGCCACCCCCCCTGTTCGGGGCTCCGTATACAATCCGCCCCCCCCCGCTCAAAAATCCTGAAGTGAGCATTATCAATGTTTACCCTGGACGACAAAAAGGTGTTTTCTTCCATTTAATCAGTATTCCTTATGAAAATCAAGGGTCTCTAATGGCAAAATACTCTTTCTGTACTCGCCATAATTACTCTACTGTACTCGAGTACTCTCAAAAAGTAAGCGTACAGTCGAGTACAGATACTTTTCGCAAATTCGTATGCGTATGCGTATTTACTCGGTACTCGAGTATGCGTACTTTTTGAGTAAAAGTGAATACACATTAACAACTGTGGCAGTGCCATGAAAGCTTAGTGTCTGAATTTATTTGCAGATGCAAATGTAAATTTTGGAACTATCGGGTATGTTTAGAAAGTCGGGGAACATCAATATCACGAAAAGTTAAGTGTAAATCAATATATGCAAGTTCACGAGTTTTGTGCTTGCCTAGTATTTTCATGCAGAGCCGAATGCAAGGTGTTCTCCAGTCAGCAAAATTATTTAAAAATTGATCACTGAGCAAAACAATCACACTCAACAGAAACAATGAAAATTAAGTGTCACGATATAAAATTCACTATGTTCTATCACATAAGCTTCCAAATCCAAATTCAGTTCATTTAGTTGACACCAATTTTTATGTCAACTAGTGTGTGTGGGCCCAATGAAGCCTGAATTTTCAATTCAGAAATAAGAAAAAAGCTTTTTCTACTGCTCCTGAATCACATTGAAGCAAAAAGCGGGAAGTATTGATATTGATTAGTTGGATTCTTGGCTTTTACTTGTCTCAGTGTGTTAGTTGTTCTGTTGGCTGGGCCCTATAATTGTGTTGGCAGCCGTTTTTCAAATGTTTTTGAAAATTGTTTTAAAAACAGTTAGTATGGATCGTTTTTAATGACTGTTTAATTATTTCCATTCTTCATTGAATTGAAATAGTTGCACAGCACCGGGACCAATTCCAGCGCCTGACAAATGCCAAATTCTCTGCCAATGCCTGACAAGTTTTAAAAAATACCGTTGAAATACTAGAACAATATATAGATGATTTCAAAGTGTAGCAGGAAAAAAAGTTAAATCGCTGAAAAAAGGTGAAAATGACTAAAAAAGGTACATAAGTACATTTATATAGCCTAAAATAGTTGAAAATTGGCAATAATTCACGTGAAAAATAATCATTTTAAAGACTGAGAAATCATGATAGCGATTTTGAAGGTGAAAAACCATAACTAAATTATGAAAATCAGCGATTTTGAGCGAAAATCGCTCCAGAAATAGATAGCTGATCCATTTGGGGGGGGGGGGGTGGGGCGATAAGGGCCAAAATTTTGCCTCCGGATAGATGAATACCTAGATAGCTGTAGCGTTTGGGGGTATTCGGGGTTACCCCCTTACTGAACCCGTGATGGTGTGATTATATAGCAGCCACGGATTAAAAAAAAAGAAAATTACATCTGGTTTAAAAAAAAACTTTTTCGAACCCTAGCTGGCACGCATGCACAAATGAAAGGCATCTGCAACTGCATTCGCTGCTAGTCCATTCTTTATCTGTCCTTTTTGTACTGCTTTTGCCTCGGCGCACTGCGTCAGCAGAATGGGTTGTATATTCCGGTATTATATATGTAAATATGTATTTATGTATTTATGCATGTAAATATGTATTACGCATGTAAAACGCACATACAAACCGTATTTTGTGGTAAAATGCACCCGGGCAGTAATGTCAAGTTTCATGTTAATGCCTGACTGAAAAGTAAACATTCCCGGGGATTTTGTATTTTACCTGTCATTTTGGAATTTTTTTTCCGACATTTGCAGAATAAATTATTTAGACTGAGGGACCAGCGCTTGTATGTTTTCATGAATTTTTTAATCATGGGGCATTGTCAGGCAGTCCCTTTTACATGGTTTTGCAATGATGTTTCAATTTTTCGGGATATTTTTTGCGTGCAATAACCTACCGCTGCCATATTTCTTCAGACGGTAAAACCCCTGGGTGTTATGATGATTTTACTCGATGGTTTTGAAACCCATTTTGAAAATGACTGTTATTCAAGGGATTACGGTATGTATGTCAGTGACTATGGGCTTTTGCACTTCTCTATAGTTTTAGCCTGGGTCATTTTTCATCTGACTTTGGGTGCTAATGGAACAAAGCACTCACCTTTTTGTTTGAGGCTGTTTCATTCTACATAATTCACCTTTTCTGGGGCATTTTGAGATTTTTTCTGCACTTGACTGAGTGTTTGCTTTCTGCCCTATTTATTGATAACCTAGTGGGTGTTTTTGTCAGATATCGGGTTCAATTTATAATATATTTTTATGGTAAAGCTTTTGTTGTTATAATCTTGTATAGTTGTTTTCAAACAAGTGTCATACAAATATTTTTGCTTTTTTGCCCAATTTCACCTTCACAATCACTAGTTCGTGTCTTATTGTCTATTTTCCGTTTTTTTGACTGTATAAATATGTATTTGTATACCTATTTAAGCTATTCTTCCCCTATTGGTAGCGATTCTTTTTCCCCTCTTCTGTCTTTTACACCTTGAAAACCCCTTCATATATTGAACCCACGCGAACCCCCACCCTTCAACCCCGGACAGGGTCAAAATCTAGAATACCCCTGTTTCCATCTGACGAATCGCGAAATTCGAGAATTCGGTTTCAAATCGTTTTAACCATTCCCAACATTCTAATCAAGCACAAAAAAGTGCTAAGCGTAAATGTTTAGAGAGTTTAGAACGCCCCCCCCCCCTTCCTCTGCGATATGGATCTTTTCGTTTTGTCAATGCCTGGAACAAAAGCTTTTCCTCTGTTCATGTGTATTTGTAATGCTATAGTTGTTTACACTTGTATGCTAATATTATACACGCCGATGTACTTATTCAAATACATTTCACTCCACTGGTGTGTAGCATTGTAGTCCGCCTCTTTGCGTGAATTTTATTCCCCAAAATGGGTGGAGAAAAATGGTGGAGTTATTGGCTGCCAACTCACCTGCAATTTGCATGTGATCTAGGGTTTAAACGGGACCAATTTTTCTGACCGGGACCGGGACTGCTACTATTCCCTGAACCCCCTGAACCCCCCTAGGATAATAGGCTGAGCCCCCCCCCCCCGATCGCCGGGGACCGTAAACAAACAAACCCCCTCGAAAAGATACGCCCCCTCCTAGATACGTCCCTGGGTGTTAGAGTGCTGACCGAGGACATCATGTTGCAGCTTTGGGGTCACACACACTAGTTGACATCGAAATGCATGTCAACCAAAAGTGACTGGAAATAGCGCATGCGTTGCTATTAGTAGACATTTATCGATAATTTTTGTTGTCATCTGCGTCGCTTTGTTTACTTGACAAAATTAAAATGGTGATTTATTGTACTAAACGCCCGTTTCCTCAGTTGACATCGAGATGACATTTTCGATAGAAAAAAACCCAAATGTCAACTAGTATGTGTGGGCCCTTTATGACAACTGCCATAGCAATCACAAGCGTGGGAGGTCTTTTATGCCGTTCATCTGGGAGTTATCAGAGGGGAATTTATTCGAGAACATAAATACCGTTGAAGTAATGACCTTGTTTTCTAGCAATCTAGAAACAAGTTTCAAGTTGAATGTATTTTATGTTCTTTTTTATGCATGACTTGACCAGCGCAAAATAATTCGCATTTTTTACTTTGCAGCCTATTAATTTTCCATTTAATCACCATAATAAATATATACCTAAATGTCATTTTTCGCTTACCGCCGACCGACCGAAACGGATTACTTTGCAGCAAATCGATTCACTTTCTTATGATGATTATCAGATAGATTTCCCCCCCCCCAAATTTCACACCAATTGGATCGGAGGGAAGAAAGAAAAATAGAAGAATATGGAACCATATTTTAGCGCTAAAAGAGCGGTACCTAGTCCTAGATGTTCATATAATAATAGACTTTCTATTGGACAATTCGGCGCCAGTGGGGAAAAATGTGAGTGGCAATATTTCTTGTGAAAAATTGGCGGGAGCCGTAGCTCGATTTTACGGGATCAAATCGGGTGGGCGCGCCAGCGTAAACGAGCACAAGCAACCCAACCGTGATATGGTCAGACACTGCAAAATGCGGAAATTCGAAAATATACCGAAAGAGCTTATATCTTAACCGAAACCTTTTGGAACCGAGAACGAGACTCGGAACTGAAATTTTTTTAAATTCCCAACTGTAGCACCAGTCTCGCATCCTGTAAACTGCAAAGTTAGATGTAAAATGCCATGTAAAATGTCAATTAATAAAATAGGTAAAAAAGTTTATTACTGAACTTTTGATATTTATACTTTGCACGACAATTGACAAATTTGTATGGCATGTTTCATGACATTCGACAGTTCACTTTACAGGGTGCGCGACTTGCGCCATTTTTGCATACCGTATTTCCTCGAAATACCCCCCGGGGGGTGATTGTTTCATAGTGGTCCCGAGAGGGGGGGGGGGTCAAACGAGGGGGGGGGTATTTCGAGGGGGGGTTATTATTTCACAATAAAATTTTTGAAAACCAAGTACGAAATTGTCGTCTGAAACGTACGCAGACGTCGAAAAATGCAACAAAAACCGCCATTTATAAGGTTCTGTAGACTAATATTAGTATGTAGATGGTATGTACACTGTTCTAACGTGATTCCGACATTGTTTTAACGTGTGTTCTGCACTACGCAGAACACAAACTGCCATATTTGTGATGTACGTTCTCTTTACACTCAATTTGGGGGGGGGGGTATTTCGAGGGGGGGGGGGGTGATTGTTTCATAGTGGTCTCGAGAGGGGGGGGGGTCAAACGAGGGGGGGGGGGGGTATTTCGAGGGGGGGGGGTTTATTTCGAGGAAATACGGTAATTATGAGCTGAATTACTTGTCAGCTTAAACCAACAGGTCATAAATATATCAACTGTATGTATGTACCCACCAAATTGCAGCGAAAAAAAATCAATTCTAAAACCCACACGACCTCCCAAAACCCCCCGCACCCCCTTTTCAGCTACCCATCCAGTGCAGCCGGTCCCAGTTCTAAGCTCCGCCTCCATGGGTGACCAATCGGCGCCATTTCCTACAAATGACAAGGGCAACGGCAATGCGGCGGGGGGTGTCCAAAGCGCCAGCGATTATACTATACATCGCACGGCGCACGTGAGCCCCCCGGTCAGGGGTCCCGGAGGGTCTAGCTCTGGGGGGTTGAATAACGGTTGGAGGGGTGGGTTGATTATGTTTGTCCTGTGGAGGCACTTTTGCTAACGTTTATTCGTAAATTACTCCTCGAGGGCGGAGTGATTTTTTCCTCGGGCAGCTAACAGGGGGAGTTATTCGAGAGGCAGAAGTTTTTCGATGGGGGGCTTAATTCGGTAGTACCAAACGATGCGCCCAGACTGGGCTGATTCAGTAGATACGAAAGGCTCTTCACATTTTTCACATGTTTGTAAGTAAATTCAATAAACTGGTCGTTGATATCCATGAAAATTCAGTCTAAAAAGAAACCCCCCTGGAATAAATTCACCCAAAACTTTTCTGGCAAAATAAATCAACTGACGTAAATATGTTCTAGCACATAGGTACTGTTGTTAGATTACCTAACATTACCTGTTAATCTCACAACAGTACCTATCTAATTTGGTTATTTATACCATAACCTATGTATTTATTTGTCAGGGGTAGAAAAAGGGGGTTGGGGGTAACACCCCAAACTGCCCAGCTATCTATCTATCTATCCTGGAGGCAAATTTTTTTGGCTACTACCCCCCGAACACCTCCCCCTGCCCTGATTGCCCAGCTATCTATCTGGAGCGATTTTTGAGAAACTTTACCCCAATTTTCCCTCAAAATCGCTGTTTTTCATACTTTTTATAGATTTTCTCCACAAAAATTGATAGTTCATATGTTTTATTGCCCTTTTCAGCTTTTTCTTGTACTGTATGTGCTTATATACCGATTTTGAGCCGTTTTTCAGCTACATTTAGCGATTTTTCTCCCTTTTCTTCCTGCTATACCTCGAAAATGCCTACCGTATTGGCTTGTTTAGAGTGCCATGCTTGAATTGAGTGCCATGCTCGAATACAGTGCCAGGGTAACGGCGTTATGAAACAATAGAGTGCCATGCTTGAATTGAGTGCCCCCCAAATAGAATGAAAGGTGACGCGGGAATGCATCATGTCTGCATAAAACATGACTGCATGCGCATGGCACGAGCCGCTTCTGTTGTTAAATGTTTTGTCGTTGTGGGTGGTTCACATTGGTGGCGGCAAAAGCGGGCAAATACATATTCATTAAATCGCGCATTTGCTTTTCTAGTAAATTTGTCAGTTTGACGGTGCTTTTGTCATACGAATAAATTTGCCAGTCTGGCGGAATTTTTGTCATACACAGCGGAATATTTAACATAAGGGGGTATATATTCGTCATACCACAAAGTATAGGGCAGCTGTTCATGCTAAATACAGACCTAAGATTTATCATTTTGTATTTTATGCTGGTTTTGTGTACCTCTGTTGGCATGTGTAAATTAATCCCAACATGATAATCCTCAAATGTATGAGGAACCTTCAACCTTAAACAGGTGAGGGAATTATAAAATAGATGGAATTAGTGTGTAAAGTGTAGGTTTGTTTTAGTATTATTATTGTATTTTTGAATATAAGACTATATAGGGATATTTATGTGTTTTTGCAAATCAAAATTTCAATTTGCACTCATGAATGATGTTTGTTTATTTTTTGCAAATTGCGATTTTGTTTTGCAAATGCAGATAATTATTTTTTGCAGATTAAAATTTTGATTGTAACATCTCAATAAATGTTTTTACAAATCAATTAAAATTTTGATTTGAAAAAAATACAATGTATTTATAATTCATTCATAACTCACATTCATAACTAATTAATTTTTTCTCACCTCAAATTTCAAACTGCAATTTAGACTTTAAAATGCAATTTTGAAAAAAAACATGGAGGCTGTCCCTTCAGGAACTATAAAAACTCAAGAATATATCAATAATATATAACTTCTTTAAATTGAATTCAGATGTAAATATGATCCACACATTCCCACCATTACTATCACACTTTTCTCTTTTCAATGAACTGCTCAATACCTGGTATTATGGGAGATATTTATATTGTCACCTATACTCCTTAGAATAAAGCGCCATACCTTGCAGTATGACAAATATTCTGTTGGTATGACGAATTGACTGCACTTGAAACTTAATCCCATGATAAACTGCCCTCACTAACTGGCAAATTGCCTGCGTGTATGACGAATATTCCGTTTGACAAATAGGCAAAAAAATATGCAAAACTTATTTGTATGACAAAAATGCGTTTTGATAGAAACATAGGGAGTCGCAAAAGCAAACCACATAAAGGGCGGGACTATATATGTTGACGTTTTGCGCTGGATTAGTGAAACGTGAGCGTGTGAATTGCAAAAAAGAGTGATCTGCCCAATATTGAGCAATATGTAACTTATCTGTTATGGAATTTGAGTGTCTTGAAAATGTCTTACGAATTAATACAGTACCATGCTCGAATTGAGTGCCATGCTTGAATTGAGTGCCACTGTAAGGACGTTGTGAAAAAATTCAGTGCCCGGGGTTCAATACAAGCCAATACGGTATAAATATGCCGAAAATGCCGAAAACCCCCACAACCCCCCCCCCCCAAAAAAAAAAAAATCTAGCCCACCCCTGGTAATTGTACTGAATTTACGCTACCAAATAATTGAGTAATTTGCTCGAACTCAAAAAAATCTCGATATTTCCATCTTTTATCAATCACCCCATGTCCCCAGGTTTACTCCCATCTGGTCACTTGTCACATTCATCAATATACCACCCAAGCGCGTTTGCACATCCCAGCAGTGCCAGTGTGCATTTGGAATTGGCTCCAGGTGCAGGGGGTTGTAAGGGGTTTGGCAGCGGGGCTGAAATAACACAGGATGTTGGGGGTGCCTGGATTGGGATATCTGGTTGGTTTGGTGTTTTTGTTTTTGTTGTTGTTTTTTTGGGAGGCAGGCAGGGTGTAGGATAGTTTTGAGTATTTTTTAAGTTGACATTTTTTGTGTATACTCGGCGGACTTGATACTCTGCATTCGCGCTGATTTATGTCTCATGTTGGAAGTGTGCTAATGATATTAAAGCCCGTTATTTTTGTAAAAAGATAAAAAAATGCATTGCTATGAACACGATAATGTCTAATGTTATAACAGAAATGAATTTGTTTAATTATTTATGAATGTGGCATGGGTTATAAATTACATTGTTGGCACGCTTCCAGGGATAACCACGTGTGCAAGGTGAAAAGTTGCTGGAGTATACCTACCTAGATCTATATACGGTGTGTATCTATTTATATACGGGAAAAATTTTAGATGACATGATTGGTAATTGTCGGTCAATAATGTCATATTTTGGTAATATTTTTCTCCATCTCGTTTAGAATGCATCTTCATAATTGAAATATAACTGAAACACACTGTTTTACTTGTGTATATGTTCTGTTCAAACTTCACCATAAACCGCAATTATTGGAGCCGAATTAACGAATTTACATATTAGTACTTAAATATCTTGGCATCAATACCAACTAGTAACATTCACAAAAAAAATTCGCAAAATCGTATTATACAGTCACACAAAATAAATTCGCAAAATCGTATTACCGTATTTCCTCGAAATACCCCCGGGGGGTTTATTGTTTCAGAGTGAGAATTTTGAGGGGGGTTTAAACGAGGGGGGGGGTATTTCGAGGGGGGGGGGTTATTATTTCGCCAGAAATTTTTTGAAAACCAAGTACGAAATTGTCGTCTGAAACGTACGCAGACGTTGAAAATGCAACAAAAATCGCCATTTATAAGACTCTAAAAGACTTGTATAAGTGTGTAGACGTATAATCATTGTTCTCACATAACAGAGTCATCGTTTTTAACGTGTGTTTTGCATTACCCAGATGACAAACCGCAGCCTTTGTCATTTACGTTCTCTATACACTAAATTTGGGGGGGGGGGGTATTTCGAGGGGGGGGGGGGTTTATAAGTTCATAGTGTCCATTTTGAGGGGGGGTATTTCGAGGGGGGGGGTATTTCGAGGGGGGGGGGTATTTCGAGGAAATACGGTATACAGTCACACAAAATCCGACACATTTCATGTCTCGCCTGAAAAATATAATCCAGCCATATACCCCACATACACATTTTTTAATTCTATCCAACCATGATCCGCAGCCTCCAGCTAATTAGCTATATAACACAGCATTATTTCCACCGGTGGAATGGGGGGGGGTCAATGCGCGTGGGGGGGGGGCTTTTTCCATAAGCAGCACATTTCCCCCCTCCGCATAGCATTTACTATTTTTCATCATAATAAAGTTGAATGAATGCCTAATGCCATCCGCTTGTGCACCAGCTATGCTGATTACTAGTTGCATTTGTTGCTAATGTTGGGAATTATTGGTTTTTGGAGATTCCGGGTTTCGGTTCCGGGTATTTGTGATTTGAACCAAGGACGTATCCCGGGGCTTTGACGCCAACGCAAATGGGCTGAGCCGCCCCCCCCCCCGCTCAAAAATCCTGGTTACGTCCCTGATTTGAACTGTTTTCGCTTTTGCTCTAAGCTTATTGATTGTCAACTGTGGTAGAATATCTTTAAAAAATCTATACCTAGTATAAATATAGGTAAATACTTTTTTGTATATGTAATCGTATTACAATTATCTTTATTACGTTGGTATTCAATTTTCTCAACAAATTTTCATTTTTTCATCGGAAAACATGAAAACTTCGGTATATCAAATCCAGAAAAGACAGATTAGCGAATGTCAATTCTCACTTCAAATTGCTTTTCACAATCTAATTGATATTTTATTAAATTATCGTGAATTCGTCTCCCAAAATCACACAACTCAAAATCTTCCCAAAACCCGGAACCGGAACCGGTACCCGCAATTGGTTCCAATTACTACACATTCAGTACTTTTGAGCTTGGGGCATCATGCCCGTAACATAGCTGGAGTTTGAACTCTGCGTGCTATTGCTATCTCGCAAAATGCAGTTGCAGAATGCTGAATGCTTTTAACTATTTATGTATGCTATGCGACACTAGTTGCGGCGGTACTTTTTTTGAGGCATCTTATTTTTGTCTAAGCTTGATTTTTTGTTGTTGTTTTTTTAGCACCGAAACGGAAATGTGAATGGTGGAAGTGAAAATATCTGATGGTAGTTTGTTATTTTTTAGTTTCAGCCAATTGAATTATTTGACAGCAACTGAGTAGCCTTAAACATGACGATTTTACTGAAAATGTTTAAAACATCCTTCATCAGTTTTATTATCATTAATTTATGCGTGGTAGATACATTAAGATTGAATAGATACATTATGTTATCTTATTCGCTTTGTTGTCGGGGAGGAATTATTCAGGTGGCTGCTTATTCGAATTAATGCTTTTTACAATTGAGGCGTCCACTTCTAAAAGTCGATAAGTCCAAAATTTCAAAGATCGAGTTAAGCACGTAACATTCTGGCACATCTCTCACCATTTTCCAGAACATTATTCGACACCACTCACCCTTTTTTAAATGTCACATAATGATAATTTTGGGAACAATAGTAAATTTATAAAAATCCATGCCGTATCCAGAAAAAAGTCAAAAAATCCATTGTTTGTTGAATTTTCCTCAAGAAAGTCAATAAGTCAATAATGATTTCTAAAAGTTGATAAACCCATTAATTGCGCATTAGGCAGATTTATCGGCTCTGTGAACAAAAATGTTGCTGCAGTCAGCAAGGCAATAAGCATATCTTTATCATGCATAAATATTCCAGTTGTTAATCAATTACCAAAGAATAAAAAGTGAGGGGAACGTAGGCGTACCTGACAATAAAAAGTGCGTAGCCACCATTGCCACACAAAAATTTAAAAAATACCCCACTTCCAGACACCATGTTCCCAATGCCGCCGAAAACACCCAAAAACACCGCGACCACTAGCGACATAAACATTCTGCCTGGACAATGGCAAAAAATTGACGATTTATTGTCATCGCATAATGTGGACCACCCCGCATGTAGCAGTAGCCGCGCACATGTAAAACCCTATGACTTCGATTATAGGGCTGATCAGTCTAATTCGGACAGGGTGAGGAGTTCTGAGCAGGTCCATAGAAGTGGGAGGTGAGCAATTTTTGTTGTTTGGACCTGAGCTTCGTGGACGATATTACTTTTCGTTATGAAAAACCCTATATATCGGATTTTGATGTCCTCGAAAAATTATGCATTCACTGCTTAATTTTTTAATTAAAAACAATGTCTATGAACTTCAGGAAATATCGCCGTCGCAGGTGAGCTTGTCAAGACAATAACAAATTTCAAAATATGCTTTGAATTTGCATAGAATAGTTGGCGGGGAATTCCTTGTTATTAGCATAGATGATGTGTACTTGCGCTCTTCACACATTAAATGTAGGAGAGGGGTCGAGTCGATATGTATTATTGATATTTATGCCTTAGTATACATTCCAAGAAAGTGCACTTTCAGTAGTATAGATAGCTGGTGAACAATTCAGACACTTTTACAAAGGGGTCTCCAATTGGGGGGGGGGGGGGGGGTGGTGAAGAGGGTTATGCCGCAAATCGGCCCGCTCTGCTATCTATCTATTCTGAGGTAAATATTTATTTTGGGGACTATACTGTGGTCTGTGACCCCCGCTGACTACCCTCAAAAATCCTGGAGACCCCTGCTTTTACCCCAGCCTAGATAGATAGATATGTAGGGTTTTTTTATAAATATATAAATATACGTGTAAATTTTGAATAGCGCGTTTGGATAGGGGAAAATAAAGATCAAATAAATATGTAAATATGATATTGAATGCTGCCCATTTTCTCTCTCACACATTATCCTCGCATCGCAAAAAGTAAGAATAGTGGAAAAATTAACGTACCGCTTGCGATCATTTTGATAATTTACCGTACCGCAAACACCATGCTATTTACCGGTGGTCCGTACCGTTTCCTACACTATACATATTATAAATAACAACGATGTACAAAATAATAGAATAGTATTACAAGATTTGCGACATGCTCTTTACGCGCTTATTGTTAAGGGATTTGCATATGTTGATTGGAATTTGTTGGGCAAGAAATTTTTGATTAGCAGAGGGTATTATTTTCAGGAAATACTGCTAGCCTAGTCGCGTTTTTGCCGTGATAAAGATTAAACTATTTATATAAATATTAAGGAAGTAAATCATAAAAATATCGTTTGGGCAATAGGAATTGTTTTTAAGTTCCCCAGCAACTTAAAAAAGGAAACTTTAAGCTTTTATAATAGGAACTTGTTGGTATAGTGGGTAAATATAGTTCATTCCAAGGGTTTACTAGGGGATCAAGAACTCATTCCCGTAAACTCAAGTTCGTCCAATGTTGATTTATGAATTTTTTAAATTTCGGTTGAAGCGTACTGTGTGTAACTAGGAACATATTAAATAAAATTTAATAGACACTTTAAAATCCCTTATCCTTCAAATATCCATTCGATTCCAAAAACTTTGTTTGCAACGCAGACCCTTTAGCATGTACGCCACGGTCGACTCTGCGCTAATACGCGGCCACCCTCAAAATACCGCCATGTCCCAACTTCCAAATTCGTCATCGCGACACGACGATTGGCGGCAAACTCCCGCTGGTCTTCAATATTACCATCAGACTAGTTCCGGGTCCGGTTTACCGATACCGGAACAGGCTACCGAACCGGATTACGATTTGCCGCCGTTCGAGATGGACTCGCCGGGCTTTTTGCGCACCGGTACCGGTCATTTGCGGTCGGATTATGGCGCGATGCGGGATGGCGGATCGAGGGAAAATCAGTGAGTGGAAATAAGTTTCCAGTTTGACAATGATATCAGTGAGGATATCGTGCATCGAGCTCTTATTTAAAACTAACACCGATTTTAACCCGCCGTCAATTCTACCAAAAGTCTCACATCCAGACCGGAACCGTCGAAACCGGTATCGAATTCCGATCGGTATCGGGCCGCACCGCACGCAGCTTCAACGGTGGTTCATATGCGACAAGGAGGTGGAAAGAATACCGCGGTGTAAGTTTTTAACTTCACTTTTTACATTTTTAGTTACTTTGATTCAAGTTTTTTACCTATGTTGTTCTGAATCAGTCTTGAATTGACGTGAATGCTTCTACTGTTCAAAATGTACATAAATCTACATAAATATTTATAATACGTGATATGTCCGTGGATCATGTTGAATTTCACACATGCATTAAACACGAGTTTCGTTTATTGAAGGGAAAATAACATGTTTGCGACAGCGAATCAATTTTTCTGGAAATTCCTTTTTTTCTAAGTAGAACGCTGACGTAGTACCTAAACGCGATGTTTTTGTTGAAAATAAAATAAAAACTGACCTAATCGCTGCCGCCGCCAGACCCATATTTATTCTAAATATTTACATCACAAAAAATGCCCCCCCCCATCAACCGCAGTTACGCAACCCAGCACCCCCAGCCGACAACCTCAAAACACCCCGAAATCCACCAAAAACGCGTGCCAAAATCGCAACCAAATACCACGATGGTATCAGACTCTCACCACAGTGGTAAAACATCGCATGGAAAAAGGCACATGCAAAGTACCACGTTGGTACTCGCTGATGAAGGGGTGCAGAGACGGAAGTATAGGGGGAGCAAGGGGGAACTGGGGGTCAAGTGAGTATTTTCTTGTCAATTGGGTATTTTTGGAGATGGTGAATTTATATTCTACTTTTGTTTGGAGTTATCAAAATCCTACTCAGAGTTACACGTTGATGCGTGTAAAAATTATGTATACTCTGCGGACCGTATAGTATGTGCAGAATCCTACCATAATTTACTGAATAAAATCTTGTGATAAATTTGTTAATTCACTATTCAATGGTAAAAACGAAATATTATGATAAAAAAACTGTATAACTTTCGGTTCATTATTCAGACGGGTTATGGTAGGTTTCCATGTCAAGTGTGATGTCCGCCGAGTTATAGGAATGAATTCTTTTTATGATGCTAGAAAAATAACCTAACATGCAAATGTGGCTGACATTGTCGATGGGCATTCGCGGCTTATTTTAGCTCCATGGCTTATTTTTATACGCACTAGTCAACGGGAACACATCAAATATATCGCGTGTGTCAACTGAGGGTTGTTCAAGGTGATATCATACATCAGTACTGTTACTGCATTCGAAAGCTGGGGGGCTAAGAAATCATGGCAAACAAGTGATGAGAAGAGAGATGAGTGTTGAGTAAAGTTGTAAGTGATAAGTGACATCGTAACTAGCGTTCAAAAAATGGACATTTTTCGGAAAATACAATTGGATATAATCTGACAAAATCTCTGAAAAAATATAAATAAAGTTCACCCAAAACAGGCAGGGAAAATACAAACAAATATAAAAACATAAACTGACTTTTTATATTTTCTTCTTAAAAAAATAAGTAAATATAATTAAATCTCTCTGGAAAAAACAAGACAAAATATAAATAAATATAATATTTTTTATATATATTTACCTATTAATAAAAACATAAATCTCCCAAGATCTTTGGAACGCTAATCGTCACTCATAACTTTTTGTGACTTGTTTGAGACCCCACAAGGTTTGGAAAAGCCCCGACGGCGGCAGGTTTCCGTGCAGACACTCAAATGAATAATTTAATAAAGAGAGTGAGTATAGGTAAACTAGGTAAACCATATTACCCGTGGCTGAGGTGAATGAACAAACATACATGGTGAATTGTAAATACCGCATTTGTTCTAATAGAAGGACGCCCTTCAATTTTTAGTCAACTTTTTATTTTTAGTCATTTTGTTACAGTAAAAAGTTACATAGACATGTTTCATCCCTTGAAAGTTACCTAAATAAAATTGAATATCACACGTTTCTTGACACTTGACAAGATGCGGAATTGGGCTCTGATTAATGTTTTCAATACTTTTGTGTTAAATCATGGGCAACTCTCAGAATATACTTTTCAATAGCTTAATCAAGTTGAAATTTTCTCAGAAAATATTGTATATGAAAAAGGTACGGCCAAACTTTTCAATCACACCAAATCTTCAAAATGTATTTTATTTCAGACCTCTGACCAGTCCGGGAAGCACGTCAGTTATCAGCGCGACCGGTTATAATGAAACAGACACGTGTTCGGTTTGCAGTCACACAGATCCACTGTATTATAATAGTAGACCCAGGCCTATTGATAGGTGAGTTAATTGGGGGTGTTCCGGAAGTGTTGCACATTTGAATTATTGAATTTTTGCCAAGGGTGATTTGGGTTTGACAATCTAAATTTCTTGTTGTCAGGGAAAATTTGTGTGCTTTGTGTGGGCAAAAGATTTTATTGGGTAAATCTAACAAGTTTTATCGGATGGGACAAAAATAAATGTATGTGAAACAATATAGGTATTTAAAATGATTCAGTTTCCTTGAAAAGGCTTTTTCAAACTTTATAAAAACGATTGACTCCCGTATTCCCGGACATGGGTACATAGTTGTGCTTGTTCTAATTTTTAAACACTAAAAATAGAACAATAACGCTCATTCACCTCGAAAAATCCCCCATCCACATTCAGTGACTCAATGAAAAAACCACTGGGATATATTCAGCAGATTACGTTAAAATACCTCCCTCTTATAAATACAGTCCCTTCCGCGCACACCATCATATAATATGTATGCCCTTTCTGAGTGAAAGTTAAAATACATCCACACACTCCAAAAGTACACCATGCGTACCTTGGCGTTCATGCATGCATGATCGAACGTCAAAACGGTACTTCTTGCAATTAGTCAACAAGTGGTGAGCTTGAATGCTCTCAACATCTGTGGACAATTCCACATTTTGTCGATTGATAAGTGTCTTTTAAAGTGCCCAAAGTGAAGTTTGTTTAAATTATTTTATAAGTTGGATCCGTTTCCGAATCCGGAATTTTTTGTCTCTACACAAATTATCGCGGTCCTGACGGATAGACACACCGATTTAAGTCTCAACCCAAACTACCCAAACTCGAATAAGACCTCTGGGGAGTTTTTTCACCTGAAGTTTTTTTTTTTGGTGGGGGGGGGGTAGTTATTGGAGTGGCTATGGGTTTTTTTCCTCGCCTGGCCAACGTGGGGAGTCGAGAGGTCTTATTCGAGAATATACGGTAATCAAAATAACAGGCCCTGACTGAAATACGTTATTTTTTCTTTATTTTTTCTCATTTGCAGTTAATATGCAATTGTATCCAGGCCCGTGGGAGGATATTAACTTTTGCATTTCTCTCCTCCTTTTGTTGTTTAATTTACTTTATTCAGACATTTTTGATGGATGGATTTTTTGAGGTCTTTTGATGCTAAATATGAATAACAAATGAAAATATAAATTTTGTTTTGTAACAAATGAACTTTTGTTTAGTAGTAGATTGAACGTAAATACAAGTTCAATCAACTACTACACTATGTAGGTATATTTTATGTGATCAGGTATCTCTTATATTCTCAAATTTTTTATTCAATATATAGCACGCAAAGTTGTAAAAGTTCTAAAAAGTTTTTGGTGACTTTAAAAAATTATAAAATAAGTACTTAACTTCAAAGCGGAAAAAGCAATAATCAAAAAAATACTTGTTATAAACTAAATATTCTACTAATTTATTTCTATCTTTGCCGTTTGCATAATGGATTTTTTAGTGTTTGGATGGTGCGTAAATGTAATTTCTTTTCAACATTTTTACTGCGGTTTGAAACATTTTAACAATTTTCGCAAAATTTTCTGCATTTAGTTATTTGTCACAGTGAAATGGAAATTCGGTGCAAACGTAAATAGGTGGAGATATATGTAAAAAGGGACTCGAAAAATAGTACAACTAAATAAAATAGTTTCACGATGTTTCATATAAGTGTACCTCAATAGTTCTTTCAACAAAGATAATTCCTTCATCCAACCATAAGGCAAAAAATATCCAACATAACACATTCTCCAAACATCAAATCCACCCCACAGTTGCGAACTGCGCGCCATGATCCTGTCGGCGCTGCGGCGGCGCCAGCACTCATTTGGCGCCAGCGCCAACACTCCTGCTGGCGCCATGACGCGGTGCCAAACAACTGGCGTTTCTGGCTCTGCCGCATTCAGCGACGACGATGACTTTGAGGATTGTGGACGTGGCGGTCAGCACGCCGAACGCGCACAGGCTGGTGCGCATGTTGGACGGCGGCTTGAGCTTGGACTGGATGATGATGTTGATGCGAGCAGTTCGAGTCCTACTTATGATCGACCGCTTAGCTGCTCGTTTAGTGCTCAGTTGAGGTGGGCTTTTTCAGATTGATTTTAAATAGCTGTGTTTTTATGTCCGTTAGTGAGTAAATATTACGTTTTATAAAGGAGGCGCATATTTCTGACTATTTTGAGTACATTTCTTGATGATTTTGGGTTGCGAGGTTTTTTGTCAAAACTGCTCAAACTGTTACTAAAGGGTAGGTATTTACATCACCTGTTACCAGCTTTACGACCAAGTTTTCACTGTGTCAACTGACAAATTTCAAACAATTTTTTCGAATCCAGATCAATACTGAATGAAACTACGCTTGGAACATTTTACCTAACGGCTTTTTGGCAGTTAAAATCTTCTTAATTAAAAATTTAATTTTTTGCTCATTAAATAAATCCGGCATTTAACTCGGCGGGATCGCCGTCCCCTTAATTTCCACTACCTAAAAAACCCCTCAACAAACCCTCCCCCACCCACACAGATCATCCACAGGAAAAACTCCCCACCCAGTGCCCACCATGGGCACGTCCGGCATGCGCTACGCCCCCACCGCCGCAGTAGACAACGTCGCATTTCACAACCAGACCACTAGACAACCGCAGGGTTGCGAAAAGTACACTGGTTACGTTGTCAAGGGACCATTTTGTGGCGGATTAATTGGGCAAGAAAACGCGAGGGAGATTTTGGACGCGAGCGAAGGGGTCGTGGCGGATGAGCAGGTTGTTTTACATAAATATTTTGCTATATACTCGAACTTTTTCTCGAAATATCCCCCCGCTCGAAATACCCCCATCTGGAATAAGGTTGATCATGTATGCAATGTACATAATGTACTGATTGCTGCCAATATGCATCGCAGCTGCACATTGACTAGTTTGTGTAGCCACCTACGTTGATATGTCTAAATGTATCATGTTTTATCGCGTTTACTACCAGTTTTGGGTAACCTATATTTATTACTTATTATTTAAAAATTTCTGGGGAAATAATAAAATCCGTCCGATCCGTCGAATAAAGCCCCCATCGAAATAACCCCTCAAAATTTCCACACTTAAAATAAACCCCCTATGGGTATTTCGAGGGAATACGGTAATTGCTGTTCTATTTTTGTCGTACCTCGCAGCGCATCGGTCTCACAATGCTTCAGTCGACGCCAGAGCACCTAGCCTCGAAAGTGCAAAAAACACCGCCTTCGAATGGGGACATTCGCAAAAGGGGGTCCGCTATCCAAAATAAGAATCTGGCGTCAGCGGGGGTCACTGGGGGGTCGCCGGTGACCCCCGGGGAGCTGGGGCATGGCAGATGGTGAGTAAGAGTTCTGTACTTTTTTAGGTTGCTGAGTGCCTGCAGAAGCGAACCCTGTAAAGTGATTCTTTTTCAAAAGTGAGAGTTTTGGAAAGCGTTTTCAAAACAACATTTCGCGGTCTTTTTTCACAATTTCTTGTTTTTGTAAACTTGCCCCTGCCCTGCCCACTATAATGAACTATAAGTGTTTAAAGTTTTATACAAGTTTTCTATTTGGCACTTCTACTGTGATTTTTTTTACATTTAACACAAATTCTGTTGAAAATGAACAGGTTTCCAAAATTGTCCGATAAAAATGACCCTAAAATGACCTTTGCGTGTCCATACAATGGTGCAGGCAGTTATTACGGTAGTCAAAACAATTTACATAACACATAACCAAATTCAAACTTTCACAGCCCTAGTCTACTGCCCAATGAAGTGGGTAAATCATCACATGAAGCCCAGCAAAAACGCGTATTTACAAGGCCGGAAAATTTCCCGCCAATACCGAAACCGGCGGAAAATCGGAAAAAAAGAACGGGCAGTGGGCGAAAACAAATTGTGGAGACTATGGATGAAATACGAGAATGTGACACGAATATTGCGGCGAGTACCAGTGCCAAAGTTGAACGTCACAATGCCTGCTTTGCGGTCATTGGTCAGCCCGGTACCAGCTCAACGAATCAGGTGATTATCGATTTTTTTGGAAATTTATATTTTTTAATTTTTGAAACAATTGTTTTAATATATTTATTGAATTTCAAATTATTTTCAATTTTTTCATCCACCCCATGCAGCATGCAACAGACCGTCCGGAATCTCCACAAAAACCACCGAATCAAAAATCTCCAACGATCGACGAGAAAATCGATCGTCAATCAACATCTACAAAATCGACTGTCAGTGCGATATCTACATCGATACAAAACGCTCCAGAAAACATTGTCACGACAAGTTTGGTGCAAAAAAGTCCAGAAACAGCCCAATCCAGTCCAGTCCAAACCAGTCCAGACATTCAAGAAACCACTCAAATGGAGGAAATACCAGAACAACTGAGTGGGAACAATTTTGCTGTAAAAAATCAGAATTTTGAAGAAATTCGTGACGTCTCATCATTTTTGGATCACGACATTTCCACCAGCGAACCAACGGAAGCGAGGACTAGTTACCTAGATGATCAGGCAAATACTTTTGATGAAATCACTGAATGTGATACGTTTCAGTTTGTGCGCAAAGGAAGTTCGAATGAGAAAGGGTGGGTTAAATGTTTTTTGAACTCAACATTTGACAATAGTCTTAAGTTTATTTGGGGTTTTTTCAATAAATAAAAACTGGTCGATCAAATCACACAAAAATCTTCATTGTAGCATATTTTACAAGTCAATGGCAATAATTACATCGTCTATATGCGACAATTGATACAACATATGGTCGGAGCCCCACTTTATCACCCATTTTCACCCATTCTTAATCTACCTAACCCCATTTCAGCCAACCAAACATATCAAAAACGGATGACCAAGTGCAGCCAGACTCAGAAATCAACGTCGACACGAATCTAGAAATCAAAGTCGACTCAAATCGACAATCTCCAAAGCGCAGGCCCACCCCCAAAATGATCATACAAAACCCCTCGGTCGACCTTCAACACAGCAGTTTCATAGTCCACCAAAATCTAGAACCACATTACGACATCGATGTGGACGACATCGTTGAATTTCCATATGAGAGAAGTAGAAGTCCTTCGATTCGAGTCGAACACCACGATGAAATTGGAAAAAGTGACAAATTCGATTTTGGGAGTGCCAGCAGCGAGAATATCGAAAAGTTGGGGGCTGGCGAAAATGTTGATGAGAAAAGTGAGATGGTAGAGGAGAGGGACACTTTTGATGTGTGGTCGGAGCAGGTTAGAATTCTTGGATTGTGGGATTTTTCTGGAAAAAACTTGATTTGACAAATAATGCATCATAGCACGGATGGTAGGGCTAATTTAATTTCAGAAAATATGACTTAAGACAACCTCTAGTTGTTTATTGAGAAACAACTAAATATGATGTATATACGTTTTGCATTGGTAATTATATAATTCCACTGTTGCAGTGTACTGAATTCTAAGACACTCAGGGACGTATCCAGGATTTTAGAGCGGGGGGGGGGCTGCTTGTTTACGGAACCCGGCGAACGGGGGGGCTCAGCCCCCCCCTGAAATTTTGCCTGTAGAATGACGAAATGGCGCCATGGCGCTGGCGCCATTCGTAGGCGCCACGCCATGGCACCATTGGCGTTGGCGCTAGCGCCAGAAAGCGCTGTAAATGTATGTAAATATACATACATTCACAGTGAAAGGTACATTATTGGGTGCATTTTCTGGTATGTGTGACGCGGGGACCTATATGCTTAAAATACCATGTGTTTAGGGGCAAATGCGCGCTTGCGCGCAAAAATTTTGCATACACCGTCAAAAATTTCTACTAAAAGTTGCATTTTCGGTGGGTTTTCTTGTCTCACCCCGGGAAGGGGGGGCTGCAGCCCCCCCGCCTTCCCCCCTGGATACGTCCTTGAAGACACTGGATTCTGAAAATCCAACCATTTTAATGTTAATTTTAAAATTTAAGCATTTAAAGCTCTTTCTCTATTGTGATATTTTCACACTTGTGATGAAATAGGGACTAAGAGAAAAATGTACCCAATGACAGAAAGATTCGTGAAACAATCACCATTTCTTCACACTTAACCTTATACCCCAAACACCCCCCCCCCACAGCCAGCGAACCAATTATGTACCCCCAGCCCCTCGTCACCCCCCACGAGCAGCGTAACTGGCGACCAGAAATCGCCTTCACCTCTGAAGCCTGAAAGCCCGCAGTTTTCGGGGGGTACACAAGGGATGCAGAAGAAACTGAGAATTAGCGGGACACCCCCCGCACCCCCGCCGCCGGGTGAGTGTTTTTTGAGGGGGTTTTGTACAAGATTTTTGAAGATATTTAAAACTAATTTTTTAATTTTGTTGAGTTTAAATGCATGTAGGTTCACTGTTTTTACTTTGGCATGATTTAGCACAGAATGTATCGCATCAATTTAGGTATGCATGAGAGTATGGTAGAAGCTTTATGCGATGCGCAATACTTTTATGTGCTAACATTTCACTTGAATTATATTTACAAAATACTTACCGTATTACCTCGAATTATCCCCCCCCCCTTGAATTAACCCCCCCCCCCCCCTCGAATTAACCCCCCCCTCAAAATGGGCTGGGGAAATAATAAACCCCCCCTCGAAATACCCCCCCCCCCTTCGGAATGATGTACGTCATGTACATAATAAATACGTCATGTACGCAATGTACATGATGTATATTACTGTTAATTTGCATTGCAGCTACACATATAGTAGTTTGTGTCAGAGTTGGAAAAACGTATTTACGTTTACCTGAAATACCCGGTTATTCGGGTATTTATATTTACGTTTACGTTTACGTTTTCCAAAAATACCATTACGTTTTGTTACGTTTTCCTGGCACAATTACCCGGGTACCAGAGAAAACGTAAAAATCGTATGGAAAATGCACAAAAACAGTGCATTTTTGAACTTTTTTCTGATATAATATGTACAATTTATGTTTTTGGCCAATTATCTTCTCGATTGTTTGATAAATAACATAGGTAAGCAAGAATGTGATCGTATTAGCAGAGAAATGGTTGAAATAGGAAAAACAAAAGTGTTTTTCAATGCACTTGATCATGGGTGGGGCACTTCAAAGAAATTTTTACGTTTACGTTTTTTTTACGTTTACCCGGGTATTTTAGAAGTATTTTACGTTTTCAGTATTGATACTCACAATTTAGAAAAGGTATTTACGTTTACGTTTACGTTTTTCAAAAATACCAGTATTTGTACAACTCTGGTTTGTGTAGCTATCTACGTTTTTATGTCCAAATATATCCTGTTTGGACACATTTATTACCTATTTTGAGTACGCAAATGCCTACTTTTTACTACGATCCTTACAAAAATTTCTGACGAAACAATAAACCCCCCCCCCTCGAATAACCCCCCCCCCTCGAATTAACCCCCCCTCAAATTTTGCTGGCGAAATAATAAACCCCCATGGGGGTATTTCGAGGTAATACGGTATGCTAATTTATCAACATGCATATGGAAATAGAGTGAAAAATTATGAAAGCTGACGAGTTATGGGTGAAATATCAGCTACAAAATCATTGATATGCATGTTTCACATGCAAAGCAGACAGGCATGAATAAAATTACTTATATTGATGTACCGAACTGACGGCAAATGTACCATGGATGGAAAATGTTTTTAAAACTAAAGAAGTATTTTTTCAAATCGAGACTTTTCCGCTCTTTTTGGATTAGAAATTGCGAGCGCAGATTTTTTACTCAAATTGAAACCTATGAAATCAGTCAGAAAAAATATTATGATTTTTTATTTCCATCACCCAAATTTAAAGTCTTTGTCTTTTTGATAATGTGTAGAAACTCAACTTAAATTAGAAAAACCCATTAGTATTTCTCAGACATCTACTGTGCTGGCTTGTTATCTATTTCCTGCAAATCCCTTGACAAATCGGGAAAAAATTTGTCTCAAGATTATTTTGTAATTTAGCCTGTTCTGTATGTTAAATAGATTATCAGCTTAACTTCTGCAGCGCTGACAATTGATAAACAATGAGCTAATTTTTTACTATGTTTGTACTGCCACTGTTGTCATGTATTTATTTACATGACTACATGCGTGTCGCTTTTATGATTTGAAAATTGAATATTTTGTGAGAAAGCTAGTATTTTAGCGACGGTCTATTTTTGAAAATACTACACGTATATAAATTTTCTGAAGTGCGTACATCGATTAACATGAGAATTTAATTACTATGACATGTCTCAAATTCTGACATGTCTAGAACTACAATTGGTTATAAAAGTACCGGGCGCTAGCGCCAAACAAAAAAGCGCCTTTGGCGTCATGTTGGGACATGTTATGTCTCATGTTGGAAGCGTGCCAATGAATTAAGGGTCGATTACAGCTCGACGTAAAATTTGACACAGCGTAAAATTGATTTTTGGTCGTTTACATTGAATGTAAAATTACAACCATAATTTTAAAACGTTGCGCTTCAATTCATAACTCTAGTACAATTAAAATAAACACATCAGCTTTGGGCACAAGAAACATCTGCATCTACATGTATTAAATGACACCACCTCACCAAATGTGCATACAAATTTGCTTACCGTATTACCTCGAAATACCCCCAGGGGGTTTATTATTTCGCCAGCAAAATTTGAGGGGGGTAATTCGAGGGGGGGGGGTTATTCGAGGGGGGTCTATTATTTCGCCAGAAATTTTCGGAAATTCCCCATACTCGGACGTAGAAAAGTCGAACAATTACATAGATGTATATGTCTTTATAGGTATATATAACTGTATATACACATAAACCCTTCCCTAACGTCACTCAATCTTCAGTTTTAACGTGTGTTCTGCATTGTACAGATCACAAACTGCGGTATTTGTCATGTACGTTCTCTTTACACTCAATGTTAGGGGGGGTATTTCGAGGGGGGGTTTATTATTTACTCAGCCGAATTTTAGGGGGGTATTTCGAGGGGGGGATAATTCGAGGTAATACGGTATATTGTGATGCCGGGGTAGTCACGATTTCACGGTGCAAATTCACGATGTTTCACTGATAAATCTAAACGTAAATTTGAATGAACTAATTTACAAACTTATTGAAATGCATGTAGGTATTTAATATTTCAGAGTAAGACAAGTGTTGGACACACCTCACCCACCCCCGCTAGCCGTATTTAGCTGTGATTAATTTTACGACCAAAATAAATTTTACGCTACATCGAGTTTTTACGTAAAGATGTTATTGACACTTAAAGCATGTAATTTTTGTGAAAATATGACATACCTAATTATTGTTGTGAATACCGTATATCCTCGGAAAAGTCCACCACTCGAAATATCTATGTATACTATAAAAAGAATGTATTCTTTCTCAGCTGATGATCACCAGCATTGATTTCATTGCATTGAATACGGATTCATGTATGAATTTAACCCTATTCATCCAATATATTCATCATACATTTTACCCTCGAATAACTCCCCCTCGAATAACCACACCCCCATCAAGTTAGTCCCCTTCAAAAAATTCTGACGAAAAATATGTCCTCTGGGGACTAATTCGAGGATACACGGTACGTTTACGTAAAACGTTATAACAGCAATGAATTGTTTCGTCTTTTTATGAAAATGGCTTGCGTTAAATATTGTTGACCTAATAACTCCGCGTGAATCACGAGTGCAAGGTGCAAAGTCACTGGGAGTATAAATATCATCGTGACAACGGACCATTTAAATTTTTTTATCATTCTTTAAAATGTGTCACTGGAACATTGTGAGTGCGGTTTTAATTCATTTGGTTGAGACAAAAAGTCCCTCGTTTCATCAATTCAATAGCATGTCTAAATTAGGATTTTTATACCTATTGTGGGCTGTGGCTGAAAATGCATGTGGCGTCAGTTGATATTCTTTTAAATACCCGATACCGAACTACGGAATGGATTTCATAATCGCAGGTACATACTCAATATGTAATTTCATTCGACAATCAATGCGATATAAACCCCCCAACCATAACCCCCCCCCCCCTCAGACGACGTGAATTTCTTCTCACCCCCCGGCTCCCTGCGGCCGTGCACCAGCCCCCAACTGGGCGACTCCAGCCCCCCGAGCCCCTCCGGCCGTTTGTCGCCGGTGGCGCGGCGCCATGGCTCTGGCGCCAGCGCCAGAGAAAGGAGTCCTAGCAACTCTAGTCGCATTGCTGATATGGTGGATGGCGTTTTGAGGGAGAGAAGGCAGGGTGGTAGTGGGAAATCGTCTCCGAGGGATGGGAGACAGGTGGGGCTTTTTTGGGGGGTATGGTAGTTTTGGGTGATTATTTTAAGTGGTTTTTTTGGGGAGGGTGTTGGAGAAATGCTTCTTATTTGTTTTGTGCTAGGTTAACAATGAGTTAAGTATTTAGTATATTTCTAAAGTAAAATGATGTCACCCATCTTTTTCACAGATGATCAGAGTTGTTTTATTGATGGGTGTGCTTACCTATCTGTATTTATTTATGGCATTTTTGCTTATTTAAAATGAAATGTCTGAAGTTGATTCTAATTCACATTAATGTTCACCGCATTATTAATTTATTAATTAGCAGTTCACCTAGTTCCTAAAATTTACAACCCTTTTGCAAGTTTTTAAACATTGTTGGTAACATTTTGTGTAAAATTGATTAATTAAGTGTTTTCCCCTGAAAATAATAAAAAATGCCTTTAAATACACAAGCTACCACTTTTGCACAAACAATTACCCTATACCCTAAAAATCCTTTCTTCGCCCTACACAGTCGCCCTACTCGCCAGCCCTAAAACCGAAGAAAGTCGGCATAACTTTGGCGTCAACGCACAACATAAACCTGCCGCCCGGCTCCAGCCCTACATATCATATGAATCAGGGTGCTGAACATTTGAGCCCTGCGAGGAGAAATTGGCTCAAATGTTACGAAATTGTGTGCATGCAGGTTCTGGGCAGACATGTTTGTTGGGTGGGATTTTTTGCATTTTTGGATTTTATTTTTTGGGTGATTTGATGTAATTGTTTAATATTTGCGTGTGTTGAGAAGTGCTTTGTGTGGCCTTTTGGGATGTGTGAATTGTGTGACTTATTTCTCTTGGAATTCGAACAGAAGCGTGCAAAATGTTTTATTTTACATAATGGCAGCAAAAATACTTGCGCACCACTCACTTAACATGTAGATCGTTAATACTTTATTCAGATTGTAGAACATGTAGATTGCTTATTATACACTGCGATACCCATGTATTTTTAATCTCAATCTATCTCACAGCCATATATTTATTATACATTGCATGCGTTTTTGCCTTGACAGCTTGACAACAGTTTGTCTTATATTTTTGTCATTCCCATTAATCATTATTATTTTCAAATCGCTTCCTTCATGTTTTTTAGAATTTTTTTCTTGATAAGCATATCTAATAGTAATTTAAAAGCGCCATATGGCTTTGACACTGAAGCAAAAAGCGTTATGGCGCCCTTGACGGTTTGCGCTCAAATACTCTGTTGCCACACACAACCCACAAAGACGCCATGGCATGGGATTATTGGCGCTGGCCCTGGCGTTGTTAATGGCGCCAAAAAGCGCCAAGCATAGTGATTTTATTTTTTTTGCATAATTTTGTTGCACGATTTTTGCATAATTGTGTTTAGCGGAGTTATTTATCAGTCCTTTTATTTCACCGTAGACAGACAGAGAACTACTCCCATTGTAAACTTAGGTAATGAGTTAGATATATTTACATAAGTATGGGATAGATAAATATGCATGAATAAGTACATAAAACTCGAGTACCGAGCAAATATGTAAATATGTAAACTCACTTTTATATGTTATCTAATGTGTACTCACTTTTATGTATACTTTTTGAAAGTATCTGGGTACAATTTTTTTTTTATACTGATGCGCTATTTATATATTTTGAAAAAAACTCATGAACTTCCATCCAGTATTTTTTATGTTTGATGGTAAAATACCAGTGAAAAACGTGTTCCTCGAAAAAGTGTGTCTTGTTAGATTTTTAAGCATATGCGACTAAATTTTCATACATCCGAAACTTTGATACATGTATTCCAAGTTTGCTACGCGGTTTATGCCAGGGGGCATTTTACTATAGATGTATCAGCTTTGCTCTCAACATGCAAGGACCATCTTATATGCTAAAACAACGAGACGCAACTCAACTATGACCAATTGTTGATTTATTTCTGTATGTACAGACATTTTTTCATCGAACAAATTGCAGAACAATTTTTCGCCCTTGACGCTTGTTCTTTGGCGCCATTGGCGCTATAGTTGAAAAGGCGCCATGGCGCATTTGGAGCTTGGCGCTACACCTTTGTAGCCCCAGTGGCGCCTGGCGCCGGACACTGGAAAAGTGCCATGCAGGCGCTTTTCTCACCGGGCGCCAAAACGCTGGCGCTTTTCACATTAACTTGTACCATTTTTTTATGCTAAAATATATCAATCGTTGTGTACCGTGCTTGCTGCAAAAATACTTCTGTAAAATATGTCTTAGCCATAAACTTAACCTAGCAAAATACCGCGCCGCTGCTAAAACAATGCAATCACGTCACATTTTATTCCTGGAAATTTATATCATTTAATGTACGTACGTACAAGTTAACTGTTATGTAAAAAGTATTTTCTTGTAGGTATCTTATATTTCCATTTGCGGAATTGGCACCACACAATTGTAAATAAATAGTATTCAGTATGAAAAATATTTACATTAAACTTACTGGAGTTGGTTTGATGAACTAAATACAAACTACGTATTACAAACCATTATTATTAGGTATCACTTATTTTTACAAAATGTTGAAGTGACTAGAAATGTGTCAAGTACCCTGTCATGTCGAATGACAACCACAAACCCAAATACTTTAAAACAAATAGTTGAGATCACTGATATTGTGATAGAGGCTTCATGACGGAAGTTCATGGCTTCATCAGCTCATGGGAAGCTACAGAATTGTGGTGGACCCCCAGCCTCCCATTTCTCTATGGTGAAAAGTCTCAACTATTCTGAACGGTAGTGTATTAGGCTTTTCTGATATTTAACATTACTCAGCACTCTTTCATTTTCATTCTCTTTCACTCTTTTTTAATTTGAGTTGACATAAAATTTTTGATGCTATTCCATGGCTATTACTGTAGCATCACAAATTACATACTTCAACGTGTCTTATTTAACTGTATACGAATTTACTCGAATAATCCCTCCCCTTGAATAATTCCCACTGTAAGACGAGCGAGGAGAAAATAATTCCTCCACTTAACGATCCGTTTGTTAAAAACCATTTAGAAACGTTATTTTTTAAACGTAGGGTCTATAAAACCGAGTTTTTCCAACCCTATACTCAACAGTAAACTCCACGCCCAGTTTCTCCTCTAACTTAGATTAACTGCGAATGGCGTATTAAAACATATTTGTAAATAATTATAAAAGTGAGTAATCACTAAATACAACAGTAATATTATAACATTGAAATACAAAACTGTTTGTTTCAGTAATCCTAGAAGCTCTCATGCTTTACTAATCCATCAAGTAAAAAGACATATTCCACTGGTCGACATATTCCATATTCTGTCAAATGGGACTTGCTGAAGAAGTCTCTCTAAAAAGTCCCCATTGGATAACACCACACTTTTAGTAGTTTTATGAAAATTATTTTCACAACCACCCATTCGCGGGACCATTGCTAAATATATGTAAAATAATAAGTGGTACGTAAAGTGACAAGTATATTTGACTGACACTTTGCATGGAAGTCTATTGCATCTCATTTGAATAATAAACCAAATACATAAAAACTTTTGTCATCATAATACCTACATACATTTGCCTATTTTTGCGTAATTGAGCTCAGATGATGTCATTACTTAGCTCAGAACTTTATTTATAAGATAATTGTAACATTCTGTGCAAAGCATGTATTCTGCAATGCAAGTATGTACAACAGTACAGTTTGTGATTGAACCCCCGTGTTTCCAATTTGAATTTGTATGCACATTCAACTACATTTTGAGGTAGTTTATATATTTATGTTGTGTGTGTGGTAAACATATTTACTTTGCTTAGCATAGGTATGTGTATCTGGGACATTGATAAGGTGTGTATAAAATGATTGAAAATGCACCCTGTGTGGACTTTTTCGGAGGGAGTGACTATGACGTCACTGTGCCATTTTGTTGTTTGATATCATCTCACCTTCCCAGTCCAACATTAAAAGACTTTTAAGATTTTGAAAAACCAAAAACAACAACAAATTAACATGACAGAAACTAGATTGATTCGGACTCAATATAAATACGTCAGTAAAAGTATTATACTTTTTTCTACATTGTACATGATCACAAAATCCCAGGAGATTTAATTCCGTTCTATGTATGTGTGTCACATGGAGCTTATTTAGTTACATAAATATTTTACTTCCCAACTCCCAAAGCACTCAACTTGAGTAAGGTGTATAGCTCAGTTTAAGGTAAAATCTAGGTATATATTTATTTACCTTGTAGCTATTTACATGATAAATGACTGGTAGTGGGTAAATGGCATAGACTTTTTATTGTTCACTCGCTTTGCAGTGAAAAAATTTGCGTTGTGACATCGTGTAGACTAGTGTGATTGTGTGGGCACCAGGGGTATCTTGGATTTTGACCCTCCGGGTGGTTGGATAGATAGCTGAGCGGCCTTAGGGACACCTAGATAGATAGCTGGAAAAATGGGGGTTGTGGTGGTTCGATATATAGGCTATTTCAGGGTGTAGAAGGAAGAAAAAGGGGAAGAAATTTTTGGCTACTATCCCCTAAACCCCCTCCCCCAAATCGTCCAGCTATCTATCTATCTGGAGCGATTTTTGAAATTTTTTAGCCAATTTTCGCTCAAAATCGCTAATTTTCGTACGTTTTTATAGTTTTTCGCCTCCAAAATCGCCAGTTCATGTTAATTATCGCCTTTTTTGGCTATATATGTGCTTATATACTTATTTTTAGCCATTTTTCACCTACTTCTAGCGATTTTTTCCTTTTTTCTTCCTTCTATACCCCGGAAAGCCCTATATATTGAACCCCCGCGAACCCCCCCCCCCCAAAATTTTTTTTCAGCTGTCTATCCCTCCGGAGGAGCGATTTGCTATCTATATGAACCCCCGCGGGGGTCCAAATCTACAAAACCCCTGCTGAGCAATTTTTTTTTTGGGGGGGGGGGGGGGTTTAGGGGGTAGTAGCCCCAAATTTTGCCTCCGGGATAGATAGATAGCTGGGCGGGTTTTTTTTTTTTTTTGGGGGGGGGGACCTCCCCCCGACCCCCCCCCCATTCGAGACCCCTGGTGAGCACTTAGTTTTTCCAGGGCTGTTTTCCATTTGCATAATCTGCTTTTGCTAAGCATAAATACATGTTGGCTTGGTGCCACACGTTGCGAAAAGCGAAAAGCTCTTGTTGCAGTTGCATGTATTTATTTTGCAACATTTATGTTTTATTTGTGGATTTAGTCTCGTTTCAAATCTTTTTTTTTCACTGTTTGATTGTTTGTGTGCAACCTTCACAGAAACGCCCATTTCAAACACAATTCACATAGGAAATTGGAAACTCAGAAATGCCGAGCAACTGTGATGAGACAAAGATTCTTCAGCTGGGTTGAAATTTGCATCTATCGAACTTGCACATTTTTGTAACTGGAATTGTGTGTACCGTATTTCTTCGAGTAGAACCGCGTCGTTCTAGTTTTCGTCAACTTTTTTTACCTGCCGTTCTATTGGATCGAAGTTCACGTTCAATTAGAGGCATCCATTCTATGTATATTTTACAATTTTTTCACAATTTTTTCTATTGTAAATACATGGTTTTATTTAAAAAAGCCAAAATCTGCGGTTCTATTTGAGGTACCCTTCTATTGGAGGTAGTACCGGTCTATTGGAGGTATGCCGTTATATTAGATGAAATACGGTAATGAGATGCACTGCACATACAGTGTCAGGATGACAACCAAAGGGGATAACTTTTTATCACATGAATAATGCACACTTTCAGGCTCATATATGAGGATTCAAGTATCCAACAAGGAAATTTTATGGCCTGGCATGGTATTTCTCATATTTACGCAGGCTATATATATATACGTACATATTTTTCTGTTTCTGTCTACCGACAATTTTTTCGGCAGCTCGATTAATTGTATCCGAAAGTATACTGGTGTTCAAATGGGGCCCCGCTCTGAATGAGGCAATTTTTTCAGTTACCAATTCGCAATTGGACAAGCGACAAGAACGATGAAAAGTGAGGTTCTAAGCAGAGTTTACGTTTTTCAAAGTAAACGTAAATGAAACGTATTTTGTTTTTACTCACCCATCAGTACAGAAAACGAAAAGTAATTTTTCACTTTTACGCTGCGTAAAAGGTGAGTAAAATACGTCTTTGAGGGAAAACAAAAGCGAGTATTTCTGAGTGATTTTCCGGAAACGAAACAGTGACATAAACGTATTTACTCAGTACTCGAGTACACGTATATTTTTGAGTAAACGTAAATACGTTTTAACAACTATAGTTCAAAGTGGTATTTCAAGTGACAAGTAAATACACTGGTAACTACTAGACATTCAATTTATGACTTAACTCACCACTTTTCTTGTCACTTATCCACTTGAGGAATCGGCCCCAGACATAATGAATCGAGTGTGTTCCATTTTTCATCCCTTGCGGTTTACATGATCACGTTTTTCATCTAAAATGCTCCGTTTTACTTGCTGAAACGTACGGTTTTCAAGCCCCAGACATGTTTTTACATGTCAAATTGATGTGTCACTTTTCATGCCAGAGTGTACCACTTTACGTGCCAAAGTTTACGTGCCAACTTTACTTACAAGCCACAGGCACGCCACTAAATACCGTATTTCGTCTAATAAAACGGCGCTCTTCTATTTTTTCAACAACTTTTTTACCCACCCTTCTATTGAAGATTGCCCTTCTATTTTTTTCGTCATCTTTTCAGACATACAGGGCATACTGACCAGTCTTTATTAAGCATCATTCGAAACAATTCACAGAATATTTAAAAAGAACAATAACAACGATATCAAAAATTTTACTACCTAATTTTCATCATACTAAATGATGGAACTGTCTGACATCAGCGCTTTTAGCAGTTTTACTATGTACCATCTATTGGAGACGCCCTTCTATTAGAAGAAATACAGTATGCCACATTTCATGTAAAAGAGTAAATTGGCGCAAAACACACAACTTTGGCTTGAAAAGTGGCATACTTAAAGCAAGTAAAGTGTAATACTTTGGATGAAAGCTGGCACAGTAGAGTAGCAAGTAAAGTGTCACACTTAGCTAGTAAAGTGACACAGAATGGCTTGAAAACCGTGAGCATGTAAACCGTAAGGGATGAAAAATGGAAATCGCTCTAATGAATCGGGTTGCCGGGAAAATTTGACTTGCTGCAAAAGTAGCACTCTGAGTATTTATTGATCATATATATTTGTCTTTGACTTGTTTCTGTGGGGGGGGGGGTCAGGTATCTCGAGGTATTTGTAAAAAAATTTTTTTGCCATAACGTTTCCAAGTGGGCGGAGTCAGGAGAAAATATTATTTTCACAAAATTCCGTTGATGTCATGATGTTATCAATTTTGTTGATGGATATTGATCTGTTCAAAATGTAAATATGAACTAGGCAATCATATACATTTTCGAAGTCTAGACGCCATGTCCAAATCCAGGGCTTCTAACAACCGTGTGGGTTAATTTCACATTGAATCTATTCCAACTTAGAATATTGGATTACCAATTGGCTACGGTAATTTTTTCCATCGCAGAAATGGATGGAAGGTTCATTTGATCCAAGTAATGCATTTGTAAGTTGCATCCACTCAAAAAAATCACCTGCTGTTTACTTATGTTTGCCGAAGTAAAATCGCTTGTGGCTGTTTGTGTATATATTTATTTATCACAGTTTTGTCTACAATAATTTTTGGAAGATATTACATTAAAGTGAAATTGACTAAATTTTGTACCTGGCTATTTTTGTATCCAAATTCTCGATAAGAATTTTACAATTGAGTTTTCAATGGGTAGAAGGGAACTCGGGAAACTCGCATCGCATCCAGTGCTCTATAAAACATTTTCATATTGCGGTAAAAAATTGTATAAAAAAATAGGACATGTAAATAAAATGTTTCACCTTACAAATTCTAAACCTGTTTGAAGCCCATCAAAGTTTTTAAGAAATTATTCCCTTTCCCGGGGACCGAGTTTGAGAATGTAAGGTCGACTGTAGTGCTCAAAAATTTTTGGTATTTACATGTATAAATGTGTAAATAAATAAATAGATACTTGCGTGGACCAAACACTTCCTGCGGAAATCTACCATAACTCATGTGAACGATTAGCCAAAAAATTCAATATTTCCTAAACTATAATGCATTGCTTAAACATGTGTAAAAGCACGAAATCAATGAACCAAATCCACTAAATCACAGCGTTGCAGATATTTATTAATGCATTTGGCACAATTCCAGCACCTTCTGTACCTTCTATTGGAGACCGTCCTTCTATTTATTTCGTGGCCCAAATTAAGTCAAAAGAGTGTACCTTCTATTGGAGGCGCCCTTCTATTAGAACAAAATCGGTATCTATCACTTCAATTTTCCAATTTCCCAAGATGGAATCTGTGCAATTATAAGTAATGCGAGACCGAGAGTGCTGGATAATAATAACATAATATTAGGGATAATGATGGGGGCAAGATTGATATTTTTAGTTCACGGCAGCTGAATATGGAAGTAAAGATGAAAACTGTAATTTTTTGATTGCCCCTGTTATTGTGATGGTCAAATTGGGTATCACTGATTAAAAATCTGCTCAAAATATGTAAATACACAAGGAAAGATAATTTCACCGGTCAGAATCTGAAAAATGGGTGAAAATATCACGTTTGCAAACACACACATTGGTCTCATGGTGGATTCAATCATTCGTGAAATGTGCGGGCACTGTATTTGCAGTGGAGTAGTGCTGGAAAAGTGCCAGGATTTGTTTTTTTACCTGAATTTTATCACTTAATCCACATGTATTCAATTTTTGAACTGTACGTTCAATAATTTGAATCATGTTTTTCTTTAGAAAGTAATTCTTTATGCCCCTTAACCCTATTAATAGACTCCGCCCACACGTGAACAGTTACTTTTCAAACAGCACTTATACGCACATCTGACCGTTACGCACATTTGCCCGTTTTTTTCACTTGACACTTATTGTGATTTTCAGATATGAGTGAAGTGATAAAAAGTTGCGCAATGACAGTAGTGAACTTTTTTCACTTCACTCATATTTGAACATCACTTGAAAAATTGTCAAGTGAAAAAAACGGTGAAAAATGGCTATTTTTGACAGTTATTCTCTTGACACTTTTTCAAGTGATTTTCAGATATGAGCGAAGTGAAAAAAGTTCACTAATGTCATTGCGCAACTTTTTTCACTTCACTCATATCTGAAAATCACTTGAAAAAGTGTCAAGTGAAAAAACGGGCAAATGTGCGTAACGGGCAGATGTGCGTATTAGGCATGCCCCCTTTTCAAAATCAAAAGCTATTGAGGGTAGTGCTGCTCGTTGAAACTTTCTTTAAAAAAAATATTAACTGAAAAAAATTTACCTACCATAAGCGCCACTAGCGCCAAAAAATGGCGCCGGCGCCAGCGGCGCCATTCCACCGCTTCAGCGACATGGCACATAATACCGGTGCTTTTCGCTAGCCTTCCAATGTGCAGCGCATCGCAGCTTTGGATGGGCTTAACTCGGGAATTATTTTGTATCGTTTACTATTTATTTGAGAATTTATTTTTCTCGGCTTAATTTTTCGCCTAGTTTTTTTATGTTGAATACTTGAAGTGTAGGCCTTCAGTTTATTAATGGTTCATTGATGTTCTGGACGTTTTTTTACTTGATTTTTTTTGTCCTCGACATTTCAAGTAACATTTCCTGAGTGAACATTTTATTATGGGTACATGTAAGAAGTAGAAGGGAGGGGTTTTCTACTTGAGACAACGGGTGATTGTTAAGTTGCAATTTAAATAAATACCTAATATATGCAACGTTCGATAGAAGTTACCACAAGATAGAGTGGATAGACCTTTATGGCTTTTTTCATTGTTTTGTGCCATAGAGTTGTGGAGAATACCACTGTGGTAATTGCATAGATATACTTTAGAATCTGTATTTACTGTGCGATATACTCCGCGGATTTTGCTGAATGAAACCATGACATACATCATCGTTTATCAAATCAAATTTGTTCAAAAAAACTTCCTCGACTCCGCCTTTTTTACAAATATTTTTTATTTTTGTGAAGGTGCTAGCATATGCCCTGCGGATACTCTGCACTCGCACTGATTTTTGTTTTCAGCTGGCAGACCGCTAACAGAAAAGTTACGAACCAAGCTTCTGCAAAAAAAGAAAATACCTAGAAGGAAAAAATGCTTACATGTACTATAAATTATTTTTCCGGAGGCCAGAAATTTTGTCGACTTTGCCGGAAGCTATTGAATGTGTAGTAATTGATTGAAAAAATGACATCTTAATAAGATTAATTGAATAGAATTTCGGCCGAATTAAACATAACTTTTTGATAAGAGAACGTTGTACCCAAAAGTACGAACTGTATCCAAATATTTTACTTTTAGGCACATGGTCAAAATTGACTACCGTATTGACGTTATGGCCTTATATCGGAACTTTCCTCCGAATAAATGTACGGCGTAAAGCTACCTGAGTATACGTATCCCACTCCCACGTGATAGACAAAGACATAACAATTTTGGACTCATATTTTCTGGTCCGCCGAGTATACACACAACTAGGTATCTTTTAAATAATTTGTTTTTAATGAATGGGCCCAGAATAAAAAACGCTATAATTTTTTGCGATCTCTAGCTCCAAATTTCCTGCCAATTTTTATGAGCACAAGCTCTGTTTTACTGCAATTTGTCTGCAACTAATTTATTGTTCATTTCGCAGTAATTTGTGTTTTTACTGTGATACGCGTATTACTACTCACGGTAAAACCTTCCGGGTGTTCTGAGGTTCCAAGGTTCTGAGCTAAAAATATGTAGTTTCAAAATGTTTACAATTATTTGTATAAGCCTCCCTAATTGATAACGTCAATATGTTTAAAATTATTTATCTAGCCCATTCACATAGCCATTTTTTTCAATCTTGACTTTAATTCAGCCACTTCACGAAATTTATTAGTTAAAATTTTGCGTGCAGTATCAATCAAAGTTGATCGTACATTTAGTAATTATTTATTTTGCCGCTACTCATTTTGTGGAAGTGTCGCGTTTTTATTGACCCTTCAACTTACTATTCTATGCTTTAGCGTTTTATGCGAAAAATACCATGCATATTTGCATAGATGGACTTAGTGCTTCCGGAAATAAGTGCAACATTTTGCAATCTCTGCACATCCAAATGCAATTGTATTTCCTGGCAAAAGCACATTGTATTTACATATTCACATTTACTGTTCACTATACAAATAGCATGCATCTTTTTTCCATGTCACTATATCTTGCAAACTTTTCAGACCTACAACCATAATAAGCTTATCCTGTCAGCGCGATACCCGTATCAAATTGATACACACATTTTACCTATAATATTTTTATCAACAAATTAAATTACCAAAAATCACACCAAAAATTGACAATAAAAAAGTACACCACCTCCAATTTAAATGGACACATTAACACTCACTTTGCTGCGAGGCGACAACACTTCTGACACGCCCTTTACTTTGGGAAAAATGAACGGCCACTGTTGCAAACACCCCCGGTCGAGGAGAGGGAGTCACGTTAAAAGTAGCTTGGTTGGTTTGGTTAACTCAGTGGGCGGAGTTAGATATTTTGGTGCTGAGGTTTTGGTTTGGGGGTTTGCTGTGTGTATTGTTTTTTTTCTGGAAATATTTCATGGCCGTCATTGTGGATTTTTTGGCAGTTTTTGTTTGTCATATTGTGGTTGGAGGGGGTTATTTTTTAACGTGCAATCCCTTACCATTACATATTTCTAATATAGTATATCTATTGAAATGTAACATGTAACTAGATTTTGATACGACGCGATAGCTAGCTACAGGCGATTCCACTTTACATGCGCACATAACACTTGATTGTACCCATGTCCCACATTCCATGATTGTACCCACATTTCAATGGTAGAAATTCCACATTTAACTCACGCGTCACACATTTTTGCCATTTAGACATTTTCGCCATGGCCCATGGCACTCGAAAATTTATTTAATTTTCAAATGAGGGAAACGCGTTGCACTGTTGCAATTGCAACACACACAAATATATTTATGCCAATGTACATAAATACACACACATGTAATTTCACTACCCTTTGTTTCTCGTGTAAATATATGTAAATATGCACAATGTGTCTTTACTGATTAGTGATTGCCGTGCCTCGTTGCAGTGCACTACATGTGAAAAGTGGGTTGAAGGTTTGTGAAACGTTGATTGGTGGTGACCTAAAATTGAATTTATTCATTTTCAATGTAAAGCCACAGTGATGTTTGAGTTGTGGACTTTTTCTGTTACATCATTTCTAATACTCCTTTAATAACATGATGGTATCCATTTGATGCCCTGTATTTATATTTATCATTTGGTTTAAAATGTTTGACGCAGGTTGTTTATGTTGAATTACCTCTCGGTTTCATTTAACAGAGAAAAAAGTTTTTATCCGGTTGACTGCACTATCATTGACTATTTTGCTCTTTTTAATCCACCTCGCAACTCATTTATTTATCCTTGTTCAATTCCCAGCAGGGTTATGGTGAATTCTGACCTCTGTGGGAGTTCATACAGATTGTAAATCGCCCCTCCGGAGGGATAGATAGCTGAAAAATTCGCGGGGGTGGGGTTTGTGGGGTTTCAATATACTGTGTTATCTCGAAATCCCCCATGATGGTTTATTATTTCTCCAGCAAAATTTGAGGGGGTTAATTCGAGGGGGTGGCTTATTCGTGGGGAATTTGGGAGAACGAATTCGAAAGTCTCTCCGAAATTTGTCACTTGACTGTAGTGATGGAAAAGCGCCAGAAAAAAGGGCGCCAGACGCCAATGGCGCCATGGCGCCATTCGGAAAGTGGGCGCCAGGCGCCAAGGGCGCCACAGAAAAAGGGCGCCAAGCGCCAAGGGCGCCATGGCGCCATTCGGAAAGTGGGCGCCAGGCGCCAAGGGCGCCACGGAAAGAGGGCGCCAAGCGCCAAGGGCGCCATGGCGCCAATTGATAAGAACGGCGCCAGGCGCCAATGGCGCCAGAATAAAAAAGCGAGTAGAATACCCTGCGTGTGCTAAAAATGCTTCACCAGCACTGTAGTGCACACATTCACTTCTTTATTCATGTTCTCCAGGATGTAATCAGCAAAAATGAGACTAGCAACAAACTTTTGTGCAAAAACCGTACTCACACGTGGTAATCAATTCAAAAACTTCAAAAATTCAAAATTGCTTGAAGCGGACGACAACGGAATTCCGATAATTTCAATCCGTTGATTTACGAGTTTGCAAGTTCACCGGCCTATCATTCTCAGCTTCTGATCCGTTACACGCATCTGATAAAAATTGGATGAAACATATACATCCACTCGCACCACTTTGTCTATTTTCCAGTGAATTTTGATCATTCACAGACCAATTTTTTTCTTTTTTATTCATTCACGCAGCAATCACCTTGAAACCATGCTGGCGCCATTTTAGGGCAGGGCGCCAGGCGCCAAGGGCGCCACGGAGAAAGGGCGCCAAGGGCGCCATGGCGCCTTTCAGAAAGTGGGCGCCAGGCGCCAAGGGCGCCACAGAAAAAGGGCGCCAAGCGCCAATGGCGCCATGGCGCGGCGCCCTTTGGCGCCCTCAAATGGCGCCAGCGCCATGGCGCCATTCCATCACTACTTGACTGACAGGTCTTGCGGGACTAGCCGCTTTTCTGCCTCCTAAAGTGCTGATTCTGATGGATTTCCATAATTTTTTATGCAGTCGAATTCAACTAAGATGCAGCAGATTAAATGTCATGTGTCTGTTTAAAAGGAACTTGATTTTTTGCTGAAGAAAAAATACTTCCTTTCAAAGATGGAAATAAGATATCTTTTGACATTAACGAATTCTCAGGTTACTTTATATTTTAGTACACTCTCTCTCTCTTCATGAATGTTGCGTATAAAGATAGAGATTACCTATTTTTTGCATTAAAAGTATCCCGACCCATTTCTCTTTCAGAATCACATTGATTTGAGCAGTGTAAAAACTCCAAAAAAATTATTTGCTTTCAGAAAAAAGTGGTCTGTTATCGGGCCAATTATTTTACCCTCTGTATTTTTTTCCCACTTCAATGCGCAGAAAAAGCCCTGCCATAAATTTCACTCCGAGCTGCCACAAGTCAGCATTCAAATTTGGTTACATAAATTTTTAAAAGCAATGGGTATTTGTCTACATCAGGATTAGATCATGCAAGAAATCTAGCTGTTTCTGTGTTTTTTTTGCATTGCACTGATTTACAGTGTAGTGACATCGTAAACATGCGTATCTTGGGCCTAGGCCCAATTTGTCTGCCCATTATATTTATTTTGACGCTTCGCATTATGTTGACAATTTTCAGACCACATTCGCAGTTACAAGTTTCAGATAAACTTATAAGTAACACATTTCAGGTTAAACTTGTCAAGTTACTAATTTCAGGTAAACTTTTCAAGTTACAAGTTTCAGGTAGCCTTGGCAAGTTACAAGTTTCAGGTAAATTTGTCAAGTTACAAGTTTAAGATAAACTTGTCAAGTTACAAATTTCATGTAAGCTTGTCAACTTACAGGTTTCAGGTAGACTTGTGGTTGTACTGTGACTTGACCTGTCAATTTCTTGTCTTTCTGGGGCTAGTTTAGCAAAATGAGAAGTGAAATAGCAAAGGCGAAGTGAAACGGCAAGTGAAATGGCAAAAGCGAAAAAAAAGATAAAAAGTAATTTCTCTTCGCTTTTGCCATTTCACTTGCCAATTCACTTGCCATTTCACTTCGCCTTTGCGCTTTTACTTCGCCTTTGCCATTTCACTTCTCACTTCTCATTTTGCGGAACTGGCACCTGGTTTTTTAGGAGAGGGAAAGATCCAGATTCCCAGTAGCCTGTTTACGGGACATTTGAAGCTTTTGTTGTCATGTAAACTGAGAGTGGTTTGAAGTTTGTTTTTTTTGTTTGAGACTTTGTAATTGTACATTGTACTCCGTCGAAAAATTTTCACTTGGCGGGTAATTTGTCACAATAGATGCTATATTTGACAGTGAATAAAGGTCGCTACTGGTACATTGCCGCGAAATTTAGGAAAGTGGACTTGATAAAATGGTTACCGTATTACCTCGAATTATCCCCCCCCTTGAATTAACCCCCCCCCTCGAATTAACCCCCCCTCAAAATGGGCTGGGGAAATAATAAACCCCCCCCCCTCGAAATACCCCCCCCCCTTCGGAATGATGTACGTCATGTACATAATAAATACGTCATGTATGCAATGTACATGACTTATATTACTGTTTATTTGTATTGCAGCTACACATTGACATGTTTGTGTAGCTAATCTACGTTTTTATGTCCAAATATATCTTGTTTGGACACATTTATTACCTGTTTTGTGCATGCAAATGCCTACTATTTACTACGATCCTTACGAAAATTTCTGACGAAATAATAAAACCCCCCCTTGAATAAACCCCCCCCTCGAATTAACCCCCCCTCAAATTTTGCTGGCGAAATAATAAACCCCCATGGGGGTATTTCGAGGTAATACGGTAAATTAAATCCGTGTTGTCAACTAAATTTTAGTGAATTATGGTGATTTCAACTTTTCCTATCTGATAGAGCATTATTAATTTTATATCATGACACTTAATTTTCATTGTTTGTGTTAAATGTGGTGCTTTAAATCTTTTTGTTATTTAGTTGACATTGACACGGATTTAGTTGACACGAATTTGCGTTGTCAACTAGCCCGATCAAACATTTTCCTAGAGAGCTTAGGTAAATCTTTCTCGTAAATTATGTAGGATATATTTACCTCTACCTCCCTTTTACTGGAGTTTTTTTTAGAAAGCAATAGCGAATTAAGTGCGTATTTACGTAGGTAAATAACAATCTATTCTATTTAAATTACCTAGTTTAGTTGACGTAAATATGTTGTTTGTCACCAGCCGGAGTAAGTCATTATTAAATGGTTTGAGCCTATTGGCTGTAAATACGCTTTGCACGAAAATCTACCACACCTCATCTGAATAATAATCCTAGAATTAAATATATTTTTCTCCAAAATACACTGATTTGACTATGGAATAATTTAGCACTGAATTTTTCACTGAATTTTATTCTTAAGTCAGCCCCACTCACACCGGTTTTCTGCAGAAATTTCGGAAACTGACATATCAGTCTTAAACACATTTGAGTACCTAATTATACTGGAATGAGGGGTAGGGTTGGAATTTCAAAATTTTCGGGTTCGGGTATCGGTTCCAAAAAGTTTCGGGTCGGGTTTCCAACACTAATGAGGGGTTCATCAATAACTGTTGACGGAGATTATTTATCGGTAAATTATTTATCCTGGTGTACTCAAGTTTGTTCAAAGTAGGTTTATCAGTTTCCGAAGTTTTGGCCTTAAACTATATTTGTGTGGAGCCATGGTTTGATAGTGCAAATACGTCTGGTCTAAAATCGGAATGTGGTATAATATTACATCAATTTACGACTTTTTTAAGGGAAAGTTGTTGTTTGGGATTTGGGACATTCCAATCGAATTAGCGATAATTTCTACCGATGCTGATTTCCAAACATTGTCTGATTGAAGGGAATTTGTGTAGTTGAGGAAATTGCGCTGAAACTTTGTTTTCAGTGTGTTCACACTTTTGTTTTTTTGTTTCTTTTGACGGAAACTTTTGAACGTGTTCGTGTTGCGTTGCGACATCGCAAAACTTCGAAGTAGAGAGAAAATATCAACTCAAATGATGCAAGGTGCAAATTTTCAAAATTTTCGCACCCAAAAAGTTAAGCTTACTGCTAAGTGAAAGTTTAGTAAAGCTGCGACTTGTGCGGACAATTTTAAAAAGTGAAAAAGTTCCATAATTTTGGAATTAAGTTCCATACATGCAAGAAAATGCAGTGAAGCATACTCACTAGTTAAGTGCACTCACCTGCCAATTTGCAGATAAATCGTCAGGGTCGTTCCAGAGTTATTAGCATTTCAAAAAATATTTCGCTTGTCGGTTCGCTTTTTTGGAAATATATTTAAAATGCTTATAACTCTGGAACGACATGGACGATTTATCTGCAAATTGGCATGTGAGTGCACTTAACTAGTGAGTATACTTCACTGCATTTTCTCGCAGATATGGAACTTTATTCCAAAATTATGGAACTTTTTCACTTTGCGAATTGTCGGCACAAGTCGCACAGTGGTGCACAGTGTAAACGCAGCTTATACGAACTTCGCGTATTGCTGAAATTTCGTCCGAATTAGATTTCAGGAAGTGCAAAAAATAATGATCACATGGCGCGTTGCGTAATTTTCCGCCGTTTACAATTATTAGCTATCCTTCCTGCCGTAGATGTAACATAAATAAAATACAACACCTTTTATCCGTTCGCAATTTATTTTTGGTACATGCGCAAATAGACACAAAAATTGCCCTGCCAACTCAAATATCACCTAAAACAAAACTTCATTTCATATTGCATGCTCTGATAGCTGCTCGTTGAATCTACAAGGTATGTTCCAATATTACTGAGACAAGTGAAATAGAAGTTGATGCCTTAAGAGAGTAGGTACACTGCAGGGAAGTGTAGTGTGAAAATGGTGAGGTGAAAATGGTGGTAAGAATTAGGTTAGAGGTGCATATCTTGTAATCAATTTTTGAATCACTCTGAAAATCTGTTTTTGTTTTTGGGGGAATCAGGCTATTGCATGAAGATGCCATACACACACATACACACACTCCTTCAACACGCAAAACCAAATTTGTGAGCATTTTTGTTATATCTAGTCATATGTCAAATGAAAATCATGTAAAATGTGCTTTTCTTTTTTAATATATTTATCTTTTTTAAATTTAAAAATGGGTACATAGGTGAGTGTTGCATCAGTACATTACTGATTGATATGAAATGAATGTGTAGTGCAATGCAATGAAGTGCAATGTAGGCGTATAACGAAATCGCGGCTTAATTCTACCATACCATAAAATTGAAATAAAAAATAAAATTGTTGAATACGGTGTGCCGACGCTGTATTCCACATAACTTTTACCATACAACTTTGTCCATCACTCCGCACGTCAAAAAGTGTGCCTCAGTAATTTCGGGACTAACCAGAGCAGTTGCAATGTTTAGGGTTCACGTGTTTTGTGCCAATGGCGCAGTGCAGCACATTTATCGACTGCAGTATAAATATGTAAATATAGGCAGGGCAGTGCTTGTGTATTTGTATTCGGATAGTACGGTATTCGCATGTGATGGTATTTATGATCAAGTTCTGCTGTACTGGTTTGCCTTTGTTTCTTTTCTAGGTGTAAAAGTATGAATGCATTTTTACGATCACTCTGCTGACGTTATCTCGTTTTATTCAGGCATGTTTGAAAACTCGATTTGTTAGTTCCGAATGAGTGGTGACTTTTTCACTCACACCCCGTCGTTATAATCAACATAAGAGACAAGGTCACAAAGTATATGCTTACAATGCGAAAAGATATAGTATTTCCCGAAATACCACCCTCGTAGGAATACCCCCCCCCCCCGAATTATCCCCCTTGAATTGAACCCCCCCCCCCCCCCCAAATACACCCATGTCTGAGCAACCTGAGGAAAAAAATGAACCCCTCGAAATACCCCACGTATTGAATGAGGTACATAATGTATGTACATGATGTATTATCAATTGAGGCCAATTTGCATCCCAGCTACACAGACTACTTTGTGTAGCGATCTGCGTTAATAGCCTAATACATCCTGTTTCGTCACATTCATTACCCGTTTTGGGTATGTAAAAGACTATTCTGTATTACAATACTTCACAGACATGTCTTGCGAAATAAAACACCCCCTCGAATAAGCCTCCCCTCAACTAACTCACCTAATATACCAGGGGGTATTTCGAGGTAGGAAATACAACAGTATTTGTGGCCTTGCAAAATATAAACTTTTTAACTATTGTGTATAACGCTAAATGTCTGGCAAATTTATATCTTAACTCCGACCCAACTTCACTGTAAATTAGATGCAAGCATGATATGCTGTTATTGAAGACTCATGAAAAATATGAAACTATTCTGAACACAATGCCATTTGCCAAAAAATTAGTTGTCGAAAAAATTGGCAACATTTTTCGCCACCATTTTTCACCATTGAAATTTTTTCTGGGGGCTCGCTGTAGCACAATATATATGATACTGTATTTCTTCTAATAGAACGGCATACCTCCAATAGAACGGCACCTCCAATATAACGGCAGGTTTTGGCACGTTTTTGCGCTCACGAAAACAATTGAACGGCAGTATCTAATAGAACGGCAAATCCAATAGAACGGCAGGTAAAAAAAGTTGACGAAAAAATAGAACGGCGCTCTTCTATTAGAAAAAATACGCTATATGGCAAATTGACAAAATTGGAGCAAAATTTAGTGATTTTGGGTGAAGGTTGGGGAAAAATCGCTCAAAGTTTGCTCCATTTAGATAGTAAATAGATAGTTGATTTGCGGCGGGGCGTGGTTCAGGGGATAGTAGCCTCTGGATAGATATTTAGCTAGCTGAGCAGCTTCTGATGGGACCCCCGCAACGGGTCTACATGCCAAGCTTTTTACATGCCAAGCGAGTCTACGCCCTAGGAAACATTTCCATTATCATTAGGTCAAAGCTAATGTATGTAAACTGAATTTACACCTGTTATTTTATGACCGCGCGTTCAATCTACTTTTCGCATGCAATTTATCTTTTGATCAATTTTTCTACTTCGATAAAAAAGTAATTCTAAATTCTAAAAAATATATATCGACCTCTATTAAAAATTCATCATTTTTTTAAGACGATATTGTTATATATCGTTGTGCAAAAAAATCCTTGCGAATGCGCATTTGAATTGTGAAGCCGCCATACAAAGGCTATAGGGTGCTGCATAATTTATGGCTTTCGTTGTGGTTTTTTGATTTGAGGTTCCCCTCTTTGATGTCTGATAAAAATAGGGCAAATGTTTTGTTCTTTAATGGGTCTAGTCTCTAGTATTTATAAATCTAGTGTTTTATTGTATTCATTTGTGTTGTAGACTGGCTGCTTATAGATGCATTGCATATGCATATATAGATGTATGTATATTTGTGTTAAAAGTTTGTAGTTTGAAACATAGGCAGGCATATTTTGAAACATGCTCTACTATTCTGATTTGAAGCTGAATAAACTCTACTTTGAGCGTTTGATAGCAAGGCCTACCCTCTATCTTACATGGGGTAAATATTTTTATGTGTCAGCCATTTCTCATTTCCAATGACATTCCACTCCTGGCACTTGAAAAATGCAATAATCTTAAGTAATTTTTTGCCGAAGCGTAATGTTTATTATTATTAAATAGTCATCACAAAGTTGCGTAATTATTTATTGTCAACAGGTAAATACAATCCACCCTGATGTCATTAATACGCACACCCACCTCCATTCAAAACGTGAAAAATTAAAACACATATAAGACAAGACAAATAGCAATAAAAAGCAAAACATATTGCACTCGAGAGTTTCCCACTCATATAAAAACACTTGCCTAAATCCTTCATTCACTCATCTTCACTCGGGGATGCAAAAATATCACATTTCCTCAAAAGAATGCACACACACTCAACATTGTGCAATTTATAAGTATGGTCTACTGAACTGACTGCAAACTTACAGTGAAATTTACCATATCCCACTTGAATAAGGATCCATTTGTAAAATTTATCTCTCTTTACATAGCAACGTTTTCAATATCAGTCAAGTTGGTGGAAAATCACTCACTTGACTTTATTCGTGAAAATACGGTAGCATTCTCTGCAAAGTAAGCTACGAGATCCGATCAGCATAGTACGTATGTACCTTATGTACATATGGACATTCATTCATAGCAGAACGTGGAATGAAATGGCTTTTTCTCAAGGCTTCAGACTTGCGTGAGGTACGTTGAGGGGTTGTTCCAGTGTGGTTCAACCTGTGTAACGATGAGAAGTCGGATATAGAGATGCAGGGAATGGCACTTTTAGAGGACACTTTTGCGGGCAGTTTGCCAAAAAATTGCGCGAAACATGGCGAGGCGCCTACAAACTGCACCAGGACCTACATAAATTCATGATTAACTTTTAATAGGGGGAAAAGCTGCCACCTGGGTTCTGTACACAGTGCGTTCCCCGCTTAAAAATCCTGCGTACTTCCCTGTTTTTAAGTGTTTTTTAAAATAAAATTATAACTTTCTAAAATGTGTGGGGAAAGATTATTTGTTGGACATTCGATAATTTGTTGAATTCTTGTTCAAGTGTTCCACTTCCGATCGCATTATGACTTGAACTTCAGTGCGCTTATTTATCACATTCCGTCAACGGAGTAGCGTACCTCCTCCAGTAGAAGTGTACCTTTAATATCAGGAAGCAAAAGTTACCACCGCTGGAAATATGCCAAAATTTTAAAATTGAAAATGTGCAGTGAAAGTGCACAAACCATGAATGAATTTTTTCTGAAGCCATGAGTTCTTGGCACCAAAAAGTTCGAAATATTTGAATATACAGTGCCATTCATTGTACAGTTTGCATTTTCTATTTATATTGTCAGCTTTAATGATAACTCAGTCCGTAAACAGTTCCTAAAAATACATAAGAGAATAGAGAAAATGACAGTTCAATATAGGGCAGCTGAAAAGTTGATAGGGAAGCTGAAAAGTACGCTCTTCTATAAAAACAAATACCGTATGAACGTCGATTTATAATTTGCTATAAATTTCCACTCACACCATAAGCGAAAAATGCAATCCAAAAACTGATCACACTTTTTTGAGTCACCCTGTACCCTGAGAGGGGGGAAATAGGTTAAAATAGAAACTGCCCCCTGTGCCAAGCCATGTGAAATATCTGTCAAGCTATATTCAAGCTTTCAGGCTTCTCGTATTTCATCTGTTGACTTTGGCGCTCCGTTTTGAGTCACGGATGCGTCTTTTCTTTTTTCTTTTTTGTAGTGTTGCCAATGGCCCGTTTTTGATACGCATTTTTCTTTTGGAAAATGTTTCGATTGTGCGCCTGGGCCGAAATTTAATTCACCCAGCTCTCATTTTTTTTCGGCATCCCAATTTTTGGCCCAAATCCTTTGCCACACTAGTTTTCAACCCATGTTACGAAAACTCATAAATCAGCTTTGAACACACTTGAGTAGGTAATTTGCTATTTATGCAAATAATACATAGTATTTATTTACTAAATAAGAAAATGATTCAACTTTAATTAAATTCTGCTTCAACAAGTCATCAGGTGCCACTCACAGACCCTTTAAGATGCAAAATGTCATGCAAAACGTCAAAACTCACGTGAAATTCCCTGCAGTAAAATAGGTTACAAGGCATTTTACATGCCTTTTGACACTTTGCATGACATTTGAGATTGTCCAGACATTTTACATGACTTTTGGTTTTGACACTTTGCATGACATTTGGATGCTTAAGCAAGCAAGCTGGGACTAAGCAAGGTTATGCCGAAAATAAATCTCAGACGGAAGAGTTACCCAAGAGTGCGGGAGTTTTTAATAGAGTGTTCAGAGTAGTAATGACAAATTTTCAAGTAGTATGTTGTTTGGGTACTTTGCTACTTGAAAATTACTACTGTTCTCTTGGCAAATTTGTAAATAAAAGTTGATTTGAGGCTTAGCTGTGGATAGTTCATGTAAAATGTAAAAGTTCATTGTTGAAATATTTTCCATTTCAAAAAACAATCATCTGTTTATAGAGACTTCTTATGTATTTGTAAATTTGTTGGTAGATGCCATATCCAGTTTGTTTTTAGAACGTTTGTTTGAGCACCCGGTTACCTAGACTTACATAATAAAATAAAACATTTATAACACTTCAACAAAAATCATCAACTTCAACATGAAATCATTTTCTTCCCACCCGCTAGTATCGCATCAATGCTCATCTTTGAACTTCCTTGTTAGACTGAAAAATGATTTTATGGGTAGGATTTGAAAAGGTATCGGGTACCCGGCACCGGTTGCGATATCGGGACCGGGGTATACAGATCTGGGCAGAATTCAAATCCTAGTATACTTTCTAGTGTTTCCGTTGTGTTGTGAAAATCTCACTATGATGCCAGCCTCAATATATGTTTTGGAAGGTCCCGCTCCGACATGTTTCGGGTATCCGGACCGGGACCCGGGTTTCGTTAGAACACGCTGTTAATAGCTGTAGCTATTTACGTCAAATTTAATTAATGCTATGCCGCCAAGCTGCATGTTAATCCATTCATCAACGCTGCTTTGTAAATATTTACTTATGAATAGGTACCTACTAGAAAATATCGTTTTGGCGATCTTCTAATAAATATTTGATGTTATGATCCTTCATAGACTATTTTAGTAACTACCGTATTTCCTCGAAATACCCCCCCTCGAAATACCCCCCCCCCCCTCAAAATGGACACTATGAACTTATAAACCCCCCCCCCTCAAAATACCCCCCCCCCAAATTTAGTGTATAGAGAACGTAAATGACAAAGGCTGCGGTTTGTCATCTGGGTAATGCAAAACACACGTTAAAAACGATGACTCTGTTATGTGAGAACAGTGATTATACGTCTACACACAAGTCTATACAAGTCTTTAGAGTCTTATAAATGGCAATTTTTGTTGCATTTTCAGGCGACAATTTAGTACCTGGTTTTCAAAAAATTTCTGGCGAAATAATAAACCCCCCCCCCCCCTCGAAATACCCCCCCTCAAAATTCTCACTCTGAAAAAATATACCCCCCGGGGGTATTTCGAGGAAATACGGTAGTTTAAATAGGCATTACGGAAAACTAGATGTTCGCAATTTATATTGTGGCCACACGCACAAGCTAGTTTTCATGATTCCAATTCGAAAACTTTTCCAAAAACTGAATGGCGACGCTAGCACTCATTGGCCTCACACACGCTAGTTGACATCGACACCAAATGTCAACTGGTTCCGTTCCCAATTCAAAGCTTCCATCTGAACGTCGATCGTCGGCTTGTCAGGTCAGCAAGCTTTGAATCGGGATCGGCACCAGTTGACATTTGGTGTCGATGTCAACTAGGCTGTGTGGGCCCATTGCCGCTTCCACCATCCCGTAACTGACCACTTAGATTCAGTGCACTAGTATTAGGATCCAATTATTAATTTACAGAAATGGTCAGTCTATGAACTACCGTTTAAGGAGATTGACAAGATTTTGTTCGAGTTTTCAAATTGAACCATAAAAACTAGCTCGTGTGGCGCCATTGACTCAAATGGCGATGTCAATTGAATCTATTATTTACACAAGGTGATGATTGTATGACTCTTTTATCATGATCGTGGTCAATTAACTGCTTTCATTTTCGCTTTCAACAGGGTGTAGTGGTTAATTGAACTTACTAATTTTGTAGTAAGTTCAATCAACTGTTTTACTACAAGTGGACAAGTCACAAGAAGAGTGGCAGTTGTCAAATGATAAGTCAAATTGTAATTGGCAATAAAACATGAAAAATCATGATTTACTAATTTACTCCTCACTATTACATTCACTTGCCACTTATAATAACACTTAGCTTTACTTATTACTCAGCCGTTTGTCGACTTGCATTATGAGCATTTCAACCACATTGAATCTGGCAGCGCATAATTGTGTACATTCTTGCACTATGGATAGGGATCGTCGAAAAACCTGTACCTGGGCAAACACGGGTCTGTGCCTCTTGGCATGTAACCCGTTTGGCATGTAGGCAACGGATCAGGTTTCCAAGGTTTTGACCTCGCGGGCTTGATAGGTAGCAAATACCTCCTCCGTAGGATAGATAGCTGAAAATAATTCTGGAGGCTCGCTGGGGCAAAAATATATATAATATATGGCAAAATTGACAAAATGGATCAAATTTTAGTGATTTTGACAAAAAATTGGGGAAAAATCGCTCAAAGTTTGCTCTACATTGATGTCTAGATAGTTGAGCGATTGAGAGGGGGCTCGGGGGATAGTAGCCTCGGGATGGATAGATAGCTGAGCAGCCCCCCATGAGACCCCCGCAACGGGTCTACATGCCAAGCGGGTTTACATACAAAGCGAGCCTACGTCGGCAAATACCCCCTCCAAAACTAAGCCATGTTCACAGTAAAAACAGCGCAGCTTATTTCCACTATGGCGTAAACTTTCAGTTTCCTTGTTTTTGTCTTTTTTAGCATTATTCTCCCACAATTTTGCATTTAATCATCAAAACAATTCATCAATACAAAAATTTGTATGCAAGATCTGCGCTCGTTCCCACGCATTTTCTATTTGTTTTTGCATTGGGGTGGCGAAATTTGATGGAAATTGGGTTGGGAAAGCATCTCTTTTTTATTTTTCCATTATACTCGCGTTATATTTCGCGCATGTGTGCAAACATGTGCAAAATGGTCAATTTTTATGAGTCGACCCTATTGCTTTTTGATGGCTTCTGTGCAGCGTTGGTGGAGAATTTTATTTAATCATCATTGATGTATTTTTGCAATTTGAGCGATGCCATGTTTTTTAAATAAAGTGTTGAGTGGTTCTGGGTTGGGTGGGTATAATAAGTTGAGATACTTTTTTCTTTTGTGATGTAAATACAAACATTTCTCAACAGCAGCGATGTACGCGCCACGCGTATTTGCTTGAACACAATTTGTTACCAGCCATTTCAAAATGTTAACATAAATTTAGAAACACATTTCGCTACAATTATGGGCATTTCCGTAAGCGTACATATTTTGATGCCTCAAAGCAAATACTGTACATACATAAACTGGTGGAACATTTAAATGAGAAATCAGGTACCTCATTTTTCATAACAATCTCACAGGGAAACGTGCAGCCCAATATGGCTGCCATTTGTTGTGGGGGTGCCCACAACATTTGCCTACATAAATGCCAAGTGGCACCCCATGGCACCCCCCTGTTCTGCTGCTACAGATTTTGCCAATTTTTTCCCAGAAAATATGAATGAGAATGTTCAAAAAAGCACACAAAATATGGCTGCGGTAAAGTGTGCAGCCTTTTTTGGTGTGCTGACAACACAAGTGATGAATACACTTGTGTTGGTGCTTTCTCAAAAAATAAAAATTCCTTGTGGCTTGCCCAAAGCCATCTTTTGACCCACTGGTAAGTAGGGGGTATATTTTGACCCCCAGCCCACTCCCCCACACAAAAATTACCCCCAATATACAGACATGTGCCACGAAGCCATGTCAACAATGATTTTAAACTTTGTGATTACCTAAATTGTGGTTGTAATTAAAAAACTGTGATTTTTGATTTTCTGGACATGACCTCTTTATTTGTCTGGGCCAGTCACACTAGATAAAGGGCACATTGCCCATTGGCCCCTATAGGTTTTTATCAGATAATTAGTGCCCACATTGAATGGGCACAAGTATTTTGTAATTTGCATCATGACACTGCAGGCGCTGGACGATCTGATCGGACATTATTTGATCAACAATGCCATCATCGTGTGGGGCTTCTGGGGTTTCTGAGGGGGTAGAAAAGTTGCACGTACTTACACTCTACCAATGTCAAAAAAAACTTTTTTGTCTAAAGTGTCTAGAAAAAAATTTATTTAAAATTTAAATTTCATCGGGAACAAAAATTTGTATGGACTTCTCATTTATATTTTCCAGAAAAAAATTATTAAAAAATTATTTTCTGCACCAAGGGTGGCCTGAAGTGGGTGCCCCCTAGGGTATATATAGTGAACACTTGGGGTCACCCTCACACAATATGACAGCCTGACAGCTTGCATGTGGGATCTGTAAAATACAATAAAGCGATTTTCTCATTTATATTTTCCACCAGTTTACAACAGAATATCACTATGTAGGTATTTAAATACACATTTACAGTGTAAGAATATTTTCCACAATTTAGCCCATTTGTCCCTGGATAATTCCACGGCTAATCTATATATCTACGGCCTGTGCAAAAAGTGTTGAAAATACCTTATACATATCGCGAGAGCATCATTTTTTGTACGTTATCCATACAGCTGCGTACACAATACTTTTCATGCTTGGGAGCTATAACCCAACTGCGCAAGCTGTGCAGGCTTTTTGTATACTAAATTCTACCGTTTTGTGCGCACACTTGTTGATTGGATCGACAGGTGCTGGTGTATGTGCACGCTGTACTTCTTGTGCAAAATTCTGAAGAAAAATACGATAATTTGACGCAGAAAAATCTAAAAAATTCGAAAAAGTAATCAAAATGCGAAAATTCGAACATTTGGAAACTGTTTTCTGAATTTTTTTCGAAAAGTCAGACTAGAAAAACACATAAAATGTAAACACTTTTTCTACGGGATTTGCCATCGTTACTATTTATGGAATAATTTAACATGGAAGTTATGAGATGACTGAATGTTGACAAGTGTTATTTAGATTGTTTAGCACAACCCCCGCAAATGGACAAGTGGCGAGTGAAGTGGCAATCGCACTTAAAAGTGGACAAGTATATTTGTGGATAAAAATAGATACTTATCAAATCAAGTCAAACTTACTTGTCAGTTGACCATAGTTGTTAAAACGTATTTACTTTTACCCGATAAATGCGTATACTCGAGTACAGAGTAAATACGTATACGTTTCCTCCGAAAAAAGTTCTGGTACCCGCTTTTCCGTATACTTTTTGAAAGTACTCGAGTATAGAAAACGTATTTTAGATCATATTTTATATAGGTTTTTAAAGACATAGAAGGGAAAAAGGGAGAAAATGAGATAAAAATACGGTAAACTAGTCGAAAATGGGTATAGAACCAAAACTATAGTCAAAAATTGCGTAAAATATGCAAAAAGTTATTAAAATGACTGATATTGTGCGACATTTCTTGAAAAATTTGGCGACATTTCTCAAAAGTACTCACGTTTACGTTTTCTGCGGGGAAAAGTACGTAAAAGTGAAAAAAATTTACTTAACGTTTTCTGTACTCAAGGGGTGAGTGAAAAATAAATACTTCACGTTTACGTATACTTTGAAAAAAGTTCAGCACTTTTAACAACTCTGCAGTTGACTTAGCACTTGTGTCTTTATTTTTAGCGTATTTACCAGATTTGTGGCACTTGTCAACTTATTGAATTGGACCAGAATAGAATTGAAATGAATCTAGTCTCTTGAACAATTGTACCCCCCCCCCCGTGGATCCATGTCTGCCCCAGTTTCATGGTGCACCCCCCATTTGTGTTTTGTGGAAATTTTGACGCATGCAGGCGGGATGAAATCATGGCAGAATTTCAGTTTTTAGAATTCATTTTTGCATAAGAACTTATGATTAAGCACCAGTTTTAGACGTGCTAAAATATTTTTCATTATTTTTATCCAGAGTTTTGTTGTTTTTTTGTTTTATAGACAGAGTGTCTGTCAGATGTTTTCAATTGATGTTTTTGAAGTTTTTTTTGCGCATTCTTTCATCACATTGTATTTATTTTCCATTCAGCTGTGCAATTCGCACTATGGATGGATGCACTCCATGGTTTTTTTCTGTTGTTTTTCCTTCATTTTGCTGACATGTATTCTGGATTCTAGCTTTTGAACGTTATTGCTTTTCTGGGTCACATTCTTCAATAGGGAAAAATTATGTACATAGTTTTCACAAATTGGAATACCATATAGTTATATTTCTACACCTCAAGCTACAAGTTATAAATATTCATATTACTTACTTGATGACGATATCCATTTTATTAAATTAAACTCTTAATTTGCAACATGCACTTACTTTTTTTGTTGCAATTAATAGCAAAACATATTTATATTATACCACTCAGTAATTATATCACTCAGGGCCCACACATCGCCAATTCGTGTCAAATGTAATCTAGGTAACTAACACAAAACCTTTTTTAAGCATCAAACTCAACAGAAAGAATGAAAATTAAGTGTAAATATAATATCAACTATGCTCTATCATATAGGAAAGTTGAAACAACGTACCTAATTAACCAAAATTTAGTTGAATTTAATTGAAGGGAAGTTTTATATCAACTATTTAGGTACCCAGTGTTTGTGGGCACTGGGTGACAATTTTTAGGAAGTGAAATGTTCCAGCAAAAATACAGAATCTAGATCCCGAATAGTAAAATATATACCTGGGATAAAAAAAATTTGACTGCAATTTAATGGGTGCAGGCAGATGTACCAACAGTGTATATTTACAGTGTAAACAGTGTTAAAAAACATGAAAACAAGCTTATAATAAAAATACTTCAGGTATTACCTATACATAAATATTTCAGCATCAACACAACATATTTGATTGCTTATTTGTATTGTAAATAAATACCTAGGTAATTGATTTTATCTATGATATTATTTACAACGTGCAATCCATGATTTTTCAGATTCATTCAAATATGTCGTAAATTGCCACGAATTTAACAATTATTCTTTTAATTGCCATTTTTTACTCACTACCATATTAATTTAATAAAAAGTAAATATTCACCGATAACGGTTGAAAAAATCATGTCGACTACCGAAAAACTAACAAATGGACATGAGCACCTTGAGCAGCACAATAGCGTTTCGAATCCGCAAATTCACATCGAATCAGCTGCGGAAGAGACCGATACCGGATTGCAAAACGGCACCGAAGACGGCAAACCGTTACCGGTAACGAACAACGCCAGTACCGGGTCGTCGCCGAACGGTAAACGAAAGCCGAAACTAAAAGAGATCATGTCCGCACCGGTGCATTATCAAATACCGAATCCGAACGCCTACGTTTCCATCGACCGGCGGCCGTCGGAAAACCGCGACCCGGAAAACCCGAATTACGTTCCGGAAAAAATCGGGTCGCTGTACATGCGGGAAGTTTTTCGCAGGGAATGCAGGGAAAAGTGGAGAATGAGTAAAAAAGGCGGAGTTAGTTTCGTTGTGGTAAAGTCGTTTTCTCAAAGACTTTATCATCAACTTTATATATTTGAGGAAGTTGAGGTTGCTGCCTTGGATGTTATTCGTGAGATTATGGTAGTTTTCTCGTTGATATGATGTGTGTTTTTGTATGTGAATGAGGGGGTGTGTGCGTTTTGGGATTAATGGTGTATGATTATGAATGTCTGATTTATTGAGGTTTTTCCATAAAAGCTCATATTGCAGCTCATAAAAATTTGGCCGTACAAAATCTTATGCCGTATTTGCTCAAATAATTCACCTGGGGAATTGTTTTTCCGTCGGTCGATTTTCAGGGGCAACTAGTCGGGGGGAGGGGGGTTATTCAAGGGAGGAATTATTATGAAATTTTTTCTCCATGTTTTGTCAAAAAATGTTTTTATCAACTCATTCTACAAAATATGCTTTATTAAATTGATCATATGCCTTAAAATGGGAAACTATTCAGGGAGGGAATTATTAGTTCCTCACTCCTCTTACAAGAGGATTTTTCAAGTGGGAGAGTTATTCAAGGGGGAGTTATTCAAGCAAATGCGGTATGTGAAGAGAATGGTTTGCACACAAAAACAAGTGCTTTTACAGATGATAAATTTGTGCTTTGTGATCACAGCTGAAACTAAATTCATCCAATTTCGACAATAATTCACTCGATCAACCAAACCCCACTTTTTTCAGTCGACGGTGCTGTCGCAACAAGCGGAACTGGCCAGAAGTTTTTTCTCCAGCATCGACGCGGCGCCAAATATGAAATTGAAAAAAGCCGTGCCGCTCGTGTCCGATTTGGTCAGTTTTTAAAACAAGTTTTTTTTCGAAATTCGGATTTTAAAATAATTTTTATCGTCGATTTTCAATCATGTTCAATTTGAAAAATGCAGGTGCTAAAGGTAAGTGTACAAAATTGGTTTCATACTGTGTTTTCTTTTAATTGATTTTGACTGTGGTCTGTTTCATTGCGTGGAGTGTTTGTTCCTTTTGTAGCCTGTTTCAAGTTTGAGTATTTCCTCTTTAAATTTTCTGTTTTGATAAGTTCGAAATACTTAAAATAATTTGTATGTATTCTTCTTCTTTTCCACTCTAATTTTTGGAATACAAAAATATTTCATTTTTTTCGCAAAAAAAGGATTTGTTAAAATCTCTAAAATAATGTTTTAAAAACGCAGAAAACATACTTTTAAAAAACCTTGGTGTCTAGTGATTAGTGATGTGAAAAGCGCTAGGATTTTGGCGCCAAGCGCCAAAAGCGCCGTGGCGCTTTTTGCATGCATAGCGCCAAGCCAAGCGCCAATGGCGCCACAGCAAGTTAGCGCCAAGCGCCAAAAGCGCCATCCCCAATTTTCGCTCAAAATCACTCATTTCCAAACGTTTTTACCCTCAAATTCACTGGTTAATGTGTTTTTATCCACAACCCGCCCCCTCAAAAAATTACTGGCAAAATAATAAAAAACCCGCCGGTATCCTGTGGGATTCATATATTTTCTGTATGTTAATACTACACAGATCCAAGGTATTATTACAGAATCACAGTAATCACAGATTGGAAAAGTGTTTAGCTTCCAATAGCACGCCTACATACTTCTGTAAATTCTTTTGTAGATACAAGGGTTTTTTTGCGAGAATAATGATGTACGTTTTGTTAACTCTTTGACGCTTTTGTGGCGCTTTTCGGCGCTTTTTAAAACTCTAGCGCCAAGGGCCAATGGCGCCAGGGCATCATAGCGCCATGGCGCTTTTACATCTCACAGCCGCAAGCGTCAATGGCGCCACAGCAAAAAGGCGCCAAGCGCCAAAAGCGCCATGTCGCTTTTTGCTTTGGTGCTAGCGCCAGGCGCCAGCGCCATTGCGCTTTTACATCACTACTAGTGATGGAATAGCGCCACTTTGAAGGTGCCAGCGAGGCACATTTGAGGGAAACATTTTGCTGGCACTATTCCATCACTATTTGTAATTGTGACACTTTCCCCTGTATACTCCTAGTGTCCGTTCCGTCTATCAAAAGCACAAACGAATATCTCATCTTAACTATCCAATTTCCGATCGCATCAAAACGATCAACTTTTTGGAGCCCCTACCGATTTTGCTAGCATTCCTTTCATCGAGCGGCTACGCACAGGCATTTTTCTCACTCGCAGACAATGCACACGAAACGGGCTCAGGCTGGATTGGCGAACATGTGTCGCACTACGGTGAACGATGAGGAATTGGTCGGTTATGGTGTGGTGTAAATTTTTCTGTGGAAAGCGGCAAATTTTCCGGGAATTTTTGAAGAAGTTTGGAAGTTAAAATTTTTGGGAGTTTGAAAAAAAAATTTAAAAAGTTTTAGTGGATTTTTATGGGTCAGTCAGAAATTTTATTCATATCTGGAGTGAAACCACAGCTGTGTATAAAAGCATCAATATCACTTTTATTTTGCAATTTTGTATATAAGGTAGATAAATGCTCAGTATATTTCATAAAAAATGGTGGACACATCTTGCACCAATTTTAAGTCCAATCCACACAAATTTGAAACCCAGCAATCAATATTTGTCACTTAAAAATTGACATTCGAACCCCTCTACAGAAAACCCACGTCTACCGAAAATCCCTCCAAGCCCTAATTTATCCTATTTCATGTACAACCCCCCACAAATTTGTAATGACCAATTTTCAAACGCCCGCCTGGTGCTATGAATGTGAAGGATTATTGTGGGGCGTTGTGAGGCAGGGTGAGTCGGGGTAAATTTTCAGGATTAGCTAGGATTTTGAGGAATGATTTTAGGCAGATAGGGTGGTTTGGAGAATTGAATGACAAATACACCGTCATATTTTGCCAATATTGTTTTTATTTGTTCTCCAAGTCACTCATTTTTTGTCATTTTTTCATGCAACAGACAACTGCAAACGCGTAATTGATTTCCGTTAATGCTTCCAATTTGATTAGGGCTTTTTATTGCGTTCGATATCATATCACTGCAATTTTGAACACTTTGAGCACATGCAAAAACGAAATCAAATAGGTAGGTGCTTTCACAATTTTAGTTGTAGTGCTTTAAATATACCTAATAAAATTTTGAAGTAAAATTATTGCAAAGCCTGCGCCGTGTCAAGTGAACGAATATCGAACAGCTATTCAATTTTTTGTTATAGAAAAATTCGGCTAGTAGAAAATTGACGGGAAAAATTACAACTAGAATTTTAAGTGACAGGTCAAGTGACAGGTATGTTCTTTACGGATTTATTTTGCACCAGGAATGTCTGGAAAAGGACACAGGGATGTATGGGTGAAAAATAAAGATGTTTGGGATAGATGCCAAAAACTTTATCATGTATATAAATACCTAATCAGTTTTATGGGGAGCGCATTCCCTCCAAAGACAGAATATATTTCACTTATATCACAGCTATCACTTAGTCACAAAATGATACCAAATTAGTGTTTCAATTCAAACGCCCTCGTGACTACCTCGTAATTAAAATTTGAAATTGCAAGTAGAATACTCTTTGGCACCGATGGGAGGACATGAAACTTTGTCTGAGATTTGTCACTTTACACGGTGCGGCATTGGTTCCATCCAGCATGTAATTCTGCATCTTATCGAATCACATGAACGATGCGAATAATAATTATCCTTATGGTTGATTTGAACCATTCGTATTTATAAATTCTATACTGCTCATTCTTCATAAATAGTTGAGAAAAAGGCCCCTCTGATGATAATTTTCGTGTGCACTTCGAAAATCAAGATGCAGGATTACATAATGTAGATGAAATATTTATCAGCATTATTTATACAAAAAGCAGCCAAGTGTAAGTAAGTAATGTTACGTGATAAGGAACAAAACGTTTTTCAACAAATATGCTTCTCATAGCTTCCGGAAAAATCTTTTTATGATTAAATATAAAATCAACTTTTCTACTGACGACAATTTTGCAAATTGCGTAGCCTAGGATAGGCTAACTGGTACATTTTCTCATTATGACTAGATATGTAAAAAACATGTAAATATATATTTTATGCCCGTGGTATTTTGACATCACTTTTAATGATTCTCAATGACGTTTTAATACATGTAAAACAGCCGAGATTTATGTTGGAAACTTTTCCTCAATTTCCATCTACAGGCCTACTGCTGAAATGCGATTGTGAGTACGCATTCAGTTGACAAATTTGTACCCGCCAATGAGTTGCCAAACTTTTAAAAGAAGTTTCGGCGCGAATTTAAATGTTGTTGCCTCCCAAAGTTTTCAGTTTGCTTTTTCAATACTTTAATCCTAGATTAGTTGAGTGCGAATGTCGCTAATTTTAGCACGCCTGAAAAATTTTAAAGATCGAACGAGTAGGAGTGAACTTTGAAAGTTTTTCAGCATGGTAATTGAATGAGAGACAACTTTGTTGATATCACAATTGCAAGTCGATTACCTATTTAGATGCATGCAAAATGTAAAGTCAACCGAAATCGTCTATAGAACCATCGAAATTTTATCAGCGATTTTTTCAGTTAAAGTGCTGCAGTGTTTGCTTAATTTTTCGTTGCCATTTGGAGTAGCAGAAAAAAGTCTTGTAACACTGTAACAAAACTTACAGTGATAACTTTCGATTGAAAGGTTTCTACCCCACGTTGCATCGAAAAACAACCTATGTTCAGCGAAATGCTAGCTTTTTAAGTGCAGTTTTGCGATTCCTTTGTGTCGTACCTTGAAATTCAATGATAAAAATTTTGATGTACGACATGTCCCTGTCCCTATAAGATTTTTAAAGTGCAGTGCATAATTATTAAGTATTATAGAATTAGGTACCTAGGTATTTTGTATTTACCTATACTGTCTGGTATTTTTACTCCATCAATAAATACAAGAACAAATTTGAACTATGGACTAGATCTAGAACTACATAATAGAATAGAACAAATGTAGAAATTGTGATGAAAAAATTTCCGCTTGAATCCCCCCCCGAATAATCCCACCAACAGGAAGTCCGATGTAAAATAATTCCCCATCGGACTTATTCAACAATATCCATCTTACCAAAAATCTTTAGAATCATCTAAATAAACCCTGAACTAATCTGTGCCAAAACTTATTATTTATTTGTAGGTATTGAGTAGGTTAAGTTGGTGAGGAAACCTAAATTATTTTAAATTACCTAAATGCTTGTAAGAATTTAGAAAATTTACCTCAATGTGCACCATTTTCACCACATTAAGATGGGTATCGGTAATTAAATTGGTGACATTGGTGGGTATTTACAAATTGGTATACCTAAATTGGATAATGATAAAATTTTCAAAAAGAACATTTTTTCAAATTACACAAATCTGTCAAAACCCATTTATATCTGTCACCACTTTAACCGACACTGAGTATAAAACGTCCCGAGATTTAGAAATCGTCCAGTACTTAGTATTAGCATCGTCGCCTCAAGCTCAGTGTATGCTTGAACACTGTGCCTTTTGTTAATTGTAAACAAAGCCGCATCTGCATTATGAGCCTGATTAAATGCATTGATACACCTCAACCATACCCATTGTTCAATTATTTCAACGATTTTGTTGGTTTTATTGCATTGTGATGTTTTTAGAAAGTTTAAAAAAAAAGTTTTTTAAAAAATTGCAGGTCTGCGGTGTACCGAGTGCGGCGTCAAGTGCCACGACAAGTGCAAAGATTTGCTCAGTTCTGATTGTATACAAAGTTGGTTTTTGTTTGACAATTGTTGTCTCGATTTCCTATTTTTTCCTTGTAACTCAAATATAATATTTTTTATAATGTAGCAGATAGTAGTCATGTTAAGTGCATAGGGCGACAGTCAAAGCTTTTATTTTGCATTTTCAAACGGGTGAAAAATTTGAGTTAGGTGAATCCGGCTTATATCTGGACCATATTCCAATTGAACATATCCTGACTGAAAAACGGTCATCGCTAGGGAATTATTCAAGTAAATAGGTATATATACACGATATATCGATGCAACATTTTATAGATAATAATGTACAAATCAAGATGTCACCAAAACAACACAAAACAATTCTTAAAAACGAAAAAAAAACGTTATTAAAAACACCCCTCCAGGAGCGGCCGAAAGATCGTGTAGGGCAGGGGAGGGCGATCGAACTCAAGCCCTAATGCAGGTGATAAAAGATCGCATGGCATCGAGAGAAGAAAATAAGCCGGAAATTTTCGATCTGATAAGGCGCACGTTTACGGTCGACGATCCAGCGCATTTTGCTGCAATGAAAGCCGTGAAACAGAGCATTTTGGAGGGCACCAGCAAGTGGTCGTGCAAATTGTGCATCACTGGTGGGTTTGGGTTGTTTTACGTTATTGGAAACGCAAAAAGTTCAATTTTTTTATTTTCAAGTTGGTGAAGTGACCGTTAAAATTTTAGAGATTCAAACGGACGAGACGGAACATGGCGCTGTTTGTATATTCGCCCCGGGTGCTTTTAACACTTAACCAGGCGGTACATCAATTTTCAAAGTTGGCAAGGTGCCAGAAACTGAGAAATCTTCCACAATACCAAATCTGACACACTTGTTTCCCCTAATATATCCACCTACACGACATTAGACCCATAAAGCAAGAATTCTGCCACTTTTACCATCGTCACTCAGTATCCCTTGAATAAATCGTCCCCAAACAAACCATCCAACCAAAATAGCTGCACATTCAAATGCACAGCTATTTGTTGATAGAATCGCACACCCCTTGAAAATACCCCCCCCCATTTTCCAGTTGTCTGCGCTCAGGGTTTGATTGCAAAGGATAAAACAGGAAAGTCAGACCCATACGTTACCGTACAAGTTGGCAGGGTGAAAAAGAGAACCACTACCATTCACCAGGATTTGAATCCTGAATGGAATGAGCGATTTTTCTTGTGAGTTTTTGGGGGTAGGGGTTGGGTTATTTTTGTCAAGTTGATAGTTTTCTAGTTGACAAAATTTGACATTTTGAGGCTATCTTTTATAAAGTTGACTTTTTCACACACAACAGTTGCTTTGTATTATTTATACCTCATAAGCAAAATTATCTTTTTCTTGAAAATAATGATTTCTAAAAACAACATCTCGGCCAGGTTTTTCGAGGATAAAGGTCAATTTTTCACGCTGAAAAAGTATTTTGAAAAACATTATTTTTCAGCGAGTGCCACAATTCGACAGACAGAATAAAAGTGCGCGTATGGGATGAGGACAATGATTTTCGGTCAAAATTGCGCCAAAAATTGACCAGAGAATCTGACGATTTTTTGGGACAAACCGTAATCGAAGTGCGCACTTTGAGCGGTGAAATGGATGTGTGGTATAATTTGGGTGAGTGAAAATTTAACATTTTTACTTATCGCACTTGAAACTTTATTACTTAAGCCATTGGGGTCTAGTACTTTACCCATTACTGGGGTCGAGTAAGTGCAGCCTCCCTGTAATGAAAAAATCTGTGTTTTTTTTTTACAAAACCGCGTCATTGCCATATGTTTGCCATAGGTTTATGTCATTCTAAATAGAACAATTACCTAATGGTGCCATTAAACTGTGGCGCTTTTGTCAGTTTGCACGTGGCGCCATTTCCACAGTTATGTGGTGACATGATCGAAATCTGGTGCTATATTCTCTCGTGTCTGTGTGTCTAAACCTCCGTATCAAGAAAACAGCACCAAAACACCACTTCGATCCCTTCAAAAAGTCACCAAAGTCACCAAAATACTCGCAGAAAAACGAACGGACAAATCGGCGGTTTCTGGCGCCATTCGGCTGAGAATTTCCGTGGAAATCAAAGGGGAGGAACGAGTGGCGGCTTACCACGTGCAATATACGTGTTTGCATGAACACTTGTTCCTACACTTGTGCGCCAGGGAGAAAAATGGCTGCTTGAGACAGCCGGGGGGAAACGAGGTATGTGAGGGATTTAGTTTTGTGGTTTTGGTGTATTGTTCGTATATACTCTAATAATCCCCCGGGAAATTATTTTTTCGTCAGACTATTTTGAGGGGGCGGCTTTTTGCGAAGGGGAATTATTCAAGGGGGTATTTTAAAGCAAAGAGTTCATCAACAAACATAATTTCACAATGACAACTGATCAAAACACCTAGGACGAGGGCTGGAAAATCTATTTCGAAGAATACGCTCAAGAAATAATCGACGAATTCGCCACCCGATACGGAATCGAGTCGATTTATCAAGCCATGACGCATTTCGCTTGTCTCTGCACCAAGTACATGTGCCAGGTGCCACTCACAGACCCTGTAAAATGCGCCGTCAAATGTCAAATGTCAAATGTCATGCAAAGTGTCAAAGTCATGTAAAGTTTCCTGCAAGATGCCAAACGTTTGCCATTTTGCACGGCATTTTCCATGACTTTTGACACTTTGCATGACAATTGACATTTTACGGGGCAGATTACAGGGTCTGGGAGTGCTCCCAGGGCGTTCCCGCAGTATTAAGCGATTTATTGGCGCACATAAATGCGTATTTCGCGCACACGACCGCGTTGAATAACGTAACGGCGGCTGATCGATTTGCGGCCAGTAATTTTGGCACCGATCGATTCGTGGGATTGTTGAATCAGTTGCACAATTCGTTGAGAATCGATTTGTCCATGTTTAGGGTTCGTTGGGTTGGGTGTTTTTTTGTTGGAAATTTTGGGATGTTTGTGGATGTTGCCAGATGTTTTATAGTTGCAGCCCGAATTTTTACGAATATGTCGCTGTTGCAAAAATTCAAAGTCCTGTAATAGGAATAAGCTGTTTTCTATACAGATAAAACTAAAAGTTCAATGCCATCAAAAAAATTCATTCACCGATTGAAAAAAATCAAATTTTGCATTAAATTGTGAACAGCACAGCGCAACGAAATAAAATGCACAGACAACGGGCAAAATTTCGCCATGACACAAAATTTATCTATTATATTATCCACACTCCCATGACTCCCCCTAAAAGCTAAAACAAACAAAAGTCTGCCAAATTTCAGAACAACTATCCCGCATCATCACCAGCCAAACTAGTGGACCTAAAATGCACAGTCGATCTATTAACGTCGGTCACATTTTTTCGGATGAAAGTTTTGGAATTATCGAGTCCTCCCAGAGCATCCGCAGTTGTACAAGACTGTGTTTCAAATTGTATGACTACCACTTATCAATTTCTGTTCAATAATTGCCACGAGTTGTATTCGAGACAATTTGAGGGCGGCAGAGAGGTGAGTATTTTTTCTGTTTGTTTTTTTTAATTGGGGGTGGGGGGTAATTTTTTGGGGTGGGGTTCGGTTGTAGCTTTTTTGATCAATGGTTTTTTTCCGGGTCATTTCCACACACTACACTATATAGTGTGAAGTAGGCGCTCTCTATTGAATGATAAAATTTTTTACAGGATATTTCGAGTAAATAGTCAAATGCTATTTAAACGACCAAAGCACATTGTGGCTAGTGACAAGTAAATTTTCGGATACCCTATGAGTATAATAATGCCTCGATTCAATTTTAAATGTTTTACTCGTGAAACTCGTATCATTCCATCACTATTGTCATCAACGATGGAAAAAACACAGAAATTGAACACTGAGTTCATTGAGTTTCTGTGTTTTTGTTTTACACAGAAACACGGAAACTCATAAATTTCGAAAAACTCAAAACTCAAATGAGTTTTTTTTGGAGAACAAAGAAACACAGAAACACGGAAACACAGAAAAGTTTTTTGAGTTTTTGAGTTTTTTTCAGCGAAGTGGTTGAACACATTTTCAGAACATACATGAATTCAGTTAAAGTAGAAAAGATACAATATGCATGTATAGCATGTAATTATGTACATAATATTCATATTTTATGATGGAACAAAAAATAATATTAAGATGGCATGCACATCTCCTGGTGGACATGTTTAAATATAGTTGTAGTTCAAATCAATTCTGTAGTCTTCCATACAGTGCACATCCATTGAAGAATTTTGGAGTATTGTGTAAATTGTTGTTTGTGAGCATTTTGTTGATGCTGGTGGTGTGATGTGGGTGGATGTCCTCATTGAGGGCATTTTTATGGACTTTTTTGACACTTGAATGAATACACATATGTTATGTGGGGTTAAAACATGTGCAAAACCAATATTTTATAAGAAAACCACTGTTTCCACATCAAAATGCTGTAAATCAAAATTTTTGGGGGGAAAATTCAAGTTTTTTGGACAAAAACTCGAGTTTTTTAGAGAAAAAAACTCAAAAAACTCGAGTTTTAACAAAAAACACAGAAATGAAAACAGAGTTACTCAAGTTTTTTTCAATAAAAAAACTCAAAACACAGGTATTCATTTTTGAAAAACTCAAACACACAGTGTGTTTTTTTGGAGAACTTTCCCATCGTTGATTGTCATCTCACAACCTTCGAAAAATGAAATCACGCCCCGTAACTAAAATAACTTAATACCCACATCCAACTGAAATGCCGTATTTGCTTGAATAGTAACCCTTGAAAAATTTCTCATCTTGAATACATCCTCCTGTGTCTGATTTTAACAAAAATGGCATGATAATAGTGTTCATAAAGCATATTTTATGAAATGAGTTGAAAGAAACATGGTTGATAAATTTGATGAGTTAATAATACCTCCCCTTGAATAATTCCTCCCTAGAATAGTTCCCCCTAAATAATAATTCCCCAGGGGAATTATTCGAGCAAATACGGTACACAAAAAAACGTAAATATATTTCTCACAGGACCCGAACATGACAGAAGAGCAAAAAGGTCCCGACTGCCTAGATTCCGTAGATTTTTGGCACAGAATGGTCTGCCTGATCGTGTCCGTCGTGGAGGAAGACAGAAATACGTACAGCAGAGTTTTAAATCAATTCCCCAATGAGTTAAGCGTGGGCAAATTGAGTTCGCATAGAATGTGGGACATGTATAAAACCGATTTGCAGATGGCGCTCGAGGGTCGGTTTGGAAACTTTCATATGATTATTTTTATTGAGCAATTTATTATTGCTCTTGTGCTTTTTCATAATGGCGTCTATCAAATTAGGCGTTCAAAATTTCGATTTCGCGGTGAATTTTACGGCGTATTTGAAACTGCATTACTGTATTTGCTCGAATAATTCCCCTGGGGAATTATTATTTCGTCAGATTTTTGGAGGGGGGAACTATTGAAGGGGGGAAATATAATTTCTTCAGTATTTTAAAGCATGTTTCTTGGAATATGCTCCATTAACATTTCATGAAATATGCTTCATAACTAAATAACATGCCATTTTTGTTCGACTCAAGCACAAGTAACATATGCACAAGGGGGGGGGATTTTTAAGTGAGGTGGAGTTATTTTTCCTCACTCATCTAACAGGGCGAATTATTCAAGAGTGGGAATTATTCGAGCAAATACTGTACCGTACATATAATGGGAAATCTGCCCGACGTGGGAGTATCAATAATATTTACTTTTTGATCTTCTGGTCATCATAACCAACATAAGAATTCCATAAAAATACCTTCATTTCCATGCAAAATCCAAATTTCCAGACCACGCGGTGCACAAAGCTTGCAAAAGTTCCGACTACATGAACCTGTATTTCAAGGTGAAATGGTTCTACAACACTTACGTGAAGGACCTGCCGCAATACAAGGATTCCATACCCGAGTTTCCGGAGTGGTTTATACCATTCGTTATGCAGTGGCTCAGTGAGAATGATGACATCAGTATGGAATTTTTGAGGGGTGCCTATGATAGAGATAGGAGGTTGGTGTCTTGTGTATTGCCCCAGGACTTAGCCGCCAAGCGCCAAAAGCGCCATGGCGCTTTTACGATTCCAAGCGCCAAGCGACAATGGCGCCAGAGAAAAATGGCGCCAAGCGCCAGAAGGGAAATGGCTCCAAGCGCCAGAAGGGCCATGGCACTTTTTGCTTTGGTGGTAGCGCCACGCAGTTTGTTCCTGGCGCCATGCCAAAACAGAGCCACGCGCCAAAAGCACCATGGCGCTTTTCAAGGCAAGGCGCCAAGCGCCAGTGACGCCACAGCCAGATAGTGCCAAGCGCAAATAGCGCCATGGCGCTTTTCCATCACTAGTCTTGAGGAATTTGTAGAATTATAATTGTTTTACCCTCAAATAACCCCCACAACACACTCAGGGACAACTTCCCGTACAGTTCGGACCACACTCGTTTCAGTAATTCAGTGGTAGACGTGTTCACTCAATTGAATCAGGCGGTAGATGTGCTACTCAAAATGGATTGTCCCCATCCGGAAGCCAATCAGGATATGATGAGAAGATTTGCTAGGGTAAGTTGAGTTGACAGGGGAATTTTGGGGGATTTTTTTCCTGTCAATTGAATTTGTCAAGTTTATTTTTGTGACTGGCTGTGGAGTTAATTGATAATGATTTTGATAGATTTGAGTGTGTATGTTTGTGTAACTGATTAAATTCGTAAAAATTAGAATACTGTAAAAAATCATTACTTTGACTTTGGCTTTGCATTTGCACATGCATATGATTTTTGAGAACACAAACAAATTAAATAACCAACATTAAACACGTCATTTTTCGTTAAGTTAAATCCGAAATTCTTCAAACATCTAATTTGACCTAAATCTCTAAATCAGTACCCTTAAATGATCCCCCTTCTCAGACTGTCAACAAGGTGCTCTTATCCTACGCTGAACTAGTGCAAAAAGATTTCCCATCAACAGTAACCGATCAAAAATTGGCCTGCGTTCTGATGAATAACATTCAACAATTGAGAGTAAATTTGGAGAAAATTTACGAAGTCATGGGCGGCGTAAATTTGGACCCCGAAGCTCAGGAAATGATGAATCGATTGCAGAGAAAGTTGAATAATGTGCTCAAAAAGTTGGCCGCCACTTTTGTGGAAAGGTACGTGAGGGCCGTTAAACTTCAAGGGGGCTGTTAAACCCACCAAATAATGTAGGTAATGAGAAAAACTATTTTTGTGTCTTTATTCAGAGTTGTTAAAAGTACCAAACTTTTTCAAAGTATAAATACCGAAATGTAAAGTATTTTTTACCCCCCCCCCCCCTCCCCCGACCCGAGTACAGAAAACGTCATGTAATTTCTTTTACTTTTACCCATAAGTAAACGTGAGTAAAATACGTTTTTCCCCGGAAAACGTAAAACTGAGTATTTTTGAGAACTTTTTACCAATTACCCCCAAAAACCGCACGCAGTCTGGAACCCCAAGTACGCAAGGGCGTCGCAGAATTGTCCGATGAATTGTGTCAAATAAAAGGGCCCCAGGTGTCGCACGAACAAATTCACCAGGAAGCAGATTCAGTTGTGGATCCACTGATGAATTTTCTGGATGACCAATTGAGTAAATACCACGAGCAATGTGACGAAAAGACAGTGCTGAAATATTTGCTGAAAGAGCTGTGGCAACTTTGTGTGGTGACTATGGAGAAATTGATTGTTATACCCTCGGCTACCGATAAAAATGTGCGGTTTGGGATACTTTTTTTGTCACATTTATTATGTTTTGTGTATGTAAATATCTATGATTTATTTACTACGATTGTCCGTGAAAATTTCTAACGAAATAACACTCCCTTGAAATACCCCTCTCAAAATAACCACTCAAAAGGTTTTTCGAGGAAATACGGTAGTCTGTTTGATAAAATACCAGTGGATCATACTTTTTAATTTAATTGTAGCTTTCTAATTTCGTCAATCTCAGAGCAACAAAGCGGCATATCAAAATGCCGCGAAAGTGAGCGACGTTTCCAGACTCAGCATGACTAGTTTGGGCAATTTGGGCACGCTCAAAGGAATGATGGTGGGTGCTACTTTTGTTATTTCTGTAGAGTTTTTTTAGAGATTTGACGATTTGTGTTAAAAATGGTCACCGCAGAAAAAGTGATGGCCAATATGAGCTCTGTCATTAAGTTTTGTCGCCATCTGGTGCTAGTTCCGCAAATTGAGAAGTCAGATGTAAATTGGCAAAAGCTAAGTAAAATGGCAAAAGTGATATGAAATGGCAAGTAAATTGGCAATGTGATATGAAAAAAATAATAATAAAAAGTAATTTCCTTTCGCTTTTGCCATTTTACTTCTCAATTCACTCCACTTTTGCCGTTTCACTTCGCATTTGCCATTTTACTTCTCACTTCTCAAGTTGCGAAACTGGCCCCTGTACATCTCGCGTGCGGCGAATTTCTTAGAAAAGTCTTGATCGATAACTTTGTGTTATGTTAGATTATCTAGTGAGTAAGAAGCAAACGGCAGCGATTTAAAAAGCGCCAACGCCAGGATTTCGCGCTAAATGCCGTGACACTTTTTGCTGTGGCACTAGATTAGCGCCAAGCCCAAAAAATCAGAGCCGTGTTACTTTTAAATCACTAGTCAAGTGAAAAGTGAACCTGTAAGCGACCAGTATTTTCACTGCCAAATTCACCAACACTTTAATATCTAACTTGTCACTTGACTTATCACTTACCACCACTTTATTCCTCACCAATCCATTTTACTTATAGGTAATTCGATGACAAAAATAATCATTTAAAATTGGAATTTTTCGGAATTAAATACTCGTAGGACAGTGTGCTCCCTGTCTGGCCTACTGCAGCGGTACATTTATTTACTTTCTTTGATGTAGTTATTTTTACACATTTTTCCCTTTTCTGGCTTGAATAAGCTTGAATTTCAATGTAATTAAAGTGTACTGAAAGTTGAAATAACGTAATCTTTTTGCATGTGTGTGTATACATTTAGAGAAGTATCCTGCTTTTTGACATATTTCTCTTAATAACTTTTCGGTAATCTTTTCCAGATTTTTTTCTGCGATGTGCAACTTTCCATTTTTTGTTAGCTAGTGTAATGGATACCGTATTACCTCGAATTATCCCCCCCCCCTTGAATTAACCCCCCTCGAATTAACCCCCCTCAAAATGGGCTGGGGAAATAATAAACCCCCTCGAAATACCCCCCCCCCCCCTTCGGAATGATGTACATCATGTATGCAATGTACATGATGTATTTATTACTACTCATTTGCATCGCAGCTACACTTATATGCTCATTTGTGTAGAGATGTACATCTAAGGCCCCAATATAACCTATTTTCTCACATTTATTACCGTTTTTGTGTAAGAAAAAGCGTATACTTTACTATGAATTTCACGAAAATTTCTGGCGAAATAATGACCCCCCCCCCTCGAATAAACCCCCCCCCCCCCTCGAATTAACCCCCCCTCAAATGTTGCTGGCGAAATAATAAACCCCCATGGGGGTATTTCGAGGTAATACGGTACATTTTATCTATTTATACGCAATGGTATGAACTAATTTTCACATATATTTAGTATATGGTTGGCACAGAAGTTTCTTTCTGTATTCAGGAAATTTACTGTGCTAAAGAAACGAAAAACTTCTTGCCTACTAGATATTTATTTACATAAATAAACATGAGTGCTGCATGGTGCTAGGCGGATACTGTGTAATAAAAATAACAAAATATATAAATTAAAAAAAGGTATACCGTATTACCTCGAATTAACCCCCCCCCCCTTGAATTAACCCCCCCCTCGAAATACCCCCCCTAAATTTCGGCTGAGGAAATAATAAACCCCCCCCTCGAAATACCCCCCCCTAAAATTGAGTGTAACGTGAACGTACATGACAAATACCGCAGTTTGTGATCTGGACAATGCAGAACACATGTTAAAACTGATGATTAAGTGACGTTAATAAGGGTTTTGGTGTATATACAGTTATATATGCCTATAAACACATATACATCTATGTAATTGTTCGATTTTTCTACGTCTGCGTATGGGGAATTTCCGAAAATTTCTGGCGAAATAATAGACCCCCCCTCGAATAAACCCCCCCTCGAATTATCCCCCCCTCAAATTTTGCTGGCGAAATAATAAACCCCCTGGGGGTATTTCGAGGTAATACGGTATAATAAAAATGATAAAAAAGTGTAATTGGTCTTTTTGACAAATTTGATTAAGACTGGTTATGTAAAACGCGCCAGCATATTGACGTCAAGCGCCCTGTGCGTGTGCCACAGAAATATGGCGCCATATGTAGCGCCAAGGCGCTTTTTCTTCCCAACTGGTGCCGAGCGCCAGCACCATAGCCGTGCCCATGATAATCCGACACTCTACGTAAAAAAAAAAAATTCTTAAAACTCAGGGCTCCGACCAATCGGAACGAAATCTAACGCCGAGACAATGCGCAGTTTTAGACGGAACTTTGGACATTTTGAAGGACTATTTTCACGCCGGTGGAAATGGATTGAAAAAAGTTTTTCTGGACAAATCGCCAGAGTTGCAGAGTTTGAAATATGCGCTCAGTTTGTATTCGCAAACTACTGATCAGTTGATAAAGACGTTTGTGCAGGGACAGACGCATCAAGGTTGGTGAAAGTTTGTGCTTTACATAGAATGTTAGCATAATATGGAGATAACGGGTTTCGAGTGCAAATTCACCTATTTTGGGCTGCAGATAACGGGTTTCGGATGCAAAATTACATTTTCTTCAAAAACGATATCTCTGTATCTCTGGGAATGTTATGAGATATTGAAGTAATTTTCTTTCTATCATGAAGAAATATATATATATATACGTCAAATCCGCACCAATCAAATAAGTGATGCACCAGAATCATCAATATTGAAAGTATGTACCTACGGTATTTCTTCTAATAGAACGGCATACGTCCAATAGAAGGACACCTCCAAATGCTCCAATATAATGGCAAGTTTTTTCACCTGTGAAAAAATAGAACGGCAACCTCCAATAGAGCGGCACCTCATTTGGCACCTCAGCGGCATATTTGGCTGCAAAGTAAACTTATCTCCTATTCAACTCGTTAGGACAAGGACACCAAAACTCATTTAAAAAACATCGCAGACGCGCCCTGCCACGAAGAGCCCATGGGCGAAGTGAGCATCCAAGTGGATTTGTTCACGCATCCAGCCACCGGAGAACACAAACTCACTGCAAAAAGTCGGTGCGGGTATTTTTTTGTGGTTTTGTGATCTGGTGGCTCAATTGTTTTGGGACTTTTTAAGGAAAATTTGAGAAAATTTGTGTATTTGAGTGAAAAACGTTGTTATTTATAGAAAACAAAGTAAATATTTAGCTATTAGAATTTGGTACAAACTGCGCATTTTTTATGAAATAATTTACGCGCCGCATGTAAACTGCATACTAACAATTGAATCCACTGAATAGTGGATAGTGTTTACTTTTTCCGATAAATTACATCAATTTGTGACTTTCCTTGATTTTTCACAGTTGTTTCAACAGCCACCCATGGCCTAGTCCAGGTTTTGAAACCACCCAGGACCTAGTCCTGCACCCTAAAAATGTCATGAAAAATATGAAATATCATATAAAATTCGGGGACAGAAAATTAAAAATGCCCCCCCCCACCCTCGAATAACCCCCGACTCATTTCAGTCGTGGCAGCAAACGACCTCCAGTGGGTTGCGACTTCATTCAAACCATTCATCGAAGTTTGCGCAGTGGGGCCGTGTCTCAGCGATAAAAAGCGAAAATTTGCGACAAAAAGCAAAAGTGGCTCCTGGAGCCCAAAATACAATGAAACGTTTCATATGTTAGTCTTTCATTTGTGTGAAAAAATGCATTATTTGAGGTGGGAGTCGATTCGAACGCACCCAAAGTTTGATTTTTGGATATTGATATTATACCGTTTTCACTCGAATAATTCCCCCGTTTAGGCAAATGATAAATTTGTTGGGTATAATTTGAACAAAAATGACATTTTATGTCCTTAATAAACCATATTTCATGAAATGAGTTGATAGAAACATGATAGAAAAAATAATACCCCTCGAATAATCCCCCTCAAAAATGATTGACGAAAAAATTATTCCTCGGGTGTTTATTCGAGTAAAAATTCGGTGTGTGGTCACATTGAGACCACATGAGTATACGTTTGTAGATAAATTGCAAAACAATAAAATCACAAACCCGAGAAAACCCATGCCTCGATATTTTTCTGGTCTGTTCATGTGCCGTATATCGAGGGTTTTTTTCGAGGGGGTCTTATTCGACGATATACGGTAATGATCACCAAGCAAATACTTCCAAAATATGGGAAAACCCCTGCTCAAATAAAACCCCCCACCCAATTACAGTACTCTGGGCAACGAACACGACGCGACCAGCTACGAACTTATGCTCCATCTGCGAGACTACGCAGTTTGGGGCGAGAACAAATTGGTAGGCGTGGCCATTTTGCAAGTGGCTCAAGTGATGGAAAAGGGCGGCACTTGGGCTACTTGGTTGCCTTTGGGGCGGAGACTTTTTGTGGATACTACTGGACTTATTGTGCTGAGGATTTTGAGTCAGAGACAGGTACTTTTGGGGATTTATAATTGTTTTTTAATTGTTATTTTTCTATTGTTTTAAACATATTTTTTGCTAACCGGATCGCATGCTTTGCACATAATGTGATCTTAATCTGATGAATAAAATTATGTCATAAATTAGCGACTATTATGTCGAAAAAGGTTTTTTCTTGATTTTTGGTGTATTATTCTAATTCATGTGGTCGATTTCTGATCAATGTGTGCAGTCTGTACACTTTCGTATAAAATACAAAGACTTTTTTCTTTCTTTTCAGAATGATGAGATTGCGCGTGAATTTGTCAGATTGAAAACTGAACAGCGGCAAGATCTGAACCCTTGATGAACAGGGAATTATTGGAGAGTTATGTCTTTGTGCTTTCACTTTGCTGCCAAATGAAAAGCGTTGTAAATATAGTTGAGAAAGTTGTCATATTTTTGTGTGTAATGTGCAGATAAATGATGCTTTCGAATCATTTTTCGGTGATTTGTATGCTTTTTCAAAATTCCAAAAACATGCCAAAATTATCAATTCTATTGCACTTATACATGAGAAAATTTCCTCAATTTCTCCTGCGTTGATTGCCCAGAAATTGTGACTGCGTTTTTGTAGGTAAACATACTTTATTAACAAATCCATATATATTTTTATTTTGATAGATTTTTTATGCTTATCAGTGCTCGGTGAATTCAACCATTTTTGTCCATGCATACAAATGTGCTATGTTTGTTTTTCTTCTTGTCGATATTTTTCAAATCATTGATTCCACAAACTCCAGTTATTTATTCACACAGTTTTGTACCAATAGCCAAGTACTTCTGTTGTGCCTGATAAAGCAATTCTGACATTTTTTCTTGAATATTAGCATCAATTCAAGATTGAGTCGAACCAAACAATCATTGATTTGTATCTAGGCAAGTTTCTAATTTACATTTGCATATGCAAAAACATCTATGCAAACTCAATACTGCATAGTGTGTAGTTAATTGAACATAGTTGTTCAATCAACTACTACAATAGCATGCTTTTTGTGAGGTGTTATAATACTAGTACTACGTGGTCAGGTCGTAATGTGATAAATACACTAGAATGTGACAACTTAACTTACAGAGGCTAATTCCGCCAGCCGTGCAAAGTGCTAACTGTGAAATGTAAAGTGACACTGTCAAAAAACATGTCACCTGTCATATAAATTTGTCAAATGTCAACAGGTGTTTGGTAATTTTTTATGTTTTTAGTTGACATTTTAGATAACGTTACAGTTTACTTTACAGATGAAAAGTAAACTAAATAAATAGGTAGAAACAAATAATTTGCTGTATTGGTCTCAATAAAAATCGAGAGTTGTGATATAATTGTAACTTGACTTATCATTTTAATGTTTATTTGTCACCAGGCAACTTGCAAAATAGGTAGCCACAATATATGCATTACCTAAATAACTTAAATTGAAAATGCTTCAGACCACAGCAAAAACGGTTTACGTATGCAAATGCAAATAGACGCAGTAAGACACTGAGTATCGATCAATTTTATGCAATCACAAATGTGCCCGATATTGTCATTCCAATTTACGTCGCATAATGATTTTTGTGAGTACGTTTTTTATGTGACAACATTCCATTGATTTTCTGTCTGCTAAGTACATCGGTTGCGAAAATCGTGATATATGCATAATGTATGTTTTTAAATGAGGTTTTTATCAATGTACCCTGGTAAAATAGCTGATAATTATTTATTCGACACGAAAGTTTTGATGTGCTATTCCAAATTTTATGGCAGCTTTTTATGGTTGTTGCCATGCAAAATTTAAGCAGGTTATTGAGTCGAGTTGTTGAAAAATTATTGGAGCACTTCTACCGTATTTCCTCGAAATACCCCTAGGGGGTTTATTCTTAAGAGTCGATTTTGGGGGTGGGGGTATTTTTTTTTTTGGGGGGGGTATTCGAGGGCCGGTTTTACATGGGGGGGGGTATTTTTACCTCAGCTTTATAACACCTAGGGGTATTTAAAGGGAGGGTTAATTCAAGGGTGGTATTTCGATGAATTATGGTATCTGCGGATCATAACATGTTGAAACTTAACATTTGTTGTAAATATGTATAAATAATAGTTATTGTAAAGATTTTTACAATTTGTATTTCTGGTTGCAAATAATTTGGTGCCTTTTTTCTATGTTGTCCCTTTTTATTTCTACATTCATTGATATTTTCACCATGTTTTTGTTTACGTTTTCCCGTTTTTTGCTACTTTAATATTTTTCTGTATTTATTTTTCACGACGCACAGAAAAAAATAAAATGCCACAATTAAATTGATGTTTGAAGTTTGATAATTGGTTTTGATCGATAAAGGTTTGTACAACCAGTCTACCATATCAACTTTGAGTCAACTTTAAGTCAAGAAACAGCACCCTTAGAAAAACTCGTGTTGTAAAAAAACCGGTATTTTTGGAAAGCGTAAGCATAAGCGTAAATACACTTTCGAAATTATGGGTATGGATACTAAAAGCGTAAGGTATTTTTAAAATACCCAGGAAAGCATAAAAAAAGTGTAAGCGTAAAAACTTTTTTTACAAAGTGCTCTTGCTGTTGATCATCAGATTATCGGATTACCATATTTACTCAAAATACCCCTCAAAATACCCCCACCCAAAGTGTGTCTAATTATGTCCAAAAACTGCAGTTTGGTATCTGTGCAATGCAAAACACACGTTAAAAATAATACAGAGTTATATTAGGACAGGGCTTATACCAACTAGATAAGTACCTAGGTACATATGTAGGTACTTATGTAAGTGTATAGACGCTTATATTTTGCATTTTGAGAAAAACCCTGGGTGTATTTCTAGGAAATACGGTATCCATCATCTGACCCAAAATTTCTTATCCAAATCCATATTGCTAGACGACACAATTTGCACATGTGCCGCAGATTCACTCCGTTAGCGCACACGCAGTTATTTTTTTGGTACGCTTTCTCAATCACTTTATGTTTCTTTCTTCCTTTTTCAAAAGCGTAAAACCGGGTTGCGTGAAAAATTTTTTTACGCTTTTAGTAAAGGGAAAGCGTAATAAACGTATGGGTATTTTACGAAAGCGTGAGCGTAAGTATAAATACCCATTTACCCGGGTATTTCGGGTAAGCGTAAATACGCTTTCGCAACTCTGCCTTATAGGCTATAAAAAACCTCTCCCTAGAATAACTGCGTCTCAAATAACTTCCCCTAAATAACTCTACCTCTAATAATCCAGTAGAACGACTACCGCTTGAACTAACTCTCTCTTTTTAATAATACCGTATTTCCTCAAAATACCCCCCGGGGGGTGATTGTTTCATAGTGGTCCCGAGAGGGGGGGGGAGTTAAACGAGGGGGGGGGGTATTTCGAGGGGGGGGGGGGGTTATTGTTTCACAAGAAAATTTTTGAAAACCAAGTACGAAATTGTCGTCTGAAACGTACGCAGACGTCGAAAAATGCAACAAAAACCGCCATTTATAAGGTTCTGTAGACTAATATTTAGTATGTAGATGGTATGTACACTGTTCTAACGTGACACCGACATTGTTTTAACGTGTGTTCTGCAGTACACTGAACACAAACTACAGTTATTGTCATGTACGTTCCCTTTACACTCAATTTGGGGGGGGGTATTTCGAGGGGGGGGGGTGATTGTTTCATAGTGGTCTCGAGAGGGGGGGGGGGTCAAACGAGGGGGGGGGGGGGTATTTCAAGGGGGGGGGGTATTTCGAGGAAATACGGTAGGTAATTATTATCACTAGGTACAATTACCTATCCTAAAATAGCTCACTCTAGAAATAACTTCCGTTTGGCATGAATGAACCTTAACGTTCTCGCATTTGGTCCTCGAATGACGAAGACTCGCTTGGCATGATGTAAACCCGCTTCGCATGTAGACCCGCTTGGCATGTAAACCCGCTTCGCATGTAGACCCGTTGCGGTGGTCTCATGCGGGAGTGCTGCTCAGTGATCTATCTAAATATCCCGATGCTACTATCCCCTAAGCCACCCACAAATCGCTCAACTAAACAGGTATCCAGGTACAGTGTGTGGAGCAAACTTTGAGCGATTTTTTCCCCCAATTCTTACTCAAGATCACAAAATTTTGCTCCATTTTGTCAATTTTGCGATATGTATCCTATATAGGGTGGCCCACGTCAGGCGCACGGTTTCAATTGGCTCCCAACACGTCAATTTTGAATGAAAACTGCTGAAATTTTGTATGTCGGTAGAAAAATGTACCCCATTTGTTGTGTTAAGTGCACGGTTCCACATAACAAAAATTCATGTCGGAACGTGAAACACAGTTTTGTACGTGTTTGAACTGCTGAACGAGCTTCAGTTGTCTACCAAATCACCAATTCTTCATAAAAATAGCCCAAATTTGGCATGGCAGTAGAGAAATGTTCCCTATTTAGTATGTTAAGCGCACACATTCATATCACCAGATTTGTCACATTTATCACATCATATGCAAAAAACGTGACTCCACAGGACCACCTAAATTGGGACTGTTTTCAACATGTGAATATGAAACTGTGCTTCACGTTCAACACGAAATCTTGTTATATGAAACCGTGCACTTAACATAACAAATGGGGTACATTTATCTATCCTCATACCAAATTTCAGCCATTTCCATCCAAAATTGACGTGTTGGGAGCCAATTGAAACAGTGCGGCTGACGTGGGCCACCCTGTATATTTTGCCCCAGCGAGCCTCCCAGAATAATTTTAAGCTATCTATCCCTTGAGGAGCGTTTTTGCTATCTATCAAGCCGCCGCGAGGGTTAAACCCCTGGAAATATCTGATCCGTTGTCTACATGCCTACAGGAACAGGGTGTCTCTCGAATAACTCCCGCTTGAATGAACCGCCTGGAATAACTCCCGCTTGAATAACTTCCCATAGAAAAACTTCCGCTGTAATAACCCCGCTTGAACCCGTTGAAAAAGTTCTTCTGTTTCTAAATTTTCCCTGTCACATATTCTGAATGTAAATGAGTTTATGAAACACTCGTGAATTCTGATTTTCCAAAAAATAGTCCATCGTATTATAAATAGCAGAGTTGTGAAAATACCAGTATTTTAGGAAAACGAAAATGTAATTGGGAAACGAAATGAATAAACGAAAAAGTTTTGCAGAAGGCATACTGGCGATGCTGTTCTATTAACAGAAACACGGTATACTCGGCGGAAATCACACTTAGGTAGTATGAAACCTACCATAACCCATCTGAAAAATGAACCAAAAATTATACAGCTTTCTTATCATAATACTTCGTTTTTAGGATAAAATAGTTTATTAAGAAATTTATCACAATATTTTATTCATTAAATTATGGTAGATTCTGCGCATACTTTGCAGTCCGCCGAGTATACGCAAAAGTACCCACAGTAATGGAAAAAAATTCCAAGTTTCAAGCTTTGTGAACATTTTCCATATGATTTTTACTCTGGTACCCGTGTAATAATTGTGCCAGGAATACTCAAATAAATAAGTACCCGGAATTCCCGGGTATTCCGGGTAAATGTAAATATGTTTTCGCAACTCTGATTAACAGCTTTAAAATCTGCAATATCTGGAAAAAACCCTGCTTTCCATGTGAAACCATTCCGCGATATTCAGCTTTTTCAGTAGGTATACTCGGCGCGCGGACCGCAAAGTATGCGCCCAAAATTATTTATGTCTTGGTCGATAATGCGCGAGCAGGATACTTAGGTATGTATATTCACTTCCACAAAAAAAGAAAAACATTTCAAAAAGAAAAAGGCGGAGTCGTGTACAAGTGTCGAATGTTTTTTTCTGAAATGTTTTTTTTAATTTTTTTGCTTGAACAATGTTTATTTTATTAATGATGACGTCATGATGGAGTGTTTCCTTCAGAAAAATGCATAGCATGCGGTCCGCCGAGTATATTTAAATATCAAAGCCATATGGCCGCACAATTGGTTCCAGCTTCATCTAATTTTCGCAGCGTTCCGCCATTTTCCCATTTAAATCAGACTGCATGGAACTGGGTGCGGATGTGTTTGCCATTTTATGGATAATGGAAAATTTATCGCATTTTGTAGGACATACTTTATAAGATTTTTACAAGAATTTACTGCAGTGTTGGTGACTTTTTTCGTGATGTGTACGTTGTTCACAGACATCTACCCTTTCTTTTCCGATAAATGTGCGAAATAAATTTATTATATTTTTCACGATAGGTTGCGATTTGGTGTAATGTACCGTAATTGCACGAATAATTCCCCCGCAATGTGACATGCCATTTTTTCTCATTGGGCATGACAAATTTATCACATGCCTTATGGGGGGATTATTCAAGCAACTACGGTATTCATCTAGTATTTATCTACACAGCCTTCAACCTTCAATTTTTGTGATGCCTGTCACCAAATCCCCCCCCCCCTTCAATAGGTCGCGCACACTCATCAAAGCAGAAACAAACAAATCCAGCAATTCGCTATTTAGATAAATAAATGGTCTGGAATAGCTTCCCTTGCAATTTCAAACGTAGCGGCGCCGTTTTTGAGTAGACCCTAAAACTGTGATTTTTGGGAAAATTTACTCTTTTCATAAAATTCCGTAGTGGCTCACTTAAAGGAAATTGCGCCTTTCCAAATGCGATATATGCGTCAATTTTATGTATTTATTGGCGCTGGGCACACCAGTAAACCACCCGAAATTGGGAAACTCGTAAATCGGTTTTTAAAACATTTGAGTTTACCACAATGAGGAATCTGTCAACTACTGTTGTTGCCGATCAAAAATCACCCACTCTGGTAAACTTAAATATGTTCAAAACAGATTTATGAGTTTCCCAAATTTTCACGGCGTACTAGTGTGCGTAGCCACATTCCTCGGAAATTGTATGCCCATTGCGTTGCATGGTGGAAAAGGCTTTAGAAAAAAATGACTCCATTAATGGCATGGGTGCAAATTTTCTTTTTTTTTAAGCGCCCGTGCGAGAACACAATAGTGTCATTGTATCACTAGATATTTAGATGGCTTTTTGACTTTCCTTCATAATGTCTGCAGCTGATCGATTGATGTATGTACAGTTAGATATTACCACGTTTAAAAATAACCATCATTTATTGAAAATTTATTTCAATGAGAATCATGCGAATTTTTTTTATTAAAAAAATTCATATTGACAAAGTGCTTTGTTTTTTTGTCATTATGACCTTTAATTTTATTTTATATATCTATAACACATTCGAATGAAGTTAATTTTTAGTCGCTAGGTGGCGAGCTTTTAGGTTTGAAATTTGAGAGATTTTCTAGCTTAATCAGTGTGCGGATTATTATTTACAGAAATTTTTTACTAACTAAATATTATAAAATTTATTGAACTTGAACATCTCATATTTTTAAAAATATCCAACAAATCATGCTAATTAATATGAAGATACTCATGATCTTTGTTAAATTTTCACACACGTTTAAACTTTTTAGGGGCCAATTCGGCAAGTAGACATATATTTATAAGTTATAAGCTTATATAAATAAGTTGCATGATAGTCACAAGTAACTTTATACGTTACTTGTTGATTTGTAAATGGACATTTCTTGTCACTGATCCACTTGCAGAATGGCCTCAACGACTCCAGAAACACTCCTTTCATTAGGAAATGTTCTGAGTATCTTTTAAAGTGGAGGACGTTTTTAATATACCGTATTACCTCGAATTAACCCCCCTTGAATTAAACCCCCCTTGAAATACCCCCCTAAATTTCGGCTGAGGAAATAATAACCCCCCCCCTTAATAACCCTTGATTGTAAATAGAACGTACACGACAAAACCGAAGTTTGTGATCTGTACAATGCAGAACAAACGTTAAAACTGATGATTGTGTGATGTTAGGGAAGGGTTTACGCGTATATACAGTTATACATGCCTATAAACACATAAACATCTATGTAATTGTTAAATTTTTCTACGTCTGCGTATGGGGAATTTCCAAAAATTTCTGGCGAAAGAATAGACCCCCCTCGAATAACCCCCCCCCCCTCGAATTATCCCCCCTCAAATTTTGCTGCCGAAATTATAAACCCCCTGGGGGTATTTCGAGGTAATACGGTACTCCGGTCACTTACTTGACATTGTGCATGCATGAATTTAGTGAGTAATTTGTCACTTCGCTTGTCTGTCATCTTGTATATCATATTGGAAACGTCCTTCTATTGGAAGCCGCCCTTCTGTTATTTTTTGTTTCTCTATTTTTCATCCGATTTTTCCCAGTTCTACCAAGTTTTTAAAGTATTTCGTCACCGAAGATTCGTAGAATGACGATTCATAGAGTTCCTTCAACATTTATTCGTAAAAATCGCGCAAAATCAATTGATTAAAGTCACTTTAAACAGCGCCCACTCACATATTGTTTTTATGCATTTGGCACAATTCCAGCATTTCATGACCCTACTATTGGAGACCACCCTTTTTTATTTCTTGCCCATAATAGGTTAAAAAAGTTGTACCTTCTATTCGAGACCAGGGGCCAGTTCCGCAAGTAGACAAGTTAAGAGTTAAAAGTTAAGAGTTGAGTTAAAGGTTAAAAGTTGAGTCAAAAGTTGAGTTAAAAGTTAAGAGTTGAGTTAAAGGTTAAAAGTTGAGTCAAAAGTTGAGTTAAAAGTTAAGAGTTGAGTTACAGGTTCAAAGTTGAGTCAAAAGTTGAGTTAAAAGTTAAGAGTTGAGTTAAAGGTTAAAAGTTGAGTCAAAAGTTGAGTTAAAAGTTAAGAGTTGAGTTAAAGGTTAAAAGTTGAGTCAAAAGTTGAGTTAAAAGTTAAGAGTTGAGTTAAAGGTTAAAAGTTGAGTCAAAAGTTGAGTTAAATGTTAAGAGTTGAGTTAAAGGTTTAAAGTTGAGTTAAAAGTTGATTTAAAAGACAAATGGGTCATTCGTTGCAGAAGCGCGATACGCTGATCTTCAATCATATTTTGTCCCCGCACGGCCATTTCGAAACAACGTTCGGCGATTTTTTCTCTTTTTAGCGATAATTTTTTTGGATACGTTATTTTCAAATGACGTGCATACAACATTGGCACCATGCCAGCGAACAGCCGTATCGATACCAATTTCATATTTTTATTATTTTTTATTTTTTTACCATCATTTTCCACTTGTCTCTTAACTCTCAACTCTTAACTCAACTCTTAACTCAACTCTTAACTCAACTCTTAACTCAACTCTTAACTCAACTTTTAACTCTTAACTCAACTTTTAACCTTTAACTCAACTCTTAACCTTTAACTCAACCTTTAACTCAACTCTTAACATTTAACTCAACTTTTAACTTTTCTCTTAAATTTTAACTTTTCTCTTAAACTTTAACTTTTCTCTTAAACTTTAACTTTACTCTTAACTCGCCATTTGTCTTTTTACTCAACTCTTAACTTTTAACTCTTAACTTGTCCACTTGCGGAACCGGCACCAGCCATTCTATTAGAAGAAATACGGAAAATAAAGATTAAAAAAGCAGCATTACAGTAAAATACTCGTCGTGAAAATAAGACGTTTATTTTTGGCAACAACCATTCAGGGATAATCAAATCACGTGATATGCTGCTCAAATTTTCGCCTAAAGGACTGCCATCATTCTGTGCAAATCACAAGTTCCCAATGGACATTCGGGAGAATTCCTTGGAAATGTAATATGAATAAACCGATAAATATTAACCACAAAGTTTATGTAAAACTCCCCTTCGCCCTCGAAAAATCCCCCCACCCAAATATCCACATTTTCTCGCAACTTTTCCGCCGACGCGACAATCTAAAAGTGGTTTGACTATTTCCGCGGGAATGTCCGCTTTCCGAGTCCAAATGAATGCATGGATTATCACGAGCAAGTCAAAACATCAAAAGCCGTGCAGCAATGAGCCCCTTTTAAGTTGTCTTAAATTGTTTTGCGGGGAATTCATTGCCGGGAAATTTTGTGTTTTGGTTTTCAAGTGATGGCGTTTACTTTAAGTGTGAATTAAAGTTAGTGATGTGAAAAGCGCCATGGCGCTTTTTCGACCGCGGCGCCAAGCGCCAATGGCGCCAGAGCAAAATGGCGCCAAGCGCCAGAAGCGCCAAGGCGCTTTTTGCTTTGGCGCTAGCGCCAGCGCCAAGCGACAGCTCCAGGGATTTTGTTCCTGGCGCCAGATAGAATTAGCGCCAAGCGCCAAAAGCGCCATGGCGCTTTTCATAGGCATAACGCCAAGTGCCAATGGCGCCACAGCAAGATAGCGCCAAGCGCCAATAGCGCCATGGCGCTTTTTGCTTTGGCGCTAGCGCTTTTACATCACTAATTAATTTTGTATACTGAGCGATCGGCTTCTTTACTACAGTTTTGGCGCTGTTTGTATCGCATCGTCACAAATGATAGAAATTCAGAAATTCAAAAGTGGTTTCCATTTTTCACTGTTCCATCTTTTTCACCATTCCCGAAACCACGGCTCTCTACTGAGTTTTCAGACTAAAATCCTTCGTCTAAATACGGTAACATTCTGTGTAAAGTGATATTTAGTTGATTGAACTTACTAGAAACAAATCAATGAACCACAATGAAATCCTGAAGTGTGCTAATTATACATGTGAGAACTAAAAGCAACATATTACTGGTTGTCTTGGAGATAATGATAAGTGTACTTGTAATATATGTAAGTAGCTAATATTGACAGATGTTCAAGCTACTGATGTTACTGGTGCTTTTTGCTTTGTAGATGTTTTGTTGTGGCGCTTGGCGCTAATTTTCGGTGGCAAAGTGTTGACGCTTTTTACATCAATAGTTCAACCTATGAAATTAACCTTTCTAATTCAGATGACCTATTCACCCTGCGCACACTAGTTTTCACACGTAATTTCGGGAACTCATAAATTAGCTTTGAACGTGTTTGAGTTTTTCACAATGAGTCATTTTTAATCTCCGTCAACTGCAGTTGACGGCCACATCATTGTAGAAAACTCAAATGCGTTCTAAGCTGATTTGTGAGTTTTCTAAATTTCGTGTGAAAACTAGTGTGCGCAGGCACATTATTTTGCGTACCTATTCCACGTACTATACCACGTACCACGTGTTTTAATATTGAGTTGGAAAAAAGTTGCCGTAGGAAACACTTGTGAGCGTTCTCGGTGATATCATGCGAATAATTTTCATGCAACAATTAAATACACGATTTTCAAAGTTGTAATTCCAGGGGCCAGTTCCGCAAGTAGACAAGTTAAGAGTTAAAAGTTAAGAGTTGAGTTAAAGGTTAAAAGTTGAGTCAAAAGTTGAGTTAAAAGTTAAGAGTTGAGTTAAAGGTTAAAAGTTGAGTCAAAAGTTGAGTTAAAAGTTAAGAGTTGAGTTAAAGGTTAAAAGTTGAGTCAAAAGTTGAGTTAAAAGTTAAGAGTTGAGTTAAAGGTTAAAAGTTGAGTCAAAAGTTGAGTTAAATGTTAAGAGTTGAGTTAAAGGTTAAAAGTTGAGTCAAAAGTTGAGTTTAATGTTAAGAGTTGAGTTAAAGGTTAAAAGATGAGTTAAAAGTTGATTTAAAAGACAAATGGGTCATTCGTTGCAGAAGCGCGATACGCTGATCTTCAATCATATTTTGACCCCACACGGCCATTTCGAAACAACGTTCGGCAATTTTTTCTTTTTTTAGCGATAATTTTTTTGGATACGTTATTTTCAAATGACGTGCATACAACATTGGCACCATGCCAGCGAACAGCCGTATCGATACCAATTTCATTTTTTTATTTTTTTTATTTTTTTACCATCATTTTCCACTTGTCTCTTAACTCTTAACTCAACTCTTAACTCAACTTTTAACTCTTAACTCAACTTTTAACTTTTCTCTTAAACTTTAACTTTTCTCTTAAACTTTAACTTTACTCTTAACTCGCCATTTGTCTTTTTACTCAACTCTTAACTTTTAACTCTTAACTTGTCCACTTGCGGAACCGGCACCTGTTCTACCTATTTTTAGTTGCTGAATATCTAAATTCGAGCGAATGTACATGCACAGGGGAGGGGTCACTTACGGACCCTGTAAAATGTCAAATCCGTCATGCAAATTGTTAAAAGTGATGTAAAATGCCCTGCAAAATGGCATACGTACGTTTGCTATTTTCAGGGCATTTTACACGACTTCAGACATTTTACATGAAATTTGATATTTTACAGGGTTTGGAAGTGGCACCAGGTGACAGGTGGCGCAAACTATTTAAACAACTCTTATATAGGTGTGCTTTGCCTGGAATAATCACTTTTCTTGTTTCTTAATCACCAAGTGTATTGAAACACTTTTCCGTCACTTCCCAGTCGAACTTAAAATAAATATTTAGCTAAGTGGCTAAATGTAATCTAACAGCTTTTAGGCGCTTTCGGGCACACGCTCGTCTGACGCCGATTCCGTCAGTGGACAAGTGACAAAAAGTGTTAAGTGTTAAGTAATGTTAGAAGTGACAAGACAAGCGACTAGTCAACGTGTATAATTGCAAAGTATTTAACGTTACGAATGGAAATCAGTTATTTATAACGATAAGTCTGCACGCTATAAATAGAATGAATGTTTCATTAGAGATTTACAGTAGCATATTTAGATGAAAAATAATAATCATGTAACTTAATCACAGTGTGCTGCCATTGAACTACACTACAGTATTTTCTCGAAATACCGCACTCGGAAGGTGTAGGCTCGCTTGGCATGTAACCCGCTTGGCATGTAGACCCGTTGCGGCGGTCCGCCCATGGGAGGCTGCTCAGCTAGCTATCTATCACGAAGCTACTATCCCCTGAGCCCTGACCCCAAATCTCTCAACTGTCTACTGTCTAAGTGGAGCAAACTTTGAGCGATTTTTCCCCAACCTTCACCCAAAATCACTTCATTTTGCTCAATTTTGTCAATTTTGCCGTATGTATCTTGCCACAGCGAGCCCACAGAATAATTTTCAGCTACCTATCCCTCCGGAAGAGAGATTTGCTATCTATGATGCCGCCGCGAGGATCAAAACCTTGTAAACCCCTGATCCGCTGTCGACATGCCGAATGGGTTACATGCCAAGTGGCACAGCCCCACTCGGAATGCCCCCGTCAAAATGACCACTGTGAATTAATAACCCCTCGAAATACCCCCGCCTGAAACGATGTACATCATGTATGCAAAGTATATATACAAGATGTACATATTGCGGCCATTTTCCATCGCAGCTAGGTACACATACTAATTTGTGTAGCGATGTACGTTGTTGATATGTTCAACGAATCATATTTATTTGGACACGTTTTTTACTGGTTTTGGGTACTTACAAGCATATTCTTTACTTTGAAGTTAACGACAATTTCTGACGAAATAATAAACCCCCAATGAAATATCCCCTCGCTCAAAATATGCACTATGAAGCAATTAGCATTGAAAAAAACGGCCGATTTTGAGAAAATATAATTAAATATTATCTCAGAAAATCTCTCAAGAAAAAAATATAATTAAATCTCTTGGGTCATTTTTGAAAATATAATTAAATCTCTGAGAAAATCTCTTGCAGTTCAAAAAAATCTCATAAAATCTCTCAACTTAAAGTATGATTTAATCGATATTTCAAGGTGTTTGAACCATTGAGAGTAGATATTAAGCACATTATGTGTTGTTAAACCTTTTCATTCACAAGACATATGATAACAGCATATTGTCTACTGACAGCATTTTGTACTATACTCCAGTCACTTTACGCCCTGCACGCGTGGTTCCCGCTGTGTGTGTCTTTTGTTTGAAAGACTTTAACTCTAATGTGTCTTTTGTTTGAAAGTACTTGAGTACAGAAATTGTATTTCGGATAGACTTTTTTATTGGCTCTTTCATGCCATAGAACAGAAAAAGGGGAGGAAAAACTACCAATAGAGGGGAAAATAGCCAAAAATGGGTATATAAGCTAATATATACCGTAGTATGTTGAATTATCCCCTTGAATTAACCGCACCCCTCGAATTAACCCCGTTCAAATTTTGCTGGCGGCATCATATACCCCCATGGGGTATTTCAAGATAATATGGTAGTTAAAAATAGATAAAAATAGGCAAAAAAGCACATGAACTAGAGAATTTGAAGGTGAAAATGGGCAAATATAGAGAGATTTTCTCGAGAGATTTTCTCAATCAGAAGAAAATATAATTAAATCTCTCTGGAAAATCATGGAAAAAATATAAATCTCAGAAAATCTTATATTTTCTGAGATTTTCTGAGATTTTTTAAATATAAATCTCCCAGAGATTTTTTCAATGCTAGAAGCAATCACCCCGGGGGAATTTCGAGCAAATGCGGTATATAAGAGTACGTGAATTATGACTTTGCACGCTGCTTCATTCACAACATACACAACAGTTCTAAAACAAGTATTTTTTACTTCATCCCGCTTTACGCTTTATAAAATACGAAATTTCTTCACACGATTCGTTTTCACCAGACATTTTTCCTTTTTAATCGCATATCACAAGAATTTTTTTGTCGCATGCAAATTATTTTCCGCAAATATCAAATACCAGGGCTAAACACAAGAAAATTTGATCGGAAGTGCAAAATTACATGCACTTTGCTTGATACAATCAGAACTAATTGCAGTGTAATTTGAACTTACGCATTGCACAAATTCTATTGGAACCGTAAGTAGCATAAGCATTCCAAAAATGGGTGTTTTTCAGAAATAAACTTAAATATAATCTAAGAAAATCTCTCAACAATATGATTAAATCTCACTGGAAAAATGTAAAGAAAATATAAAAAAATATAAATTCGTTTACATTTTATTTATTATTATTAAAAAACACAAATTTCCCGAGATTTTTGGAATGCTAACCTCATATCAAGGCTACGTCAGTTGCCCGACACGCTATAGTGTAGTTAGTGCTGAAATTATGCATATTTTGTAGCTCATATTCAATTCAAAAACTATTTCAACACATTTCTGTGCGAATCTCATCAAATGAAATGAATTTTAGCTGAAGAACGACGTTCCGGTCCAATCAACAAAGGGCGCTGTAGTCAGTGGAAATTTTACGACTATACAGTGAACATTTTACGCAGTGGGGGTAAAGGTAACCATAGTTGTTAAAACGTATTTACTTTTACTCGATAAATACGTATACTCGAGTACAGAGTAAATACGTTTACGTTTCCTCCGAAAAAAGTTCTGGTACTCGCTTTTACGTGTACTTTTTGAAAGTACTCGAGTACAGAAAACGTATTTTAGATAGCCTTTTATATAGGTTTTTAAAGGCATAGAAAGGGAAAAAACAGAGAAAATTAGCTAAAAATATTAGGTTGTCAACTAAGTAACCTTAATTTTTTGCGTATGTGTGATCGCAAAAAAATTAATGTTACTTAGTTGACAACCTAATACATGAAACTAGTCGAAAATGGGTAAAGAACAAAAAAAAAGTCAAAAATTGCATAAAAAAGCAAAACGTTATGAAAATAGCTATTTTTGAGCGACATTTCTCGAAAATTTTGGAGACATTTCTCAAAAGTACTCACGTTTACGTTTTCTGCGGGGAAAAGCACGTTTACTCACGTTTACTCATGAGTAAAAGTAAAAATTTTTTACTTTATGTTGTCTGTACTCAAGGAGTGGGTAAAAAATAAATACTTTATGTTTACGTATAAAGTTCGGTACTTTAACCAACTCTGCTGTGCAGTTGGATGCTGTGATGCAGAGAAACCACGTATGACAAGTTGGCAGCATAGTTGTTATAACGTATTTACTTTTACTCGATAAATACGTATACTCGAGTACAGAGTAAATACGTTATAACATAGTAAATATGTTTCCTCTGAAAAAAGTTCTGGTACTCGCTTTTATGTATACTTTTTGAAAGTAATCGAGTACAGAAAACGTATTTTAGATCATCTTTTATATAGGTTTTTTAAAGACATAGAAGGTAAAAAAGGATAAAAATGTGCTAAAAATATGGGAAACTAGTCGAAAATGGGTATAGTACCAAATATATAGTCAAAAATTGCGTAAAATAGACAAAAAGTTTGGAAAATGAGTGATTTTGAGCGACATTTCTCGAAAATTTTTGCGACATTTTTCAAAAGTACTCACGTTTACGTTTTCTGCGCTGAAAAGTACATTTACTCACGTTTACTTATGAGTAAAAGTAAAAACAATTTACTTTACGTTTTCTGTACTCAAGGGGTGAGTGAAAAATAAATACTTAACGTTTACATATACTTTGAAAAAAGTTCGGTACTTTTAACAACTCTGAAGGTAACCAAGTTTAAATGTTCTGCATTTATTTCCAGAGAGGTGTTAAATAGGAATTGGCTCATCCCACCCCAATGTAGGAAAACACAACTGATCTACCTATTTTGCTTCTTTGCGTCGCGAAAATGTTTTTGCGGTTTTTTTTTTGGCACGCACGCCATCGTTTTGGACTATTATTAACCACTTACCGCAAACTTTATAGTGAAATCTGACTTTCCACCTAAACAAACAAACAAACTTTTCAATCACGTTTTTAAGCATCGCTGAATTCGGTGCATATTATTTATCATGTACTGTATTTCCTCGAAATACCCCCAGCGGGTTTATTATTTCGCCAGCGGGTTTATTATTTCGTCAAATTTCCGTTTTCCGTTTTCCGCAGGCAAATTTTTTCCGTTTTCCGTTCCGTTTTCCGCCTACTGAAATTTTTTTCCGTTTTTCGTTCTGTTTTCCGGCAACATTTTTTTCCGTTTCCGTTTTTCCGGCTCATTTTCCGTTTTCCGGCTAAATTTTCAGTTTTTCCGCTTTTTTCCATTTTCCGCCTCAATTTCCAGTTTTTCTGCCTTTTTTCCATTTTCTGCCTCAATTTTCCATTTTTCCGCCTCATTTTACCTTTTTCTGGCTCAACTTACTGTTTTCTGACCAGCCAAACTGGTAAAAATTCATGCAGATTGTCAATGATGAAAAAAATTTCTGTTTCCAGCAAAATTACTGCAAATTTTTTCCACTTCCAGCAAAATTTCAGCAAATTTTATCCATTTTCTGGCAAAATTTCAGCAAGTTTTTCCATTTCTGTGCAAATTGATTTTTCCGTTTCCGTTTTTTTGGCCTTTTTTTCCGTTTTCTGGCTGCTGAAATTTTTTTTCTGTTTCCGTTTCCGTTTTCCGCCAAGTGCAACTTTTTTTCCGTTTTCCGTTCCGTTTTCCGGCTACTGAAATTTTTTTCCGTTTTCTGTTCTGTTTTCCGGCAACATTTTTTTCCGTTTCCGTTTTTCCGGCTCATTTTCTGTTTTCCGGCTAAATTTTCAGTTTTTCCGCTTTTTTCCATTTTCCGCCTCAATTTCCAGTTTTTCTGCCTTTTTTCCATTTTCTGCCTCAATTTTCCATTTTTCCGCCTCATTTTACCTTTTTCTGGCTCAACTTACTGTTTTCTGACCAGCCAAACTGGTAAAAATTCATGCAGATTGTCAATGATGTAAAAAAATTTCTGTTTCCAGCAAAATTACTGCAAATTTTTTCCACTTCCAGCAAAATTTCAGCAAATTTTATCCATTTTCTGGCAAAATTTCAGCAAGTTTTTCCATTTCCGTGCAAATTAGATTTTTCCGTTTTCGTTTTTCCAGCCTTTTTTTCCGTTTTCCAGCTGCTGAAATTTTTTTTCTGTTTCCGTTTTCCGCCAAGTGCAACTTTTTTTCCGTTTTCCGTTCCGTTTTCCGGCCGCTGAAAAAAATTTTCCGTTTCCGTTTCCGTTTTCCGTAAAAAAATTTGTTATTATGGCGTTATTGGCGCTATGCGCCATGTTACTGGCGCCTTTGGCGCCTGGCGCCCCTCCTAATACTTTCTACTTGAACCAAATCCTTTCTACTTGAACAAAATCCTTTCTACTTGAACAAAATCCTTTCTACCTGAACAAACGCCGGGGGGTGTTCATTTCATAGTATACGGTATAACACATGACGTCAAGCTTCTGCATTGTGCATCCCATTATATTAGATAGTTATATGTAATTTTATCTACTTAAAATTAGCCCGGCAATTATTGTCTATTTACCGCATTCATGCATACCATTCGACTATGAAAAGCAATTTCACTTGATGTGTATATATGCGGAAAGATGCACATTGTCATTTATTTAAATTTTGTTTTATGGTCTCTTTTATATTCATTTTGTAATTTAATGACTTCAGAATTCCGTTTTCAATTTTTTTTATGCGCTGCACTGAAATTGTGTTTGTCAAACTGGAAGTACCGTATTTCCTATAATACAAATAATGCGCTGAAACTGCAACTTCTATGCATCAATTTTCATTAAATGTTTCCAACACTTTCTACACATTTTTGCCGCTTCCAAATAATCATTAAATCTATTTACATAGCCATCACTCGCAGAGTGTTAAAATCACTGCTGAAGTTGGTGTACAAATAATGTTGCCTTGTCCATAGCCACAGAATTTGTATAAGGGATTTATTGTAGGTAAAATAAATATATTGACGTAAATAGGTATTTCCGCTTCTTGAGCCGCGATAAAGTCCGATAATCCAATAGAGCACATATGTATTAAATCCGTATTTAACAATTAACTCTTTCGTTTTATAATATTTACTTATTTATAAACATCAGATTAAGTTGAAACATTATCCATAGAAAATCCCATTGCAAACACACCTAACCTAAACTTAAGCTGTTACCTAACCTAACTTTTTCCTCGAAATACCACCAGGGGGTTTATTCTTTCGCCAGCAAATTTTGAGGGGGGTTAATTCGAGGGGTGGTCGAAAATTTCGACAGAAATTTCCGGACAGGAGTATTTCGAGGGGGGTAATTCAAGGGGAATGATTAGAGGGAATACGGTAAATAGGCGATATGGATTATATCTTTGGAAGCTTGCCAGTTGCAAGAGGGATGTATAAAGTCTGGAAAATCCTTTTTTGTAGACTGTGGAGCGAGCGTAACAAATAAATACTGCTTTTTAGCTTTACATAATAAGTTACCTAGTTGGCACATAAATTGTATTTGTGAGTTTAGTAAACAAAAGTGCCGTGTCTGATGGTTCCAGAGTCTTTTTTATTTTCGCTCAAATTATTTTCGTTTACTATTTTTATCTAGTAAACGCAAGTCTCTTTTTTGATCCTTGAAATAAAATAGGTAAAACGGAGTTTTTACCGCTGTTAACACTCCAGATCTTGAGCGCATTTATGTAGCGATTACAGCTAAAATTACACCGTGTAAAATTATGACGTAAAATTCCAGCGTAAAATATGCTGGCGTAAAATTTTTGTCTGGCCCGAGCTATCCGGCAAAAAATAAGTGGCCACATCCCGGCATAAAATTTTGCGGCGAAAATTACAGATGTATACGTATGACGGTATTTTAAAGGGCAATCATATTTTTAACAACTGACTAGGTATTCATTTTTATATATTTTTAATGAATGAACACGATTAATTTAATTATAAAGCGTTATGTGACATACAAAACAGCAGCCTACAATTTTACGCTGCGTAAAATTTTACGCAGCAGCTTACAATTTTATGCTGCGTAAAATTGTACACAGCATAAAATTGTATGCAACATAAAATGGTATGCAGCGGAAAACGGTTTTTACACTGCATTCAATTGTATGTTGCTGTGTAAAATTGTACGTTGAGCTGTAAATAGACATAAAACGTAAAACGTGTATGTGTGTGTGTGCCCCCCCGGGTAAGCTAACATAACACTTTCCCACGTTAAGATATCAGGTGTAGTGATGGAAAAGCGCCATGGCGCTGGTGCCTGGTGCTAGAGCCGAAGGAAAAAGCGCCATGGCACTTTTGGCACTTGGCACTAATTTGCTGTGGCGCCATTGGCGCTTGGGGCTGGGGTTCAGAAAAGTGCCATATTTTTGCCTGACACCAGGAAGGAACAAAATGCCTGTTGCTGGCGCTTGGCGCTAGCGCCAAAGCAAAAAGCGCCATGGCGCTTCGGGTGCTTGGCACCCTTTTTCTGTAGCGCCCTTGGCGCTTGGCGCCTTGTTTCCGAATGGCGCCATGGTGCCATTGGCGCCTGGCGCCGTTTTTTCTGGCGCTTTTCCATCACTAGTGTCCACTACACATGAGTAATGAAACATAGGGAAATTTTATTCACATAATTCATTTACTGTACATTTCAAAACAACATTAAAATCACTGTAATACAACATGATCTCCAACGATGGCAAACAGTCGAAAAAAAAGTATTTAAATTTTTAAGTGTTTTTTCTGAAATGAATTTTCGAATTTTCGAATTTTTCTTCAAAATAATTTTCGAATTTCGAATTTAATTTTCGAATTTCGAATTTTCGAATCTTTTTTGGCAATTTTCGAATTTTTTTGGCTAGTTTTCGAATTTTTTCAAATAATTTTCAAATCTTTTTGGTAAAATATTGAATCTTAAGCTTAAAACATAGAATTTGGACTGTCTTCATGTTCTGCTCAGTTTTAACAACCTTATTTTTACCATAATTTAGCATTAAAAATGGTGGAAGAGTTATTCAAACCAGTGTGCTGCTTCTTCATTTAATTCACACATTGGCACATTTTATTCACCAACACAGCGAAGGCAATAACAAGAACAATTGAAAAATTGACATCAAATAAAATATCGGCATAAAAAAATTGGTATCAAATACCGTATTTCCTTGAATTAACCCCCCTGCTGGCTGCCCCCCCAGGTTTATTTTTTCAGAGTGGAAACTTGGAGGGTGGGGTTAAACGAGGGTGTGTATTTTGAGGGGGGTTATTATTTTGCCTGAAATTTTTTAAAATCCCAGTACTAAATTGTTGTTTGTAAGTAACACAGATGTCAAAAAATGCAACAAAAGCTGCCATTTATAAGACTCTATAGACACGTCTGTTGTTCGCTTTTTTATACGCGCCGCGTATCAATTGTCAATTTATATAGCACGTTGAACTTAAGAGTGCGTTTTGTTGCCTTGAATTGATTGAAAAATTCGAAAACTATTTTCGAATTTTCGAATTTTCGAATTTTTTGAAAAATAAATCGATTTTTAAGTGTTTTTTCTAGGGGCGAAATAAAAATTCGAAAATTCTGAAAAAATTTGAAAATTCGAAAATGTTTTCGAATTTTCGAATCTTTTTTTGCCATCGTTAATGATCTCAGATCATCACCGAAAACATCCATCACAGTTCCCACGTTTCTTGCACATCACCCTGATCTGCATATTAATTTTACCTCACTAGCAATGATGTTGATGAAAGTGTTGAATACTATCAGCATATTGCTAACACTGGTGGCTTACACTAGCCAAAGTTTCATGATCACAACTTAAAGCAGCGTTGAGCTAGAGCACCATTTGTACATCAGTACAAAATGACCGAAATTGTTACCCCCCCACAGTTCTGCAGTGGGTGGCGCTAGAGGGTCGAAATTTTGGGTGAAAACTCAAAACACCTGATATCTTAACCTGTCAACAATTTATAACCATAGCCTACCCCTAGCGTGAATGGCGAACACTGCCTGGGGACTTTTTAGCCAGACCATGTACATAGGGAAAGTCAGGAGAAAATGTTAGTTATGATATTTCATGACATTATTTTGTTGAAAATATTTTAATTATCAGCTTTCATTCACATTGAACACATTTATTTACTTTAAAAATGGATTTAAAAATTTGAAGAAAAAAACATTAAATTTTTTTTGTGACAGTTTGTGTATATTTCTTTATGGTGAATGCTTTATTTTGTGAAAACTACACATGAATATGTGAAAAAATATGGTTTTGACATTTAATCACAGCATTTTGTGATTGCATGCAATCACATTGATGTAAAATTAGTGGCGTAAAATGAATTTTACGCTGCATAATTTATAGTATTTTACGTTCAAATTTTACGCCGACAGCTGGGGCCAGACAATTGATGAACATAAAATTCAAGTGTGAAATTCAAACATAAAATTGAAATGTAAAATCACATCCTGGGGCTAGTCCCAAGTGGACAAGTACTTTATTCTTGACTTTTTCCTTGACTCTTGAACTTTGTCACTTGCAGATCTGGCACCAGGGGGCTTTTCCAAAGCTTCAATTGTGTATCCAAATCTTATGTTTTTGTATCCAAATTTTATTTCAAAATCTGATGTTTTTATATCCATATCTTATGCTGAACATAAGATTTGGATACAAAAACACCAGATGTTGAAATAAAATTTGGATACAAAAACATAAGATTTGGATACATAAATGACACTTTGGAACTGCCCCCTGGTGCTGGTTACGCAATTTTTTGTCATGGAAAAACCTGGCCCCAGCTCAGGCGTAAAATTGGTCAGCGTAAAATACATTCCGTATACATTATTTTATGCCGGACCACTGGCACAGCGCCTTACTCAGCGTAAAATTTCGACGTAAAATTCAAATTTCACCAGCGTAAAATACACACTGGCATAAAATTATAGCGCAAAATTACGGCGCATAATTACAAAAATGTGTGCCAAAATTTATAACTCCTTGTACAATTAAAATAATCTCTTGAGCTTTGGACACAAGAAACTACTGCATATGCTCAGTGATTGGCTGAAATTTCAACGCCATATCTTTATGCATTCATCTGTATATCAATTTTATGCCTGGTCAATGTTACACCCGAGCTGTAATCGCCACATGAATTATCCTTCCACGAAATCCATTTTTTCTTCATATCTCTGTTCGTTTTTTAATTTTATCTCAGCGATGCTGTCCGATTCGGCCGACCATTCAATGACGTTTCAAGTGACGACAAGTTTCGAACAAAGTTTCACATTGAAAGTGTCCAAAAAAGGAATTTAGCTTATAATCGACACGCATGTGTCACTTTACCCAAAATGTGCATCTTTGTATGCGACTTATCTCTTGCTTAGCGATGGCTATTGGGCTCCGCAGAAACGTTAAATAAAGTGGCTCATTACGTTGTAGTGCTCAGTATTAAACAGTTTGTTTTACCGTTCTATCTTCTATGTATCAGGCCTCTTCTAACAGGCTTCTATCTTTACCTACCTGTTTACCAGAGTTGTTAGAATTACTGAACTTTTTTCAAAAGAATATGTAAAAGTAAGTATTTTTTTACTCACCACAAAGTATAGAAAATGTAAAATACTTTTTTTACTCTTACTCGTGTGTAAATGTGTGTAAAATACTTTTTCCCCAGAAGAATGTAAAAGCGAGTACTTTTCCCCTGGAAAACGTATCTTTACACCAATTTCTACATGTGAGAGTGAGTTTTACACTGAAAATAAATAAATATGTCATTTTTAGTGATTATTTAGTATTTTTTAGAAAAATGATATGATTTCTTCAAAACTGTCTTATTTTAGCAACATAAAATTGTGATTTTAGCAACAAAAAATGCATTTTCTCTGTACGCGTGTACTTTTAAAATGTATGGTAAAAGTAAGTACATTACTCTTTGAAAAGTATATGTAAATGTATTTACCGCGTACTCATCTACGCGTATTTTTCGAGTAAATGTACGTACATTTTAACAACTGTGCTATTTACATCCATAAATACAGATCAATCACGGTTTACGTTTTTGTACTCTTCTACATGTCTTGAACATAGAGATGTGAAAAATGCTAAATTATTTATGAAAAATTCCAATCGAGGGCATCAAAGGGCGCCGCGCCATGGTGCCATTGGCGCTTGGCGCTTTTTCTGGCGCTTTCCCATAACTAATCACGGGCACTCGCAGTGTTCCAGAACACCCCTGTGAGATTTATATTTAAAAAAAATAGAAAAAAGGGTCCATTTCAGAACGCTAACCAAACGCCACTTAATTTAGAATCCAAGCTTTTTGTCGTTCTTACATTTACAGTAAACTGAAATCGAAATGAAACCACTTTTCGTTTTGCGAACAGCGATTGCTATCCAATTGCCGCGCAAAATTGCCCATTTTAAGGCGCAATTAAATAGCGAAGCAAATTGGATGAAACAAACGCAAACGCAGACATCGGAGGATTTTTTCTGTTTCGTCAATGTATTTACTTATTTGTTTCAATTCATTACAAACGGACCCAATTGCACAGTGCAGAGTTTCTGAATAAAGCAGGGTTTTTTTACAGGAAATTCCATCTTTGACGCGTTTCCTTGCCGTACACATGGGAAGCGGGTGCGACATCGTGTACCGTATTACCTAGAAATACCCCCAGGGGGTTTATTTTTTCAGAGTGAGAATTTTGAGGGGGTTTAAACGAGGGAGGAGTATTTCGAGGGGGGGGGGTTATTATTTCGCCAGAAATATTTTGAAATCCCAGTACTCAATTGTTGTTTGTAACCTACAAAGACGTCGAAAAATGCAACAAAAACCACCATGTATAAGACTATTCAGACTTATATAGTAGGCATGTAGACGGTCATTGTTCTAACATAATACCGTCATTGTTGTTAACGTGTGTTCTGCGTTTCCCGGATCACAAATCGTAGCTTTTGTCATTTACGTTCTCGATATACTATGTTTTGGGGGTGTATATCGAGGGGGTTATAAATTCATAGTGTCTATTTTGAGAGGGGGGGTATTTCGAAGGGGATATTCCGAGGAAATACGGCATATCCTGCACAAGTTATTACCTAACAAATACTGCATGGACAGTGTATCCTATAATCCTGTTTACAACATGCATACCATATTTCGGAATTTGAATTCGGAATCACCCAGGGGGGATTATTTTCCTACCTGCCAAATTCGGGAGTGGGATAGTTCGAGGGGCGGCGATATTTAAAGTCAAAAATTATTTTATCAGTGTTTTCATTTACCTCGCGTACATTGCAAATTGTGAACAATGCAGGGCCGCTCTGCATCTCAATGAATCTTACCAATTTCTATTTGTACAGATATGATGCATAGTTGTTAAAACGTATTTACGTTTACTCGAAAAATATGTTTATTCGACCAATTTATAGTTCACAGAAATATGAAATGCAAGTGGCAGATACAGGCACCTATATCAAATCTAAATACATTTACATTTCATCATAGTTGTGAACACATATTTGCATTTACTCCATAGATACCTGCATATTTACGTATATATTTTGAACAAAACAAAAAGAAAGCAGGTTTCGTTCCTTTTCATGGACCTGCTACCCAATTTTGTGCGGGAACTCATCAGCATGAACACGAATGTGTACTTATGGACCCTTAAAACACTCCTAAATAAAGCACAAATGCACAAAACCTCAATAAAAAAACAAGTAAAAAATCGACCAACGCTTTGGTGGCCCTGCCCAGCGGAAGTTGCTGGAAGCCATACGTGGCCTTTTGAACTGCTGCCTGTTGCTGTTTGAGTTGTGCGCGCCGCCGCGACCATGTGTTTACGTTTCCAGCCAAAAAATGTGTACTTTTTGAAAGTGTGCGAGTACAGAAAATGTATTTTAAGGGGACATAAAATGTCATTTTGCCAGACAGAAAGTGAAAAACATAGGACATTTTCCTAAGAAATACACAACAGGAGAGAAAAACATATCTTTGATGTATTTCAGAGTAAAAATTGAAAAAAAAACAGTTTTTGCATTTTTGTAGGAAAAATACCCATTTTTATGTTCCCCCCCAAAAAATACTCATTTTTACATTTTCTCAGAAAAAAAGTACTTTACTCACCTTTAACGCAGTGTAAAAGTAAAAATGAAATACTTAACGTTTTCTGTGCTCAGGTGTGAGTCAAAAAAAAAACTTTACGTTTACATTTACTTTCAAAAAATTTCAGTACTTTTAACAACTCTGGATTCAGTGAACCGTTTTCTTTGCCCAGTCCCGGTGCGGTCCTGCTTCCCTCATTTTTATCATGCTTCTGACTCAATTTTCAGTTTTATAACAACAGAGTTATCGTATTACCTCGAATTATCCCCCTCTTGAATTTGTCCCCCCCCCCTCGAATAAACCCCCGCCCCGCAAAATGGGCTGGGGAAATAATACCCCCTCGAAATGCCCCCTCCGGAATGATGTACATCATGTATGCAATGTACATGATGTAAACACCTTCCCGGTCAGGTCCGGCACCCTATTTTTGATCTTACTTGTGACACCCTATCTCCAGTTCTAGGGCGCACCAGAAGCTGAAACTTGGAGGAGGTATTGGTGCAACCCCCCTTTACTTCGCATGAATTTGAGGGTCGTTGCGGAATATTTCACTTCACAGGGAACCCCACAAAAAATCACTTAGGGAGACCCACCCTGAGAGCGGTCGCCGCGACCCCCCAAATTCATGCGAAGTAGAGGGGGGTTGCGCCAATAACTTCCCCAAGTTTCAGCCTCTAGGGCGCCCTAGAACTGGGGATAGGATGTAAGAAGTAAAACCAAAAAATGGGTGCCGGACATGACTGGGAAGGTGTTTATTTATTACTGCTAATTTGCATTGCAGCTACACAGACTAGTTTGTGTGGCTATCTACGTTTTCGAGTCCAAATATATGTTGTTTGGACACATTTGGTACCTGTTTTGGGTATGTAAATGCCTTCTATTTACTACGACTCTTACGAAAATTTCTGGCAAAATAATGAACCCCTCCCTCGAAAAAAACCCCACCTTGAATTAACCCCCCTCAAATTTTGCTGGCGAAATAATAAACCCCATCGTATTATTTCGAAGTAATACGGTATTCGATGAAGCTTATTTGAGGATACACGGTATTATAGTTCACAGAAATATGAAATGCAAGTGGCAGATACAGGCACCGATATCAAATTCCCGCTAATTCCAGCGTGTCACGTTTAGTTGCGTTGCAGCAAATGATTTATTTATTTTGTATCGTATGATTATGTACATATAAAGCGGTGAATTCATGCTCGAAAAATGTCCGTATAAATTTGCATGTTTGTTGTGCGCCGCGAGCGGAGCGCGCCATATTTAAGTGTATTTTTGCCGTGGAAATTGAATGAAACGCAGTTGCTCCGGGCTGGCCATAGAAAACTGAAACAGTGAAGCCCTTTCCGCGAACGATTTTTTTGAACCCGACACGTTTTTTCTCGATTAGTCCGATTCATTGAATATATTTGAGGTAAATAAATACCTAGTTCGGGTTTGTGGTCAGTGACTGTTTCCGCCAGAGTTGTTGCAAGTACTGAACTTTTTTTCAAGTAAACGTAGGTAACTGTAAAGCATTTTATTTTTACTCATCCCTGGGTACAGAAAACGTAAAGTACAAATTTTTACTTTTACGCTGCGTAAAAGGTGAGTAAACGTAAATACCAGTATTGTAGCACTGTATCTATCCATTAAGCGGGAATTAGAGCTCAGCGTCGATTCGACGTGAAATGATGACGTGAAATGACGTCGTGAAATTAATTACACGAGTGTGGATCATGCTACGGGTCTACAATTTTCTAAGGATAATATATGAATCAATAGCTTAATCGTGTCCAATACTGAGAGTTATCAGCCACAACTAGAGCGAATTGAAAAATTCAATTTTTATCATTTCACGTCATCATTTCACGTTGAATCGACGCTGAGCTCTATTTCCGGCTTTATATACCGTATTTCCTCGAAATACCCCCCCCCCCCATCGAAATACCCCCCTCAAAATGGGCACTATGAATTTGTGGTCGGGGAAATGCATAACAGACGTTCAAAACACTTACTGTGTTACGTTAGAACATCGTTTATAAAGTCGGCGGACATTTCACCCTACAAAATCGGAGAGTTAGAATTCGCTCGCGAATAGAGCGAACACAAAACTTCGGTCCCACCCGGACGCTCGGAATTTAAAAAGAAAAAATTGTTAAAAGAGAAATGGACGCTTCGCCGTGTCCGTGCGTGCACGCCGCCCTTTTCAACGTTTCGTTTCAACGTTGTCCGTTGGAAGCGAAAAATTTTGACTGTTTTAATGACTCTTTTACCGTTTTTGTTAATTTTTCATTCGTTGGCTCTGTTCCAATGGAAGAGTCCCCATATAACTTGGCAGCCAGCCAAAATTGCGAAATCCGCTATAAATGTAAATAAAAAAGGCTAAGGCCGTGTTTACACGGATTTCGTGTGACGACAAAAAAATTGTGTCGTCACGGACATTTTTCGATGAAAATTGAAAAAAAATTCAGATTTTTATGAGTGTGACGACATTTCGGCCTCGATAACTCCGACAAGCAAAAATATTGAAATCGGCCTCGATGAAATCCGACAAACGCAGTTTGGCTACGACAAAGGTTACACTGGCTACGACAAATGTGAATTTTTGAATTTTTTGTTCGCACCCTTAGGGAGACTACAAACACTGCCTAATAGATAAAAAAATGTACCATATTTATATTTCTTCTAATAGAAAGGCACCGGTAATAGAACGGCAGGTTTTGGTAGTCTCTCACGAAAACAATACCGCGGCATTCTCCAATAGAACGGCAGGTAGAAATGACGTTGGGCGAGGCCAAACATAAATATTTGAAAAATAGGTGGTAAGAACATCAATAGCTTTCACAACTATGATTCAGGGATTGTTTTCACATTTGGTGTTGATTGAATTGATCCTTTGATATTGAAATATTCCTTGTGTTTGATTAAAAAGACTATGTTCAAATAGAAAATGTGAGAAAAATATCAGTGACAAAATAGAACGGCAGCCTCTAATAGAGCGGCAACAGCACCTCAAATCAGGGGTATCTTATCAGGGGTATCTTGAATTTTGACCCTCCCTCCGAGTGGTTGGATAGATAGCAAATCGCTCCTCTGGAAAATTTTCTGGGGGGGGGTGGGGTTGGGGGGGTTGTGGTCATTTGATATATAGGCTTTTCAGGGCATAAAAGAAGAAAAGGGGAAAAATCTCTAAAAGTAGGTGTAAAATGGCTCAAAATGGGTATACAGGAGCATATTATAGCACAAAATATAGCTGAAAATAGGCAAATAGGAACCAGAACTATGATTTTGGAAGTGAAAATCTTTAAAGAGGTATGAATAATAGCAATTTTGAGCAAAAATTGGGGTATAGTTTCTCAAAAATCGCTCCGTTAGGTAGATAGCTGGCCGATTTGGGGGGGGGGGGTTTAGGGGGTAGTAGCCAAAAAAAATTTGCCTCCGGGATAGATAGATAGATAGCTGAGCGGTCTCCGGGATAGATAGATAGATAGCTGGGCAGTTTGGGGGGGTAACCCCCCCATCCGAGACCCCTGATCACATATCCTTGAATTTACCCCCTTGAATAACTCTCCCCTGTTGAACACATGGGGAATGCATAGCGAAGTTGTTATTTCCAAAATGGGGGAGTGCAAACAAACTTGTTATTTACAAAATGAACAATTTTTTTGGAAACATTCCAAATGAATGTCAACTACCCCATAGAATAGTGAGAACTCGTTGACAAAATAGCAGCCACCTCTCACTGGTAGAGAAATGCAGTAACAAACCAGTACCGTATTTCTTCTAATAGAATGGCACACCTCCAATAGAATGGCAGAATCTCCAATAGAACAGCAGGTTTTGGCATGTTTTTCTGCTTATGAAAACAATAGAATGGCATCTCAAATAGAATGGCAGGTAGAAATTATGTTGGGAGTAGGGTTCGAACGGGATTGACTTTTTGGGATCGGGATTTACTTTTTGAGATTTCGGGATCGGGATTGGGGTGGGGTTTCGGGATCAGGATTGGTTTTTTGAGATTTTGGGATCAGGATCGGGATTGGGAATGTAATAAGTCGACATAAAATGGATATTTTTGACAGAAATCACCACTTATAATGCTATCCAATGACTCTACAGCCATTCTATGGCTATGTATAACATCACAAAGTACTGTCATCTTTCTTATTTACCTGTATATGTTGACTCATGACCATATCTGGGAGTTTTGAAAAAAACGGGTTTTATTTTTTTTTTTAACCTTACATTGAAAAAACCTTTTTCGGCCATCCCTTGGCAGTGCACACTTATTATGCTCTCTGTGATAATAAATATAAGTACTGTACAGAGCTTAGGAAAAGCTTGAAAGTCAGTTATTTTTAAGTTTGTAAGTAATTAAATTGTTATAAACACCTTCCCGGTCACGTCCGGCACCCAATTTTTGGTTTCACTTGTGGCATCCTATCTCCAATCATAGGGTGCGCCAGAAGCTGAAACTTGGGGGAGATACTGGCGCAGCCTCCCTTTACTTTGCATGAATCGGGGGGGGACGCGGCGACCCCTTTACAGGGTGTCACCATAAGTGCAAAAAATTTATTGGCTTTTCTGGTGTCCCGAAAGGTCCAACACCCACTGATTTCTGAGCTGTGGGAGGGGTATAAATCTTAAATTTTGGGGATGTGTTGGCAACACCCCTCCCCTACTCACACTATTCAATAATGTGGGTTTAATGTGGAAAAATTGTGAATGAAAAAAGAAAAAAGTGAATTATTCTGTCATCCATCTATTATTCAGTTGTCATGTTTTTTAGAGAATAAAAAAATATTTTAGAAATTTTTCACATTAATCCCACATTATTGAAAGTGTATAGTAGGGGAGGGTTGTTGCCAACACATCCCCAAAATTTTTGATTTATACCCCTCCCACAGCTCAGAAAAGCCAATAAAATTTTTTGCACTTATGGCTATGCACCCTCTAAGGGTCACTACGACCCCCCCCAATTCATGCAAAGTAGAGGGGGGTAGCGTCAATATTTTCCCCAAGTTTCAGCTTCTGGCGCGCCATATAACTGGAGATAAGGTGCCACAAGTGTCATCAAAAATAGGTTGCCGGACGTGACTGGCAAGGTGTTTATTTGTGGTGTGAATTACATTTCATTGACCATTTGCAATCTTGTTTGCAGAAATTGTGTGTTCTTGCTCAGAACACAATATTGATCATATTGGAAGTGTACATGAATGCATTGGCATAAATGTACGATGTGAAAACACGCAATATCTGGGAGCTTTTGGAAAAAAAAACCCAGGTTTTCTTTGAAAATAAAACCCTGTTTTTTAAACCTTGCATTGAAAAACAACCTTTTTCGGCCATCCCTAGTGTAGACCCATAACCATATGTGGGAGCTTTTGAAAAAAAAAACATTTTACTTTTTAAAAAAACGTTGTTTTTTAAACATTGTTGTTTTTTAAACAGTCGTTAAAAAAATATGTGTGCCATCCCTATCTCAGAGGCAAAATTTTATTTATCTTTGCTTCCCCAAAGTTGTCTAGCTATCCACCTATCTGTCTGTAGCGATTTTTAAGACGATTCTGCCCTGTTTGTCGCTTAAAATAGCAACCCCCCCAACCCGCCCAAAAATGTTTTCGGCTATCTATTGCTTGGAGGAGCGATCTACTATCTATATGAACCGCGCGTGGGGTTCACCAATGGACACCATGGGTACAAATCTAAAAACCATGTATCTATCTACCGTATTTCCTCGAAATACCCCCCCTCGAAATACCCCCATCTCGAAATACCCCACTCAAATGGACACTATGAAATAATTACCCACCCCCTTGAAATACCCACCCCACTCATTGTATGTAAAGGGAACATACCTACATGACTAAAGGTGCGGTTTGTGATACAGGCAATGCAGAACAGACATTAAAAAGAACCATTGTGTTATGTTAGAACTTTTTATACCATCTACATACTGATGTAAGTGTATAGACTCTATTACATGGTGTTTTTTTGTGTATTTTTTGACATCTGCGTAAACCAAATTTGTACTGGGATTTCAAAAAATTTCTGGCAAAATAATAAGCCCCCCCCCCACAAAATACCCCCCCCCCGTTTAACCTCCCCTCAAAATTCTCACTCTGAAACAATCACCCCAGGGGGTATTTCGAGGAAATACAGTATCTATCTACCTATCTGAAACACCTAGGGTTCAGACGATATGACCTTGCGATATTGATATGTGATATTCAATATTTTTCTCAGAAACTCAATATCGATATTCAATACTGAAACTGGATATTTCAATATCGATACGATATGGACCCTAGATATCGATATTCAATATTCGATATTAAAAAATGCCCAATATTCGATATTGATATTTCGATATTTTGCTTTCGGTACAGCAAGGCATATTTCAAGTGACTTATTGTATTTTCATGTGGTTGTAAACATTGTCATTACTCTTTACTGGATTGGATTTATCATCTCTTTACTGAAATGTAAATGGCAATTTTAACAGGGTTCACAACAGTCAAAATAAGAAAAAATGATGAATCAAATTGTATCAGGAAAACAATATTGGGTAGACATACTAGTTCATACTTATAACACAGTTGCTTAACGGCATTTGGCAAGAAAAGCAGCATATTTTACCGTATTTCTTCTAATAGAAGGGCGCCCTTCTATTTTTTTCGTCAACTTTTTTACCTGCCCTTCTATTGGAGACACCCTTCGATTGGAGACCGCCCTTCTATTCTTTTCGCCATTTTTTCAATGAATTTTTGTCACGCTCTGCCAAGCAGAGATAGTTAATAGAATGATGATTTATTGAGTTTATTCAACATTTGAAACACAACACAAAGCCACTAAAGCACAGTGTGCGCTGATATTTTTACTTTTTTCCTTCATTTGGCACAATTCCAGCACTTAGTGTACCTTCTATTGGAGACCGCCCTTCTATTGATTTCATGGCCAAAATTAAGTCAAAAGTGTACCTTCTATTGGAGACGCCGTTCTATTGGAGACCTGCTCTTCTATTAGAAGAAATATGGTATCAACATTTTCTGGTAGGTAGCAAACCAAACCAAATACAAGAATTATTGAATAAGCACTCCAACACAAATTTAACTGTAAATACTTTACTTTTACTCCACAACAAAAATATTATAAACACATAATACATCTCAAATTTTTTTGGGTTTCCCCTGAAAGGTACTCCAACCTCCAAAATGCCAGCTCTCCATCCCTCCCTCCCTTCCCTCCCTCACTCTGGAGGAGTGATTTGCTATCTATCCACTCCCCCCCCACTGAATGGTCAAAAAGTAGAAAACCCCTGTGCGCCAGGGGTAGGGAGGGGGGTTACCCCCCAAACTGCCCAGCTATCTATCTATCTATCTATCTATCTAACTATCTATCTATCTATCCCAGAGACCACTCAGCTGTCTATCTATCTATCCCGGAGGCAAACTTTTGGGCTACTATCCCCTAACCCCCCCCCCAAATTGCCCAGCTATCTATCTATCTGGCACGATTTTTGAGAAACTATACCCCAATTTTCACTCAAAATTGCTATTTTTCATACCTCTATATAGATTTTCAAATTCCAAAATCACTAGTTATCATGTGTATAACTGCCTGTGTGACATGCGGAAAATGTTCAACATGTGGGATGGGTTTACATGTGGAATGGTGCAGTGCCCCATTCACCAGCCTCCATATACAATCCACCCCCCATCAAAAATACTGGCTACACCAGTGCCCTGACACTCCCTCTGAAGTAGCAATTTGCTGTGAATGGAACCCTGAAATCTGGCTACCACTGATGGGCAGCAATATATTTTACAGCATATATCTTGATTCTAATGCCTATTTTTATAGTATTTAGTAGGGATGATCAAAATCAAATCTTCAGGTTTTTCTGATCATTTTAAGTGTTCATTGAGGAAAATCAGCCAAGAAATCTTGATAAATTGATGATCAAAATCAAATCTTCAGGTTTTTCTGATCATTTTAAGTGTTCATTGAGGAAAATCGGCCAAGAAATGGTGTAGCTATGGACTTTTACAGTAGCGTGCATCTGCTTCATGCAGTGATTTATGTGGATGGGAGGGAAAAGTTTGAAGTGCGATAACTTTTGATTGGAATGAGATATTAAACTCATTCTGTTGATATACGACTTCTCACTGTCTCAAGTATACGATAGCATGTTCAGAAAAATTTACTTTTTGCGTTTAAAAACCGGGTCAAATCGGCATAAGAAATATAGACATCACTAAGGCGACCCACAAAATGGAATCTACAGCTTATGCCGATCATTTTAAGTGTTCAACAGTCTAAATCGGCCCAGAAATGGCCGAGTTACTGAGCTCCCAAGTCAATCGGCCTGATCGGCCATGCAAAATGACCATGTTTTTATAGACCACCCTTATCTTGGGACTGGGGTATTATTCGAGGAAAAAATTTTTTTGTCGTAGCCCTGCCCCCAAACCCCAACATACTCAAACGGCATCAAAATTGGCCAATGTACAGTGGAATGGGACGAGACGAAAGTCTGGAGACCCCCCCCCTAAAATGCCACCCTCGATTTATTATATGGATCGCCGGCCCCGGTTTGTATGAAATTGATCATGCAATTGTTTTCAAGTGCATTTTTTCGTTTTTGGGATTTTTTTGTTCATTTTTTTTTATTTTTTTATTTTTGTCAGAGTCCTCAAAATTAGCCTCGCTAGCGAGGCCTCTGACATTTTCTCGTTTTTTTTTGGAAATTTTTCAAAAATGTGACGACAAAATGTCGTCACGTGCTGTGAACGTGTTTTTTTTGTGACGACTCAGTGACGACTCATTTTTGTTTACTTGGTCGAATCGCTCTCCCCACCACCCATAATTCAGAGTCCAAAGAAGTTCAAAATGGCCTGCTCAATTGCCGGAAATGCTGCTCATGCATCTGAAAACAGGCGGATTTCCTTGGGAAGCTGAACGGTCCTGCGGTGATCTGCAATTTGGCGAATTCCGTCGCCAAGGTTGTGGAGCGCCATGAAATGATGATGGGTGATGTCGAGTGAGTACCCCCGGCAGTACCGCGGATCAGCCAGTATCCCAAAGGTGAGTGTGATGACTGCAGTGGCACACCAGAATACTTGCTGTTCCGTCTGCGAATGTTTGCAGATGTGTACCCGCGCATGACCAACACTCAGCTGCGCCAGATGTGCAAAGGCATGTTGACAACCATCCATACCACCAAAGCATGCTGTTGGCATTTGATGACGACAATGCAGTTGATGACGATGCGGTCATTGTTCTTTCCTCGGATGAGACAGTTTGTTGATATTTTTTGTATGCGTTGTAAATATGCGTATATGGATTGAAAAACCATTTGTAATGACCCAAAATAAAAGAAATAAAACATTTTCTTAAAATGGTTGCTTTTTAAAAAAGCACTGGCGATGCAATATGCAAATCCCTATTTGCATATAATTCATTATTTTCGAGCAGGTGCCCACAAGGTCTTCGAGCAACCACAGCCGCACCACCAACCCTGTCATCAGCTGAAATGTGGGCGCGCGCAAAAATCTGGAAAATATTGATGTGCCGGTGGTGGACGCTGGCAACATGCTGTGTGTGCCATCGCAGCGTTCTAGTCCGGCGCCTTCCGCAGATCATCAGGTAGTTGATGATTTGAGCAGGCAGGGTGGGGGGGGGTGTCGGTGCAAAAGTAAGCCTGGTGCACAAGTAAACCCGGTGCACAAGTAGCAAAAGAAGTAGAAGGGCGCCATGGTGTGGTTTACTTTGGCACCCTCAAATGGCGCCATACCAACACAAACGATGTGTATATTTGTTGTTTTTGTGGGTGGGGGGTCGCAGGGGTTCAATATATGGGTTTTTTCAAGCTTTAGAAAACAAAAAGGGGAAAATCACTAGATACATATGTAGATAGCTAGAGCATTTGGGGGGTAATCCAACCCCCCTCCAACCCCTATACTGAACCCCTGCAGTGCCCACAAAGACCCAGTGCTCAATATGGGGGCCCGGCACCTAGACACCGAGTCTACATTGGCACTGGACACATTGTTACTTGTGCACCGGGTTCACTTGAGGGTTCAAACAGGATCCTGATCCCAAATCCCAAGAAATTTTGGGATTTTGTGGTCCCAATCCCAAAACCTCAATCGCAATCCCAAAGTTTGAAAAAGCCAATCCCGATCCCGATCCTGAAACCTCAATCCCAATCCCGATCCTAAAATTTCAAAAACCAATCCCGATCCTGAAAAGTCAATCCTGTTTGAACCCTAGTTTACTTGTGCACTGGTCCTGCGCCGAATTGAGCTATCCACCCCCCCCCCACTGCAGACCCATCGACTGTGCCAAGGTTATCTTGAATTTCGACCCTAGAGGGGTTGGTTAGATAACAAATCGCTCCTCCGGAGGGGTAGATAGCTGGAAAATGTTCTTTGGGGGGGGGGGGTTGTGGGGGTTTTGTATTTTTGTGAGAAAGTTATATTAAATAATTATCTCTCATTTTGGTGCCCAAATATTGCCTCTGGGATAGATTGATTGAATGATTGATAGATGGATTGATTGATGGATTGATTGATTGATTTATAACTGGGCAGTTTTGGGGGGTGTAACACCCCCTGAACCCCCACCCCCTGTTCAAGACCCCTGGACTGTGCACCGTATTATCCAAGATTAGGATTGGCACTTGATTTTTAAACTCATTTCTTTCAAAAAATTTATTTATTTTTTAAATCAAGCTGTTTAATCAATCAATCAATCAATCAAACTGATTTTTTTCAACCCCTATGTTTAGCCAGTATGTAACTAGGGTGTCAAATTTTCATTTTCCATTTTCCGTTTCCATTTTTCGCAAGCAAATTTTATCCGTTTTCCATTCCGTTTTCCGGCTGCTGCATTTTTTTTCCGTTTTCCGGCCACTTTTTTCCTGTTTCCGTTTTTCTGGCCAAATTTTCAGTTTTTCCTCCTTTTTTCCATTTTCCGCCTAAATTTCCAGATTTTTCAGCCTTTTTTCCATTTTCCGCCACAATTTTTCATTTTTCTGCCTCATTTTATATTTTTCTGGCTCAACTTTCTGTTTTCTGTTCCAGCCAAACTGGTAAATGTTCATGCAGATTGTTAATTATGTAAAAAATTTACTGTTTCCAGCACAATTTCTGCAAATTTTTTCTACTTCCAGCAAAATTTCAGCAAATTTTATCCATTTTTCGGCAAAATTTCAGCAAATTTTTCTGTTTCCATGCAAATTTAATTTTTCCATATCGGTTTTTCTGGCCCCTTTTTCCGTTTTCCGGCTGCTGAAATTTTTTTTCCCATTTCTAACTATTTAACGACTAAGCCAATTCAACTGAAATTACACACACATATACACCTTAGTATGATATATACTCGACCATTTTTACTCGTGAATATGGAACTTTTTTCCGGAGTTATGGAACTTTAAAAAAATAATTTGTCGTAGCCATGAAATCCGTGTAAACGCCGCCTAACACTAACTATATAACCATGTATATAAACAAAAATAGCGATTATAAAGGTGGAAATTGGCAAAGTGGAGCAACTTTTAACGATTTTTGGCTAACTTTGACTTTTCACTCGCGTTTGTATAATACGCAACTGGAAACTGGGATAAGAGCCAAGTTTTCATACGTGACCCGATCCATTCCAATCATAAAAATATTGCGTCACAATAATGACGACATGCACTCTCCACTGGAGAGACTGACGCAAATGTTTGTAGGGCGATACGTCTGTCGACTTTACCATCTACATCCTTATATTAGGTTGTAAACTAATGAAGTGTCTTTTTTCGCCATCTCATACAAATATACATTTGTGCTTTCCATTGTGTTGTACGTTGACCGATTTTGATGCCATTTGAGTATGTTGTGGTTTGGGGTCTGGGCTATGATGAAATGTTTTTGTTTGCTCAAATAATCCCCCAGTCCCGAGATAAGGGGGGTCTATAAAAAGGTGGTCATTTTACGTGGCCAATATGCACATTGACTTTGAAGCTTAATAACTCAGCCATTTCTGGGCCGATTCGGATCGTTCAACACTTAAAATTACCAGGACAATCCGCATATTCAATTTTTGTGGTCGAGGTAGTGATGTATCAATCCCGTATGCCGATTTGACCCGGTTTTTGAACATGAAAAATAATCGTAATTATAATTTTTCAAGACGATTTTTTTGAAGTTGCTATCATATACTATAGACAAAAAGAATAAATCTGGCACAAAAATTATTTCAATATCTCTCTCCAGTCAAAAGTTATATCACTTTAAACATTCGCCTCCCAACAATAAATAGGTAGAAAAATCTGCATGACGAGAAAATGCATGTGACTTCAGAAATCCATATCTCGGCCATTTCTGAGCCAATTTCCACCAATGAACACTTAAAATGATCAGAAAAGCCTGTAAGTTTCATTTTCATGCTCAGGTTATCTGTATTCATCGTTCTTGATTAGTTATTTACATGTATGGGAGGCGGAAGTTTAAAGTTATATTACTTTTGATTGGAAAGAGATATTGAAATAATTTTTTGGTATATGAATCCCCATTGTCTAAAGTATATGATAGCATGTTTAGAAAAATTTATTTTTGGTGTTTAAAAACTGGGTCAAATCGGCATACGTAATTTAGACATCACTAATCCGACCACAAAAATGGAATCTACTGGTTGTGCTGATCATTTTAAGTGTCGAACGATCCAAATTGGCCCAGAAATGGCTGAGTGAGTAAGGTTCAAAGTGAATGTGTAGATCGGCCATGCAAAATGACCACCTTTTTATAGACTCCCCTTATCTCGGGACTGGGGATTTATTCGAGGAAACAAAAACACTTCTTCATAGCCCAGACCCCAAACCCCAACATACTCAAATGGCATCAAAATCGGTCCACGTACAAAAGAATGTGGGATGCACAAATGTATATTTGTATGAAATCGAAAAAAGACACTTCATTAGTTTACAACCTAATATAAGGCTGTAAAAACTTATAAATGGTTGTTATTGTTACATTTTTCACGTTTTTCTCTCAAAATTCTCAATCTGAAAAAATAAACCCGCTGGGGGTATTTCGAGGAAATACGGTAGTAATAAATATTATGCTATGTAAATATTTTTTTTTTTTTTCCATCTAGCTGTATACCGGCTTACCCATTGCAACTACCGCAAATCCTCGAATAAGTCCCCGGATAGTTATTTTTTCCTCAGAATTTTTTGAGGGGGGACTTATTCGAGGGGGGGAGTTTTTCGAGGGGGGAGTTATTTTTTCATCGGAATTTTGAGTAAAAAGCATGATCAATATATCATCCGAATGGGTTTAAGTTAGTAGCATAAAGGTCTAAGCCAGTATAGAAATCCCATAATTCATGGAATGAAATCAATGTTAGTGTGCATCAGAGTTGCAAAAGCGTATTTACGCTTACCCAAAATACCCGGGTAAATGAGTATTTATACTTACGCTTACGCTTACGCTTTTGTAAAATACCCATACGCTTTTTTACGCTTTCCCGGCCGAATTACCCGGGTACTAAAAGCGTAAAAAACGTTTCACACGGTCCAGTTTTATGCTTTTGAAAAAGTGTAAAACAACAAAAAGGAAGTGAACAAAAACGTGTACAAAACTAACTGACTGCGTGTGTGCAGTATCACACTAACAACAGCAGCAAATGTACAAATTCTGTTAAAATACAAATGTCTCGTTAAAATTGTGTTGCGTAGCAATATCGTAGCTTCAGATTAGGAATTTTGGGGCTGAAAATGGATTGCAAAAACTGTTGCTGAGAGCTTTATTTTGAAACAGTTCACTGAGCAAAAACAGACAGAATCCCGGATGCATTACAATTGCCGCCACTGAATGTGAGTAAATATTCACCTGGTATGCATATTTACTTGATTGTGAATGCATACATAATCTGAATGTATAATAAGTATGTAACTGTGTACTAATTTAATGTGAAAATATGAAAGACAATGGTGTATAAATTCATCTAATAGTGAAAGCAAGGGTGTTTTCTGACGCTCAAAAGCAAGAGCACTTTCTAAAAGAAATTTACGCTTACGCTTTATTTTACGCTTTCCTAGGTATTTTTAAAATACCTTACGCTTACAGTATCATACTCGAAATTTGGAAAGTGTATTTATGCTTACGCTTACGCTCTCCAAAAATACCGGTATTATAACAACTCTGGTGTGCATCAAATGCAAAATAATGCATAGTTTTAATGAACGTACCGTATTACCTCGAATTATCCCCCCCCTTGAATAAACCCCCCCCTCGAATAAACCCCCCCTCAAAATGGGCTGGGGAAATAATAAACCCCCCCCTCGAAATACCCCCCCTTGGAATGATGTACGTCGAGTACACAATAAATACGTCATGTATGCAATGTATACATGATGTATATTACTGTTAATTTGCATTGCAACTACACATAGACTAGTTTAGCTATCAACGTTTTATTGTAGAAATGTCTCCTGTTTGGACACATTTATTACCTGTTTTTGGTATGCAAATGCCTACTATTTACTACGGAACTTACGAAAATTTCTGGCGAAATAATAAAACCCCCCCTTGAATAAACCCCCCCCTCGAATTAACCCCCCCTCAAATTTTGCTGGCGAAATAATAAACCCCCATGGGGGTATTTCGAGGTAATACGGTATACATAAATACGTTTTTTTATACGTGGACTTCTTTCCCACCCATAAAATAGGGGGGAGTTATTTGAGGGGGGGAGTTATTTTTTCCTCAGCCTGCTTAGAGGGGGGAGTTGATCGAGGGGGGGGGGGAGTTTTTCGAGGGGGGGACTAATTCGAGGATTTACGGTAATATTGTTTCTGCTGCTATTTTTGCCACCGTTTTTATAAGTTTGAGTGGTTTTTGCTTTTCATGAACCCAAAATTTTTTTCTCAATCACGCTTTCTGTACTCGCATTCTTTCGAAAAATACTTGTTTCAGCTGGAAATATAGATCGACACAAAATTCAAGATTACTAAATTGATCACATAAAACTGGGATGATACAGGTCTCCAACTTTATGTTTCCAACAAATTTTACGTGAAAATTTCATTGAAAACTCTATCTCTCTAACTCGCCGGAAACGTGGACCGCGCATGTTTAGTTTGGACACAATCAAGGGATGGATTTGTACTTCGAATCAATTTTGCGGTAAAATTTCTCATTAAACCGAGATTACATCAATCTATGATTCCAGCTGAAACCTCACTAGGATTATGCAGGACGTTACAAATGGGAGACGATCCGGAAATGGAAAGAGCTTTCGCGACATACCAATATTTAGAGAAATATTTATGTATGTCGGTATACACCGCATTTTTATATGCATTTTTCTGAAGGTAACACTCCATCATGACGTCATCGTTAATAAGATAAAAATTGTTCCAGCAAAAAAAACATTTTGGGAAAAAAACATTCGACACTTGTACATGACTCCGCCTTTTTCTTTTGAAATGTTTCTCTTTTTTGTGAAAGTGAATAGGTACATAAGTATCCTGTCCGTGTATTATCGACCAAGACATAAATAATGTTTGGCGCATAGTTTACGGTCCGCCGAGTATACCAATATATTGAGGGCACAGCATTCATGCATGTCATGAATCTCATGCGAGATTTATGTGTTCATTTTTTCAGACAAAATGACGCTGTACTAGCATGTCAGTTAAAATAATCATATTTACCGTATTTCCTCGAAATAACCTCACGGGGTTTATTTTTCTCATAGTGCAAATTTGGAGGGGGTTAATCGTCGGAGTGGGTATTTCGAGGTGGGGCCTATTATCTACGCAGACTTTGTAAAATGCAACAATAACTGACATGTAAATATAAGCGTCTATAGAATTTAAGAAGTACCTATGTAGATGGCACAAGTTCTGTCCTCACGTCACTCGGTTGTTGTTTTTAACGTGTGTTCTGCAGTGCACATATCACAAATAGCATTGAAAATATCTCTGGGAGATTTATATTTTTTCCACGATTTTCCAGAGAGATTTAAGGATATTTTTTTCCTGATTGAGAAAATCTCTCGAAAAAATCTCTCTGTATTTGTCCATTTTCACCTTCAAATTCACTTGTTTCATGTGCTTTGTGCTTTTTTTCAGCTATTTGTAACTATATATATGTGCTAATATACCCATTTCTGGCTATTTTTGCACCTATTTAAAGTTTCTTCTCTCCTTTTTTCTGTTCTATAGCATGAAAGAGCCTATAAAAAGTCTATCTGAGAGAATACATAAAAGAGAGTACTGGTACTTTTTCAGAGGAAATGTAAATGTATTTGCTCATTACTCTAGTATAAGCATTTTTGAGTAAACATAAATATGTTTTAACAACTATAAAGTTGACTGCATGCAAATACAGTCACCAAAATTTGGTGAAAAAAGACACCTGATAAATACTGTTTCGATCTTCACACGTGAAAGTAACGTATTCTATGGAGGAAAAATGTACCTAATTTATACTTTTGTTGATTCTTTAGATAGTAGGTAGTAGTATGTGGTAGTAAAAGCTGAAACCACACATAAGGTGTGTAATATCTACTCAAATAAACGCCTCTGGTTCACCTTGAGACACCTATCGATTAAATCATAATTTAAGTTGAGAGATTTTCTGAGATTTTTTGAACAGAAAGAGATTTTTCTCAGAGATTTAATTATATTTTGAAACTGACCCAAGATATTTAATTATATTTTTTTCTTGAGAGATTTTCTGTGATAATATTTGATTATATTTTCTCAAAATCGGCCATTTTTTCAATGCTAATCACAAACTGCAGGTTTTGGCGGCGAGATCTCGGCTGTAATGTAAACCCGGCCGTAAAGTAAATACGGCCGTAATGCATAGTTGTTAGAACGTATTTACGTTTACTCGATAAATACGTATACTCGAGTGCTGCGTAAATACGTTTTCGTTTCCTCCCAAAAAATACTGGTACTCACTTACTCGCGTACTTTTTGAAAGTACGCGAGTACACAAAACGTAATTGAGAACATTTTTTGAGTGCATAAAAAGCAAAAAATCTCTCACACGAATATAAACGGCCGAAAAAATAGCGTAAAATATTACTTTACGTTTTCTGTACTCAGGTGTGACTAAAAATAAAAACTTTACGTTTACGTTTACCCCCGGGGGGTGATTGTTTCATAGTGGTCCCGAGAGGGGGGGGGGGTTAAACGAGGGGGGGGGGGGGTATTTCGAGGGGGGGGGGGTTATTATTTCACAAGAAAATTTTTGAAAACCAAGTACGAAATTGTCGTCTGAAACGTACGCAGACGTCGAAAAATGCAACAAAAACCGCCATTTATAAGGTTCTGTAGACTAATATTAGTACGTAGATGGTATAAACACTGTTGTAACATGATTCCGACATTGTTTTAACGTGTGTTCTGCACTACGCAGAACACAAACTGCAGTATTTGTCATGTACGTTCTCTTTACACTCAATTTGGGGGGGGTATTTCGAGGGGGGGGGTGATTGTTTCATAGTGGTCTCGAGAGGGGGGGGGTCAAACGAGGGGGGGGGGTATTTCGAGGGGGGGGGGGTATTTCGAGGAAATACGGTAGGTACGTAGGTATGTCAGACATCAGATAAGGAAATTTAAACTTGAAAAGTGCTACTTCAAATCTTCACAAAGTGACGCAGGGTCTTTTTCCTGCAAAGCAAGCTCACACCGATCTGAGGTGCGAGATTTAGCGCCCCCGCCCGCCCTCACTCTTATTTCACCTGTATTTTAACATAATGGAAAAAAGACGCTGTCCCAGTCGTTTTCAAATGCGCGTTTGTAGACAATAATATAAACGTAGTCAGATTGAGGCAAAATACGGTGACAGACTTTTTGTGCCCACTTCTGCCTCTGGTTTCTTTGTGTTTGGTTTCATTTTGTCATTCTATTTAGAATGCAAATACCTTGGCAAGGCTGAACATTCATAAATGTGTAAATTATAGCATATTGCTTCTTCCACAATAGCAGTTTTATTTTCCTTCGAGATTCATGTTTTTATAAATTAAGTGCTTGAAAATTTATGTCCACCCTTTGACCCAACACTATAAAATCAGGGAATGTTGGTGTATAATTGTTGAATAATTTTTTTAGGAAAAGTTGAGAATCATTTTATGCTATTTGTTATTCCATGGTTTTATGATTAAACATAAACAAAATAAACACTATAACCATAGCCAATTACACAAATGGAGCAGTGAGAAGTAAAAAGTTAAAGGTAAGATAATAAATGAGAAGCCAAATGAGAAGTGAAATGAGATGTAAATATTTAAAACTAAGTAAAATGAAAAGTGAGAAGTGAAATGAAAAGTGAGAGGTGAAATGAGAAGTAAAAATTGAAGCGAGGTAAAATGAGAAGTTAATGTTTACTTCATATCTGATTTTTTACTTCTCATTTCTCAAATGATTTTTTTTTACTTCTCCACATGCTAATTGTCACCTGTTTTAATATGTAGGTAATTTACGTTTTTTACTTACATATCTGTTATAATACTGATGAAAGCAAACAATGATGAAAACACTGGCATGCTATATTTGCTATGTTGTCAGACCTTTCAGGTATTGCAAACAAAAAAAATACTTCTTTAATTATTATTCAGATTGGATATGGTAGATTTTAATGCAGATGTGAACACACACAGTAAATTTTGGGCACAAATTTTGGGCGGACATAATTTTCCAAACAGACAAAACATTGCAACAGCTGCAGTTGATGTATAAATTACAATTGAGTTTGTGCAACCTGTTCATAATCATTTACTTGAATAATAAGATGTCTGTCTGCAGTTAAATATGTACGACGTTCTCAATGATTGATTATTGCAAATGAACATCTACTTTATTCACATTTACCGATGAGCGATAACCAGTGCAGTGGCCGTTTGGAATAATTCATTTTACATTATTCTACATTTTTCTTCATATTATTTTTTTTGCTGTAGTTTCGATACTTGCAATTGCATTTAAAAACATCAAACAAATGTAAGAATACTCCAGCCCAGCCATCCCTAGTTGCAGTACTTTGTGATGTTACATTCAGCCATTGTAGTAGAGTTGATTGAACGTACTACAAAGTTAATTGTGTATTTTAGTAAGTTCAATCAACTAGGTAAGTACTACACCCACACTATGGCTGCTAAAAGTGGTGGTTGTGATTAGCATTAGATGTGTGACCATTATAAGTGGGTATTTCCGCCGACAAAATCTATTTTTATGTTAACTCATCAAGTATTTATGTTGCGTTTTGTTGAATGTTCATGACTTAAGTGATGTTGGGCATCGATAATGCTCTGATAATAAGGTTATAAGAGAGGAGGGTTTATATATAAATTACGTTTCATACCTAAGAAAAATATGGAAGCACATTTGATGGCTATTATAAATTTCACTATCATAACACGGATTATTTTTACACGCGCTATGGCGCGGCACTTTCCAACCCTCAGCGCTAGAAGTTCCACGGCGCTTTTTGCTTTGGCGCTAGCGCCAGGCGCCATCGCCAGGCATTTTGTTCCTGGCGCCAAGCAAAAAAAGTGCAAAGCGCCAAAAGCGCCGTGGCGCTTTTTATGGTGTGACGCGAAGCGCCAATGGCGCCAGAGCAAAATAGCGCCAAGCGCCAAAAGCACCATGGCACCTTTTCCTTTGACGCTAGCGCCAGGTGCCAGCGCTATGGCATTTTTCCGTCACGAACTACTACACATGGTAGGATGCAGATTTCTGTCTGGGATGTTTGTCATTATAACGATCAATGGAATAACCCACTATGTCAATTTGCATGTGAAATTGCATGCTTGCACGCAACAAATTCAAAAATACCTAGCGAATAAGTACTGAACATTTTAGCAGGTGTTAAAAACGGTCTCGATGTGTTTGTTTAAAAAACATTGCTTTGAAAAAAAGGTAAAGAAAACAAGCAGTAGGCACATTATGTTTTCTACTCAACCATTTTTAGTCGATGATTACTCATGGTAATCAAATGTCACTGCACATGTACAACGATGATAAACAAAATGCAATGAATTTTCGATAACATTTTGAGTTTTCCATCGATTGGAAAAACACCTGAAAATATTTTTTTAGCAATATCTTTAGCACTTTTCGAATTTCACAGTAATTTTGATAAAAAATACATGTACAGTGCAGAGACAATCGAAATTGTTAATTCCATATGAATCTACCGTATTTCCTCGAAATACCCCCCGGGGGGTGATTGTTTCATAGTGGTCCCGAGAGGGGGGGGGGGGGGGTTAAACGAGGGGGGGGGGGTATTTCGAGGGGGGGTTATTATTTCACAAGAACTTTTTTGAAATCCTAGTACAAAATCGTTGTTTGTGATGTGCGCTGGGGTAGAAAAATGCATCAATAACTGACATGTAAAGACTCCTGTAGACTAATAGTAGTACGTAGATGGTATAAACACTGTTCTAACATGATTCCGACATTGTTTTAACGTGTGTTCTGCACTACGCAGAACACAAACTGCAGTAAACTGGTGGAAAATATAAATGGGAAAATCACTTAATTGTATTTTACAAATCCCACATGCAAGCTGTTAGGCTTTCATCTTGTGTGAGGGTGCCCCCAAGTATTTACTATATATACCCTAGGGGACACCCCCCTCAGGCCACCCTTGATGCAGAAAATTTTTTTCTCATGTTTTTTTTCTGGCAAATATAAATGGAACTTCCATACAAATTTTTGTTCCTGATGAAACAAAAATTATTGATAAATTTTTTTCTGGACATTTGAGACCAAAAAGTTTTTTTGACATTGGTAGATTGTAATCATGTGCAACTTTTCTACCCAGTCAGAACCCTCGGAAGCCCCACACAATGGTGGCGTTGTTGATCAAACATGAAATTTTTTTTGGAGAAAAACGTAGGTTTGAAAAAGTGAACAATCCACTATCCCAAGCTATTCATGGAGCACATGGTGCCAGAATTGGCTTGTTTGGTGTCAGGGGCAACATATGGCTGCTCCTGGGCTCCATTTTTGCATTCAAGTATTTTTTATAGCCAATGATAAAAATGGCCCGGCGTAGAGGGGGCACTCACCTGACAGCGTGTCTGGCGCTTGCAGTGTCTTGACGCAAATGACAAAATACTTGTGCCCATCCAATGTGGACACTAATTATTTGATAAAAACCTATAGGGGCCAATGGGCAATGTGCCCTGTATCTAGTGTGACTGGGATAAACAAATGAAGAGGTCATGCCCAGAAAATTTCAAATCACAGTTTTTCAATCACAACTACAATTTTGATAATCACAAAGTTTAAAATCATTGTTGTCATGTTTTTGTGGTCCATGCCTGCTTGCTGGGGGCAAGTTTTGTGGGTGTGAGTGGACCAGGGGCCAAATCATACTCCCAACTTACCAGCAGTCAAAATATGGCTGTGGGAAAGCTATAAGTAATGATTATTTTATTTGAAAAGGACCCAACACAAGTGCATTCATTGCTTGTGTAGGCAGCACACAAAAAAATTGGCTGTGCACTTTACTGCAGCTGTATTTTGTGTGTTTTTTGAAAAGTCCCATTTATATTTGCCGGGAAGAAAATTGGAAAAAAACATTCATCAATCTGTAGCAGCTGAACAGGGGGGTGCCAGGGGGTGCCACTTGGCATATATGTAGGCAAATGTTGTGGGCAGTCCCACATCAAATGGCAGCCATATTGGGCTGCACGTTTCCCTGTGAAATAGTTATGAAAAATAAGGTACCTGATTTCCCATTTATATTTGCCACCAGTTTATTTGTCATGTACGTTCTCTTTACACTCAATCTGGTGGGGGGTATTTCGAGGGGGGGGGGGTGATTGTTTCGTAGTGGTCTCGAGAGGGGGGGTCAAACGAGGGGGGGGGGGGTATTTCGAGGGGGGGGGTATTTCGAGGAAATACGGTATTAGCCCTGAAAAAGATGAAAATACGTCTGCGGTACAGCTTGTACAGCTTTGAAACCCGAACATTCAGAGTAGGTAGCTGAAAATTGTCCAAAAAATCCAAAAATAACAATTGAAATAAAAATTGGAATTGTAAACCCATTTCACTATTTTTTTCCAACACTTTTCCATCGTTTGCCAACGTTAGCTATGCATGTTTTGTGTCTGAGATTAATTATTCATGAAGTTTATGAACTGGGTAAGCTTGCTAAATGTCAAATACCATCGTTTCTGTTAAGTTTACATATGGTTGATGTAAATATTAGCAGCTTCGTTGTGCTGAAATCTATGTTTTTTCAAGTTAGACATAACTTTCCAAAAACTGCATTTGGTAGTTTTTCATCCTGACGTTTTGGCTGCGCGCGCGTTATTGAACGTTTCTTTGTCTTATTTAAGACACTCGGATATTAGGTATTTTACTTTTGACCCACCTATATGTGATTGTGCATTGTATTTATTTTCTGTACTTTTATTTTAGATGATGAGTTCAACTATCTATTTACATTTATACTTTTTTTACATTTTTTTATTAACAGTTAAGTTTAAATTGAAAATCCGCCTGAAATGAAATTTTATTCAGAAAATCAGTCAAAATCAGTCAGTCAGAAAATCAGCCATACTGTCATAGTAGATTTTGTTGATAATACCACAAATTGCATTCAAAATTTGGGTACTAAAGTAATTCAGAGGTATATTCAGGTTGTTTTAGATTTTTCTCACTGAAAAGTATATAATAAATCTCTCTGAAATATGGTGGAACAAAATTACAAGTATAAAAAATTTGATCTTTTTTTTTACTGATCTTGTGTGAAATATAGAGAACCCTATGATGAGCGATAGCTGCGAAGCGAAGTGCGAACAAACTTGTCTATGCATATGTCATTTAATGTGAAAAAAGTTTATGGCTGATACCGTGCAGCATGACTTCTACATATGGGTATGGGTGTTCTTTACCCCCCCCCCCTCTCCCCCTCCGGATAGTCTCCCCTCGATGTACCCCCGCTAAGCAATGTGTGGAAAACCTCCATGGACCCCTCCCCCCGTAAGACTATGGTATGTAAATCATACACACACTATTTATATGGGGCTATTGCGTTGCAAATATGCCGACAGCGACACATCCTAGATATGCACAGCTTTATTTTTTTAGGCGATGGCCAGTTATCGGAAAGTAGCCATACACTATTTAGATGAGAGTAAAAAAGTGCCATGCATTTATTTAGAACATTACGGTATTTTATTTTTGTGGCTTCGATCCTCAAACATGCACCATATTTAACAATTCCCTAATCAATTTGTCCGAAAAACTACTCTTTGCGATAGAAAAAACATCCTACAAAAACTCAAAGTTAGTGATGTAAAAAGCGCCAGGATTTTGGCGCCAAGCGCCAAAAGCGCCATGGCGCTTTTCAAAATACAGCGCCAAGCGCCAATGGTGCCACGACAAATTAGCGCCAAGCGCCAACAGCGCCATGGCGCTTTTCCAGACCACGGCGCCAAGCGCCAATGGCGCCAAGGGACTATGGTGCCAAGCGCCAATGGCGCCAGCGCCAAAACATTTTCCAAAGCAGGAACTGTTCACCTATCAGTTTCATCACTTTATATGACTTCTATCGTCTCCCAGAACGTAACAATAGCCAAATGAAAGCCAAAAAGCTTTCTTACTTAATACTAAAAGTAGAAATTCCACCTGGGGACACTCCCAGACTTTGTAAAACTCTGTAAGTGTCAAATTACCTGTAAAATTTCAAAAGTTTTGTAAACAAACCCCCTGTAAAATGTCAAACGTCATGTAAAATATTCTGTGAAATGTTTCACATATTACAGGGCATTCTACATGACTTTTAAGACTTTGCATGACATTTTAAAGGATTGGGAATGGCATCTCGTGACAATTCTGACAGTGGATAAGTAAAACGATACATCACAGGTAGTAAGAAAAGTTATATGCTGTAAGAAAATTTAGAAGTGGTAATAAGGCATAAGGTCCTAATTTTATGCAACTTACAGTAATTGAAAAAATTGTGCTAAAATTCATAACTCCTAGTACGATTAAAATAACCTCATGAGCTTTGGACACAAGAAACGTCTGCATCTAAGCTTTCTTTGACTGAAAAAACAATGTCATATCTTTATCCATTCATCTGTAATCAATTTTACGCCCGGTCAATTTTACGCCCGAGCTGTAATCGCAGCAAAAACAGGGTTAACTCAGATATTTAAAAAATAAAATCTCATAGTTTCTGTGGCCATCAACTGGGTGTTTTGCAAATTTTTTGCATGCAAACACACGTCTTACATTTTTACTCCCATTTGATACTGGAGGTTACTTTTTTTATTGTGTGGCAGAATCTACAATTTCATTTATGATAACTATAGGTGGACCATCAAATGAGAAAAAATTCCATCGTTAATACACATTTGTTTTTAACCAGAAATTTGCCTTCTCTTTTGCTGTCATCAGTCCAAAATAGGGTTGATATGGTGTGTACAAAATACCTACGGTAGGTAACCTACCTTAGTAGCATAATACCTACTGGTAGTATGATGCACACTTCATTCATAAGAATAAAAATAGCCATAAAATGAAATGGCCATCGAGTTTACGCAATTCGCAGTCAGATACCGCAGCGCAAATTGTTCATTCTCTGGCGCTTCTTTGGCGCTTTTTAAAATGCTAGCGCCAAGCGCCAATGGCGCCACAGGAAAAAAGCGCCAAGCGCCAAAAGCGCCATGGCGCCTTTCGGAAGCATGGCGCCAAGCGCCAATGGCGCCAGAGCATTTTAGCGCCAAGCGCCAAAAGCGCCATGGCGCTTTTTGCTTTGGCGCTAGCGCCAGGCGCCAGCGCCATGGCGCTTTTACATCACTACTCAAAGTTCTTCAACAACTACGTGCCTCAAACTAATCTGGGTACATTGTTTGTTACTTGCATCTATGCTGCAACTTCCCCAACTTCGTACAACTGGACGTTGATCAAAGAAAACACAGGAAACGTCGCAATTTAGAGCATTGATTCATGCTGTATTTAAAGGCCCATGTATACTTGCATTTTTCGCCAGGGGGCGGTCCCATCCCAGGCCCTGTAAAGTGTAAAGTAAAGTGTCAAATGTAAAGTCAAATGCAAAGACAAATGTCAACTGTGTCGCAAAGTGTCAAATGTAAAGTCACATCACATGTAAAGCAAATTGTAAATTGTGTATCGAAATCTTATTTTTTCGTATTCAAAGCTTATTTTTCAACATAAGATTTACATTTGACACTTTACTTTACACTTTTCTTTACATTTGACACTTTACTTCACACTTTTCTTTACATTTGACACTTTACTTTACACTTTACAGCAGAGTTGGAAAAACGTATTTACGTTTACCCGAAATACCCGGTTATTCGGGTATTTATACTTACGTTTACGTTTACGTTTTCCAAAAATACCATTACGTTTTGTTATGTTTTCCTGGCACAATTACCCGGGTACCAGAGAAAACGTAAAAATCCAGCTACACGAAACCACGCGTCTGTGAAATGTGCTCTATTACCGCAGTCACATTGATTTTGTGTAAAAAGTTCTACCACTGGACCTAAATAATGCCAATTATGTTGTGTAATTGTCTTTTTGACAGTGAAAATATTGTAAATAAGTGCAATCAATCAATTGTAAATGTATTCAATGTGTCAATTTTGGAATATGAACAGTGTCTAGGAAGGTGTTACCTATAAATACAAGCGGAAAAGTGGAATGTGTGTACGCATTTGTGTTGTGGATTTTACAATCATTCACTGTTTTGTTTTATTCATATCCTGCTGAAGTTTTGCAGTAATGTAATTTTTGATGAAGAAGTGTACTAATCCATGTGCTAAACTGCGAGGCCATCAGCACCAACATTTGTAAACAAATAGACAAAAATTTAAATAAGATTTTTTTGTTTGCTATGAATGTAAGTGAAAAATATGGATGGAAATTATGTATACATTGTTGAAAATGTCACAACAATGGTATTTTCAGAAGCTCTGCTCATATTGGGCACTTCTTGAAATTTTTACGTTTACGTTTTTTTTATGTATTCCTTGGTATTTTAAAAATACCTTAAGTTTTAGTATTTATACTTTAGATTTGGAAAAGGTATTTATGTTTACGTTTACGTTTTCCAAAAATACCAGTATTTGAACAACTCTGCTTTACAGGGCTTGGGATTTCAAATAGTTGTGGTTGATTTACTTAGGATTGGGGATTTCAAAGTTTTCATGTTAATAAATCGGGTATCGTGTCCAACAAATGTTTGGTATCGTGTTTCGGTTCCAAAAAATTGTGCGTGTCGGTTTCACGTTTGTATAAATACCTATTAAGATTGTAGTTCGGCTTTTTGAATCCACTCCACATGTCGAGTTCGGGTAATGAAATCATCAAGTGTCACATTTGAACAATGACAAAAATACAGCATTGTGTATTGTAAATAGCTAAAGCCAGGTGCAAATATTTACATGTCCAGCAGCTATTCCAAAAAAAATCATCGATTATGGTGTAACAAAAAACAGTCATTAATAATAAAAGCAATTTTTTTCGTCGTATTTCCACGATTTTCGGATCTGAACTGCACTAGTTAAGTGTAGCCAACCCCTTACACACTTCCATCTATTTGGAGAGTAAGGAAGTCAAACAGAAGTTCTGACATTCAAGTAAACACTCTGAATTGCGTGAATCGTTGAAGGTTAAGGTTTATGTATAAAAAGAATAAACACAATGCCATGCTAAAAAGTTAATGAACAAAAAACAATCGTGCAAGCCGAGTCCCAACCGTTTCGTAATTAGTTTTTCAAGGAGATTGATAACTGACGTCCGTAAAAATGTCCGCCTGTATATTTTTACATATTTATGTGTGAAAGAGTAGGTAGTAAGACATAGGTATAGGTGCCGTCTGGCTTCTAGTATCTATATAGGTACCCTCTGGCTTATAGTACCGTATTCCACTGAATAGCCAGATACAGATTATTTTTAAGAAAGCATAGTTTCAATCGGGGGTTATTCGAGATGTGATGTTTTTTCTTAGACTCAGACTCCAATTCACTCAGACGGGGGATTATTCGGGTATTTTCGAGCAACTGCGATACGTCTCATTTACGTCTGAAAAGTGTTTCTCTGTCTCATTTAGGCATTGTGTTCCGAATTTTATTCATCATTAGATGAAATACGGTGGTGATGGAAAATCGCTAGAAAAAAGGGCGCCAGGCGGCAGTGACGCCATGACGCCATTCAAAAACTGGGCGCCAAGCGCTTAGGGGAGGGCACCACAGAAAAAGAGCGCCAGGCGCCAAGACCGCCATGGCGCCATTCGGAAAAAGGGCGCCAGACGACAAAGGCGCCACAGAAAAGGGGCGCCATGGCGCGGCGCCCTTTGGCGTCCTCAAATGGAACCAGCGCCATGGCGCCATTCCATCACTGTACATGAATGTTGTCAATTCAGACATTCTTTTATGCGTTGCGTGTCGGTGGATGAATGAAGTTTGTCATTCGTTCGTTGCGCCCAGGCCATGATTGGCGATGGTAAAAAATGTGAAAAGTGATCATCTACTTTTTTCAAAATTTCTCATTTTTCGCCTTTGTTTAAGAAGAGGCAATAAACCCCATAGTTTTTTCTAAAATATCTTAACATCTATTGATAAAAATCAAGTGGCCGTTAAACACGAATATCAATAATTTTCGAATTTTCGACTTTTTATCCACTAAATTATTTCATTGTCAAATTTTTCTGGTGGGTTTAGAATACATTACGGCTTCCCAGGTTGTTATCGCAGACACATTTTTGTTCTCGCGCTACAGATCGATTTACGTGAAATTGACGTTTTCATCATATGAAATATGTATTTTCAAACGAAAATGCTGAATAATTCGAAAACACTTCTAGATATACCTCTTCTAGATATTCTAGATATTCTAGATATACTTCTAGATTCTGTATTCTAGATATACCAATCGATTTTGAAGCGTTTTTCTAGTGATGAAAAAAAATTCGGTAATTCCAAAAAAATCGGAAAAAAAAACATTTTCAAACGTTTGCTTGCCATTGTTAGCTCCATGAGAATATGCCATGGGTCATATGGCATGAGGACATTTGTATAGATCTGGTGGTAGAGCGACACAATGATACCCGTAATGAACTTTCCTGAGCTCCTTCCTTTTATGTTTCATGGAAAGTTTTACGACTTTTTTATATACCTAGTATTTCTATTCCCAATAACAAACCGCGTGCACAAAAAGAAACCGACCGGTCATTCAATAGACATCCTTCCTTTGTCCTATATAATTGGACATGTGGTGCCACTGAGAGTAGTATTTAGATTGGCAGCCCAGTATATAGCATAGTTGTTAAAACTATACTTTTACTCATATATAAGTTGTTATATAGGTTTTTCAAGGCATGGGAGGGTGAAAAGTGTGAAATGATGCTAAAAATATAGAAAAGTAGTATATAAGATTATTTATAGCCAAGAAAGCTGAAAATAGGTGAATTTGATGGCGAAAATTAGTGAGTTTGAGTGAAACGTTTGGTAAGATTTTACAAAAATACCCACTTTCTACTCATAAATACCCAAAAAATATTTTACTCCCATTACTCAAGAGCAAAAGTAAATAATTTTTACTTTACGTTTTTTTGTACTCAGAGGTGAGTAAAAAATAAATGATTTACATTTATGTATACTTTGAAAAAGTTTGGTACTTTTAACAACTCTGTTATAAAGAGGGGTGTCATCCACCCACACCTGAAATATCATTGTATTCATTCCAATTTAAGGGATACCCAATATCTGGCAACACTATTTAAATGGTTGCAATTATTGTGAAATTTGATTGGATTTTTTCCCTATAATGTTTTCTCATTTCATGGGAAGTGCTGTGTAATTACTGACTGTGATATTTTGGAACACTGACCTCAAAATTTTAATTAGTGAAATTTTGCTTATACATTTTACATTGTTAATTACTCCATACCTATAAGGCAACTGTCTAGCTGCTGAATTTTTCAAGCTTTAGCAGGTTTCCTCCCATCCCACTGTCGATATTAGGACAAATTGAATCAAGAAAAAATGGGTGATCTGGCGCAACACTGTTCACAGTTAACTTTGGTGCCCTCAGGCATAATATTTTTGTTGTTTGAGTGGTCAGTAACGATGGCAAACCCTCCAGAAAAAAGTATTCAAATGTTTAAGTATTTTTTCTGAAATGACTTTTCGAATTTTCAAATTTTTCCCCAAAAGAGTTTTCGAATTTTCGAATTTAGTTTTCGATGTTTCGAATTTTCGAATTTTTTTGGTAGTTTTCGAATTTTTTTGGGTCGTTTTCGAATTTTTTAAAATAGTTTTCGAATTTTTTGAAAAAAAATTTATTCAAAACTTGATTGAACTCGGAACTCAACGTTTTACATCTTTATTACAGCTCAGACACACCGCAAGTCAATTGTCAATTGATTTAGAACGTTGAAAATAGAATACATATCAATGCCTCGAATACCCTAAACAAAATTGGAAAAGTCTTTTCGAACATTTTGAAAAACATAGATTTTTATGTATTTTTTTCACCGCGTGCTCAAAAATTCGAAAAGTCCACAAAATTTCGAAAACGTTTTCGAATTTTCTAAATCTTTTTTTGCCATCGTTAGTGGTCAGATATCATTTCTGCATATGGAAATGACATGATGGAAATGTATTTTTTACATTGCTGCATAATGCTTATCTAATTATGGATGTGTAAATATGCATAGATATATAAATCCTCACATCATGCATGAGTTTTTATGGGCTTGACCAATTATGGTCTGATTACCATAATTAGCATTTGAAAAATAACCCGTGATTTATATTTTCAAAAATCACAATAAATATAAATAACCCGTGATTTATATATATTTATATTTTTTTCAAATTCTGAGTGATATATTTATATTTTTTTTCAAATTCTGAGTGATATATTTATATATATTTTTTTCAAATTCTGAGTGATATATTTATATATTTTTTTCTTCAAATTCTGAGTGATATATTTATATATATTTTTTAATTTTGAAAAAAAATCACTGAGAAAATCACTCATACTAGATACATTGTGGTTCAATCATTGTACTTTATGACTAAAACATGTAATCTGTGCAAGAGAATTTTGCAAGTGATTTTCTCCAGAAAATCTTTCTGTTCATGTTGAGCATTTTTGAGTTATGATATTGTGCCTATCATGAATTTTTTGAAAACTAAAATGGCCAAACATGACTAGATTATCCACTTTTCCACTATTGAATGCTCTATATGGTCAGTTTTCACAAATGGCATGAATTTTTGTCAGGTGGTGTTGGCAACAGTTTTGTGTTGGCAACAGGGTCACTAGTTTGCCCTTGTGATTACCTAATGTGAAACACAGCAAAAAATGGTTGTGGATGCGCAGTGAAGCATCCTGAAGTGTTTTCATGTGAACACTTCCTGACGATTCACCAAGAACGCTGGAGCTTCCACACACATAACAAATATCTGCATAAAGACATTTCACACTTCTTAATATGGCACTCCCAGACAAATGTATACATAGGGAAACGTGTGGAAGCGCTAACACCATGAGGTGTCTACCACATTTTTGGATGTGCGTGGTGAAGCTAGGTGAAGCGGGTGGAAGACACTTCACTGAGATTTTCTTGATGTTGGTGGGAGCGAGTGAAATCGTGTGGAAGTGCGCCGCTTCACGTGCATCCAGCCTGGTTCCACACCTTCACGGATCCATTTTTTTGCTGTGAAAACTCAAATGATGACAAATGCTGATATCACTATCACTTAGTTTCCATTTTGTGTGTGACAAAGATGTAAACTGTTTTAGTATTTTTTTATGTCATCCTATGCATTTTATGCTCTATTTAATGGTTGCCCACACAGCATACCAAAAAGGCAAGAAAAATGTACTTAATAGAGTTTCTAGAATTGATTGTGCAATTTTTTGCCGAAACTGTTGCACCTGATCCAAAAAACCTGGGTGACGGCATGGCAATCACTTTTTGCTATGAATATGACCAACAGTAAATTTTATTGTAAAATTTTTGAAAGCCTGAAATCAGTGCTGACTGACAAGGTTTACTTGTTGTCTGGGATGTGAGACAACAAATTCTGGAGTGGATGAAGACTCCTGAAGGCTGTGTGCCTGCTTTCAGTTTTGCTGTTTGCAAATAGAAAATTAAAAGTGTATTAAATTGAACTGAATGAAATATGTTGGTTGCATTGACTAAAACTTGCCTGGCACTGCTGCAAATGCTGAGCATCTATTTAGCCAAATGTCCATTGCAACAACCAATTTAATGTTGAGTAAAAATGTTTGCAGTGCATAATGTTTTTTGAGTTGTCATTGAGGTTGTAGGTTGAATTTTACTGTTCTGATATTTGCTTGATGTTTTAACTTGTAAAATATTGTATAAATATTGTGGAATGATAACAAATGACTGTGGGATATTAAAGTATATTTTTTGTCTGCAAATGGTATACAAAGCCCAGAATATCACTTGAAAATGAAGTAAAGGGCAAGTGATATTTTGTAATTTTTTTCCAGCTTTGAGTTATTTTTTCAGTAATTTAATTATATTTTCTTGAGACCTCGAGTGATTTATATATATTTATATTTTTTTCTAAATTTGGAGTGATATATTTATATATATTTTCCAACAAATCAGTGATTTTTTTGAATGTTCAGTTGAATTTGAATATATTTTCCAACATAATACAACAAAAAATGCCTATCAAACGACGGGCCAGTTTCTTTTTGCACGCAATTTATCATTTTTATTGTTTGTTTAACGATTGTGTAATATAGTTGATTACCTAGTTCAATCAACAACTACAATTGTATTGTTTTGTATTACCACACAATTACGTCATTGAATTACATAACTATTTACAAGTACACTTTTCACAGATTTACAAACATTCAAATATTCTCTACAAAATACGATATTCGCTAAAAGTCATTTCAACACTGCAAAAAACAACTCTACGCATAAATGGGGAATTGTGCTGCGCACATTTGGCAAGCTGCCAGATCAAAATGGACAGGTAATAATCACCATTCAGCAATATCGCAACAATGCGTCTCAAAATATCCCAACCAAACTGATCAACCCTATGATGTGAGTGTCGATTTAGATGGCAGTGGCAATTTACTGGAACAACAGCTGCATAACAGCGGCCGGAAAATAACCGAAAGATCAAATGGAACGAGTGAGGGTGCTGGGACAAGGGTGAAGATGTCCGTGCAGGTGAGTTCTCAACTTGTGAGATGAATAGACACTGTGGAATTTGTCACAACCCGGACCGGGTTACCCGGTGTAATCTCTGAACCCGATTGGTTATGCCCACACATTTTTATTTACCATGACTCAAAAACTGCAACTTTTAGTGAAGTTAACTGATTTTTGAACAAATTATGGTTGGCTTTATGCCAATGCAGATTAACAGACACAAAATAAACTCCACCAATATTTGGGATCAATTTCCATGTCCAATTTGATCTGTAAATGTAAATGGGATATGTCCAATTTGATTTGTAATTTGCCAAACTATCAGATGGAAAGTTTCCCTAATTGAAAGATATCATTGTCAGATGGATTCCGACTGCAGTGCCAGTGGTTCCCAATCCCAACAAATGAATCCCAATGGTGTTTTTCTTCGTTCAGCGGTTGGGGCAGGGGGAGGTGGGTTTTTCAAAAAATTGTCAAATGTTATTAGCTTTTTATTGTGTTTTGTGTATTTCAGAGTTGTAAAATCATTGAACTTTTTCGAAGTATATGTATATGTAAAATACTTTTTTACTCACCCTTGAGTACAGAAAATGTGAAGTACTTTTTCACCTGTACTCATGATCATCAGTACATGTGAGTAAAATACTTTTTTCCGGTAAAATCTAAAAGCGAGTACTTTTCTTTTTGGAATGAGTAAAAGTGGGTAGTTACTTTTTCATTTAAAATGTAAAAAGTGGCTACCTAGTTTTTTAAATGTTCGTTCTTTACACTACATAAACGGTGTCGTTTTTTGAAAATTATTTAGTATTTCTAAAGCAATATGATTTTATTTCTTCAAGGTCGTTTATTTTAGCAACAAAGAATTGCAATTTGAATAGTCTGAAATACATTTTATGTACACATGTACTTTTCAAATGTACGTGTACAGGTGAGTACAGGTATTTTTTAAATATATTTATATGTATTTACCCAGTACTCAAGTATATGTATTTTTCAAGTAAATGTAAATTCATTTTAACAACTATGGCGTATTTAAGAATAACAATCATTTAGAGCTTGCGGTGAAAAAGTTCAACAAGATGAGACCTCATTTTAACAAGGGTAACTTGAGTCTGAGTGGTTGGGTAGATTTGTATTGGTGTCACTTAGAATGTACCCTACTGTATAGGTAAATATGTACATTTGTTGAGGCTGTTTAGATATCAAACAAATAGTTTAACCAAAATCGCATGTTTCTTCCAGTCTACATAGGTATTTATATGATAATTATTTGTATTATTTTTAAGAAATCATTATGATGTTTTCAATTTCAACACTTTCCATATACTAATCCGATTTAGATTTTTCAGAGAGCCTATCCTTTAACATATTCGGCATCAACACACACTTTCCATTTTCCGTTTTCCGTTTCCATTTCACGCAGGACAAATTTGTACCTTTTCGCTTCCGTCATCCAGCAGCTGAAAAACATGGTTACCTTTACATTCCATGTTGTGTAAAACAATTTTTTGACACTAGGTACACCTAGAAAACTCGTCTCTTCGCAATGCTTCCTCAGTCAGTGATTGAAAATGATCAAAAATTATTTTGGAAGTTGAAAATTATGGTGAACACGAAAAAAACACAGTCATCAGACCACCACAAAAAATGTTCCACGCTATGTAACACCCTAATTATTGGGGTTGTAACCAGGGTTAGCAAAATCTCAGGAAAAAATAAAAAAAAATAAAAATAAAATGGAATATTCAAGAATAAAATAAAATAAAATAAAATGGAAAATTAAAGAATAAAAATAAAAATTGTATAAAAATTCGAATTTTTGTAAAATTTTTGTAAAATTGTATAAAAATTCGTATTTTTGAAAAATTGTATAAAAATTCATATGTTTTTGTAAAATTTTGTCTCATTGCTTGAGTCTCTACCTGTTTATTCATGGATCTAGGGGCAGTCCCAAGCATTGTAAAGTGTCAAATGTCATGTAAAATGTCATGCAAAGTGTCAACTGTCATGACAAATGTAAAGTAAAGTGTAAATTGTCATGACATATAAAAATTAAAGTATCAATTGTCAAGCAAATTGTGTTCAAATCTCATGTTTTATTTCGAAATCTTATGTTTTGTATCCAAATTATGTTGTTGTTGACTCCAAATCTTATGTGAACATTTGGATACAAAAAGATAATATTTGGATATAAAACATACATACTATAGATACAAAAACACAAGATTTGGATACACATTTTACAGTTTGCATGACATTTGTCATGACAATTGCATCTTTGCTTGAAATTTTACATGACACTTGACATTTTGCATGACAATTGATACTTTACTTTACATTTGTCATGACAATTGACACTTTGCATGACATTTTACAAGTGTGCCCAGCACACTCCAGTAGTCCTTCTACTGAAAATGCAAATCATTCTTATCAAAAATTGTAACTTTACACTTGCAGCTAGCTAACAATAAATACATACTGCATGCAACTTTTGAAAAGTAAGGGAAAAATTTGTCACAGGTTTTTCATGTATACGTCTAATTATAACATTTTTCTGGCCTTGCATGCATGTTTCTGATTTTTTGTAAAATTTCTGTACAATTTTTGTAAAATTTTTGTAAAATGTGTCATTTTATTTTATTAATGACTTTTGGGAATAAAATAAAATAAAATAAAATGAAACAAGAATAAAATAAAAATAAAATAAAAATTTTATACAATTTTTATACAATTTTACTAAAATGAATTTTTATAAAACCAACCCTGGTTGTAACATACCCCATCGACAAAAAATTTTTAAAAAAATTTCAGGTGGGCCAGCCGGCTTTCGTTCTTCATTCCGTCGATCAAGACACACGGTGACCCGAGTTACGAGTTTGCTTTCCTCTAGTGAGAGGCAGTTGATAAAGGACACTTGGCCACAGGTTCGGGGGAGGGTTTAATTGGTGAAGACTTTAGAGCTGTGTTTAGTGGGAAGAGGGTAAAAAGAGGCTTTTTTGGGATTGGTATTGAGAGTGAGATGGAGACATGCCTGAGAAGACATTTCTTTTGAAGTCACAAAGTCCACAGCCATCTACACTGGAGCCGGAGGGAGTATTTACCGGATTAAAAATCATTTTCATAACTATTTTTCAAATGTCCCAGATCTCTAACTGGGCACGGTGCCAACTTCCATCGCACCCCCATCTGGCCATAGGACATGCCGTATTAACCTGTCTCTTAGCAACGGAGCCCAGTTTGGCAACAGTTTTTAAATTACCAAATGGAGCACAAGCAAATGGCATTGGCAGTGGTGGTGATGATGTCCAATTTGAGCTGAATGGTGCTGTTGGTATACATAATGGACACAATGATGGAGCGGTTGTGTTCGATTTGTGTCACCTGCCTGAGGATCATTGTTATGTGAATCATGCCAGGGTCACATCTAGTTTTATGGAGTTGTTGGTAAGTGCTTTTGTGTTCTTTTGATTTAGTGATCATGTATTTATGCAGTTTTTTATGTATGTATGTAATCAGTAAGATAAATAATGTGTAAAATATAAACCGAACCTAAGTGTTGTCGAATTCCCTATTAATTATACTCATTGTTTCAAGATACATCACTTAAAAATACAAAAGAATATCTCATTTTCCACTCAAAACAGGTCAAAAACGTGGATGAACTTGAAAGTCAAGTTGGGCCAGCACTTGTCATGTATGGGAGGAAACATTACCACTATCAGTCAGCTGGGTTCCTGCAAGGACACTGGGCATTGATGGAACCTGCAATTTGTGCATTTATCACTTTGGCTACAACTGAGGGGCAAACTGAAATGCACCCACTGGATGTGCACAATGTAAGGCAAAATTGGGACTCACTGGCTAGGTGAGTTCAGTTGAATTTGGGGTGTTCAGCTTTGAGGCTTCTGAGGATAAAGGCACTGAACAAGTTTCACAGTGGCGTAATTTGTGGATATATGAGAAGTTGGGTTGTCTAGTTGGGATATATGAGAAGGTGATTGTGATCTGCCAATAAAATCATTCTTTTCAAAGTATTTTCCCAAATTTACAGTTTCCAGAAATAGTCAGTTTACCAAGTGAGCTAGAGCTGCTTGGTTTTGGTAACCGTCAAGTAAATTGTAGTAATACTCAAAATGCATCCGTAGTGATAAGTCCCATTCCGATCTCTACAGTAAATACTCATGAAGATTGTCAAGATACCAAAAACTCAATTTACATTTTGTCACCTGACATGTCACATGGCACTTGACAACTTGAATGATTGACCCTGGTCTGAATATGTCCACACACACATCCAGGTATGCAGCTGGGCAGCTCAGCGATGGCTATGAATATGAACTTCTGTATGGGGCTGATGCAAGCACTGGTCTAGGGGGTGGTCAGGGTAAAAAGAGCACAGGTAAGGTTAACTTGATAAATATTGATTTTATATGAATGCTCATCATTCAAGTGGATGAAAATAACCCCCTTTCACTAAAATAGTTCCACCAATATGATAAGGTTCTTCAAAAATCCCCTCTAGATAAATTCCAGGGGAAAATACCTTACCTCTCCTAGGGTTGGGAACCCGACCCGATACCCGACCTCAATACTCGAACCCGAACACAAAACCTGCAAAATTTTTCGAACTGATACCCGATACCCGACCCGAAATTTTTAGAACCCGCTATCCGATACCCGAACCCGAAAATTTTGAAATTCCCAACGCTAACCTCCCCACCCCTGTCCAGTAGAAAAATTTCGTTTTGTTGATGATTATGAAATCAATCTTTTGTAGATCTCCTAGATCAAAAAAAATCTCCTGAAAACTCAAAATCCATTTTCCAGTCTCCCTGACAGCCAGAAACAGTGATGCATGCATTGAATCCAAAGCGCATAGTGTCAGCAACTATAATCCTGTGCCAGCAAGCACGAAAAAGCCACAAAGGTCAGCTTCAGCTAGAAGGGCAGCTAATAAGGCAGCTTCCATTGCAGCGAAACATGGATATGATGTCAGTAGGAGAAATGAGGTTGTTGCAGTGAATAATAGTGATTTTGATTGAGGTGGTTTTTTTTTATTTTGCCAGGTTGGATGTGTATTTGTGTCTGAGGGTGATTCAGATTTTATGCGGTGTGTTGTTTGCTGTTCATTCTGCAAGCAGACAAGTGGCAATAAAAGTGGTAGGTATTAAGTGATGTTTGAGTGGGGAAGCTAGATGGCTAGTATTTAGTAAGTTCAATCAACTATTACATAAGTATCCAAATTAATATACTAGTGTAGTAGTTGATTGCTACACTAGTAAGTGAAAAGTATTCTTAAAGAAATGCCAAATTATTTGTCAATTATAAGTCCCTTTGACACTCCACTTAAAAATATATTCAATTCTATTTGTGCCTTAACCTATCCCCTCATTTATAATAAAGTCTGCTTGTCACAGCTAACCACTCAGTTATAAGTCTACTTAACAATATACCAACACTTATAACTGGACTCAGCAGCATTATCTAAATATCTTTTATGATACTTGTCTACTTGTAGAATTGCACCCTGCCCGATTCAGGGATTCAAATTGATTTTTCACATGAATCAATCAAGCTAACATATTTTGAGCTTCCCTTGCACTCTTTATTTTTCATATGTTCATAATTAGTGTAGATGGATTAGGTTATGTGTTGAGTGAGAACTTTTGTAAACACCTTCCCGATCAAGTCCGGCCCCCTATTTTTATTTTCACTTTGCATGCCCTATCTCCGGTTGTGTGAGGGGTGGAAAGCTAATACTTGTGGGGTATATAGGTGCAACCCCCCACTACCCCTCATGAATAAATGGGGCAGCGGCGACTCATTATAGAGGGGGTCGCTGTATATGTGAAAAATTTTTGTGGCGTTTTCACTGTCCCGCACAGGTCCGGCCCCCAGTTTATTTCTTACGCTACAGCTTGTAAAAGGGGCGTCAGACGCCAATAACGCCACAGGAAAATGGTGCTAAGTGCTAATGACCTTCTCAAATGGCGCCAGTGCCATGGCGCCATTATATCACTAATCCCGATGCCTCGATATTTTTTCCCAATCCCAAACCTTAAATTTTAAAAGGCTTTTTTCGCTTTTTTTGTGACAAACTTGTCCCGCTGGTTTAGGGTGTTTTATAGAGGAAGGTTTAAGGTTCCAAGTTGCGTAAAGAACTATACCCCAAAAATGCCTCCATTAGAAAATTTGCTTGGGGTTAATTCAAAATAGAAAATTTTGACAATCTTTGTTCCTGTAATGGCATAATTTTGACATCATAAAGTTCACCCCAAGTAAATGTTATAATTGAGGCATGTTTTAGGTAAAGTTTTTTACGCAGCTTGGAACCCTATAGCCTACTCCCCACTCTTAAAAACATCCTAAACCAGCGTGTGAAGTGTGTAGAAAAATAAAAGCAAAAAGTTAATTTTTAAATTTGCCAAGTTCTTTTTCTCGTCTGCTGCTTAGGGGGTGGGTGTTTGTGGAATGTTTGTGGCTTAGGGCCATGGCACTGGCGCCATTTGAGGTAGCCAAGTGGTGCCACGCCATGGCACCTATTTCCGGTGGCGTTATTGGTGCCTGACGCCCCTTTTTCAAGCCATAGCGTAAGAAATAAACTGGGAGCCGGACCTGTGCGGGACAGTGAAAACGCCGCAAATTTTTTTCACATATACGGCGACCCCCTCTATAGTGAATCGCCGCTGCCCCATTTATTCATGAGGGGTAGTGGGGGGTTGCACCTATATACCGCACAAGTATTAGCTTTCCACCCCTCCCACAACCAGAGATAGGGCATGTGAAGTGAAAATAAAACTAGGGGGCCAGACTTGATCAGGAAGGTGTTTACAAATTGTCATAAATAATACACACACATGTTTCAGAGATTTCAAACATATTTTCAAACATAATTTTTGTTTGTATGTGATGTGTGTAGGTAGTTTATATTGCTTGTCACTCAAAAGAGGTAAGATATTACACCACTACCAAGTATCAGGGGTCAGGGAAATTGTGACATGCCCTTTTTAGAGATTACTACTTTTATAGTCGAAGATACTGATGGACAAGTGTCTGAAAGACGTCCATGCCCAGGAAGGGATGTTATATAATAGAATAAGTGCACTACCCTGAAAAGGTGCTAGTGTTCCATGCCATGATGACACCAGTCCATCAGTAGTGACCATTTTGACACATTTTGTTGATACCTACATGAGATGAAGAAGATGTGATTTTGCTAGTGTATTTTTTTCCAATAGATTACCTATGTTAAAATGAGAATATACTAATTCAATTACACAATGCATGTTCATGTCATCAACGCAAAACACCATAAATAATTCAAGATTCCCCAATAAATGAGAAGTTTGTCAACAAAAACGGTAGCCCTTTGCAAAAATAAATTGTGATAATTTTTCACAAAAGGTATCACTGTTACTTCTTTTTCATCTGCGCCAAACTGTGGAACACTTTTGAAAGCCCATGGAACAAAGTCTTCCTTGGTTGATCTGCGATTTTCACGTGGCAACTTAAAATGTGAACGGGGAAATTATTAGGAGCATGAATACGTATTTACACGGGACCGTACACGGTCACTGCACACAGTGCGCTGTCAAACGGGCGGGATTGACTTTTCGAGATCGGGATCCGGATAGGGATCTGGACTGTTTTTTTAGTTTTCGGGATTGGGCTTTCGGGATTGGGCTTTCAGGATCGGGATAAGGATCTGCAAAATTTCGGGATCTAGATCTGCATTACGATTTTGAGATTTCGGGATCAGGATCGGGATCGGGATCGTGATTGGGGCTTTAGGATCTGGATCGGGACCGCAAAATCCCGAAAAATTCTGGATCGGGATCGTGATCCCGTTTGAACCCTAATGCAGTGTTTATGTTTTCTTCCAAAATAACTTCCCAAATGTGCGAATCATTAGCAGTACTTCGTAACTTATTTCCATTCCCTAACATCACTTCCCATCGAAAGTAAAACACTATAATATAAATACACCTCCAAAGGGATATGAATTGTGTCGTCTGGGTGGCCCTCTAATAGGTGATCGGCCGACCGGTTCGATATTTGGTCCTGGGGCGAACTGTGGTCCCATCGCGTTAAGTGGGGGGATATTCGCCGGACCTGTGTAGAATTGGGGGTGGGGGGTTAGGGGGTGAGATCCTTTATGATTGTACTTGCGTGGTGGCCCAAACTCAAAGTGCGAATTTTCCACAACCTTTTTACTCACCATATTCAGGTATTGGGCCCATGCTCAAATCGGGATAGACACCGTCGTCGGAATACAATGTATCAGCGTTGAGGACATCGCCCAGGGGGTCGTCGTATAGAAGGTCATCCCCCAAGGGCGTGTCGTACGGTGGATCGTTATAGTACAGTGGGTCATATTCTGGGAGGTGAAGATTTAAATAAATATGTTTGGTTTTTGGTTTTTGTAGTTTTTGTAGTTGATTCGAATCTATGAAGGAATGTTTTACTGTACATAGAACATTTTACCTTCCGCAACACAAAGTGCTACAAGCACTGCTACTAATCCGAATTTTAACATTACTGTGTTTTTCTTGAAAATTTTTTTTTAGTTTTTTAACAAACTGAAAATTGAAACTGAACCAAAGTGAAAAATATTACAAACTCCGAATGTTAGCTTTTCATTGAGATTTTCACATGTCATAATTTTCTAAAAGATGTGAGAAAGCTGCATAAACTTTCGCATCAAACCATTGTGAACACTTTTCAATAAGGATTTGAAAAATGATCATAAATATCCCACTTACGTTTGTTAAACTCATGTGATTAATTGTTACAATCCAATCCTAAATCGGTAAGAAATGCGACTTGGGTAAAAAGAACCATACCGTATTACCTCGAAATACCCCCATGGGGATTTATCATTTCGTCAGGAAATTTTGAGGTGGGGGGGGGGTTATTCGAAAGGACGGGGTGATTTTTTCGCCATAAATTTGCAAGAACGATCGTAGTAAAGTGTACAGTTTTACATACCCAAAAATGCTAGTAAATGTGACCAAACAGGTTATATCCGTACGTACATAGAAACCTACAATACATTTCTACACAAACTAGTCTACCTATGTATAGCTGTGGTGCAAATGGGACATAATAATAAATTCATCATGTACGTAAAATAGCATACATGACGTACCTCATTCCAGATGGGGGTATTTCGAGGGGAGTCAATTTTTTCCTCAGCTCGAAAATACCTAAAGGTATTTCGAGAGGGGTAAACTCAAGGGGGGATAATTTGAGGTAATATGGTACAGTAAATCCTCGAAAAAGTCCCCCCTCTTGAAAAACCCCCAATCCTCGAATAACTTCACTCCGTAAGCTGACTGAGGAAAAAACTCCCCCTTCGAATTACTCCCCCCCCCCTTTTATGGATAGGAAAGAATTCCATGTATAAAAACATATGTATGTACATGTTTATTAAAAGTATGTATTATATTGTAGTTGCTGCACACTAGCATTGATTTCATTGCTGAATTAACGGGATTTCTATTCTGGCTTACAAGTTTATGCAACCTGCTTAACCCCATTCAGATGATATTTTGATCATGCTTTTTACTCCATATTCTGACGAAATAATAACTCCCCCTTGACTAACTCCCCCCCCCCCTCGAATAAGTCCCCCTCAAAAAATCTGAAAAATACAGAAGAAAAAATAACTCCCCTGGGGACATTTTTTTTGCCGATTTACGGTATTTTAAATTGATGCCGTGTTGATAAAAAAATGGCTTTTTACACAGGTCCCGGCTGGGGACCGGGCCCCGGCAGGATTTCGATCACTATACAAAAATACAGTGATTGAAAAAAATTAAAATATGAATAAAATAAAAACTGGTAACCGCCCGGAGCTAAAATTTGGCACGCGTACTCACTAAACAAAGGAGTACACGCATGCCAAATTTGAGACTAATCGGAATAATTTTACACACCCGCCCAAAGAAAATGCATCGGTGGGTATAACCGTCTTGCAAAAATTTTGTGCATGCTAATTTGGTGATAATTCACCTTATTAACATGCAAATAACCCATACACGCCAATTATTCACTTTTGAAAAAAATAATTTTTTGCCGAGTCCCGGTCCCCGGCCGGGACCTGTGTAAATAGCCAAAAAAAATCATATGATATAACATTATTATAGGTAGATGGAAAAGGCTATTTACACAGGCCCCAGCTGGGGACTGGTCCCCGGCAAAAAATAAATTTTTTCAAAAGTCAATAATTTGTGTGTATGGGTTCTTTGCATGTTAATTAGGTTAATTAACACCAAAGTTGCATGCACAAAATTTCTGCATGACGGTTACGCACGCCGATGCAAATTTTTTTTTTGGGAGTGGGTGAATAGATTCATTCGATTTTTCTCAAATTTGGCATGCGTGTACTCCTTTGTTAAGTGAGTACACATGCCAAATTTGAGCTCAGAGCGGTCAGTGAATATTCATTTATTTATACTTAAAGTTTTGTCGATCACTGTATTTTTCTACAGTGCATGAAATCCTGCCGGGGACCGGTCCCCGGCAATATTGAAATGGTCCCGACCGGGGCCAAACGTCCCCGGTGAGAAAATTATTTTTTCAGTAAACAACGATTTTTGGTCCCCGACCGGGGTCGTTTGGCCCCGGTACCACACAAAAATTTATGGTACTTTTCGGCACTTTGTGGTAAATGTCCCCGGTCGGGGCCAAACGACCCCGGTGAGACAAATTTTTTTTCAGTAAGCAGAGAATTTTTGGACCGTGCAGGGTCCATTCGGCCCGTGTGCCTTATAAAAATTTATTGCATTAGGTTGTTTAATTTTCTGTGATTATATTTAAATATAAATACATGATCGGGCTGAAAAGTCCCTGGAGAGTGCTCGCCATTCGCGCTAGGGGTGAGCTACGATCATAAAATTTCAACACGTAAACGGAACGGGTGTTTTGAGTTTTCACCCAAAATTTCTCCTCTTTAGCTCCACCCACTGCGGAACTGTGGGGGTTACAATTTCGGTCATTTTGTACTGATTTCTAGCTCAACGCTGCTTTCAGTTGTGATCATGAAACTTTGGCTAGTGTAAGCCAGTGTGTTGGCAATGTGCTGATAGTATTCAACACTTTTATCAACATCATTGCTATTAAGGTAAAATTAATATGCAAATCAGGGTGATGTGCAAAAAACGTGGGAACTGTGATGGATGTTTTGATGATCATCTGAGATCATGTTGTATTACAATGATCTTAATGTTGTTTTGAAATGTGGAGTAAATAATTATGTCAATCAAATTTCATTTGTGTTTCATTACTAATCTGTACTGGACACATTAGCTGTGTTCAACAGCGGTGTGCATGTGCAGAGCACCATGTGTACATCAGTACAAAATGACCGAAATTGTAACCCCCACAGTTCCGCAGTGGGTGGAGCTAGAGGAGTGAAAGTTTGGACGAAAACTCAAAACACCTGATATATTAACATGTTACAATTTTATGACCGTAGCTTACCCCTAGCGCGAATTGCGAGCACTGTCCAGGGACTTTTCAGCCTGACCATATACATGCATGTGTCCCATGCTGTTGTAAATACATTGGCCGATTTTGATGTCATTTAAGTATGTTGGGGTTTGGGGTCAACCGTCTGGGCTCTGACCAAAAATTTTTGTTTGCTCAAATAATCCCCCAGTCCTGAGAAAAGGGGGGTCTATATAAAGGTGTTCATTTTGTATGCCTTATCTGGACATTGATTTTGAAGCTTAATAAGTTGGTCATTTATGGGCTGTTTTGGATCGGTCAACAATTAAAATGATCAGGACAGCGTGCAGATTCAATTTTTGTGGTCGGATTAGTGATGTGTAAATTTCCTATGCTGATTTGATACAGTTGAATGAAAATGCATGCAATTTTAAAACTCAATATCTCAGCAATTTCTCAACCGATTTTCACCAATAAACACTTTAAATGATCAGAATCACCTGGAGCTTCCATGTTCCATTTATGTTCTGATTATCAGCTGCCACTCCTAGACCCTGTAAACAGACCCTGAAAAGTGTCAATGACCCTTTAAAATTTCATGTGTCATGTAAAATACCCTGTCAAGTGTCGTGTGTATCCAAATCTTATTTTATCATATCCAAATCTTATGTTTTTGTATCCTAATCTTGCTTTTTACATAAGATTTGAATAACCTTCCTCAAATAACCTCCCTCCCTTGAATAACCTCCCTCTAACTCCTCTAAAGTTGGCCTTGAATAATGCCCCTTGAATAAATCCATCCCTTAGATAAAATAGTTCACATTGAATAATTCCCACCTTGAATACCACACCCCTTCAAAAAACTGAACCTAGAATAACACCCCTTGAATAAATCCCTCCTCATTCAGTAATTCCTTGCTTCAGTAAGATGTGATTGAGATTGATTAGTCCTTGGTTGGTTAATTTTGTGCACAATTCCTGCATGGTACTTGCAGACAGTGCAAACAAGTTGTAACTTACATCTCCCTCTGCCAAAATTGATAGAGCTACTGTATTTACCCCATTTCATTCCTTTCTAACTCCCCCCTGTTAGTTGAGTGTAGAAAAAAGCAAAAATACCTGAAAAAATCCCTCTAAAAACCCAACTCCCTTGTAAAACTCTTCTCCGATTGATGTCTGTGAAAACATTCATAGAAAAAATATATTACCGTATTTCTTCGATCATATTGACAGCCAATGTATTGTTTCATAAGCGGTTTTGGGGGGTCAATGTAATCAAGCACGACAATGTGAACGAGCACGGCAATATATTTTTCAGATTGTATTCATGATTCAAGTGCAATTAGTGACATAAGTGCAAATCATTGTCATTTTGTGACATAACACTGCACAATACCGATTGAGTAGATAGCGAAAACAAAACATAGGCAGAACAGATGGTGTGCATATGTATGGCGGCGAACATCAAAACATAAATGATCATGCAACATCAATTTTTTCATACGGCAATGTATTCAAGCAGGGCAATGTATTTTTCAGATGCTTGATAGACTCGCCAAAGTAATCGAGCAAGCCAATGTGAATGAACATGTCATTAAGATCGAAGAAATACGGTATGTTTGTTTTCTTTTTAGTCATATATTCTTTTGTCTGTATTGTGGTGCTATTTACAGCAGCCCATACAAGGGACCGGTCCCCAGTGAAAAATAATTTTTTTCAAAAGTCAATAATTGGTGTGTATGGGTTGCTTGCATGTTAATTAGGTGAATTAATACCAAATTTACATGCACAAAATTTTTGCAAGACAGTTACACGCACTGATGCATTTTCTTTGTACAAGTGTACAATTTTTTTTGGATTTGTCTCAATTTTGGCATGTGTGTACTCCTTCGTATATTGAGTATGCATGCCAAATTTTAGCTCAGCGCAGTCACCAGTTCTTAATTTTTATGCTTTCATTTTTGTCGTTCACTGTATTCTTGTATAGTGAACAAAATCCCACCAGGGACCGGTCCCTGGTGGCAATAGAAACGGCCCTGACTGGGGCCAAATGTCCCCAGTGAGAAATTTTTTTTTCAGTAAATGAAGAATTTTGGTCCCCAGCTGGGGACGTTCATCCCCGACAGGGTCAGGGACAAAAATTCTTTGTTTACTGAAAAATACATTTTCTGACCAGGGCCATATCGGGGCTATTTTTTCCTTGCTTCAGTAAGATGTGATTGAGATTGATTAGTCCTTGGTTGGTTAATTTTGTGCACGATTCCTGCATGGTACTTGCAGACAGTGCAAACAAGTTGTAACTTACACCTCCCTCTGCCAAAATTGATAGAGCTACTGTATTTACCCCATTTCATTCCTTTCTAACTCCCCCCTGTTAGTTGAGTGTAGAAAAAAGCAAAAATACCTGAAAAAATCCCTCTAAAAACCCAACTCCCTTGTAAAACTCTTCTCCGATTGATGTCTGTGAAAACATTCATAGAAAAAATATATTACCGTATTTCTTCGATCATATTGACAGCCAATGTATTGTTTCATAAGCGGTTTTGGGGGGTCAATGTAATCAAGCACGACAATGTGAACGAGCACAGCAATATATTTTTCAGATCGTATTCATGATTCAAGTGCAATTAGTGACATAAGTGCAAATCATTGTCATTTTGTGACATAAAACTGCACAATACTGTATGAGTAGATAGCGAAAACAAAACATAGGCAGAACAGATGGTGTGCATATGTATGGCGGCGAACATCAAAACATAAATGATCATGCAACATCAATTTTTTCATACGGCAATGTATTCAAGCAGGGCAATGTATTTTTCAGATGCTTGATAGACTCGCCAAAGTAATCGAGCAAGCCAATGTGAATGAACATGTCATTAAGATCAAAGAAATACGGTATGTTTGTTTTCTTTTTAGTCATATATTCTTTTGTCTGTATTGTGGCGCTATTTACAGCAGCCCATACAAGGGACCGGTCCCCAGTGAAAAATAATATTTTTCAAAAGTCAATAATTGGTGTGTATGGGTTGCTTGCATGTTAATTAGGTGAATTAACACCAAATTTACATGCACAAAATTTTTGCAAGACAGTTACACGCACTGATGCATTTTCTTTGTACAAGTGTACAATTTTTTTTGGATTTGTCTCAATTTTGGCATGTGTGTACTCCTTCGTATATTGAGTATGCATGCCAAATTTTAGCTCAGCGCAGTCACCAGTTCTTAATTTTTATGCTTTCATTTTTGTCGTTCACTGTATTCTTGTATAGTGAACAAAATCCCACCAGGGACCGGTCCCTGGTGGCAATAGAAACGGCCCTGACTGGGGCCAAATGTCCCCAGTGAGAAATTTTTTTTTCAGTAAATGAAGAATTTTGGTCCCCAGCTGGGGACGTTCATCCCCGACAGGGTCAGGGACAAAAATTCTTTGTTTACTGAAAAATACATTTTCTGACCAGGGCCATATCGGGGCTATTTTTTCCTTGCTTCAGTAAGATGTGATTGAGATTGATTAGTCCTTGGTTGGTTAATTTTGTGCACGATTCCTGCATGGTACTTGCAGACAGTGCAAACAAGTTGTAACTTACACCTCCCTCTGCCAAAATTGATAGAGCTACTGTATTTACCCCATTTCATTCCTTTCTAACTCCCCCCTGTTAGTTGAGTGTAGAAAAAAGCAAAAATACCTGAAAAAATCCCTCTAAAAACCCAACTCCCTTGTAAAACTCTTCTCCGATTGATGTCTGTGAAAACATTCATAGAAAAAATATATTACTGTATTTCTTCGATCATATTGACAGCCAATGTATTGTTTCATAAGCGGTTTTGGGGGGTCAATGTAATCAAGCACGACAATGTGAACGAGCACAGCAATATATTTTTCAGATCGTATTCATGATTCAAATGCAATTAGTGACATAAGTGCAAATCATTGTCATTTTGTGACATAAAACTGCACAATACCGTATGAGTAGATAGCGAAAACAAAACATAGGCAGAACAGATGGTGTGCATATGTATGGCGGCGAACATCAAAACATAAATGATCATGCAACATCAATTTTTTCATACAACAATGTATTCAATCAGGGCAATGTATTTTTCAGATGCTTGATAGACTCGCCAAAGTAATCGAGCAAGCCAATGTGAATGAACATGTCATTAAGATCAAAGAAATACGGTATGTTTGTTTTCTTTTTAGTCATATATTCTTTTGTCTGTATTGTGGCGCTATTTACAGCAGCCCATACAAGGGACCGGTCCCCAGTGAAAAATAATTTTTTTCAAAAGTCAATAATTGGTGTGTATGGGTTGCTTGCATGTTAATTAGGTGAATTAACACCAAATTTACATGCACAAAATTTTTGCAAGACAGTTACACGCACTGATGCATTTTCTTTGTACAAGTGTACAATTTTTTTTTGGATTTGTCTCAATTTTGGCATGTGTGTACTCCTTCGTATATTGAGTATGCATGCCAAATTTTAGCTCAGCGCAGTCACCAGTTCTTAATTTTTATGCTTTCATTTTTGTCGTTCACTGTATTCTTGTATAGTGAACAAAATCCCACCAGGGACCGGTCCCTGGTGGCAATAGAAACGGCCCTGACTGGGGCCAAACGTCCCCAGTGAGAAATTTTTTTTTCAGTAAATGAAGAATTTTTGTCCCCAGCTGGGGACGTTCATCCCCGACAGGGTCAGGGACAAAAATTCTTTGTTTACTGAAAAATACATTTTCTGACCAGGGCCATATTGGGGCTATTTCTTCCTTGCTTCAGTAAGATGTGATTGAGATTGATTAGTCCTTGGTTGGTTAATGTTGTGCACGATTCCTGCATGGTACTTGCAGACAGTGCAAACAAGTTGTAACTTACATCTCCCTCTGCCAAAATTGATAGAGCTACTGTATTTACCCGCTTTTTTTTCTTTCTAACTCCTCCCTGTTAGTTGAGTGTAGAAAAAAGAAAAAATACCTGAAAAAATCCCTCTAAAAACCCAACTCCCTTGTAAAACTCTTCTCCAATTGATGTCTGTGAAAACATTCATGGAAAAAATATATTACCGTATTTATTTGATCATATTGACTGCCAATGTATTGTTTCATAAGCGGTTTTGGGGGGTCAATGTAATCGAGCACGGCAATGTAAACGAGCATGGCAATATATTTTTCAGATCGTATTCATGATTCAAGTGCAATTAGTGACGTAAGTGCAAATCATTGTCATTTTGTGACATAACGCTGCACAATACCGTATGAGTAAATAGTGAAAGCAAAACATAGGCAGAACAGACGGTGTGCATATGTATGGCGGCGAACATCAAAACATAAATGATCATGCAACATCAATTTTTTCATATGGCAATGTATTCGAGCAGGGCAATGTATTTTTCAGATGCTCGATAGACCCGCCAAAGTAATCGAGCAAGCCAATGTGAATGAACACATCATTAAGATCGAAGAAATACAGTATGTTTGTTTTCTTTTTAGTCATATATTCTTTTGTCTGTATTGTGGCGCTATTTACAGCCGCCCATACAAGGGACCGGTCCCCAGTGAAAAATAATTTTTTTCAAAAGTCAATAATTGGTGTGTATGGGTTGCTTGCATGTTAATTAGGTGAATTACCACTAGGGTGTCAAAAAAAATTTTTACGGAAAACGGAAACGGAAACGGAAAAAATTTTTCAGCGGCCGGAAAACGGACCGGAAAACGGAAAAAAATTTGCACTTGGCGGAAAACGGAAACGGAAACGGAAAAAAATTTCAGCGGCCGGAAAAACGGAAATGGAAAAATCAAAATTTGCACGGAAATGGAAAAACTGGCTGAAATTTTGCCGGAAAACAGATAAAATTTGCTAAAATTTTGCTGGAAGTGGAAAAATTTGCAGTAATTTTGCTGGAAACAGAATTTTTTTTTACATCATTGACAATCTGCATGAATTTTTACTAGTTTGGCTGATCAGAAAACAGAAATATGAGCCAGAAAAAGGTAAAATGAGGCAGAAAAATGGAAAATTGAGGCGGAAAATAAAAAAAGGTGGAAAAACTGGAAATTGAGGCGGAAAACGGAAAAAAGGCGGAAAAACTGAAAGTTTAGCCGGAAAACGAAAAATGAGCCGGAAAAACGGGAACGGAAAAAAAAGTTGCCGGAAAACGGAACAGAAAACGGAAAAAAAATTTCAGCAGCCGGAAAACGGAACGGAAAACGGAAATTTGACACCCTAATTACCACCAAATTTACATGCACAAAAGTTTGGCAAGACAGTTACACGCACTGATGCATTTTCTTTGTACAAGTGTATAATTTTTTTTGGATTTGTCTCAATTTTGGCATGTGTGCACTCCTTCGTTTATTGAGTATGCATGCCAAATTTTAGCTCAGCGCAGTCACCAGTTCTTAATTTTTATGCTTTCATTTTTGTCGTTCACTGTATTCTTGTATTGTGAACGAAATCCCACCAGGGACCGGTCCCTGGTGGCAATAGAAACGGCCCTGACTGGGGCCAAATGTCCCCAGTGAGAAATTTTTTTTCAGTAAACAAAGAATTTTGGTCCCCAGCTGGGGACATTCATCCCCGACAGGGTCAGGGACAAAAATTCTTTGTTCACTGAAAAATACATTTTCTGACCAGGGCCCGATCGGGGCTATTTCTATTGCTGCTGGGGACCAGTCCCTGGTGGGATTTCATTCACTATACAAAAATACAGTGAATGAAAATTGAAAGCATAAAAAATAAGAACCGATAACTGGGCTGAGCTGAATTTGGCATGCACACTCACTTAATGAAGGAGTACACACATTCCAAAATTCAGACAAATCCAAAAAATTATACCCTCACCCAAAGAAAATGCATCAACGCGTGTAACCATCTTGCAAAAATTTCGTGCATGCTAATTTGGTGAGTATTAACGTAATTAATATGCAAACAACCCATACACACCAATTATTGTCTTTAAAAAAAATATTTTTCACCAGGGACTGGTCCTTTATAAAACAAACATAACATATACATTTGGAGGTGAGTTTTACAAGGGAATGGGGTTTTTTTTCTACACTCAACTAACGGGGGGGGGGGGGGGGGTCGAGAGGGAAAAAATGGAGTAGTTTAGCATATTCCTTGGGAGAGTGTATAGAAATTTTTCAATTTGTCTTAATTTTTGTGTGTTTACTTTGATTTGTCTCAATGTGTTTACTTCTTTGTTACATGAGTACACATGCCAAATTTCAGCTCAGAGCAGTTAGCGGTTCTTACTAGGGTGTCAAATTTCTGTTTCGTTTTCCCTTTCGCTTTTCCACATGAAATTTTTTACCTTTTTGTTTTCCATTTTCCATCAGCTGAAATTTTTAAACCTTTCCATTTTCTGGCAGCCAAAATTTTTCACCTTACCATTTTCCATTTTCTGGCTGAAAAATTTTTACCTTCCCTGTTTCCATGTTTCCAGGCCAATTTTCAATTTTCTGGCTTGATTTTCAGTTTTCTGGCTTGATTTTCAGTTATCTGGCATTTTTCCATTATTTTTTCAATCAGTATTTATCTTTTTTCATTTTAAAATATTATTCTCTTTATGTGAAACTGCATGCCAAACACATAAGCAATTTTGGACACATACTTGGCTATTTACACAGGTCCCGGCTGGGGACCGGTCCCCAGTGAAAAATAATTTTTTTCAAAAGTCAATAATTGGTGTGTATGGGTTGCTTGCATGTTAATTAGATGAATTACCACCAAATTTACATGCACAAAATTTTTGCAAGACAGTTACACGCATTGATGCATTTTCTTTGTACGAGTGTATAATTTTTTTTTGGATTTCTCTGAATTTTGTCATGTGAGTACTCCTTCGTATAGTGAGTACGCATGCCAAATTTCAGCTCAGCGCGGTTACTGATTGTTATTTTATTGATACTTCAATTTTTTTCAATCACTGTATTTTTGTATAGTGATCGAAATCCTGCTGGGGACCGGTCCCCGGCAACATTGAAATGGCCCTGACCAGGGTCAAACGTCAAACTTCTCGAGAAATTTTTTTTTTTCAGTAAACAAATAATTTTGGTCCCTGACCGGGGATGTTCGTCCCCGACCGGGGATGTTTGTCCCCAAACGGGGATGTTCGTCCCCTACCGGGGATGTTCGTCCCCGACTGGGGATGTTCGTCCCCGACCGGGGATGTTCGTCCCCGAACGGGGAAGTTCGTCCCCGACAGGGGAAAAATGTACCTTTCCATTTTCAGTTTTTCATAAAAAATTTTTTGACACCCTAGTTCTTACCAGTCCCCAGTGGGATTTTGTTCACTATACAAAAATACAGTGATTGACAAAAATAAAAGCATTAAAAAAACCACTAACTGCTCTGAGCTGAAATTCACTAAACTAAGTAGTCAACACATTGAGACAAATCAAAGTAACACACAAAAATTTAGACAAATAGAAAAATTTCTATACACCCTCCTAAAGAATATGCTAAGTTACTCCATTTTATCCCTCTCGACCCCCCCTGTTAGTTGAGTGTAGAAAAGATAAAAAATACCTGCTCCCTCTAAAAAAACCCATTCTCTTGATCTTCCATCCCATTCCAATTGATGTCTGTGAAAACATTCATGGCAATAATATATGTTACGTTTGTTAAATAAGGGACCGGTCCCAGTGAAAAATAATTTTTTTCAAAAGTCAATAATGGGTGTGTATGGGTTGTTTGCATAATTAATTTGTGAATTATCACCAAATTAGCATGCACAAAATTTTTGCAAGACGGTTACACGCACTGATGCATTTTCTTTGTACAAGTGTACAATTTTTTTTGGATTTGTCTCAATTTTGGCATGTGTGTACTCCTTCGTATATTGAGTATGCATGCCAAATTTTAACTCAGCGCAGTCACCAGTTCTTAATTTTTATGCTTTCATTTTTGTCGTTCACTGTATTCTTGTATAGTGAACAAAATCCCACCAGGGACCGGTCCCTGGTGGGATTTCGTTCACTATACAAGAATACAGTGAACGACAAAAATGAAAGCATAAAAATAAAGAACTGGTGACTGCGCTGAGCTAAAATTTGGCATGCATACTCAATAAACGAAGGAGCGCACACATGCCAAAATTGAGACAAATCCAAAAAAAATTATACACTTGTACAAACAAAATGCATCAGTGCGTGTAACTGTCTTGCCAAACTTTTGTGCATGTAAATTTGGTGGTAATTCACCTAATTAACATGCAAGCAACCCATACACACCAATTATTGACTTTTGAAAAAAATTATTTTTCACTGGGGACCGGTCCCTTGTATGGGCTGCTGTAAATAGCGCCACAATACAGACAAAATAATATATGACTAAAAAGAAAACAAACATACTGTATTTCTTCGATCTTAATGATGTGTTCATTCACATTGGCTTGCTCGATTACTTTGGCGGGTCTATCGAGCATCTGAAAAATACATTGCCCTGCTCGAATACATTGCCATATGAAAAAATTGATGTTGCATGATCATTTATGTTTTGATGTTCGCCGCCATACATATGCACACCGTCTGTTCTGCCTATGTTTTGCTTTCACTATCTACTCATACGGTATTGTGCAGCGTTATGTCACAAAATGACAATGATTTGCACTTACGTCACTAATTGCACTTGAATCATGAATACGATCTGAAAAATATATTGCCATGCTCATTTACATTGCCGTGCTCGATTACATTGACCCCCCAAAACCGCTTATGAAACAATACATTGGCAGTCAATATGATCGAATAAATACAGCAATATATTTTTTCCATGAATGTTTTCACAGACATCAATCGGAGAAGAGTTTTACAAGGGAGTTGGGTTTTTAGAGGGATTTTTTCAGGTATTTTTTCTTTTTTCTACACTCAACTAACAGGGGGGAGTTAGAAAGGAAAAAAAGCCGGTAAATACAGTAGCTCTATCAATTTTGGCAGAGGGAGATGTAAGTTACAACTTGTTTGCACTGTCTGCAAGTACCATGCAGGAATTGTGCACAAAATTAACCAACCAAGGACTAATCAATCTCAATCACATCTTACTGAAGCAAGGAATTACTCAATGAGAACGGATTTATTCAAGGGGTGTTTTTCAAGGTTTTGTTTTTTGAAGGGGGTGTGCAATTCAAGGTGGGAATTATTCAATGTGAACTATTTTATCTAAGGGAGGGATTTATTCAAGGGGCATTATTCAAGGGCAACTTTAGAGGAGTGAGGGGGAGGTTATTCGATGGAGGGATGTTATTTGAGGAAGGTTATTCAAATCTTATGTAAAAAGCAAGATTTGGATACAAAAACATAAGATTTGGATATGATAAAATAAGATTTGGATACACACGACACTTTACAGGGTATTTTACATGACACATGAAATTTTAAAGGGTCTTTGACACTTTTCAGGGTCGTTTACGGGGTCTAGGAGTGGCAGCTGATAATCAGAACATAAATGGAACATGGAAGCTCCAGGTGATTCTGATCATTTAAAGTGTTTATTGGTGAAAATCGGTTGAGAAATTGCTGAGATATTGAGTTTTAAAATTGCATGCATTTTCATTCAACTGTATCAAATCAGCATATGAAATTTACACATCACTAATCCGACCACAAAAATTGAATCTGCACGCTGTCCTGATCATTTTAATTGTTGACCGATCCAAAACAGCCCATAAATGACCAACTTATTGAGCTTCAAAATCAATGTTCAGATAAGGCATACAAAATTAACACCTTTATATAGACCCCCCTTATCTCAGGACTGGGGGATTATTTGAGCAAACAAAAATTTTTGGTCAGAGCCCAGACGGTAGACCCCAAACCCCAACATACTTAAATGACATCAAAATCGGCCAATGTATTTACAACAGCATGGGACACATGCATGTACATGTTCAGGCTGAAAAGTCCCTGGACAGTGCTCGCAATTCGCGCTAGGGGTAAGCTACGGTCATAAAATTGTAATATATCGTTAAAATTAATGTTAATATATCAGGTGTTTTGAGTTTTCATCCAAACTTTCACTCCTCTAGCTCCACCCACTGCGGAACTGTGGGGGTTACAATTTCGGTCATTTTGTACTGATGTACACATGGTGCTCTGCACATGCACACCGCTGTTGAACACAGGTAATGTGTCCAGTACAGATTAGTAATGAAACACAAATGAAATTTGATTGACATAATTATTTACTCCACATTTCAAAACAACATTAAAATCATTGTAATACAACATGATCTCAGATGATCACCAAAACATCCATCACAGTTCCCACGTTTTTTGCACATCACCCTGATTTGCATATTAATTTTACCTTAATAGCAATGATGTTGATAAAAGTGTTGAATACTATCAGCACATTGCCAACACACTGGCTTACACTAGCCAAAGTTTCATGATCACAACTGAAAGCAGCGTTGAGCTAGAAATCAGTACAAAATGACCGAAATTGTAACCCCCACAGTTCCGCAGTGGGTGGAGCTAAAGAGGAGAAATTTTGGGTGAAAACTCAAAACACCCGTTCCGTTTACGTGTTGAAATTTTATGACCGTAGCTCACCCCTAGCGCGAATGGCGAGCACTCTCCAGGGACTTTTCAGCCCGATCATGTATTTATATTTAAATATAATCACACAAAATTAAACACCCTAATGCAATAAATTTTTATAAGGCACACGGGCCGAATGGACCCTGTACGGTCCAAAAATTCTCTGTTTACTGAAAAAAAATTTGTCTCACCGGGGTCGTTTGGCCCCGACCGGGGACATTTACCACAAAGTGCCGAAAAGTACCATAAATTTTTGTGTGGTACCGGGGCCAAACGACCCCGGTCGGGGACCAAAAATCATTGTATACTGAAAAAATAATTTTCTCACCGGGGATGTTTGGCCCCGGTTGGGACCATTTCAATATTGCCGGGGACCGGTCCCCGGCAGGATTTCATCCACTGTAGAAAAATACAGTGATCGACAAAACTTTAAGTATAAATAAATGAATATTCACTGACCGCTCTGAGCTCAAATTTGGAATGCGTACTCACTAAACAAAGGAGTACACGCATGCCAAATTTGAGAAAAATCGAATGAATCTATTCACCCCCCAAAAAAAATTTGCATCGGCGTGCGTAACCGTCATGCAGAAATTTTGTGCATGCAATTTTGGTGTTAATTAACCTAATTAACACACAAAGAACACATACACACAAATTATTGACTTTTGAAAAAAATTATTTTTTGCCGGGGACCGGTCCCCGGCCGGGGCCTGTGTAAATAGCCGATGGAAAAATAAAGATAATAATTTATATTCATGACATATATTTGAAATACAATGGCTAACTTCATGAACAAATTATGTAAAAATATGTTTGGGTTTATATTTCATGAAATACCCCCGGGGTTTTTTTTGTCAGTGTGACATTTTTGACGCCAGTTTAACAAGGGGGGGGGGGGTTCGAGGGTTTATTATTTCGTCGTCAAATCTTTTGAACTCCCATCCCAGTACTAATTTGTTGTTTGTAAGGTACGCAGTAACAATAAGCGCCATGTATAAGAGTCTATAGAGTTATGTAAGTACACTCCTAGAGAAAAGTCTTTGTCCCTTCGACATTTTCGGTTCAATGGCAAACCAAACATTAAATACGTGTCACCGAACGGTGGAACTCATATTTACATAGGGAGGTCATTTTGTCGACCCCCCACATTAGTAGAATTATGGCCTCCAATTGGCTTCTCTTTTATTTTTGTTGCAGTACAATTTCTGGCTTCATGAAACAAATTTAATAACTATAATTAACTTTAATTTTTCATCATTTAACAATTTCGCTGTTTAATTTAGCTTATTGTTAATATTTATATAGAGAGAGCGACCATTACCCCAAGTCAATATGAATGGGGGTTATTTCGAGGTTATCGAAATGATATGTTACATTAGAAATCTATAATAGTAAATATAGTCGATATAAATATAATCAATTAAAAAAATAAAAATAAAAAAGATTTGTAAATAAAAGTGATATGTTACATTAAGGGCCCACACACACTAGTTCGACTAAATTCAACCTAATTTTGGTTAATGATGTGATTTCAACTGTGATGTAAAAAAGCATAGATTCCATTAAGTCTGATGCTTCAAAACTTTCGTTGCGTTATCTTGTTGACATTCAGTTGACACGAATTTTCCATGTCAACTAGTGGGTGTGCGCCCTAATCAATCAAGAAAGTCGATAAGTCGCAGTCGGTCGCGCGTACTGGGAAGTCGCTTTGATCGTTGTGACTTTCGTCTGTCATCCGCGTCGCCCTGAATTTTATTTAAGAAAATTTGAATAAAGTTTTTTAAAGGAGAAGCTTTGAGGTGGTGTTAAATTCAGTCATGACATTCATTGTATCAAAAATGTTCAGCGAAGTGTGCCCATTCGTCATGTCACACAAAATGTGAATGCACGAAAATACGATCTAAGGATGATGAGTCGATGATGATACAGGTGCCGGTTCCGCAAGTGGACAAGTTAAGAGTTCAAACATAAGAGTTGAGTAAAATGACAAATGGCAAGTTAAGAGTAAAGTTAAATGATAAATGATGAGTTAAGAGCCGTTAATAGTTAATTTTACGCCCGGTCAATTTTACGCCCGAGCTGTAATCGCAGCATTAAAATTTTCCGTCAGGGGACTAATTTTAATTTTCTGTTACACGATTGAATGCACAAACCTAACGGTAACGGGATATTAAAATTAGTTCCCTGACGGAAAATTTAAAAAAGAAAATTATCATTTTTCAAATTTTTACTTTGATCCAGCTGCGACCGTGAAAAATTTGAGACCTGTATCATCATCCACTCTCAGGTAATCAATTTTCCGTTCAAATTTTCCGTTGACTATCCATTGTGATTCCAGCTCAATGAGCGCACCATAAGCGAAGCGTCCGCGGGCGGGGCCGTGGTGTTCGCGCACCCTGTTCTGGTGGTATATGTTGTGCGTCATCGCCCCCGGCAGCCCTCTCCCGAAGAAACTGTGCCCGCCTGAGAGTTGACAAATCGGTTTGAGTCGTCACCTGAATTACCGTATTTACTCGAAAAATTCCCCCCTGCTAGACGAGTGAGAAAAAATAATTCCCCCACTTGAATAATCCCCCACAATGATGGAGAATAAATAATGCACATTTATTAAACCGATGAAATCAAACCAAGCAAACTAGCAGTAAAATACCTCGTTTGATTCATCAAATACAGCACATGCAGATGCACCAAACAAATGCAGCACATCCGGTGTGTAAGGATGCAACGGAATGTGCACTACGAATGGAAATTGGATGTACATGTGTATGTTGTGTGATGGAAACACACTTGAAAATTTTTAGGAAAAAATAATGCCCCCACTTGAATAATCCCCCCTCCTTGAATAGTTCTCCCCTCAAATTTTGATGGCGAAATAATAAACCCCCATGGGTGTATTTCGAGGTAATACGGTTTTTACGCTATGCCGCAGTTACTTCACGTGAAAACTTTGCGGCGCTATTGTTGTGAGCAAAAGTGATGTGGTTTCGAATCCCTGCGTTGGAAAGTATCGTGTCGAATATCGTTTTCGGAAAGTATTTATTATCTTGCCAACGCTACTAGGCGCAAATGTATCTCTTACAGAAGTTAATGATATGAAAATTCGACATAAAAGCTCTCGATGGCGATATTCGATTTGTCACACTTTTAAACCCAATATTAGCCGGTGCTAGGCTTAGGGTTGGAAATTTTAAAATTTTCGGTTCCGGTTCTCTGTTCTCAAAAAGAGCTCAAAATCGTGCCAAAGACTCCGGTATCACCGTGGCGCACGAATGCTCTGAAGGGCGGCCGGGCTTCGACGATCGCGCTATTTCCGATCAACAAAAGGAACACGGCCAACGTGACCGTGACCAAAGTGGAGTATTTCTGCATGGCTCTGATAGTTCGATTGTGATTGTGTGGAATAAGGAAGTGACTTTGTTTTTTGTTTTGTTTTTGCACGATCCTTTTATGGTCTCCACCAGACTCGGGCGACGATTCAAACATGTGAGCAAATAAAATAATTACTCTCTTCTGTTTTGGGGGAAAATAATGAGTGTCGCGCGGCCGCCGAATTAGTGCTGATTTCATCCAGTGTACTGTTGCATTGACTTTTAATTAAATCATTTAAATACACTCTATTTAGGAAATGTGGTGTGGTGTGTTATTATTAAAGCGACGTTTACACGGTTTCGTGTGCCGACAAAAAAAAACGAGTGAAAAAGTTCCATAATTCCGGAATAAAGTTCTATATCTGCAAGGAAAGGCACTGAAGTATACTCACTAGCATAGGCGGCGTAAGTGCTTGTGCGCTTGTGAATGTCACAAGTGGAATTTTTGGTGTCACAAGCAGAAATTTCACTGTCACATTGTGACATTCACAAGCGTGTATTGTACAAACGAGAGTGAAATCTCAAAATTAGCTCAAAATCGTTAAGATTTGCACCATTTTGCCAATTTTCACCTATATAATCACTATTTTCATCTATTTACATCATTAATACCTATTTGTTACCCATTTTTTTATATTTATAGCGATTTCGAAAAATTTTGGCTGGCTGCCAACTTCACATAAGGGCTTCGATAAAAAGGTGTCACAAGGTGAAAGTTTGGCTAATGTGAATGTCACAAGCGCAAATTGGGACCTTGCGCCGCCTATGCTCACTAGTTAAGTGTACACACATGCCAATTTGCAGATACTTTGCGCCTGTCGTTCAAGACTTGAAAGTAAATTACACTTGTCGGTTCGGTTTCAAAAAGAAAACCGAACCGACAAGTGTAATTTGTTTTTAACTCGTGAACGACATGCCCGAATTTTACGATTATTTAGATTTGCAAGAATGTATTTTTTTCTTATCATTACCCCGGCTGATTCTAACTTTTACTCATAACACAGCCACTTCCGTTTTTGGTTGAGAAGGCACGCTCCAACAAATTCGACGAGAGGGACACTTTCAAGCAGTTTTTAGTTGGCGACCCTTTACATAGAATTTGTTGAAACGTATGCGGTTTCATTTTACACTTAACGTTATTAAGTTTCAAAATTTGACTTTTTTGTGTTTCCTACTTTGATTAGAAGTTAAACATGAGCGTGTACAGATTTTGCTTTTGAAAGATTTTTAGGGGGGAGGAACGCCTTTTGTTGTTCTTTTCACAGCGGAACTGTTTGTGAAAATTCTGTTAACCGTTCACCTTAAAGCAGGTACCCGGTGAAGGGTGACCAAAAATTTTTCCAGGTTTTGTGGATTAGGCAAATCCAATTCTGCCTACTGAATCTTGGTAGGAATGGGCGTGATGACCCCATGTCCGGTCCAATTTTCAGTTTTTCATCGTCCCTGGTTTGGGCTGGACACCCAGCCAGGTTGCTTCCTGTCCCCTATCTATCAAACTAAATTTATTGAGAGCGTTGGACAAGATAAAGGAGGTAATTTTGTTCACCTAAACTTTGTTTTTGACTCGGAACCAACGGTGGCAATGCAAAGACGGAAAATTTGCAATGGCGTTCGCACTACCCCTTGTGGAAAGTGCAAAATCTGTACACAGGGTTACTTGAGCTCTAAAACTTCTACTGAAAGTACATATAAACGAAGTGCTATTTACTGTTCTGGCAAGGGTTATTGCTGTAAATCGCAAAATGTAATTTATGTCATTGAATGTGCGGAATGTGCAATTAAATACGTTGGGCAGACAACCCAAAAATTTAATGAAAGAATGCGGCAGCATTTACTTAATATTCAACATGGTAAACATGGACCACTTGCAGAACATTTCAAGCAAGTTGGACATCGTCCAACTTTTCGAATACTGTGTCAAGTAGATCGTGCACACTTAAACTGGACTGAAAACTTTTTCATAGCAGCATTAGACACAAGTTTCCCCTCTGGGTTGAACAACAAAGTAAAATGTGTAGGTAATTGCACTGACTGGCTTCGTAATACAACTACCCCCCCAGATAAACCCCCATTTGACCATGTCAAGTTACCACGACGTGCACGCCCACACGGTACTCGAAGATGTTCTAAAGGACGAAATGCTGAAGAAGTACAGCGTGAATTAGTGGAATGGTTGGAAAATGACTACAGGTTGGAAGGGTTAAAGTTGAATCGTTGGATTTGTGCTGCAATTTCGGATCTGAGGGTTGTTGACAAAAAACGTGTTGTATCTTGTTTTTTCAATTTTCCTTGCACTTTACTTCGAAACTTCAACCTTCAAACAGTTTTTCTGGTTAAATATTTTATCTGTAACATTCCGATAAAACGTGGTAAACCTCCCGACACAAGAAAACCAGTTATTTTGAAAACAAATTTTTGTAATAGGCTAGTGGAGGTACTTAACATTCAAGGCTTTTTGAATGGTAAAATCTGTCAAAAAATAACAGGATGGGATTGGCATGTTAAAAATAAAATTAGAATTTTGTACAATTATAAAAAGCCAATTGCGCATTCGATTTTAAATCACAACAAATTGTTCAGGGACATCGATGAAAATACCCTAGCAAACCTCCTGAACTTTGACTGCAACTGTGCTGATAGCGATTATGTGCATGAGCCCTGTGGACATGTTATAACAGGTAACTTGTCAGTTTTACAAGATTCCTCTCTAGAAAGTATTTTACAAAAGGGTTCGAAGTTCAGGTTACCCGAAAAACTTGTTTACGCTGATGCTTTTGATGCAGGGATGGAAACAGTAAATGAATTTTGTAAAAAATTAGCACTTCCAAAGAGTAAAAGTGATTTGGTTCTTCGAGAAGCTTCCATTCGCTTCACCAGTTTGCTAAAAAGTCAAAAGTTTCAAAAATTTTCAACCGCTTATCCTAACCGTTTCCAAGTGCGTAGTATGAGTCAAAAAGTTCATCAGAAATTTGTGTTAGCACCCGCAGACAAAGCTTCTAACAATGTTGTTATAGTTTGTAAAAAGTATATGGCTGAGGTGCTTTGTACAGAACTGGGAATTTGCCTCACATCTGACGGTTTGAACGTTGCTGGAAATGATACATATAGACCAGTGTTGAAAACTGATAAAGAAATATTTACGGATCATCGAAATATTTACTCCAGTTTACACTTGAAATTTGACGAGGCATATTGTCAGTTACCACATATTTTTGCCATTCCAAAACTACATAAATACCCCTACAAATTCAGGACGATAGCGTCGGGTACAAAAAGCAGCATGAAAAAAGCGTCTTTGGTGCTTCATCTGGTACTTCAAAATTTTCGAAATCACTTGCAACGGTATCATAATTCTTACCAGTCGGATGAAGCGCGGGTTTGCAAAAAATTTTGGTCTATAAATAACAGCACTGCTGTTGTGGATAGACTAGAGCTGTTAAAATTATATGGAATAAAAGGCAAAATAATCTGTGGTGATTTCAGCAGCATGTATCCAAGCTTACCACACCCTTTGCTGCTCAAAAATCTCTTTAAAGCCGCAGAATTTTGCTTCAAACATTGCAAGAAAAAATTCTTGAAAATCGGTTTTAAAAACACTTGGTATACGGATATCCCTTCAGAAGGTGCTTATGCTTACCATGACATACTGTATTTAATAGAAAGAGTAATTAAAGAGTCATACATTTGTTTTGCAGGACACATTTTACATCAAATCAAGGGAATTGCTCAAGGAGGTGCCGCAAGTCCCATGTGCGCAGATGTTTGCATGACTATGATCGAAATTGATTTTATGAATGCCAGAGAAAATGTAAGCCTGGTTCGACAAATGCGGTTTTTTAGTCGTTACATTGATGATGTGTGGGGTATAATTACCGGAGACGCGGATCCGATGACTCTGATTCAAAAGGTGTATCCAAGTGAATTACCAATAAATAAGACAAATTCCAGTGATGAAAAAGCCGAGTTTTTAGATATTGATATAGACATGAACTCAGAGGCGATTTATAAAGTTTTTAATAAAACTGACAATTTTAATTTTAAGGTAATTCGCTTTACACACGCTGAAACAGATCAAGCGGATTATCTAGGTTATAATGTCTTTTACAGTCAACTTGTACGTATCATTAGACTCTCAGGTAACTTTGTAGTGTTCATGGATCGATTTCGTGAACTCACCTATTTATTTATTGAGCAAGGTTATGACAGGTGCAAGTTGATACACACGGTGATAAAATTCTTTGACAAATTTCATCACCTGGTTGCAAAACTAGACGGACCTAATAGAGAACTGCTACTGCGTAAAAGCCTGGACATCATAAATAGCTAATATTATTTCTTCAATTTTGGACATTTTACAGTACTGTATTTTTCGAAATACAGTGAATTAACTAATAGTGCCAATAAAAAGCAGAAAAATACGAGTGTCGGCACTTGGCATAATTTCAAATCGGGAAAATATGAATTTTTCGAATTTTTTATCGATTATGCCATTTTTGATGTTATTTTCGATATTTTCGACAATTTTTACTGTGAATGTAGATACTTGTCGACATACGTTTCCCTACGAATGCTAAATATGATCCCCTTCCATGCAGACACACTTTTACATTTCCTTATTTACTAACAATGTCAAATACATCCCCCACACCGGCCGAAAGTGCAGAAATTCAACAAAAAACCAAGAAAAATGCAAATGCGGCTCACATTGGGAAAGAGAAGTACAAAGTGCAACAAAAATTCGTTAATGCTTTGTATGAAAAGGTCAAGAAACTAAAGGCTTCACAAGATTATCCAGCGCCCCCAAATGTAAGTTTGCTGTCAGGTCAGAATTTTGAGTGTCCTAATGTCTGTTCGGTGACTATTTTATGGGTCTATTTTTTAATTTTATTTAATCTACGTGTTGAGTTTGCTTTTATGTTTGTACTAATTTTACTAGAATTTGACGCTTTATAATTTTGCACGCTGGCATGGATGCACAAACTTCGCTATGAGTGGTATCAAAGTGTAGGTTGTAAATTTGACGTTGCATGTGGTCAAATTTTACTTTGATACCCGTTTGCAGATAGCCATGGGTACCTGTAAGGCCATGCCATCCCGCCCCCACTATGAAACGCTGACTACTTTATAGTGGATTGGGTCTACTACTACGGCATGGTACCCCAAAGGAAACGATAAAAAGTTTACCCCTTTTTTCCCACCAAATGCAGCCAAAATTGATATTACATTTACTGGTATTTTCTGCAAGCGGGGGTGGGTGAGGCGTGTGCATCGCTCAAATTTCAAGTTAAAAGACTTATTTTAAATAGAAATTTCTTTTTCTGTTTCACATTTCATTTTGTAACCACGCATATACATGGACAACCTGTTCTCGAGCGACTACCCCGGCATCAGCTACACGTGAACACCAGTTAAAGGGACAAAGGAAATGGCGTGATGTCTTCTTATTTATTGTGGAATTATGAAACTTTTCGAGTTCTTTTTTTGTCGGCACAAAATGCAGTGTAAACGCCGCTTTAGCGACATTATTATTAAGGGTGTTATTATTAAGCGAGTGCGTTATTATTGTGTTATTATTAAGTTACAGTATAACGATAAATAGAAGGTGAAGCGACAAATACATGTCCCAACAAATTCGATTACACAAGAACGCTTGGAGGTATCCATCCCTAAATTGACATGTTGAAAGCATTAAGCTGCGTTCAGACTGCATTATGTGCCGACAAATAAAAATATTAAAAAGTTCCATAAATCCGGAATAAACTTCCATATCTGCAAGAAAAAACAGTGAAGTATACTCACTAGTTCAGTGTACACAAATTCCAAATTTCAGATAAATCGGGCTTTTCGTTCCATAGTTATAAGCATTTGAAAAATTTGATCAAAAAAAGCCAACCGACAATGTAAATTTTTTCGAATGCATATAACTATGGAACGAAAGGCCCGATTTATCTGAAATTTGGCATGTGTGTACACTGAACTAGTGAGTATACTTCACTGTTTTTTCTTGCAGATATGGAACTTTTTTACTCTTTTTTTGTCGGCACATGATGCAGTCTGAACGCAACTTTAACCGATATCTTCATCGTGTCCAAAAATTATCCAAAAAGCTCCAGTGTTTCTTGAGATATCAATGAAAAACCAAAATTTCGCTATTTGTCGGCAGCATTTCTCGTTGAGATTGCCGACAAATAGCGAAATGTATTTGTCGCTTCACTGTCTTTATTTATCGTTATGCTGTAACTCCGGATTTTAGACCAGAGTTCTGAAAAGCTATGTCTGTTTTTCTATCTCGGCATTAGGGATCAAAACAGGTGAAACTAAGGGAGTATTTAGGTTAATTTTCTGTATAATACCCAGCTCGCACCCTGTAAAGCACAGTTGTTAAAATGTACGTACATTTACTCGAAAATCACGCGTACGCGAGTACGTGGTAAATACATTTACATATACTTTAAAAAAAGTAATGTACTCACTTTTACGCGTACATTTTTAAATTACGCGCGTACAGATAAAATGTATTTTTTGTTTGTAAAATCACAATTTTCTGTGTCTAAAATAAGAAAATTTGGACGAAATCATATCATTTTTCTAAAAAATCCTAAATTATCATTAAGAAACGACATCTATTATGTCTTCCAGTGTAAAACTCACTCTCACACATAAAAAGTAGTAGCCCGTTACGTTTTCCATGGAAAAGCTCTCGCTTTTACATTTCGTGGGGAAAAAGTATTTTACTCACATTTACGCGAGTACGAGTATAAAAAGGTGTTTTACGTTTTCTATACTTTTTGGTGAGTAAAAACAAAATACTTACATTTACATATACTCTTTTTAAAGTTCAGTAATTCTAACAACTCTGCATAAAACACCATGAATAACCGAAGATTCTTCAATAAATGGGAAGATTTTTCAAAAACATTTTTTTAAATAAATAGCCATAAATTATCAGAAATGGTATCACTGTCACCTCTTTTTCATCTGCGCCAAGCTGTGGAACACTCTGGCGAGGCCGTGGAATAACAACTTCTTTGATTCATCTACGATTTGTTACAATGTAAAACGTGGGTGGGACGGGAGCACCAACAATCGGAACCATATAGGTACGTGCTTTGACTGCAGAGAAAGTTTACATGAAAATACGTGCTTGGGTAAATCTCCAAACTTGAACCCATTCGAACCCATTTCCGTTTCCTATAATCAATCCCAATGAAAAGTAAAACAGGGGCCCATTTCGCAAAAAGTGAATTGAAGAATATGTGAAAAGTGAAATAAAAAGCGAAGTGAAGTTTTTTTTGAATAGGTAACATTTTCAATTTCGAAGTCCCGACGCATACCAAAAATCGACACGTTTCCCGCTCAATCATCATTACCCTTATCGGAAACAATGCTTTCTAAGTACTCCCATCATTCTTTACATTTTTGTATTTTTTACTTCCCTTTCCCCCTCCCTTTCCCCTTCCCTTCCCCCCTCCCTTTCCCCCTTCCCTTTCCCCTCCCTCCACCTCCCTGTTCCACTTCACTCTTCACAGAACTGCCCCCCACCCCCCAGGACACACACACCTCCACGGAGCATTAGCGGGGGCCGCATGCGTCGCGGACTTGTTCTCGCGGGTCTCGATCGTGGATGGGCTCTTGGTCCGTTTTGCGCAACGTGCTGGGGGGGTCCTTGCTTTCCTGTGGCATTGTGGGCGGGGGGGTAATAGGGATTGGGGGGGGTGTCGTGTGGCTTGGCGGCGTCACAACGCTGGATGTCAACTAAATTCTGGTGAATATTATGTAATTTCAACTTTCCTAACTGATAGAGCTAATGTTGCATAATGACACTTAATTTTCATTGTTTCTGTTAAGTATGTGTGATGCTTTAAAAAGGTTTTTTTATGTTATTAAGTTGACAGTGAGTTGACAGGAATTTGCGATGTCAACTAGCGTATGTGGGCCCATTGTGGGGGTGGGAGAAAGTTTACTAAATCACTCATTTACTGTGCTGTTGTTAAATGATTAAATGTTTTCTAATTCGAAATTTGAATTTCTGAAAGTGCGCAATTTTCGATAACCTTTTCAACTCACGTTATTCGAGCCTCAACTCGGGGTTGGTGTTCTAAAAAACTCGGGAGTTTGATATCTTATTTATATTTTTTGCGTTATTCAGAGAGATTTAATGAACTTTTTTTAATTTTGTGAGGTTGTCTGAGATATATTTGATTATATTTTCTGAAAAACACCCATTTTTGGAACGCTACTCAGGGATAGTGATTAGCGTTCCAAAAAATGACCGATTTTGAGAAAATATGATTAAATATAATCTCAGAAAATCTCTCTAAAAAATAAAAAATAATAAATCTCTCGAAAATATAATTAAATCTCTGAGAAAATCTCCCATGCTTGAAAAAAACCCTAAAAAAATCTCCCTGCTGGAATTTTAGTTTTTTTATATTTCAATTTTTTGGACAACACAGAGTAAAAATGTATTCAATAAGCTCTTTTGTATTGCTTAAACAGTTTTATTTGAAATTACAAGCAACACAAACAACAGTATAATTTATTTCTCCAATCTCCGTATTTCTCCGATCAAAGCTCCTGGGGTGCAGTGCTGTGCAAAATGTTCCGTATAAAGCACCTGGGTGCTTTACTTCTCATCCGAAAAATTTTTGGTGATCATCTCTTATTGTAAAAAAATATTGCAGTGAGGAAATATCAGAAGACCATCTGTTGCACAAGAATTTGTTTGCATGCTTTAGCACACATATGCCTATTTAATTGCATGCTGCGGCTACATCAAACACTTCTGGTGTAATTTACCAGAGCAACTTGAAGTGGTGCTTATGTTCAGTGATTTGGTGGGTCTAGGGAATATTGCGTAAGTTCCTCAAAAGCAATTCAACTTTATCAAGCGTAGTTTTGCAACACATAGTTAGGTAAATACAAAGTAAAGTGTCAAATGTAAAGTAAAGTGTCAATTGTGTATCCCAATCATTTTTTCCATATCCAAATCTTATGTTTTTGTATCCAAATCTTATTTTTGACATAAGATTTGGATACAAAACATAAGATTTGGATACCAAAAATATGATTTGGATACACAATTGACACTTTACTTTACGTTTGACATTTGACTTTGCATTTGACTTTATGTTTGACATTTGACTTTGCATTTGACTTTACATTTGACATTTGAATTGCATTTGACACTTTACTTTACACTTTACAGGGCTTGGGATTGCCACCAGGGGTGCTTTGATTGGAGAAATATGATAAGCTTTTTCAAGACATAAAAGGGGATAAAATAGCCAAACATGGTTTATAAATAAGCACATTATAAGCATAAGCACAATAAGCCAAAAATAAAGGGAAAAAAGCATGGATTGTAGTAGATTTGAATGTGAATATGGGAAAAAAGTATGAAAAGTGGGGTAAAATTTTTCAAAAACGTAGCTTCAGAGAGATTTTTTATATTTTATCCCACAGAAATAAAAAATATAATAAAATCTCTCTGAAAAATCTCAGAAAAAATATAAATATAATTAAATTGCCATTTAATTATATTTTCTGAAATTTTTTTAAATATGAATCTCCAAGAGATTTTTAGAACGCTAATAGTGATGTGAAAAGCGCCGGAACTTTGGCGCCAAGCACCATGGCACTTTTCCCACCCCAGCGCCAAGCGCCAATGGCGCCACAGCAAAATGGCGACAAGCGCCATGGCGCTTTTTGCTATGGCGCTAGTGCCAAGCGCCAAGCGCCAGGCATTTTGTTCCTGTCGCCGATCAATAATAGCGCCAGGCGCCAAAAGCGCCATGGCGCTTTTCATGGGCATGGCGCCACAGAAAAATAGCGCCAAGCGCCAAAAGCGCCGTGGCGCTTTTCGCTTTGGCGGTAGCGCCATGGCGCTTTTACATCACTACTCAGGGAGTATGGATAAGAGTACCCACCGTTGCCAGGGTATCAGCATTGGGACACTTAAACCACTCACTTGTCACTTGTCCATAAGCAGAACCCCCCATGCGGTTTTACTCACAAAATGAACTACTAGGTATATAGATATACCCATTGCTTTCACATACCAAAATTCCAGGGATTTTGATGGGATCCTGCTTTTCCAGCTGGTGGTGGCATATCTACAAGTGGACCAATTGGCTCATTCGGATACTGCCCTGTATAGGATTAGGTTAGGGGAGGCGTGTGATATTTTGAGGGATGTACTTGTTTCCCGTATTTTTTCTACTATTTAGAAAAGCGCTGTTCTATTTTTTGTCAACTTTTTTACCTGCCGTTCTTATTGGGGGTGACGTTCTATTGGAGACTGCCACTCTATTTTTTGTACCAATTTTTCATTTGAACATACTCTATCAGCTACATTTTTGTAAAACTTTAGTAATATAAATACTTTACTTTCTTTATCAGAGCATCAATTTGAGATTTAACATTTATTGAAGCCCTTTTTAACGTTCTCTGCGTCCATTTTTTATGTTTTTGTGTTCCGGCACTATTCCAATAATACAATGTAATTATACCTGTCGTTCTATTGGAGACTGCCGTTCAACTGGAGGGTGCAGTTCTATTTTCGTTTTCGTGAAGGCATAAACGTGCGAAAACCGTTAACTATCGTAAATGATGATGAATTGCAAATATGAACTGATGAAACTCATATTTAAATTGCTTCAGTACTCGAATGGAGGATCAGTAAACTTTTCCCATAACTTTTCTCAGTTTCGCCATGTACAGGCCATGGGGAAAATTTCCCATCAGAGTACAATGTACCTAAATACAATGTGTCAATCTGGAGGCACTCCCAGACCCTGTAAACAACCCTGTAAAGTGTAAAAGACCCTGTAAAGTGTCAAATGTTATATAAAAGACCCTGTCTTTTATATGACACATGGCAGGGTCTTTTACACTTCACAGGCAGGGTTGGTTTTATAAAAATAATTTGTATACAAATTGTACAAAAATTGTTTAAAAATGTATTTTATTTTAATTTTATTCTTGTTTCATTTTATTTTATTTTATTCCAAAAAAATAATAAAATAATAAAATGGACCATTTTACAAAAATTTTACAAACATTTTACAGAAATTTTACAAAAAATCAGAATCTTGCATGCAAGGTCAGAAAAATGTGATAATTAGACCTAAACATGAAAAACGCGTGACAAATTTTTCCATTACTTTGCAAAAGTTGCATGCAGTAGGTATTGTTAGCTAGTTGCAAGTGTTAAGTTACAATTATTGATGATGGTTTGCATTTTCAGTAGAAGGATTACTGGAGTGTGCTGGGCGCATTTGTAAAACACCATGCAAAGTGTCAATTGTCATGACAAATGTAGTAAAGAGTCAATTGCTATCTCAAATGTCAAGCAAAGTATAATTGTCATGATAAATGTCATGCAGAGTGTAAATTGTGTATCTGAATCTTATGTTTTGGTATCCAAACCTTATATTTTGGTATCCAAATCTTATGTTTTTGTATCCAAATGTTCACATAAAATTTGGTTACAAAAACAACAAGATGTGGATACAAAATATACGATTTGGATACAATTTGCATTACAGTTTCCACTTTAATTTATATTTGTCATGACAATTGACACTTTACATAACATTTTCATGAAAATTGACACTTTCCATTCCATTTCATATGACATTTTGACACTTTACATGGCTTGGGACTGCCCCAGCTCCACGAAATGAACAGGTTGAACTATAAACAACAGAAAAAATTTTTACAAAAAATATGAATTTTTATACAATTTTTACAAAAATATGAATTTGTATACAATTTTACAAAAAATTTACAAAAATTCGAATTTTTATACAATTCTTATTTTTATTTTGAAATTTTCCATTTTATTTTATTTTATTTTATTCTTCAATTTTCCATTTTATTTTTATTTTATTTTTTTTCTTTTCTGAGATTTTGCCAACCCTGTTCGCAGGGTCTGGCATTTGCGTCAGCACTTACTGTCAATTATTTCACTCACCATATTCAGCGATTGGTTCGCCGCCATCAGAAATGGAATACAGTGGATCGGCATTGAGAACATCGCCCAAGGCGTCATCGTATAGAACGTCATCCCCCAATAGGAGGTCGTCGTATGGATAGTCGTTCAGTGGGTAATTTTCTGGGAGGTGTTTATGTATGTTTGGTTTTTAAATTGTAAAATAGTTTGTGTTTTTATTTGGATCTGATGGAATGTTTTTTATTCATTCTAGAACAGGTTTACCTTGTGCGGCACAAAGTGCTACAAGCACTGCAACTATGCTGAATTGAAACATCATTTATGGGTTTTGTATCGTTGGAATTTAGCTTCAGTTTTCAAAAACAAGCAAATTTGGGGCTGATCAAAAGTGAAAGATATGTAGTATATATACTCAATGGTTTGTCTTTTCACAAAGGTTGTCTCAAAGGAAATATTCACATGCCAATATTTTTCTAAAAGATGTGAGAAGACTGCATCAACTTTCGCATGAGACCATTTTATGATTTGTGAACACTTTTCAATAACGATTTGAGAAAATTATGATACATATCCCACTCAAATCTGTTAAAATAGAGTAACTAACAATGATAACCTATAAGTAGTATGACCCTTCTTTTTGACTGCACTTTCACCTTGCTAACAAGTCTATTTATGCACACTTAGTTTTTTTCTAGTAGTGTATAGTCAGTCACGTTTCAACAGCTGTCATTTTATCCAGAATTCTGCTGCGTTTTTAGCATTCGTAAATTGCCTAATCGTACATCTTTAGCTAAATATTTTTTGTGTGAGTTTCTGCAGACATTTCTGATGTTCGCATTTTAGGTTTTGCGTTATCTTTTATTTTGATGAGATGCATTTCTGTAGGTCCGAATATTTTATAACAATTTATTTGTAGCGTAGAAATTATTAATTTACACAGTATAAGGTAAATAAAATCGTTTTTAAAAGTACATTATAAAAATAGGTGACAAATAAATGTTTATAAGTTTTGTATTTACTTATTTACTTATTTAGGCATTTTTGAAATTTAAATATTCAATTTAGATACTCGAGAAAGTTACTTATTTGTTCACTTTTTACTTATTCACTTTAAATACTCCAGTAAATAAATTTTTTTACTCTTTACTTATTCATTTTAAGTATTCGATAAACTTTCATACGAATTTTAGAAAACTCATTTATTGTGGAAAATTCAAACACGTTCAAAGGTTATTTATGAGTTTTCGAAAATATGTGTGATAATTAGTGTAAGCTGGACCATTAGTTCAATTTTTACTTATTCACTTTAGGTACTCGAGTAAGTTGCAAAAAACAAGTTTGATGTTTTGTTGTGTAAAAAAATAAGGAAAAATTAAGGCCAGCAATTTTTTATTTTCCTATGCACACACACACACAATCAATCAATCTTTCCTCGGATTAACCCTCACGTGAGGGCAAGTATGACAGCTGCAGCTGCCATAATCTTTCAATATATCCCCATTTTCGGCAGAAATGTCGTCCTCGGAAATGTCGCCGCCCATTTTGCACTTATTGCACTTTTCAGCCCCCATTTTGACCATACTCTTGTGTTTAATGATTTTTACAATCATTTTCGCCTTTTCTGTGAGGAATAATGCCCTATTTATAAATATTGAATTGTATTTTCACTTTATACCCTACACTTTGAAATCCCAATCCCGATCCCAAATTTTTATTTTGACCTATTTTTGCAGTATATTAGCAAACAATTTCTCAATATGAAACATTTTTGAATGTCCCAATCCCATTTCCGAAAAGTACCAACTTCGGTACCGATCCCGATCCAGAGATACCAATCTATAACTAACCAATTTTCACCAAAGGGCATTTATCCTCCTTGTAGATTTCCGCCTTACACTTGAAGCAGTCGGTAACAAATGCCGCAGATTCCTTGTGCGTCATAATTTCCTTGAACGCCATCAGTTTCACTGTAATTTTTTGATTTTCAAATACTGTTACAATTTATACATAATTTTAATTTTAATTTTCAATCAATTTTGAATCTTAAACACCAAGAAATTGACATTTTATTCAGGGGAGTTATTTTTCATCAGAGTTTTTTGAGTGGAGGAAGTATTCAAGGGTGGGGAGTTATTCTAGGGGTTTACTCGAGAGAATATAGAGTAAGTTAAATGTTCACTTACTGTGTTTCACAATTTTGCATTCTTTCTCGGTAGCTTTGCCGCAACCTTCGTCACTGCTGCTAATTTCGCTGTAGTAGCCACGATGGGTGAGGCGTCCGCCCCCATGACTGCGCTTGCTCGGGCGCCTGCGTCCGGCAATTTTGCCCACTGGTCGAGCGGCAATTTGAAGGCGATGACGCTCGCAGAAACCGCCGACCCCATCACATCCGCCAATAGCAACGCCGCCGCCAGTTCCGCCGCCTCTAATACCAAAGCCCCCGCCGCCGACTCCAAAACTGCCGCCAGAGTCCCCGCCGCCGACTCCAAAACCGCCGCCAGAGTTCCCGCCACCAGGTCCGCCGCCGCCAGGTCCGCCGCCGCCAGGTCCGCCGCCGCCAGGTCCGCCGCCGCCGCCAGGCCCGCCGCCGCCGCCAGGTCCGTCACCACCATCGCGACCGATTCCTTGTCGCTGCTGCATGTAATGAGCCGCACGCATTCTGCGCTGCATCTTCTGAATTCTGCGCACAATTTTTGCTTTTTTAGCCTGTCTGTAGGTAGGGACTTCTTCGAGCTCGTCCGATAGGTCGGAGTCGTTGGGCTGCAATTGAATTGATCAAGTGTGGTATTTCAAAAAATAAAAATTAAAATTTTTAAGTTAAGTAACTCACAAAGATTCGGCGTTTGATTCTTTCTATGTCGCGCCTGGTATCAGTTTCAATTCCTGTCAAATATTAACTCAAGTATCAAATGTATCAGTTAACATCGACACCAAATGTCAACTGGGTTTGGTACCACACACGTTAGTTGACATCGACACCAAATGTCAACTGGTACATTTGATACTTGAGTTAATATTTGAAAGGGTTTGAAATTGTTACCAGCTGTCAGCCGATTGTAGGTGGTCCTGCTTGGCATTTCTCACAATCGTCCTAGAGAACAGTCTCAAATCTAGTAAAAATAAAGCAAATTATTTTAGAATTGTTTTTTAATTTACATTCCATATTACTAGATCAAAAAACACATGATATGTACATTCTCTGTACTCACAATTTGGGGGGATATTTCGAGGGGGGTGGGTAAGTATTTCATAGTTACCATTTTGTGCAACTATTTCGTGGGGTGGGGTATATTTTGAGTGGGTGGGTAATTATTTCATAGTTACTATTTTGATGATATATTTCGTGGGGTGGGGGGTATTTCATAATCACCATATTGAGGAGGTATTTTGTCGGGTGGGGGGTTTAGTTATTATTTCATAATCACCATATTGAGGAGGGTGGGGGGTATTTGGAGGAGATACGGTATTACTGCTTAATTCTAAAAAAATATGCTTTATTTTTACTAGATGTGGGACTGTCACCTGAATTGACGCTTGTCCCTATCCAAATCATCTTCATCTGAGTCGGAATTGTCGTTGTTCTGCATCACCGGAACCGGTGCCGGTTCCGGTCCAGGTGCCGGTTCCGGTCCAGGTGCCGGTGGCCGAGCAGGTGCCAGACCCATCGGGTTTTGCGCCAAAGCTTCCAGGGCAACCAATGGTTGCGGTTGATGTGGCACATCAATTCTTTCATCATTTTGACCGGGAGGAGGTGGGGGGATTAGTTGGTAAGGAGGCATAAATGGCAACTGCCCCCATTCTGGGGGTACTGGATGCATATTGGTCATGACTATATCATTATTTATGTATTCCTCAGGATTAGTCATGATTGTATTCAGAATCTGCATTATTTTTGTAACTATATATTTTCTAAATGGTGAACAATACAATGAAACAAACACTACACCTCAAATTTTATCAATACAAACTACTACTAAATTACCTATAAATATTTTTTGTCAAAGTTATTTATCTAGAATTTGTATATGCGGGTCTAGAGAAGATTTTTACTGTGTAATAAATGAAAATTCAGAACTTGAAACGTTTTTGAATCCCTTTGAGCATTCCAAATAAAGTTGTGAGATTTGTATTTTGAAATTTATTTAGAATATTTAAAATTTTTGTATTTAATTGTTTTTTAAAATTATATTTTCTGACGAAAATTTTGTTTTTAGAATGCTTAATATTGTTATTTATGTTGTGCAGAATATTATGCAAACATTGAAAATGGAGGAACTTTTATAATAATTTCAAAAGGTAAATATTTTTGAAAAATGAAATATATATACCGTAAATTCTTGAATAAGTTCCCGGGGGAGTTATTTTTTGTCAGAATTTTTGAGGGGGAACTTATTCGAGGGGGAGTTATTTGAGGGGAGGAGTTATTTTTTCGTCAGAATATTCAGGAAAATAAGTATAAAAGTAAGTATAAAATAAGGAGAATACTGCATATATAAGAGTATAATTTACGTCGCCGTAGCAGGTAAAACATTCAAAATAGTTAATCGTTGCACGCTGAACTGCATTTGCATTCGCATTTGCGGCATCGATCAGAGGGGGGAGTTATTTAAGGGGGGAGTTATTTTTTCCTCACGCTCATAACAGGGGGAGTTATTTGAGGGGGAGGACTTATTCAAGGATTTACGGTATATATTTATCTATGTATTTTCTAGGTAAATGCAATGGGTCTGATGGATCCAGTTCTAGTAAGGATTCTGTACTTTATGATATTCTTCTTGGAAGGAACTGACTTTTTATAGTACTCATGTGAGTAATTTTGCATCAGCATAAATTTTGTTTAGCAATGGAACAGTAATTTTACCTAAGCAAAAGTCCCAAAAGTGTTTTTTTTATTGCTCTAAATTGTTGGTAAATTTCCCTGGGAATGGGTATATTCTATGCGACATAAGAAAAAATTGGGCAGTCAACATCCATTTGCTTTTTCAAACACTGTTTTGGTGGACAAAAACCACAAATTACCCTTACACCTAGGCCACAGATAGATCAGTGAACCTTTACTGTCTTTGTTCACTTCTTTTCTTTTGTTGTACGAATTTTTGAATTTCATGTTCCAAAAGTACTAGGTCACTGTTTGGTTTACTAAATTTATATAGAAATTTTCAATTTTTCAGATTTATGGATAAAATAGCATTTTTGTAAACTGTTATACAATTATTTTCATGAAAACATGGAACAATTTTGGAACACAACACCTGACCTACGGGAAGATTCCCAGTTAGTCTGAAACATTGTGGTGTTGATAAATATATTTTTATGTGAATGTATTTATTTAGATAGTGATATTTGAGTATGATATGAAATGTGTTTTTCAGGCATGATTTACCTGAAGCATTGGAAAATTTACATACTGGTGTGGATTTTTTGTCACAATTTTTTGAAGACAAGAATGCATCCAAATCAGACAAATCAGAAAAAACATTAAAGAGAAAATTAGCAGACACAACTCAGGAACCATGTTGCAGCAATGAAGGGGGTTCACAAGTAATGGTGTTAGATACACCAGATGAAGCTTGTCATAGTAAATCTGCACAAGTTTTCCTACCTACACTAGAAAACAACAATATACCAGAACAGATCATGAATCCATATTTGACACCAAACCCAATTAAAGGCAGTGCTGTTGAAAAAACTGTCAATTTTGGCCTAGAAATTCAATCAGGATATTGTCCAAAAATGGGTGAAAATTTGTCAAGTCAATTCCCATTTTTCTTTGGTCATTTAGACAGAAATTTTGAGAAAACAGAAGTCAAGAATATACAGTGAGTTTAAATATTTGTATATAAAAATATTTGTATATGGAATTTTTTCAAATTTTTTAGGAATCTTGGTGATGTACTACAGAACAACTTATTGAATAAATTTTGGCTATACAATGGTCAGATTGACAAAAAAATTGCAGTCAATGACGTTGCATATATGGCAGGCATAGTGAGATTTTTATAGAATTTTAAATTTTTAGAATTTTTCAAATAAACTTTTTAAATTTCAGGCACTGTATTCATATCAAATTGCAAAACATATAATGGCTGTGTTGATTTGTGATTTACACATTACTGATGAAAGTCATAGAGTGTCAATCAATCAAATTATCAATATTGTCCACAATTTTGAGTTTACACCATATTTATGTAGAATGTTGTTTTTTAATCAATTCCAAGCATCTTCAGTCAATGTTTATGAAATCAAACAATATGCTGCTATTTTTTTGAGTACTTCACCAGAATGTGTGAAAAAAGTACTCAATCTTTTTAGCAATGGCAACCACAAACGCTTAAAGCGTGGGCGCGATTTATTCAAAAGAATGCTTAATTCATGCACGGCAGAGTATGCAATAAATAAGTATTTTTTGGTACTTTTTATAAGGTATTTATTGCGCATGTCTGCTGAGGAACATTGATTTTATACATTTTATTTATTTTTTGTCAACTCTAGTCAGGTGGATCGAGGTTGTGGGTTGTGTAATGTTCCTACCTAATTTAGGTGATAAAATGCATGTTCAATATGTCAAGGTCATGTGTACATGAATTACATAGACACCTGAATATTTAGATATGAATTTTCGGTAGTGTTTGATCAGAAATTATTCTTTTATTTACATTTTTGAATTTGTGAAAGTGAAAGTTAATTTGCATTTGACATAAATATGTTATAAAATGCATGCTTTAATTGTGTTTCAAATTATACGAATGAGTGTTCTCAAAGTAACGAGATACCTACTATAACAAAATTTCGTGTCACATGTACATAACATACTATTCAAGGTGTGAATTTGACAGTCACGCATAAATTTGAAATTTTACAAGACATAATGTTGAACATTTTCATGAAAATCGGTACAAATGTATCAGGAACACAGTGTGCTATTACTTTCTAAAACTAAAGATGCATGTTCAAATTTATCTGTAACTACCAAATTCACACCTTGAATAGTATGTTATGTACATGTGACACGAAATTTTGTTATGGTAGGTATCTCGTTACTTTGAGAACACCCATTCGTATTTATTTACGTGTTTTGTTTGGGCACGGGGTGAACATTCGGGGAAGTTGGCATAATTCCAAAATCATTTTTGGATACATGTGTTTTTATACTAATATTTATGACAGTGAACAAGTATGTGTTCCGATAGTGTGTTACATATTAAAAACAACCATTGTCGGTCGTTTTATCACATTTTGAGGATATTGTCAACTAAGTATACTGAAATTTTACTTATGTAAACAGGTACAAAGAAATTGGAATTATGCCAACTTTTGAATAGATTTATTTGAAAAAGAAAAAGCATGATAGAATCATTTCGGGGAGGCCGAAACTTTTTTCTATGATTTTATGTTTTAATTTTCTCTATTTTTATTTACTCTGATTTACTTAACATTTTTGTTACACTCGGCGGACATCATACTCTACCCTCGCACTGATTTATGTCTCGTGTTGGAAGCGTGCCAACAATGATTAACACGTGTAGTCTTTACAGGTGCCACGTAACTTTACAATAATTCTCGGCAGCGGAATGGCACTCTGGGAAATTTTGCGTGTTTTCTGCGTTCTGGCACTGTTCCAAGCTGTCCAGCTGGCAGACCCCTGCGACGGGGAGTTATGCAAGTGCAGTGATTTTGTGGCCGTGTGCAGGGTCGAAGCCCAGTATGAAGTTGAAAGGTTAAATTAGTTTTTGGGTTTTAGTGAGTTAAATTCAATATTTTGACGGAAGAAAATACGGTACTAAACTTGTATATTCAGCAATAAAATGGGAAATATTTTTCAGGGTGTTTTACATGAATTTTTGGACATTTTACATGACATTTAACCTTTCACAGGATGTTTTACATGTCTTTTGAAACTTTGCATGACATTCGAAATTTTCTAGGGTATTTTACATAACATTTTCGTGAACTGACTAACAAATTTTTGTTTTTTACAGTTACGTGGCCGACACGTCCATTTTGAAGGTCGTTATTATAACACCTAGCAAATATTTATGCGATCGATTCGACGATTTATTCCCGAAAGCCCAGAGCTACAAATGCCTTTTGGTTAGTACTCATGTTTTGGGTCATTTTAGGGATTGGTTTCAGGCGCGGGAATTTTTGTGTGAAGATTCATGTTTTGGATTCAGTTTTAAAAAGCGAAATACCTAGTATTTCAAATATTATGTTTTATTTTAAAACACAGGACACTGATGCGTCCGGCGACAGGCTGAAAGACGATGGTCAACTGGGAGAAACTCTGAAGGATTTGTTTGATTTGGTAAGTTCGTGTTTCGCAACATTACCGGATATTCAGTTTTGAATTTGAAGAAAATTGTCACTTTTGGTTTTAAAACATTCGTTTTGAATCAAGTAATTTCAGTATACCCCTTAAAAATACCTCTAAATCTATAGAGTCTTAAAATGGTGTGTTTTTTGCATTTCTACTATGAAAAAATAAACCCCGGGGGGCGTAATTTAAGTAAATATGGTAGTGATTTAAATTATCAAATTCTGAACAGTCAAGTGGTAAGTAAAAAGTAAAATCAATTTTATAAATATTCAGGCCGCCGCCGCCGCGGAAGTTGCCGATCGTCGAGCGCAGAGCAATGACTGGTCTGACGTCCCAAATCCAAACAATTCGGTTGGCATAATTTTTGGTGAATATTTGGTGTTTTTTTGGGGGGGAGGGAAAACTGTGTAGGTTTGGCACCACACACGCTAGTTGACATCGATACCAAATGTCAACTGGTTCCGTTCCTAATGTTCCGTTCCTAATTCAAAGAATGCGTTTGAACGTCAGTTAGATTTGAATCGGGATCGGTATCAGTTGACATTTGGTGTCGATGTCAACTAGCGTGTGTGGTGCCAAACCTAGTTGACATTTGGTGTCGACGTCAACTAGTGGGTGTGGTACCAAACCTACATATGTTCAGATCGATATCAGTTGACATTTGGTGTCGATGTCAACTAGCGTGTGGAACCCAATACACCGTTTTTCCTCGAAATACCCATTTTTGGTGAAATATCATATTATCTCAAATTAAAACCCTCTCAATTAAATATTATTATTACGAAAATTTCTGACAAAATAATAAACCCAGCTTCGAATTTATCCCTCAAATTGAAGTGAAATGAAAATTTTTGGGTGGTGAAATTAAGTTAATACATAAATACAAAAACCGAATAGTCCCTCAGCATACAAATAGTGAGTTTTCGATAAATTCTGACGAAATCAATTGATAAAATCCCACACTCCCACCCCTTTGATAAACTGTTAAAAATATTCAGAGGTATTTCGAGGAAATACAAAAAACTTATTTATTATTGATTTTACAAAAAAAAACCCATTTTCAGCTGCCGACTGTGACCAGTGGTGAGTAAAATGCTTATACTAGGTAGATAGTTTAACTCACTACTAGTTTACTACCCAAACATCACAGCGGTCACTACTGATCCACCTGAAACCACTGTTGACACACCTGACACCACTGTTGACACACCTGACACTACTGTTGACACACCCGACACCACTGTTGACACACCTGACACCACTAGTTTCCTTGACAACACCACTAGCTTCTTTGACAACACCACCAGCTTCCTTGACAACACCACCAGCATCAACAGCAACAGCGTCAATTCCACTATTGACAAACCAGTGACATTCAAAGTGGTGATGGGAGAAGAGGTAGCAGATAGAGTGTGCGTGCCATGTGAGCCGTGCAGACCTTGCCCAGTGCTGATTGCCTATGGACCACAGAAACCAGATAGAGTCTGCCCACCCGAGAAAGTCTGCCCGATCTGTCAGATCTGCCCAGCCGAGAAAGTCTGTTCGATCTGTCCAATCTGCCCGGCCTGCCAAATCTGCCCGATCTGCCCGATCTGCCCGCCACCGATCTGCCCGATTTGCCCAGCCGAGAAAGTCTGCCCAGCCGAGAAAGTCTGCCCAGCCGAGAAAGTCTGCCCAGCCGAGAAAGTCTGCCCAGCCGAGAAAGTCTGCCCGCCAGAGAAAGTGTGCCCGCCGGAGAAAGTCTGCCCGCCGGAGAAAGTCTGCCCGCCGGAGAAAGTCTGCCCAGCCGAGAAAGTCTGCCCGCCCGAGAAAGTCTGCCCGCCTGAGAAAGTCTGCCCGCCCGAGAAAGTCTGCCCGCCCGAGAAAGTCTGCCCGCCCGAGAAAGTCTGCCCAGCCTGCAACACATCAGTGCATGAGAAAATTTGGAACTCAGAGTCAATGTGTCCACAAGTTTGCACAATGGGATTGGCTACCCACATGGTGGTAAATAGTGCCAGATTCTTGGGCTATGTGTGCACTCATCGTTGTGGAAACAGGTGGGTTCATGTTTAAATATTAAAAAGTTGAATGTGTAACTATTACATAACATAAATAACTGCTTTTTTCCCCCAATTATTTCATTGTAGTGATTTGTGGTGATTTGGTTACCCCATTCCCCTTCATTTCAATGGTGCTTGTAGAATTTTCACTATCAGATTTGTCAATTTTCAGTTTATATTCAACGAGGTCCAGTACCAGCACATCGACAACAACATCCACGACCACGTCAACTACGAGCAGCTCTACAATCGCGACAACTCCCAGCAGTACTTCGACCCCTACCACCACCACTAGTGAAAGTGGTTGGGCACACCCGGCAGCTTTTCACTGGAGAAAAGCTGCACCGACCACGGTCCGGCGTGTCAACAAACTCTTATTATTTCTCAAATAGTTGTGGTGTGGTGTTTTGGTGTTGTGGTGTGGTGTATGCTTCTTGTGGTGGTGATTTCCACATACTATTCTTTTTTTCAATGTTTTTGGAGATGTGAGATAATCTCACTATTTTTAAAGAGCTGAAAAATTGTCTTACCCATTCATTGTATTTACAGCGGATGGTCCCTGAAAACCAATTTCTGATTTTTCCAAATTTTGCTAGCTCCCCGTAAACAAGCAGTTCTCCCCGCTCAAAAATCCTGGATACGTCCCTGAGAGTATTTTACAGTTTGTAGAGGTTATTATCTAATGTACATGACATGAAACATTTTACAGGTTTGGTAATGCAAATAAGTAGTTTTTGTAGGGTTGGTGATGGTCAACTGGTAAAACAAAAATTTTTCAGCTCTTTAAAAATAGCTAAATTACTCAAAAAACACCAATTTTTTTACACAGCCATCGTCGGGTTGCCCACCCAAGGTACGATGCGAATGTTCCTGCCCGAACCCGTGGACGTCATGGCAAACACTGGTGTTCATGACCTATTCATTTGTGACTCACGTGGTGGCTGGTGGCCTGTTAGCTAGGAAAAAGGTGATATAGGGAATTTTCCAGGAAAAATGTGTCAATATAAAACATCAACCCTACGTATACTAGTTTTCAAACCACATTTCGAAAATTCACAAATGAACTCATTTTTTGTCACTTGAATATTTGTCACTTTTCAATCACAGTATCGCAAGAGGCAGGAGCGCCGCCGTGCCAGTCAGCGCTACGGGCGCAGGGGTTCCCTGTCATCGCACCAACCCGCCAGACCCGCATACCCACCCGCCAAATACGCAAACCCACCCGCCAGACACGCAAACCCACCCGCCAACGTTTCCCGGTACACCTTGATGGGTTTTGAGTAATTTTATGGGATCATTATTGGAACATGACAATCCACACTTTACAGGGTGCGGGACGGTAAAGTTACTTGACACTTTACAGGGTGCGGGACTGATTTAGGTGTACTTGACACTTTACAGGGTGCGGAACTGATTTAGGTGTACTTTGGGACGGTAAAGTTACTTGACACTTTACAGGGTGCGGGACTGATTTAGGTGTACTTGACACTTTACAGGGTGCGGAACTGATTTAGGTGTACTTTGGGACGGTAAAGTTACTTGACACTTTACAGGATGCGGGACTGATTTAGGTGTACTTTGGGATGGTAAAGAGTTACTTGACACTTTACAGGGTGCGGGACTGATTTAGGTTTTTTTTGGAATGGTTAAGAGTTACTTGACACTTTACAGGGTGCGGGACTGTCAATATCTCTGATATATTTGGTATTGTAATTTGACATGTTTTGCAGGCCTCCCGTGTATAGTTCGAACAACCCGTTCGTCGAGTTGGCTGGCCTGCAACCGTTGTCGACGTTCGGCGACAATGGCACGGCAATGGAACGCCACCGCGGCAACAACGGCACGACAACGGAACGCCGCCGCGGCGACGCGAGCTGCGCAACGACGGTTGACCGCGGCGACGGCTGGCGCAGCCGCGTGTGCACTGCCACCAATGTTCCTAGGTGGGGAAAATTCATATTTGTTTTTGTGAGGATTAATTAATGTATTTTTGAAAAATCCCAATTTTTATTTGGATGTATAACACTTTTTATTGCTTTGCTTGACCTGGTGATATTACTTATCAATTACCACTTAATTTCGTATATTTACAACTTAATTTTGAGGAAAAATCAAGCTAAGTAATAAAAAGTGTTAAGTGACAAAAAACTTTTAAAACTCAACTTTAAACATTCAGGCTGCACGCTTCCCAGTGGGCCGCTGCTTGCAGGAGGGCTGAAGCGCAGGTATCAGTTCCGTAAATGAAGAAGTGAGAAGTAAAACGGTAAAGGTAAAGTAAAATTATACCCGTTCTTCGAGTTGGCTGGTCTGCACCCGTTGTCGATGTTCGGAGTAATTTTACTTTACCTTTACCGTTTTACTTCTCACTTCTTCATTTACGGAACTGACTCCAGGAAGCGCAGCAACCGTCCGGCACGGGCGTCCAGCAGGCCGGATACCGCACCTGAAAATTGGATGATTTGATGTGCACAGGGCACATTTGTTTTTTGATGTGCACAAGTATCGTTCCCAGACCCTGTAAAGTGTAAAATCTAAAAAAATGTTTCACTGTACTTTCCATTTGTCATGACATTTTACTTGACATTTGACACTTTGCATGACATTTTACATGCCATGTGACACTTTGCATGACATTTTACATGACATTTGACACTTGACTTTACACTTTACTGGGTTTGGGATTTTTAATTACCGTATTTGCTCGAATAATTCCCTGAACAAATTACCGTATTTGCTAGAATAATTCCCCTTGGAACATAGCTTAGGATTTTTTTCAAAATTTAAATACTGTATTTGCTTGAATAATTCCTTTGGTAATATTATTTCATTAGACATTTTGAGGGGGTGTTCCATGAGAACTATTTCTTCATATCTTTGGTCATGTTTTTACCTCAATAATCAAACAAAAAGTAACGAAATGTGACACTCAAATTGATTGCGAAATGTTCTCAAATCGTACCCTCTTGAATTGTACATCCATGCTTTTTTTTGTTGTATTTTTTACATTCGGGGACAGTAAATTAAGTACGGAAACCTACCATAGCTAATTTATACATTTAATTATGAAATTTTATTCATTAAATTATGGTAGGATTCTGCGTATACTTTACAGTCCACTGAAAAACTATTTACATTTTTGAGTAGACAGCATTTTTTTAAGTAGTGAACAGCGTGCACGCTTTTTTATATTTACACTCGAGGACTGTACACTTAATATGGAAACCTACCATAAACCTTTGAATAAAAAATGTTATTCGATGAATTATGGTAGGATTCTGCATTAACTTTACGATCCACCGAGTTTACTATTTACATTCAGTGCACCCCCGTGATTCATTCTCGATGGGCATTTTTTTCGTGATGTAAAATCGATCGGGTACACTTCCTGATCCTGTAAAATGTCAAATATCATGCAAAGTGAAATATAAGTACCTGATCGATTTTGGTACAGCAGCCTTAATGAGTTTTTTACCCCAGTGAAGTGTTTTTTGTGCTGCCTGTGAGCAGTTTTCTTTTTATCTGTGAGCAGTTTTCGTTGTTTTTCTCTGAACTTGTAGTAAAGTAAATGTATGAAAATTGATTTTGAATACTCAACAAAAAAACACAGTTGTTTGCTGAGTAAGGTCTGGGTCTGGTCTGAGTATACCCTCGCGTATCCATCGCAGACCCTCCGCAGACAGGCCCGCATCTGGGACGGTTGTCCACACGGTCTCCAGGGGGTGCTCACACACCCACTGCGTCCAGGGGGTTGCCAACAAGTCCACCGCGTCCAGGGGCGACAAGTCCACCGCGTCCAGGGGGGACCAGCACGCACGCACGCGCGTCGCAGACGCGCCGAGGGGCCGCACGCACGCACGCGCGTCGCAGACGCGCCGAGGGGCCGCACGCACGCACGCGCGTCGCAGACGCGCCGAGGGGCCGCACGCACGCACGCGCGTCGCAGACGCGCCGAGGGGCCGCACGCACGCACGCACGCGTCGCAGACGCGCCGAGGGGCCGCACGCACGCACGCACGCGTCGCACGCACGCCCGCACGCGTCGCAGACGCTACGCGTCGCAGACGCGTTGCGGGCTTTCCAGTTCAGTAACCGAGGGGTTCCGATTGGGGAACATTCCAGTAACAGAGGTTGGAGGGGGGGAGTGTTTTGTGTTTGCATTGGGTTCTAACTAGCTGTCGAGGGTGGGGTTCTGTAGAGGGTTCCAACCAGGTGTAAAGGGTGGCAGTTCTAACCAACTCTTAGAGGGTGTAGGGTTCTAACTAGCTGTCAAAGGTGGGTTCTGTAGAGGGTGGAGGGTTCTAACCAGCTGTAGGGAGTGGGAGTTCTACCCAAGAGGGTGGAGGGTTCTAACCAGGTGTAGAGAGGTTAACTGTAAAGGGTAGGGTTCTAACCAGCTGTAGAGTGTGGGTTTCTAACCTAACCATTAGAGGGTACCCAATTGTCTACCGATTATGGTTCCAAGATACCCAGGGTACCCATTGGTTTCCTAAGTAGTGAGTGACTTACATACTGTATTTCCTCGAATTACCCCCAGGGTTTATTTTTTCAGAGTGGAAATTTTGAGAGAAAAATGTGAAAAATGCAACAATAACCACCATTTATAAGTTTTAACAGCCTTTAGATGTTCTAACGTAAGTGTTTTGAACGTTTTCCCCGGACCACAAATTCATACTGAATATTTTGAGGGAGGTTTCGAGGGGGTATTTTGAGGAAATATGGTAGATAAAATAAAAAATAAGCAAGTAATTGTAATCCAATTCAAGTATTTTTAAGGAAAGTTTATTTATTCATAATTATAAGTAACACCCGGGTGAATAAAAAACAACAACAACAATCAAACATGATCAGCGGGAGGGTCAGGATTTATTATTACAGGTCATATTTATGGTTATGTCTTTACCACTGTGGTGGACAATTTTTTTCTTGTTTTTAGTTTGATCTACTTCAACACATCCATTGTCTTCAGACCCTCCCGCTGCTGTCACATGATAATGGTGACAGTGTTCATGTAGAATACGAGGTTGGTGATTCAGTTCACCACCAGTTTCATTACCATCACCATATTTATATATAAAACCCCATGGAATAGCGTTAGCTACCCCATCATCATCATCATCATCATCATCGACCACAGGTTCAGTCCCTGGAGGGGGTGGTTGCTGCGTCGCCGGATGGATCCGCCGCAGCAATGGAGGGATGGGCGTCGGAGGTCGCGCAGTCCTCACGTACTCTGGACACTGAGTCCCTTCCTGCAAATTGAACAACCCATGAAAGTGTCAATCAATGGTTTAAAAATTGCTTGAACTCACCTTTCTTCCACGGGGGCGAATCTCCATCGGGTCCGTCCCATTGTTCATTTTCTGTTGGTGTTCTGTAAATATTTCGTTCCAGTTCATCTCGTTTGTTTTGCCTGCTACGTAAGATGTCAACCAGCTTTTCGTGACGATCTCGACAATGTTTACACATTCTAATGGAAACGCTGATACTTTCATCTCCCCACAAAATACTCGGTAAAAATTTGGTTCGCCCACTGCACCAAGAACACAAAGCAAAGGTAAGGGTTGAGTAACTTGTCATTGTAGCCAGGGGGTAATTATATTTTTTCCATAGTTTCCATTTTGGACCTTGTTCCTTGTTTGTATCTGGTTGCTGCTCGCCACCTTTCCCCACCTGCTTACCTTCAGTGTCAGTTCCGATCCCACTGTCATCACTCATGTCTCTGGGTTGAGCCATCTCAGCTTCCCGTTGCAGTTGTTTCTCACGTAAGGCGTCGGCTGTCAATGCTACTGGAGTGAACATTTGGTGCTGATGCTGCTTGGGTGAGTTGTTTCTGTTTTTATTGCTCAGAAGAGAACAAACAATGACTGAAATGTACAAAAAGAACCGTTCTTATACTCGCTCCATCCACTTTTTATTGGTCTAAAGAAAATGCATTTTGTACTGAAAATGGAATATTGCTAGACCAAAATATTATTATTCATGCCCATGCAAAACCTATTTTTGGTTGGGTAAAAATTTTGGACAGTACAAAATGCATTTATTTGCACCGGTAAAAAAGTGAATGGAGCGAGTATAAGAACAGCTCTTTTTGTACATTTCAGTCATTGTTGCAAACAGTTGAACACAACAAACTGACTAACCAGGAAAGTCATCATCGACTGACTGACCAGAAAACATGCCTGCCAACAGCAAAGTGGGCTTCCAGCTGATAACGAACCGAGCGTTCAGACCGACCTCATCGATATACTATCCGTTCATCAAACTGTTCAGCGCTTATGACTACGAAATCCCTGCCTACGGAGGACGTGCTCTAGTGCTGTTCGATTTGAGATTGAGACCACCGCATGGTCACTACTTGCGCATGACCAGTAGGCTAGGCCTGGCTCTGTATAACGGTGTGGTCATGCATTCTGGTGAGTTTTCCAGCAATTCTCACTATGATTTAATCTTGTAAAAGATTATGCTGCGCAGAAGCTCTGCATTGGTATGGTAATGCCGGCGTCCTGCTTTTCAACTTTTCGGACAAGCCGTTCTACGTGCACCGAGGTATGCACGTGGTCGATGCTACATGCGAAGCATTCCACACACCGGTTCTAGAGGAAATTCCGATGGGCGTCAAGATTCACGTGGGATCCGCTCCGAATTATGAACAAGGGTTTCACAATTTCTTGATGCGTACCGATTTCGCTGCTGGAAAGAACCCCATTCCGAAGGGTGAGTCATCTACCTACTTACTCGGTAATAAGGACCACCATCAATGTCACGTGCAGGTCATAACGAGGAATGGGGTTCTTCGTGGTACAAACCAAACAACCTCAATTGGCGGCATATCAATTCCGCTGCCGGCAATTCCATGTTTCATGTGCAAGTCCCACCGTTCAAGAATTATGCCGTGCCGCCTCCGAAAATACAAATCAACCCCAATTACCAAGCATTCGACAAGCCGCTGGAAACTTGGGACGATCTGGACAAAAATGACCACTCGCTGAATATGATTAGTGATTAAATGTTAATTATAGAACTAAAACCACCCATCACCAAGTTCAACATGATTCAAATTTTGAATTTTTTATTCATTCTTTTATTAATTTTATCGCATTTTGAGTAAGATTATCCAATGATAAAGTAGGAAACAACATTCTAAATAACAATGCTATATTATTTTTACAACGGTTTATTACTTTTATCACTTCTCCTACTGCTATTTGATGATTTTTAAATAATAATACCAATTTTACAAATATGAGAGCGTAAATACCACATTTTGATGAATCTGCTTTTTGAGTTTGTATACTATTAATTATAACATTACAACCTGGTACAAAATGTTTCAATAAAAATTCAATGGTTTTATTGTGGAGATTTTTTGCACCCAAACTATCAAATAAAATGGCAGAATTCTGCCCACTACGATACAATGCAACAAAATGACCATAAGGTAAATCACGATATTGTAAAAAAACAATAACGGCACGTTTTTCACCTAGTAAAAATGCATTCTGCAATGTCACACAAGATACATTAGATTTAATAATAGGATCATGAAGTAATACATAACGAATATCATTTATTTCCATAATCAATAATTAGCATTACTTAAGATGGTTCTATCAGAATATAAATGAATAGAAGCTATTGTAAACATGAACACTAGTACCGTCAAACCATTACCATCAGTAGGTTTATGAAATCTAAGGTCAATACCTAAACTCCCTATACTGTGAAGATTGCTTTGTTCGCCTGAAACTGCACAAGCTGTGGGATCAACGGCTAATAGAAACCTTCCCGTTTTAAAATCCTCAAATGACACCGAATTTTCAACACCAAAATTCTTCTTCAGACATCTGCACAACTCTACATAGGCAAGTTCATATCCAAAGTCTGACTTGGGTGACAAATCAAATTCATAGGGGTTCAATGGGTGTCGTGAGGAACCAAAAATTACCGATGCCCTTTGAATATTAGCTGGCGAAAAAGTGAACTTCTGTTGAGACACATCATTAGTGAGGTATCGATTTTTATCCAAAAATTGTAGAAAAACAAATGAAGGAAGTTTTCCACTCATAATAGCATTTGTTGATGATTCTTGAGTTCCAGGTTGAATTTGGACCCTAGCCACGCGGCAATTCAAAAAGTGCATTTTCAATGGTTTTCCAAGTAACATTTTCTCAACTGCCAAGCCAATTTCAGCCGCTGGCTGTAAAAATCTACCAAATAATTCAACCTTTAAGAATTTAAATTTATATTTTGACACTTGGTCGCGAAAACCTGGTGCTTCTTGTTCTTTTTTGAAACATTCTAACATAAATTGATCACTGTTACGTTCCAATTGAAATTTTATTGGAAAGGAAGGAGGCCAATATCTCTTAACGCTGAGTAAATCCATCAACAAGGGTGCCATAACATTACAAATTCTCGAACCTTCTATCATTTTTGCCCTTTCCCTGAAAGATTCAGTCATCAAATTTGATTGTCTATAGTTTTCCACATACCATCCTTGTATTTCCTTTTGCTTATCAAATTTTTTCATATCTTCCAAAATATTATTCTTTATGTCAGCTAGATAGCTGTAATCTGATACACATTCCATAATTAATTGTTCTTTGGAAAATATTTTCATTGTTCTCCACATAGTTTGAGCAATACCAGGAATAACGGCAACCCAATCAGTACAAACTTCTTCTGGAGTACCAAAAGTTGTCGCAATTTCATTTCCATCGTCTTTTGTAACCTTAAATCGTATTCTCATCCACAAATTACTGAGATCGAGGTAATACTGAGATGAATTTACTTCAAATGACCAACTAGTACCATCTTCCTGATGTTGAGTGACTAATGGAATGGGTAAAAAATTTTGCTGCACAAATGCGCTATCTATGGTTGGAGCTTTGTAATACAATAGTTCATCTGGAGTTACAAAATTACTGTCAATATCAGGTTTTGATTTTAGCAATGTTTCTGGTGCTACAACAGCACTCCCTGCTTCGTTTGTTGCGGCCATTTTATCAACAACTAATGTGACGAACAATAATAGTTACACAAAAATAAAACAACAACATTGTTTATATACTGGTAACCTGTCATCTACCTGATCAGTTTACCTAGGAAAAAGTGGTATCGTGACTGGATTCTTCTTCTTACGTCTGCGTCGTCCACCGATTTTTCGTCCCTTGCGTCTACCACCAAGAAAATTCTTTATCATTTTAGATGTACCAACCTTGCGTCGTCTGCGACGGCCACGTCTACCTTTTCCCTTTTTAGGTCCCATACCGACTGATTTCACTTTTGACTTTTTTTTCCTTGTAACTTTTTTCTTTCTTTTTGTACCTGTATTACTTTGACTCGGTTGTGATGTATTCACAACAACTGGTTCAGTTAAAAGTCTAGTAGTTTGAATGTCTTCACTCCCTAAACCAACTACACCCGTAAAGTTGGCAGCATCCTGAATACTTTTTTCATAAAACATTGGGTCTGGTTGACTCAACATTCCGTAATTATATCTGTGAATTTCCTGACAATCTGCTTCCAATTTTTTATTGTCCATTTCGATGTACACACACACACACACTGATGACTAAAACGTTGTGGTTTATATAGTAGTAAGCGGTTGGGTGAAGTTAATGTAACAACGGTCGTTTGCGTATACTTACGGACATAAAAATACGCGCATTTGGTAAAAATAATGCATGTGTTGAATCTTCTGTTAAGAAAGCAAAATGCAATCTGTCAGTAAAAATAGATCCAATTGGAAAAAATGTTATGTTATTTGGTTCATAATTGATAGTTTCAACTATTTTTTGATTATTTAATGGTATGTGTCCAATAATAACTTTGTTTGATCCAAAAATGGTGTTTTGTAATGGTGAAAGACAAACAATGTATAGCATTTTATGTCCAACAAAATTACTTATCCCATCTTCCATATTACATATATTATCTTCTATTTGAGATGATACAAATTCCAATTTTGTACCTACCAATTCCTTCAACGCTTTTGAAAACATGAGCATGCTACATTGAGTACTTTTTTCAAAAACTACTAAACTATCTATTATTTTATATTTCAAAATATTATCCTTATTTACTCCTTTCTCCATTTTTTCACTCTCAGGGTGCACTTTTTTTAATCTAAGTATTTCCAATGATTCTCCAATATGTTCATCTATTAAATCGCGTTTTTCAGCTATCGCCATACGAGAAAGATTTGCGTCATTTTCATAGGTTATCCTACGTTTCTTACGCGTGATAATATTTTTAATATTTTTGTCTTTTTGATACGCTTCAATTTCTCGCAAAATAAATGACCAATGATCACCACACTTGTTTTGAAGATCATACAAAGATTCACATTTGACTGCATTGTTAATTGAACTCGAAATACACAACAAAATATCTTCCTTAGAAGGTAATTTTGTTAGCACTCTTGTTTCACCGATTTTAGTAAAAAGTGATTCAAAATTTATTTCAGTATAATAAAAACTTCCACCAATGTCTAAAATAATGAAATAATCACTCAATGAATAATTTAAAAATTTTGTACTCTTGTCTAAACCACTAATGTGTAAATATTGAATTCCCAATTCCCAATTTTCGCTAGCGTTAAATAGTAAGTTGTTTGGAAAATTGAATGTTAAATTTTCACCATCTAAAACCAAATCTAAATTCGCTTGATTACAATGTGTTTCCATTATGTGTTGTTTTCAGTATTATTTGCTGATGCATTAAATGAAATGAGGTCATTCAACACTTTCCACGTATTGTGCGGTGGTATCGTACTTATCAAGTAACGCAATGATTGATCATTCAATGAACCATACGTGCTTATAAATATGAGTAAAATAATAACGGTTACCAACTGTAACGTTGTCAAACCAGATTGAATAATAAACTTTTTGTTCACAGTACACTCTTTTTTTCTCATTCGTGATGAAGGATGAGATTCCTCCATCTGAATTGTGTTCAAATAAACTTTTTCATCTTTACAAGGTTGCGCAGCCGCAGCGCTTCGAGTTAACATTATTGTTCTGTAGCTAATATCAAATCTTCTGCATAGAATACAGTAGGTAACTTAGATTCACCGTCTCTTTCTTTTGAAATCTTGTATGTGTACGGTACTAAATTAGTATTTATTTCAGCCAAAAAGTAAGTATTTTCACTAAATTTCTGATCGGTAGACTTTGAAAAAGTTTTGTGTACGCGAGCGTGTACAATGTCATTCAGTTTAAACTTGGGTTTTGGTCTACGATTTTTAGGTATATTTCTAAGAGAACGCCTATTCAATTTCGGAGAAAATCTCTTCTGAAAAATTTTTCTGTCATCCAAAATGGTAACTTCTATAGGAGATTTGTTGTTTAAATACTTTCTGGGTGTCATGTTTATAGAATCCACCAAATGTTTTAGAATGTAAAAATAACGTTTATATTTTGTGGTTGCAAAATGTCTTCCCAAACGTGATCTGATAGTTCCAATTACCCTTTCTACGGGACTATTTTTTTGATATGATGCCAATGGTCGAAGATTGATTTCATTTTCTTCTAAAAATGAACGAAACTCATTGCTAAGAAATTCTTTAGCCATGTCACAAGTTACGGTATTTGGAGCACCACCCCTAGCTCTGACTTCATCCAAAATTTCTGCAAATTTAACTTTAACGTGTTTAGCCGATTTGTTCTTTATTAATCTAAAATGAACCATATCTGAAAATGGGCAAACTGCTAATAACACACCAATATAATTGTAATTAGGTTTAGGGGGTGCAAAAAAAGCTATATCAATAGACAGAGTTTTGTAAAGACCCGTTGCTATTACTGGTCTAGTGTTTCGTTTACTTCTTTTAGTTTGTTTTGTCAAAACATACCCACGTTGTTTTTGAATCCAACTTAATACATGTTTACGAGTTATTTCAGGTTTATACTTTTTAGCTTCTGTATACAATGTTTCGGGTGCTGAAAATAAACCTTTTGTGATTTTTTTGGCACTTATTCTCCCACGATTCAAGTTTCCAGTCCATAAGTAACTTAAAAGTTTGTCATAGTTATTTCCAGACATTTTCAATCCAATTTATTGGAACTCTCGATTCATGTGACAATGTCCCTTTTCCCTTTCTCCTTGGAGTCAAAATATTATTTACGTAAGTTTGAAGATTCTGTCTCTTGTGTTCCAATGGTAATTTAACCATTTGTTTGCTCAATTCTCTCAGACCTACTGGTGGTCTATGCTTACCTACATCAGTTTCTTTTGCTTTTATGGAAGCCAAATAACGGACAATTTCATTGTAATCACTACCTGGTACTGGGGTTTTTGTATCAGGTGAATATATTCTATTTTGACTATCAACTATTAGATTTCGCTTTTGCAATTGTTGATCAACTGATCGAAGCATTTTCGCCATTTTTGGAGTATCGACATTTTTCTGTGCATAATGTGGAGTGCCTTGAATTAAAGGTGATGTTTCTCCAGTTTTTCTTTTTTGGCTAACAGATGTTTTTTGTGAATACCCAGTATCATCAAATTCTACACGTCTCGTTAAAGTTTTTCGTCTCAACGATGGGTCTGTCATGGTAGACCTACGTCCACGAATCTTACTTCTACTTAGCCTATCTTCATGCGGACTAGTTGATGATTGATCTTTAAAAACGACACTCGGTGAATAAAATTGTTCATCCTCCATGGATTGACGGTTACGTCGGTTTCGATTATCAGATTGTACGGGTGTAGATTTGAACTCTGGTGTATCGATTGGACCTAGATTACTGTCTTGTTCACCATCTGGTATGGGTGAGGGCGGCTGTCTCAAAGGTGGTTGTCTCGAGGGTGGTTGTCTCACATTATCATTACCTGTCACATTTAATCCAGCTAACATCGTTTCCTCTTTATTAAAAGGTTTAAAATTATATTTTGACTTCAAAATAGCCGATATTTTTTCTCGAGCTGCTATTAAAAGATGCTGCTTTTCAGTTAGCGTAATGCGATCACTATTAATAATGCGGTTTATTATTTTTTCGAGCGCTTGTTTATCAGATTCATCTGTAGCGAACTTTTTCAATACCCATTTAAAATCTTTAACATTCACTTTATTTTGTGACTTAGATGTTGTTTCCATATCGTTTGTTTAACTTGACCACCAGTGGAGATAGAATAGACTTTACAAATCCAACAGTTGCGTATTCAATCAAAACTTTGCGAACTTTATTCAAATTGCTTCTACTATTACTACAAGTGATGGATAATACTCTGTTAGTTAATGGTCGATAATAATCGATACGGTGTTTTTGTCCTTTTGTTAAACTTTTGCGATACGATTCATTCACTGATGAATTATACAAGCAATCCAAAAATACTATAAGCTTAACCTCCGGTATCTTCTTTATATAGGTTCTCAATCCAGATTCAGTATCAATTTCATGGATTCTTCTCAATGTTTCTGTGTGTTTCACTATTCTAGGTACTCTTTTAGACACCATATTCACAACGTATAAAAATTACTTCCTTCAATAGCGTTAGATAAATCGTAAATGATAATATCATCAGAATCGTCTTCATTAAATACATGTGAGCGTACTTGAAACATAGGATTAGTATTGGCTAGAAAACTCACTATTAAATACCCATATTTTTTTTGCATTACGGCATCATTATAAGCTTGTAAAAATTTGTGTCTCTGAGTACTACGACCAAACCACGAAGTTGCCAAATTATTTACAACCATAGACATGGGATAACGGAAAAGTACTAAATATGAACAATTACGACGTATTGTTCGCATTTGAGCTGCGTAATACGGATCTTGAGACATGAAAAGAACAATCAAATGTTTAGCGTGACTTACTACATTGGAAAACAATCTACTAGTATATAACATAGGCATATTCAATTGTAAATCATCGTAAACTATAATAGTTGGTGTTGAGTCGTCCTCCAACTGGTCCAAGTTAACGACTTGATTGCGTCCCAATATATTCACTTTCTCTGCTCCAAATTGTTCCACAAGTGTTGGGTACATTGATTCTTGATTTCTCTGATTCGATCCCGAACAAATAATAACTTTTTCAACTGGTGGTTCCAAAGCGAAACTACCATCCAAAGCTGCACGTAAAAAATTCACGCAAAAATGTGTTTTACCAGCTTGACTAGGACCTACAATCAAATAAGATTGCCTCCAATCTACAAATTTAACATCATTATGTGAAAAAATTCTCGCATCCATATCCATAACAAGTAATTAAATCAACTCGTGTGGTAATAAGTTCGCAGAATATCCCCAAGGTATCGAATAAGTTTTGTGATTATACACGTAATGATAACGTTTTGTTAAGTGATGAGTTACTCTCTTATGTACTACTCCAGTAGCTACGCCTGTTAGTGATTCTGTGTTTCTGAACTGTAAATTAGAAGTATTTATAGGTTCTGTACGATTTTTCTCGTAAAAAAATGAAATTAATTGTCTTTTGAATGCATTAGCCTGTAAATTTAAAACATTTTCACTAGTCAATCGTATACCTTTAGCTTTGACATCTGCAAAACCGTTACTTGGTTCATCCTTTTTTCTAAATATATTTATATACATTTTTGGTGCAATACAACAGAATTCACTAATAAACAAATCTGTCGGGATTTCATCCTTCAATCCACCTAAATCACTAGGTGTAAATTTTGGAACCTTTTGATCTTTTTGAGTACAAAATATAGCACTATCTGTATCACAGTATAATAATCTATTATATTCAAATTGTTCCAATAAATTTTGTAAAATAGCTCTAGCGTGACTTGTTACATAAAGAGCTAAAATTAAACAACTATTTTTAGAATTGTGTGCAAAATCTCCAACTTTTTGCAACTTTATTCTCATCACTTTGGACGACATGGAAAACAATTCCAATATTTCATTTTCGCTATTAAAAACAGTATTAAAAAATTGCCTCTGATCTTTGACAAAAAGAAATTTAGATTTATTAGCATTCAAACCTAACTGTCCATAAGACGAATTCATTAAAAGTTTACATATTTTGGCTTTCGTTGGGTTTATTTCGAACTTTTCAGAAGTTATATCATATTTTTCCTTTTCTATAAATTCTTGACAAAACTTATTCTTATCTTGTTCACTATCGAATCGTTTCGATGCTGCTAATTTCTTAGCATACAATACATCTATAAATTCACTGAATAAGTTAGTTTTTGGGTTCTCTGGAGTCCACTGACACACATTATCATAAACGAGTCCTTCGTAAAAACGTAAAATTCTGTAACCTCTCTGCAGTGCCAAATTCAAACAATTCACAGAATAAGTACCGTAAATACACCTCTGATTATCAGTGCATGTACAACGATACGACCCATCCGGTTTCGGTAATTCTTTTTTCCCTGATGCATACATCAAAGCGCAATTAAAACACAGAGTAAATATTGAAAAATCACCAACTTTCACTGGTAAACATGGCAAAAAAATATCTTTTGGTGCCAAAATGTCAACTTGAAATACTCCAGCAGTATATGGTAATTTCTGACCTTGAAAATAATCCAAATCTCGTAACGATTCCCTACACAAAATATATGGAACACCAACTGGAAAAGCACAGTACTTCATAACAAATGGATACATTGATGTAATGTCAACATACCCTATTACTAGACCTTCGTTGTATTTTTCAACCACATTTTCTTTAAATAACGTTCCATCTATATTTGTACTACAAAACGCCCGAAAACAATTAGTTTGTCCACCGAAATATGATTTCCGAATGTCCAGCGGATCGCGTACCTTACTGCGATTATATATTTGAGCAAATTCAATGCAAGTGTCTCTAAACCTTTGAATATCACACCCAAACCACGATTCTACTCTAATTCCTGTTGATTTTTCGATAAGCCATTTACGTTTCATAGTCATAGCGTAATTATGTTGATGTGAAAAATGCATTTGTGGTGCAACATCATTCCTATTTGGCATGCAGGTCGGACATCCATGAAAAACACAACCATTGTACTCGCGGAAAAAATCAATTTTTGTACGAGTCTGGTCCGTAAAAACAACACAATCTATCTTAAATTGTTTCATTTCCCCAGTAGTCGGATCTATACACTTTACTACATATTCTCCTCCATCTGATCGGGAATATCTGATATATTTATTATCAAAATATTCAGACAGTGCCAAAATAGATTTCAGTGCTGAACGACTTTGTCTATCGTTAAAATTAAACGAATTATTGATAGGTGTATGTAAAATCATATCACAATCAACAAATTTGTATTTCCAAATGAAATTTGCAAGAGAACTAATAGATTTAGCATTCAAATGTGGTATAATTTGAAACATGGAATAAATTTCCTGTGAAAACTTCATAAATGCTTCTTCTAAAATGTTCACATCATTTTGAATATACGCATGACAATGTTCCTTAACATCAAATGGTTCACATTTATGTTCATTATACCATTGTAAAAACACATCCTTATCAAACTTCTTCATATTATTGACATCATAAAAATGAGATTCTGGTAAATTATCATACTTGGTAAATAAATTACTTTTCGTGATAAAAAGATGTGGGTTGTAACCTTTCAAAGTTTTGCACTTAAATGCCTTACCTAAATCTGACAAAGACATGGGAAAAAATTTGAGACTGCATAAAAAACTTAAACATTTATTTATACGCATATAAAAAATTCGTTTTCCATTACTTATACACAATTTTGGCATCAAACCATTCTTAATTAATAAATCCAATATTTCACACAAATCAAAACTCAAGTTGTGTGCTATTACCGTGGCATTACTATTCAATTTGTCATCCATAACATAAAAATAAAACTCCTCGATAGCTTGTAACCCATAAAAAAATCTAACAGAATTTTTGCATTCAAAACAAGGTGATTCGACAAAAAAACATTCATTACATCTCTTAGTAGTATACACGGCATATGTTTTATGTAGCTTCCTTTTCGCCAAATTTTCACGCTTTTTCTCAAAATTGACTTCATTAATAATTGGTCCTATTTCTTCACTAGTTTGCATAAAAGTTTCGGTATCATAAAAAATCAATTGAAATTTTTTTTCAGGATATTTTTTTTCATAAGGTACGGGTTTTTGAAAAAAACATTCATATTGATGATCTCTAAATGAATTTTCAATAGATACAAATTTTCCGCAGTAATAACACTTTGTAAACCCGCAAAATTTATGTTTCCTACCTAGAACAATTTTTTTCTTACATGTTGAACAAATTTGCACAGCTTGACACACAGTTAAATCATCCTTTAACTTTTCCAGATTATCTGAATCCACAGAAATATTTTCCAATTCATCATCCACAAATTCCTCATCTATTTCTACTTGTTGAATTGTCGAAGGTTTTCTACGTGGAAAAATATTCACTAAATGTTGTTCATAACAAAACTTATTAAAAAAAGTTCTGTTGCAATCGTCACAGTGAATAGATTGATTATTTTTCATTTTGCATAAAACCTGAGAATAACACATGGGGCATATACCTTTACCACACCAACAAGATTGATTTCTATCATACAACATAATTGAGCAACAATCGGTAACAGTATACGAATTTGACACCGCTGTAATGGACTTAATTAAAGCAACGTGACTTGCACCATAGTATAACAGATCTATCCAAATAATATTTTGTCCACCATTTTCTGGAAATTTGAAAAAAACGCACAGTCCACCATCTTCATATCTCCAAATTCTAACACCAAACAAAACACGCTTCATTTTTGGTTCCAAACTATTTATTGTGTGAATCAAAAATTTAGTTTCTTTTATTATATCACCTCCATTTCCATATCCATACGATTTAGCTAATTGTAAATAACCTTTCATTTCACGAATTAAATTATTGTACTTACCCTTCCTGGATTTACGCAGTATGCGTCTCATATATTTGTGTTGTTTAGTAATTTTGGATATCAACAAATAACGCCCAATATATAAACATATTGGTAAACATTTATCCTTCAACTCTTCTAATTCAGGTGGATTTAATATTGCATTTTTAAAAAATTTTATCCTTTGATCAGTACTCGCTAACGATTTAAAATTTGACTTAAACCCATGCGCTACATGTGCGTCTCTTTCCACAGTCGTAACATGTACAAAGAACCCATTGAGTAAAGAATGTTCATCCAAAGCTTCAGACTGAAAAATTAACTCTACTCTATTCAGTATCGATGAAATTGATAAATTTCTAATATCAGAAATTTTTGTCAAAATATAACCTTTATCAAATGCATTACTCATAACCTTCACTCCAGCAAACATTCGACATTTAGATTTATCTTTTTCCGATAAACAATCTTCAAAAACAATTGACATAACCTTTGTAAGAACATATTCTAAGAACAATATAGGTTCAGACACTTTATCACCCAAATCTGTCGTAAACTGGACATCATAAACAAAATATTTTACCAAAAATTTGCCATTTTCTTCTTGATATGGTTGCGATATTTGAAAAAAATTTTCCCACTCTGGAAACTTTTCTTCAAATTCTACAATATTGTTTTTAAAATATTTATATTGATCCTCAATAGTTAATTCAGCAGCAGCATCAATACTTTCACTATTATAATCATCGTAATTCTGTTCATCATCAATTCCATCCTCCTCAGGATGAAATGGTTCCATAGCATCATACTCATTTTGGCTATTTTCGTCAAGTTCAGAATCCACCAATTCATATTCAATGGATTCCTCAGAAGACGCAGCATTTTCTCGCTCAGACATTTTCTTGATTTTTTCGAAGTGAGTAAACCACACGTCAAGTCAGCCCTTATATTCAGCATTCAGGTGACGAATTTGCTTTACAAAAAAATGATTTTGAGTCACAAAAATTTAGGATGTAAAAAACTAGATACAACAAAAAAATTTGTTCACAAACAAAACACACCAAAGAATGAAAAAACCTTTTTAGTGAACCAAAGTACACATAAACAGGTTGAAAATAGATACCTAAAAATACATTTTAGTCAATAAAAAATAATAACATATGAAAAAAATTTTTTTTTTGTAAAGCAAAAAAAACATATGTGAATGTATAAAAGACGTCAAATCTCACCATTCCACACATTCAAAAATTTGAAAACCTCCTACTACAAAGGACTTCAACGGAAAACTCCTCGCAAAAGACTTCGACGTAAAAATCCTCACAAAGGACTTTGACCGACGCAAAACTCCGATACAAGGTAAATGAACATTTTTGATCAACACAAAACAACTGATAATAATGTATCCACATTACAGTTAAAATGGGATACACAACAGTTGATGTTGAAGTGGAATTCTTAACTTTACCTAGTGATATTTATGTACACTCACACATCAAAAGTAAAGCATTTTACAACCTATTTGTGTTGCACAATGAAAAACTTCAGAGAAAAACAATATTCATCAATTTTGTTGCAAAAAACATACCAATATGTAGATTAGCATCAATAATTAGAGAACGGTGTGATATTTTAAACAAATCAATAAAACTAGACCTATTATTGAGAACACATTTCATGAAACATCCATTGAAAAAAATATTCAAAAAATTTGGTTGTCAATTTAAAGAAAATAAAATTCACATAACTGTATATTATCACTGTGAAGAAAAAAACAGTACATCAAATCAACAAATTGCATTTCTATCCATGACACTCGACAACTTGAAAATTTGTCTAAATAGAAAGGATCCTATTTACATTTTCTTACAAGATAACACTGATACAAGTAGTAACGATTCAATGGATTCAAGCTAAGTTCCACGCAGATGGGAAATATGAACATAAAAGAAAACATTGAAATAGAACTAAAAAAAAGATTATTAGAGAGTATCAAAACTAAAGAACACGTTTATGTTGTAAAATACTTTTGGATGCCAAGAAGTATAGAGAAAACAAAAACAATGAATAATTACAAAAAACATATTGAATATTGGACTAGAGATGAAACACGTTGTTTACCTATTCATGAAAAATGTTTCAAAAATAAAGATGATGCACTCAACTGGGCACATTGGAAATATCCTGATACATCTGATAGCATGATAAACTATTTTGTGATATATAAACTAAAAATAAGTTCCATAGATTTGTGTGCACATTTTTAGATTACTCAATATGGCTAATGAAATTGTTCCAAAAAAGAAAGGCAAAATTATAAAGAAACGTGAAAGAACCCCAATGGAAAATCAGAATTGGACACATCGAAAAAAACAATTCGAAAGAGGTTTCAAAAATTACCTAAGACAATTAAAAAAAGGAATATTAAAACCACATTATATTTTTTATTTCCTAACAATCAATTGGAAAAAAGATTACAAATCAAATTTATCAAAGGATGAAAAACGTGAAACATACGACAACATATTTAAAAGATCATCTATGGAAATATTCCCAAATAAAACATCAGCTATCAATACTTATGTTGAACAATTTTCACATAATAAAATAGATATAAATGAAAGCCATTACCTATTTGCAATAAAAATACCAGTTAGAGACAGAGTCGAAATCTATGATATTGAAAACATTGAAGAATTCCAAGACAGTATTAACACTAAATTAAAGGAACTACATACAGATACAACAGAGCAAAAATGACTGACCTACTAGTTCAAAAAATAACACCCGATGCACATGAACCAGAAAGAAAATCAGAATATTCAGCAGGAATCGATCTTAAAAGTTCAGGTGATTTTGTGATACCAGCAAAAGATAGACGATGGATTCCAACAGATTTAAGAATAAAACTTCCACATGGTTGTTACGGACGTATCGCTTCTAAAAGTGGGCTTTCTCTACGTTTTGGTATAGAAGTAGGCGCGGGTGTAATCGACAAAGACTATGATGGTGCCGTAGGTATGATGTTGTATAATCATAGTGATAAAGATTATTATGTATATTCTGGTGATAGAGTAGCTCAACTCATTTGTGAAAGATATACAATACCTAATATTCGCATTGTTGAAAACATTGATTACAAAATAGTAACACGTATACAACGTCTTGTCTGTAAACAAGGACTTCAATAAACCTGGTTATAGAGTAGCTCAACTCATTTGTGAAAGATATACAATACCTAATATTCGCATTGTTAAAAACATTGATTACAAAATAGTAACATGTGTCTCATCTGTAAACAAGGACTTCAATAAATATATAAACCTATACATTGTTGATTGAGTATAAACACTAACAAAACTAACATATAATCTAAGTGTACGAAAATGGACTTGTTAGCAAGGTGAAAGTGCAGTCAAAAAGAAGGGTCATACTACTCCTATACAATCTTGAACCGGTTAAAAGCACGGACAAAAAATACCTAATTGTGTGCATGATCAGCAAAGCAACCCATGTATATCAAAGTTTTATTAATACTGGTATTTTTTGTAAGGGTCTCCAATGGCACCACATCACACACTTATTAACATTATGAAATGGTTCCTTCCTTTGGGCTATTTACACAGGTCCCGGCCGGGGACCGGGACCCGGCAAAAAATTTTTTTTTTTCAAAAATGAATGATTGGTGTGTATGGGTTGTTTGCATGTTAATTAGGTGAATTATCACCAAATTAGCATGCACAAAATTTTTGCGAGACGGCGACATGCGCTGATGCAAATTTTTTTTTGGCAGTGTATAGTTTTTTTCGATTTGTCTGAATTTTGGCATGTGTGTACTCAGTAAACGAAGGAGTACACACATGCCAAAATTCAGACAAATCAAAAAAAACTATACACCGCCAAAAAAAAATTTGCATCAGCGCATGTCGCCGTCTCGCAAAAATTTTGTGCATGCTAATTTGTCAAATTGTCATCAAATTGTCATTGTCATTTGCTCATCAAATAAATATTGTCCAGGATTCATCATTAAAAAAACTTTCTTGGAAGTAAAAATATGCAAAACATTGGCGAAAAAATGAAAGGCAGAAAAATAGAGAAAAAAAGTTGAACAAAACAGAATGATGCTCTTCTAATAGAAGAAATCTGGTATGTGAATGTGTATTGGAGTACATTAAATGGTTCAGCTATCATTTGTGATCATTCTAATTGCTTCATTTAATGGTATCGCAGCAACATTGTGATAATTTTAAGTGCTCAATCATGAAAATCTGTCAGGAATTCATGGAAATATGCGGTTCCAAATGTGCGGCCACTGAAAATCTACCCGATCATTAGGTACTTCGGAACCTGCAACCCGGACCCGGTGCGGTGCCCTTCGGTGCCCTGCTAGCACCAGCAATGTACCGCTGCCCGTCGGTACCGGTGCGGGGCACTTTTTGCGGTGTAATGGTGCGGTGCACTTTTTGCCAGTGCCCCAAGGTGCCAGGAGCCTTGCTAAGGAGTGGCAGAGGTGCGCCGGTTCGGTGCGGTGCCAAATGTCCCGGTATCTTTTACATCACTAGTGTATACCGTATTTCCTCGAAATACCCCCCGGGGGGTGATTGTTTCATAGTGCTCCCGAGAGGGGGGTTAAACGAGGGGGGGGTATTTCGAGGGGGGGTTTCACAAGAACTTTTTTTGAAATCCTAGTACAAAATCGTTGTTTGTGATGTGCGCTGGGGTAGAAAAATGCATCAATAACTGACATGTAAAGACTCCTGTAGACTAATATTAGTACGTAGATGGTATGAACACTGTTCTAACGTGATTACGATATTGTTTTAACGTGTGTTCTGCACTACGCAGAACACAAACTGCAGGTTTTGTCATGTACGTTCTCTTTACACTCAATCTGGGGGGGGTATTTCGAGGGGGGGGGTGATTGTTTCATAGTGGTCTCGAGAGGGTGGGGTCAAACGAGGGGGGGGGGTATTTCGAGGAAATACGGTATGTCAAATGCACTCTCTTAACTATATTTTCTGCATTTGGCGCTTGCACATATTTGGAACGAAGTTTTAAAATTGATGCCTGAAAAACAATGTGTGTGATAAAATTCAATAAAACCATGTGTTTCTCGTCTTTCATTCATTTCATTTCCTTCGTGAATCAAAGTCAAATGTACAGGGTGTGGCAATTTAGACCAATACATTAGATTTTGAATAACTTGACACTGGGTGGTCGGATGAAATTCAAAATTTAGGTGAACATTTAGAACTATGTAGGAAAGGTTCCCTCAAAATATGGCTGCGATAGCTCCACTCGTTCACAAGTTATTCATGCAAACCGTAGTTGTCACTTAAGCATCACCTCGTGATAGGGTTCAAACGGAATCGACTTAACGGGATTGGGTTGGGACCTGGATCTTTTTTCTTCAGTTTTTTATTTTTTTTTTTCGCAGTGGCGTGCCTAAACGTGTGCACGGCTGCCACTAATATGCCTAATGGAGCGATTACAGCTCGGACGTAAAATTCCAGCATAAAATTCCATCGCAAAATTGATTACATGAAAGTGGATGATGATACATGTCTGCAATTTTTCATGGATAATATGTTTATCAATACCTTCATCGTGTCCAAGAGTCATCGTCCACAGTCACTGCCATTTGATAGTGAAAATTCAAAAATTTCTACCGTATTTCCTCGAAATACCCCCCTCGAAATACCCCCCCTCAAAATACCTCCCTCGAAATACCCCCCTCAAAATAGACACTATGAACTTATAAACCCCCCCTCGAAATACCCCCCCCCCAAATATAGTGTATAGAGTACGTAAATGACAAAAGCTACAGTTTGATCCGGGAAACGCAGAATACACGTTAAAAACAATGACTGTGTTATATTAGAACAGAATTTATACCGTCTAGGTACCGTATTACCTCGAAATACCCCCATGGGGGTTTATTATTTCGCCAGCAAAATTTGAGGGGGGTTAATTCGAGGGGGGGTTTATTCGAGGGGGGGTTTTATTATTTCCTCAGAAATTTTCGTAAGGACCCGTAGTAAATAGTAGGCATTTTCATACCCAAAACAGGTAAAAAATGTGTCCAAACAGGATATATTTGGACATAAAAACGTAGATAGCTACACAAACCAGTCTGTGTGTAGCTGCAATGTAAATTAACAGTACTATACATCATGTACATTGCATACATGACGTATTTATTATGTACGTGACGTACATCATTCCGAAGGGGGGGGGGTATTTCGAGGGGGGGGGTTTATTATTTCCCCAGCCCATTTTGAGGGGGGTTTATTCGAGGGGGGGGGGTCAATTCAAGGGGGGGGGATAATTCGAGGTAATACGGTACTTATATAAGTCTATAGAGTCTTATAGATGGCCGTTTTTGTTACATGTTTCAACGTCTGTGCACATTACAAACAACAATTCAGTACTGGGATTTCAAAAAGTTTATGGTGAAATAATACCCCCCCTCGAATTACCCCCCCCCCCCCCCTCGAAATACCCCCCTCAAAATTCTCACTCTGAAAAAATAGACCCCCTGAGGTATTTCGAGGAAATACAGTATTTTACATTATAATTTTACGTCAGCTGACGAAAAATCAATTCTATGCTATGTCATTGCATGCAATCACCTTGTGTAGCTGATTTATCGTATAATTTCAACGTAAAATCGAGTTTTTTGTATTTTCACACTCAAATGGCAGACCTGTATCATCATCCACTTTCATGTTATCAATTTTGCGATAGAATTTTATGTTGGAATTTTACGTCTGAGCTGTAATCGCAGCATAACCGAAGACTTAAGGAATTGGAATTGGCGTAATTGGTCCTAAAGCGAGGTGGTGGTAAAGTGACAATTACGCGTTAGCTTGAATACATCTTGAACTAGTAGAGCGATCACAGCAATATTTTGTGGAAACCTTTGCTATTTAGTTGTTAATGTTTACCTAAAAAATTTGACGTTAAGCCGACCACTCAGTGTCAAGTTATTCAAAATCTTAACCGTTGGTCTAAATTGCCGCACCCTGTACATCACTGCATGTTCATATTATGAACTCAAAATATAATGAATAGGTAATCCAAGATTCTAAAACATTAGTAAACTTTTCCGACCAAACCTGAGGCGATTTGTAAAGACAGTGATAACATTTTAAATAATAATAATGATAATAATCACTGTTACTTCTTTTTATTCATTGCCAAACCGCGAAACACAGTTCCAAGGCCGTTCATCAAAAAGCGTTTCATCAAGTCGTTGCCTTTTTGAGCTGCAAGTTTAAGTGAGAATGGAATGGCACAACGTAAATTATCATAAAACCAATTATTTTCACAAAACATCCCGCATACGTAAATACTGTACTTCTTTTAGTAGAATGGCGCCATTTTTTCGTTAACTTTATTACCCGCCCTTCTATTGGCGATGCCCTTGTATTTGAAGTAGCCGCTCTATTTTTTTGTCATTTTTCACCCAATTTTTTCACATCCTACCAGGGTATCTTACATCACAGATATTACATGGAATGACTATTCATAGAGTTTATGCGACATTTGATCTTAAAATAGCAACGAATCAGTGGAACAAAGCCGCTAAAAACTAAACAACACCATCGGCTGACGTTTTTTTATCATGTTTACACTTGGTCCAATTCCAGTAGTTTTTGGCCTTCTATTGGAGATTGTCCTTCTATTTATTCCTTAACCACAAAAAGTCGAAAAGTGTACCTTCTATTGGAGACGCCCTTCTAGTAGACACATGCCAGTCTATTAGCAGAAATACTGTATGTGAAAACACATTTACGGTATATTTAGCTTTGGAATAACTCACGGATTATCAGGGGCCCCGGCCGCTTTCGCGACGGTGGCCGGTAGTCGCCTAGTGCCGGTTCCGGTAGCGCGTATTCCGGTATCGGACCCATGGGGTCGGAGATAGGGAGCCCATCTGGAGGACCTGGCCCTGCATGTGCGTGGCATCAGGGGCTAGATTCGATTGGTACGTGACTCGGTAGGCATCCGACACGCGAGTAAGCGTGTGGAATTGTGCGCATTTTGCACTCAAATGCGCACAATTCCGGGGCTTACTCAGAGTCGTTAAAGTTGAATTTATCGATATCCATGTCAGAAGAGGCCACGTTTCAGTGTTGGTGTTTGTCTCGGAAAAATATAACTCTCAGTATTGGTGTCGGTTTCAAAAGCCGATCTCGTTTGATCTTTAAATCATGAAATTACACAAAAATTGAATTGTCGTATTTTTCAAAATTGTTATCGTTTTACGCCGCGGACAGAACGGTTTACATCCGCACATGATTTACCTACCCATGTGTAACACGCGAACGCACCAACGCGAAGCTTGTGCACGCTGCTTCGGGACGGTTTAAAAACGGTTTTTAAAGTCGGCCACGCACAGGCCGCATGCGTAAAACATTTTCCTTTCTTTTTGAATAGGTATATGTACCTAATTATGTTATATTATATGAACGATAACGTAATCACGGAGTGTTTCGTTCAGTAAAATGTTTAGCGTGCGGTCCGCGTTCCGCTGAGTATAAAAATTCCAAAATACGAATACCGTTTTTCCTCAAAATACCCACCCCCTCGAAATACCCCCCCCCCACATTGAGTGTACAGAGTACGTACATAACAAAACTGCGGTTTGTGATTCGGGCGATGCAAAACACACGTTAAAAACAATGAATTGTTACGTTAGAACATTGTTACACACTTAAATAAGTCAATATACTCTTATATATAGCGGTTATTGTTGCATTTTTCTACGTCTGCGTACGTTACAGACGACAATTTAGTACTGGAAATTCAAAAAATTTCTGGCGAAATAATAATCCCCCCCCGCGTTTAACCCCCCCCCCTCAAAATTCTCACTCTGAAACAATCACCCCCCGGGGGTATTTCGAGGAAATACGGTATCCAAAAAGCTTCCAAACCCACCATATTCAGGTATTGGGCCCATGCTCAAATCGGGGTAGACACCGTCGTCAGAATACAATGCATCAGCGTTGAGGACATCGCCCAGGGGGTCGTCGTATAGAAGGTCATCCCCCAGAGGGAGGTCGTATGGATCTTCATAGTTTATACGTTCTTCATTGTTTAGTAGGTCATATTCTGGGAGCAGGGTTGGTGTTATAAAAATTATTTGTATACAAATTGTATAAAAATTGTATACAAATTGTATTCTATTTTTATTTTATTCTTGTTTCATTTTTTATTATTTCATTTTATTCCCAGTCGTTAATAAAATAAAATGACACCATTTTACAAAAATTTTACAAAAAATCAGAATCATACATGCAATGCCAAAAAAATGTTATCATTATACCTTTACATGAAAAACATGTGACAAATTTTTCCATTACTTTACAAAAGCTGCATGCAGTATGCATTGTTAACTAGCTGCATGTGTAAACTTACAATTATTGATAACAATGGTTTGCATTTCCAGTAGAAGGACTACTGGAGTATGCTGGGTGAATTTGAAAATTGTCATGCAAAGTGTCAATTGTCCTGACAAATGTAAAGTAGTGTGGATTGTCATGCAAAATGTCAAGTGACATGTCAAATGTCAAGTGACATGTCAAATGTCAAGTGACATGTCAAATGTCAAGTGACATGTCAAATGTCAAGTAAAGTGGCAATAGTCATGACAAATGTCATGCAAAGTGTAAATTGTGTATCCAAATCTTATGGGTTTGTATCCAAAGCTTATGTTTTGTATTCAAATCTTATCTTTTGTATCCAATTGTTCACATAAGATTTGAATTATCAAACAACAAGATTTGGATACAGTTTGCTTGACAATTGGCACTTTACTTAACATTTATCATGACAATTGACACTTTGCATGACATTTTACATGACATTTAACACTATACAAAGCTTGGGACTGCCCCCAGTTCCACGAATAAACAGTAGAAGCTCAAGCAACAAGATAAAATATTTTACAAAAAACATGAATTTTTATACAATTTTACAAAAATATGAATTTTTATACAATTTTACAATAATGTTACAAAAATTCGAATTTTTATACAATTTTTATTTTTATTTTGAAATTTTCCATTTTATTTTATTTTATTCTTAAATTTTCCATTTTATATGTATTTTTTTTTATTGCCAAGATTTTGCCAACCCTGTTTGGGAAGTATGTATTTGATGTTTGGTTGAGAAGGTACACGGTTTTTATATGTTTTATGTTGTCATTTTAAAATTGTGATAAATATTTTATATAGTACCAGAATATTCTGCAGTGCAAAAAGCAACAAGCACTACAAATATGCCAAATTTGAACATCTTTTTAGAACTTTTTCCTTTTCGAAGATCCGTTTATTTTTTTTCAATTATTTTCCAAATTGGGGATACAAGCGAACTGGTCAGAAATGAAAATTGCCCAGTATTGTAATTGCAAAATTGATTTTTCATTGAGACATTCACACGCTGATGTTTCTAAAAGATGTGAGAAAGCTGCATAAAATTTCGCAGCGAGTTATTATCAACAGCTTTCAATGAGTATTTGAGAACGTGGTTTTAAATATCCCACTGTCATTTGTCATAAAATTTCTTATATGATAAAAATAGACAAAAGATAACAACTATGTTCATACTGACAATTTAATTGATATCTGAAAAAAGAATTCCATTCTTGTGTGATAGAAAATACAACAAAAACACGCCTTCCTTTCATAAGTATTTACTACCACTGATCGTTTTTATTCAAATTCTGTTGCACATTATGCATTCAGGACATCAACAAAAAGAAACACCAAGAAAAATACAAGAGTCTACAAAAAGAGATCGTTTTCAAACAAAACCAAAAGTCATGTATAGAAATCACGGTGAAAGAGACAAAGTAAAAGTGTAAAAAAAGAGATCACTTTGAACAGACTGTCTGGGAAAGTTGGCATTGCGCCAACACACAGTCCTCAAACATTTGCTGGCGTGTGGCGTGTTCTTTGTATACTCAAACTTTTTAGAACGCCAGCATGATAATCTATCGTTTTCCCGTGAAAAACCTCCAGGGGGTAATTTTTTTGCCCTTAAATATAGAATGGGGTTAATTTGTGTGGGTCTTGTTCAAGGGTCTTATAATTTCGCCACAAATTTTTTGAACTTCCACATACTCAGAGGTAGCAATTAGCAAATTAGCGAGAGTCTATTATTTCCCCAGCTCAGTCAGACTTGGAGGTATTTCAAGGGGGATAATTCGAGGAAATATGGTGATGATTTTTAATCATAAACAAATTAAACCAGATGTTGTGATATTGACAGAATGTACATACAAACATATTTACATAAATACAGAACATAAATACTATAGAAAATACATTGTAAAATAAATAATGAATAAATATTTTTGAATAATCACGGAAATTGGATATTTAGGTATTTTACATAACAACATTTAACGAGAGGAAATGACTGTAGTCATCAACTTCAAAATTAGGAGAGACTCAATCTTTCACAGCCACAGGTGCATTTTCACTTTTTAGCCAGTATGTTTCCATCACTCCTTTACCCTGAAAAATGTAATGGTTTTTAAATCGAAATACAATAATTGTACCAACAGAAAATGTATTTCATTCAGCTGTTTAGTTGATGCTGTTTATTTGTGAAGCTATTCACTGCTCACAACAGCACTTTTCCAAATTCAAAATCAATAAAAAGTATTGATCAAAAACTATAATAACATACTACAGAACAAACTACATAAAAAGAGGCTGTTTTGTGCTTCGCAACACAATATTTCTCTATGCTGCAATAAAAACACTTGAAAAAACATTTCAAACTTTTAAATCATCAGTAAAAATAAATCACCTTAATGGAAATTTCTCCCCTGGCCTCTGTTTCAAAGTGATCCTTTACCAGTTGAAAAGTGTTTTTAGTCATTTGTACATGGCTGGGTAGAGAATTGGATTCCATACGCGACGCAGTGTTCACAACGTCTCCAAAAAGGCAATATTTTGGCGCTGTTATGCCCACTATGCCGGCAGCTACTGGGCCACTGTCTAAGCCTGTTAAAGTGTTATCTGAGTTTCTATGAGAGAAAAAATGATATGAGAGACAACAATGGTGGCCCGCACACTAGTTGACACAGTTTGTCGACTAATCTGTGTCAACTCAGATTTCGGCTTCACGCGTCGCATAGAGATCTCCAAATGCACATGTGGTAATTTTGTAAAATAAATATTGCAGCAAGTGCATTGGAAGATCGCTCTGCAACACGTGAAGCCAGAATTTGAGTTGACACAGCCAGTGGCAAATGTGTGTCAACTAGTGTGTGGGCCGCCAATAGTGAGAAAAAAGCATGATTTAATCTGCAATTTCTATAAAAAAACTCTTTATCATCCTCTGAAAATGAAAATTACCCCAAACTTCACTTGACTGATTCCAGCCCATATAAATAGGTTCTCTTTACAAAACTCAAGTAAACCAACCAGCCCTTATCCTGATAGATTTCTTCAAATGGGGCACTTGCATTTTCGCACTTGCAGCCACCATCCTCAAAAGGGTTCTGCTCATGGAGGCTGCGTGGTCGACACTTTCTTTAGGCACACCCGCCACGAGCATGTAGGCATCTCCGATGGTTTCCACCTGGGAACGGTGGAGGTGCACAAGATCACATGATGATGTGGGATTTTTGTTGTGATCACCACTAAACCAACCCATGGCTCATGTGATGTGATGTAAAAACTTTTGTGTGTAAGAGATGGACTCACTCATAAGCACGGTTGGTGTTTTGAAAATTCATTTTAGTAAAATTGTATAAAAATTGTATAAAATTTTTATTTTATTTTTATTTTATTCTTGTTTCATTTTATTTTATTTTATTTTATTCCCAAAGGTCATTAAAAAAATAAAATGACACATTTTACAAAATTTTTACAAAAATTGTACAAAAATTTCACAAAAAATCAGAATCATGCATGCAAGGTCAAAAAAATGTTATAATTAGACCTATACATGAAAAACCTGTGACAAATTTTTCCACTACTTTTCAAAAGTTGCATGCAGTATGTATTGTTAGCTAGCTGCAAGTGTAAGGTTACAATTATTGATAAGAATGGTTTGCATTTTCAGTAGAAGGACTACTGCAGTGTGCTGGGCACATTTGTAAAATGTCATGCAAAGAGTCAATTGTCATGACAAATGTAAAGTAAAGTGTCAATTGTTATGCAAAATGTCAAGTGTCATGTCAAATTTCAAGCAAAGTGGGAATTGTCATGAAAAATGTCATGCAAAGTGTAAATTGTGTATACAAATCTTGTGTTTTTGTATCCATAGTATGTTTTGTATCCAAATCTTATGTTTTGTATCCAAATGTTCACATAAGATTTGGATTCAACAACAACATGATTTGGATTTAAAACATAAGATTTAAAAATAAAACATAAGATTTGCACACAATTTGCTTGACAATTGATACTTAAATTTTTACATGTCATGACAATTTACACTTTACTTTACATTTGTCATGACAATTGACACTTTGCCATGACATTTTACATGACATCTGACACTTTACAAAGCTTGGGGCTGCCCCCAGATCCATGAATAAACAGGTAGAAACTCAAGCAATGAGATAAAATTTTACAAAAATATGAATTTTTATACAAATTTACAAAAATACAAATTTTTATACAATTTTACAAAATTTTTACAAAAATTCAAATTTTTGTACAATTTTTATTTTTATTCTTAAATTTTCCATTTTATTTTATTTTATTCTTGAATATTCCATTTTATTTTAATTTTATTTGTATTGTTTTCTGAGATTTTGCCAACCCTGCTCATAAGTGGCAAGTACTATCAGAAACAAATCTATTTTTCAATTATAAGTTTACTTGTCACTTGTCACTAATTTACCACTTATTTATAAAGTCTATTACCAGGCTTAGCTTAGCTTCCATTACCAGGAAGGCATCATAACAAAGGATAAATTTTAATACCCAAATACCTGGGTATTTTATGTAAGCATAAATACTCTTTCACAAATCTAATCGATGCCTACTGATCGATAAAAAATACCACTGGGCAAACACTGAGCTTCTGTAGCATATAAAGCATTTATCATCTAACCTTGAATACTCCCTCACTCTTAATAATACTATCAAAGGCAGAGTACAACTCATTTAGGAATGCTATAATCTGAATCGGCGTAGATTTTGAACAAATCACTGTAAATTCCACCATGTCAGTAAATCCAAGTGTTGCGCATTCAAATGTCCTGGCTGGCACAACTTCACCAGCTTCAAGGGCCTCCACAACACTTCTGAAATATGTGATGTTGAAATGGTTTTCACATTATGGAGGAAAATTTGGACTTGTTGTGATTTTAATAGAAAAGAAAATTGGCACTTTCACAGCCAGAGAGATCCCTTGGATTTATGTACATCACCTTCTTTTTCAGTACACCATCTTATAAAGTAATCAATTTGACAGCACACTTGGCACTCCGCCAGCCACTCATTATCGAATTACACAAAATGTAAATGCAGAAACCTGGGCAACAACTGGCACAACAAATCCTCAGTCCTCCTTTGTGCTTCCTGCAACTTTTTAGTCCTTTCAGTCACCATTTGCTCCAATTGAATATTCCTTTCTTGAAACATTTTCATAGTCTGTTCCATCATCGTTGGATTCATCGTTAAACCGGCTGATTGAAGATTTTTTGTGATTGATCGCAGCGATGGTCGATTGGCCGGTTTTGGCTGAAAAGTGAATTGTGGAAAATGGCACTTTGATGGCGACTGTTTTAAGTGTGCGCATGTGTGCCTCTGTGAAGTGGACTGCGAAACTTCAACTACTGAAACTTCTACACAAAAAATTATAATCTCATAAAATTTGACAAGAAATGTTTCAGGTGTCATATAAGTGGCAGGTGAACTACCCTGCAAGGACTCATAATCTGGAGCTTAACCCTCAAGGAATATGAAATTGCACCAGAAACTTGTCACTTTAGTAGACCTAAAAAGTCCTTCTTCAATTTTTATCTGAAAATTATAGAATGACACATAAAAATTGAAAAAAATGAAACTTGACTTACATTCCAGCACTGTATGAGCATGGTCCTGATATGGTTGGGCACAGTGTTGTCAATGGGCAAATGCGGCAGCGGCACTTGCGACGGTGTTGTGTGCAGCGTCATGTATGCCTCTGGAAATTTTTAGATAGAATAATGGCACATGTAGAGTGGATGCTATTTTGTTTGAAGAAAACAAAAATAATTTGAAAGAAGACGAAAAACTTAGTCTGGTATACGTCCTGTATATACCGTATTTCCTCGAAATACCCCCCCCCCCTCGGAATACCCCCCCTCGTTTGACCCCCCCCCCTCTCGAGACCACTATGAAACGATCACCCCCCCCCTCGAAATACCCCCCCCCATATTGAGTGTAAAGAGAACGTACATGAGAAATACTGCAGTTTGTGTTCTGTGTAGTGCAGAACACACATTAAAACAATGTCGTGATCACGTTAGAACAGTGTTGATACCATCTACGTACTACTATTAGTCTACAGGAGTCTATACATGTCAGTTATTGATGCATTTTTCTACCCCAGTGTACATCACAAACAACGATTTTGTACTAGGATTGAAAAAATTTCTGGCGAAATAATAACCCCCCCTCGAAATAACCCCCCCTCGAAATACTCCCCCCCCTCGTTTAACCCCCCCCCCCCCTCTCGGGACCACTATGAAACAATCACCCCCTGGGGGGTATTTCAAGGAAATACGGTATTTATTTCTATATGCACAAAACAATTCTACCTGCATGTGTTTCGAATCCAATAACATGAACAAAATGGTCTCTGTAAAGTAGCTCATAGAGTAGAATAGCCAGTGCGTAAATGTCGGCCACCTGTTCTTCTACAGTTATCAACTTTGCATTTTCCATGCGTTTTTCCGGTGCTTTTTGTATGTACACTGAAAAAGCGAAAACTTTGTCGGAAAATATATTTTTGTGTGAAAATTATCCAAAAATCTACGGTATTTTCCGTGTCCGCATTTTTTTTCCGGATTCCAAGGTTTCAATGCGTTCAATGTGCCAAATTCAGACAGTTTGATTGCGAAATTCTGAGTCACCAGGACATTGCGCAATGTCAATTGGCCATGGAACTTTATGGCAGATTTGTGAATAAATGTTAGACCCTGTAAGACATGTAAATTTAAGATTTTGGGCGAGTAAATACGAACACTACTACCGTATTTCTTCTAATAGAAGAGCGCCGTTCTATTTTTTTCGTCAACTTTTTTACCTGCCGTTCTATTGGAGGTGCCGTTCTATTGGAGGCTGCCGTTCTATTTTTTTCACCGATTTTTTCACACATTTCTCATGTGAACATGAGCCTTATTTTTAATGGAGCTTGAGCAAAATTTTAATGTAAGAGCGTCAATTTGACATTTAGCAGCTTATTGAATGCTTTGAACATTCTCACAATCCATTTTCTACTTATATTTGTGTTTTGGCACACTCCCAACATAATGTATACCTGCCATTCTATTGGAGGTGCCGTTCAATTGGAGGCTGCCGTTCTATTGTTTTCGTGAGCGCAAAAATGTGTCAAAACCTGCCGTTCTATTGGAGGTGCTGTTCTGTTGGAGGTATGTCGTTCTATTAAAAGAAATACGGTATCTACGGTACCCCCTCCCTTAAATGAACTTTCTTGCAGAGTTGTTAAAATACCGGTATTTTTGGAAAGTGTAAGTGTAAGTGTAAATACACTTTCCAAATTTTGAGTATGGATACCAAAAGTGTAAGGTATTTTAAAAATACCTAGGAAAGTGTAAAAAAAGTGTAAGTGTAAAAATTTTTTTAGAAAGAGCTCTCACTGTTGATCATTAGAAAACACCGCTGTTCTCACCTTTTGATCAATTTATTTATCATTTTCATGCATTTTTTCACATTTTACAGCCTTTTATGAAACATTTCAGACTGTAACAAATACTGTAGTGATATGAAGATCCCTAATAATGGCAGTTTTTCTGTGTTAATATTTTACTGATTAAGCAATGCGATACACACTGTTTAAATGCAAGAATGGACATGCAGCAAATGTCAATGCAAAAGTTGACTTTGTGTCCAGTTGGTGAACTTCCATTGATCTTGTCCTTTTTACAAAAGTATAATGAAACTGTAGAATACCATGAGTACTGATCAAAGGTTGTAGATCAAAGGCTAGTTTGTAGATTTGCCATATTTTCTACATTCAATGCATTTTTTGTACATGACCCTATTTTATGCTTTCTCAAAAGCATAAAACAGGGCCATCTGAAAGATAAAAGTACACTTTCTGTACCCGGGTATTTTGCCCTGGAAAGTGTAAAAAAAGTGTATGGGTATTTTATGAAAGTGTAAGTGTAAGTGTAAATATAAATACCCATTTACCCGGGTATTTCGGGTAAGTGTAAATACACTTTCGCAACTCTGCTTTCTTGAAAAACTGAGGGAGTTTCCCCGGTCACACAAATGCCGATCTTAAAAACTTGTGTATAAAAACTTAAAATGATAGGAGAGTCAAAATATTCCATCACTCGACTCAAAATTAATTTTTTTATATCTACCTTCAGAATTCCTTCAATGAATGAATTTTGAAAAAATGTTGTCATTGCGAACTCCTTGTCGAAAACCATAGTCTGTAAAAAGAAAAGTATTGCCTTCAAATCAATTTTTTTTCTCAATATTTAAGTGTAATTAATGGACATAGAGTTGTCCCCTGGAAGTCCAACTCCACACAGTGGTAATTTCATTTTTCACTCCACTCTTTATTGTGATTCCATGAAAAACAGATGTATATTCTGACTGAAGCCATTTTACCTGTATGATGTGATTATTATGGGGCTTCAAAAAAACATCGATTTTATAAGTTTGAAATAAAATATGCAGATTTTCAAACTTCGTCGAGTGCCTTAACTATGTCAGCCGTGATTTCTGGTTTCCTGGCACATTTCAATGTCTGTACAACGACCAAACTGCCATTGACTTTGCCGAATTTTCCACAAGCATGCGACATCGCACCGAGAATGTCTTTTGTGTCGTCTAGATTTCCCGAGTCATAAGACATCTGAAATTTCAATTTTTTTACAATTTCAAATTTAAAAAGATTTTGGAAAGCTTACAGCATCGACTTCACGAATATCGATCGCTTCATGTTGCAGCAGCCAGGCCATAGAAGATCCTACGGTTTTCTTCCTGTGGACATTAATGGCACCATTTTTTTTTAGGTAGTAGTCATAAGAAAACAGTGTGTAGTTGAAATTATAAATACTTGAGAACACTTTGTTGCAAGCTCAGTGCCAGGTTCTAAGTACAAGCTCACTTTGGAAAATAAGTAAAATTGGAAAAATGCTGCATTGGCATTGCAAAAATGGCAGTGTAAAGTTTGAAAATACTAGACTAAATTTTCAGTTTAAAAAAACTTTACAGTGTTGGCTTCCATGCAAAAATAAGCACAATCTTCATCCACAGAAGACATGAATCACAGAAATTTGCTGTGAATTCAGTGTCAGTACTCTCAACTCAAGTTGACAGTGAGAAGACATCTTAAATCACTAAGGCACTGAGCCAGCAGCCAGCACTTATCCCTATACACTCACTTCATTTTCTGCCACAAGTAAGCATAAGCAATGATAGCTGACAAGCAAGCAAAAGTGCCTATGCCTACTATTATATAAATGGTGTTATCATTACACTTTCCACCATCAAAGCCACATTCAGGTTCATCCTTTGGTGCCTGTCCTTTTAGCTGTGGCCAGATTTCTATGAGTGATAAACTCCTTATGAAATTTACTGTGCCCCTTTGCGGTACATTTTTGCTGAAGTGAACCATGCCAACTTCAACAAGCTCATTTTTCACAATTTTCTGCACATCCAATTCACCCATTCTGTCACCATTGTTAAATTCTAGCATGCCCGATTCTCCTGTGAAAAATATTGAACAAAAACTATACGATTGGAAACACCTATTTACCCTAAATCCTCGAATAAGACCCCATGGGAGTTATTTTATCCTCAGACGTTTTGGAGGGGGGAGTTTTTCAAGGGGGGGAGTTATTCGAGGAGGGAGTTAGTATTTCCTCAGGAAACTTGGGCTTGATTCATTGTATGGATTCAGTATATAAACTCATGTAATTCAGGTATTTCACTGTCCAACAACAACAAAACAATGTGTATACACTGCATACGCATTATGTATCTTCTGTCGCTACTATTCTTTTATAGTTTTGTATTGTATCCTTTTCATCAGAAGTAGGAGTTATTGAAGAGGGCCGAGTTTTTCAAGGGGGGAGTTATTTTTTCATCACCCCGCCAGCAGGGGGGACATATTCAAGGGGGGAGTTATTCGAGGGGGGATATTTGAGGGGGGTCTTATTCGAGGATTTGTGGTATGTACCGTGTTACCTCAAATTACCCCCCATGAATTAACCCCCCTTTCTCAAAATGGGCTGGGGAAATAATAACCCCCTCAAAATACCCCTCTCCAGAAGGATGTACATTGTTGTGTGCAGGAAACAGGGCTCACAGCAAACAGAATCCATAGCACACATATGGTAAATGTGCAGTTGGGTTCAGCTGGATTGGCATGTGGACCTTGGGCAAGAGGTGAAGCCAAGTCCACGAAGCCAATGACAAGAGGAGATTTGCTTTTGAAGTAAATATGGTGTCGTTGCATTTTGGGTGGAATGTTCCTCAGTGACACGTGTCTCAAAGTTTAACATCTCATATTCATAGATGGTCACCCCCTGAAGGGGGTGCATCATTTAGTATGCTAGTCACTTAGTATGATGTGGAAATGCGCAGTTTTTATGCTGTAGTGCCTCATTTCAAGTGCTACTGTGCTAGAAGAAGATAAAAATGAAAAGTTTATTGAGAAGTATTAAAGTAAAAAAACATGCCAAGTGACAAGAAAATGCTTAAAAATATTTAACAAATACAATTCACTTCTAATGCTCATGAAATCCATTATAAGTGTCGCATTTGATGACCAAGCATGAGATGATTCAATGGTGGCATACAACATTTGGCTAGTTGTCGTGTCAAGCAATGCCTTACAGCATCCTAAGTGAGCTTTTTGGCAGCATACCAAATGACTACCATCCTAAGTGGTCTGACCTCCCCCTGAAGGGGACATGAATTGTGAGTGAAAATGAGTCAATGAACATCAACTGACCTAAACACCCAAGTAGTCACATATGAAGATTGGCTGAAACATGAAGTTTAGCGGTTCAGACCAATCACCCAAAAACCTATACAACTGTGGAAATGCAAATGTATAGTATGTAGTGGACTCCAACTACAATAACATCATGACCACGTATGCAATGTACATTATACATTTATATATATACATATATTTGCACTGCAGCTACACATAGAGTAGTTTGTGTAACTATCTATGTTTTTATGTCTAAATAAATCCTGTTTGGACACATTTATTAATCCCTCAAATTTTGTTTGCTAAATAAAAAAAACCCATGGGGGGTATTTCGAGGTAATATGGTACTTACATTATTTGTTTTTGTTCTGAGTTAAGTATTGGAAGATTTACATACCCTGAATACTTATATTATGCGTCATTTGGAACATGGCCAATCCACTGAAGTTTTTAGCTGATTGTTTGAAGTCCACTGAGACATGCCCTAACAGATGAAATGCATCTACAAGCAATGGCAGGTATCCCTGAAACAGGCCAAAAATTGAAAAAAAATTCAAAATAAAATAAAATAAAATGCAAAATGGTTTTTGTCGTGCAAAATAAAATGCCCTAGTGTTTGATCTGATGACACATGGCAGATAATTATCAATAAAAGCACTGATCATCTGAAATGTGCCACCAAGAAAAACAAATAGGTTTTTAAACAAGAATGTACTACTCTGGTGAAGTTTCTACGCTCCCAATCATGAGTATATTTTATAAATTCCTTCTGCAACTTCTTGACCCTTTTTGTTGCAAATGATGATGGTGAAATCTGTGATTTTATTAAGATAAGTTTCAAAAAAAAACTATGAATGTGTGAAGAGCAAAAAATGTTAACAAACAAAAATGCTCTGATGCTCAAGGGAGGATCCATTGAAAGGACACATTGTGTCAGATGCTGCCACAAAAACAAATGTGTATTCTGTTATGTCATTCTCAATCAAATCTCCAATTTTGTCCCATTGCTCTCTGCAATCTTCATCTTGAACCAAAATCATAACTGGAATTTTTTTATCATATTATTATTAGATCCAAATAAATATGTAAAAAATATCAAAAATAGGATAGAAAACTTCACCTCTTGAATATTTGGCCATTTTCTGAATGGCGTGATCGAACTCACTCTGATTTGCATACACTTCAACATTTAGAAGCTGCATTTCATTTCCACCTGAAATGTTTAGTTTCACTCTAGTTTGTAATAGGTAAATAAATCATTGAATTTTTTTTCTTCATTTTTCCAACAAAAAAACAGTCACAGTGGAATTACCAGTGCCAGCAATTAATTTCTCAGTGATAGAATTAAATAGTGTCGAGCCAATGTCACTGTGCAGTCTCCACATGAGTGAGAACTTTCGCCATCCAAATGTTTTCAATATTTCAAGCAAACCGTCCACCATATCGTGCGCAGTTAAACTGAATTAGGTATGTATTTATTTTTCAATTACCGTATATCCCCGAATAAGACCCCTGGGAGTGATTTTTGCATCAGAAGTTGTTAAGGGGGGTTTAATTCAAGGGGGTTATTCGAGGGGCAGTCATTTTTACCCCAGCAAACTTGGACTTAATTCATTGCATGATTGCATTCTGTCAACCCCTGTAACCCAGCTATTAACAACAAAAACGGATGTTAGGTGTTGTCCCAGAAGGGAGAGTTATCCAAGGGGGGAGTTATTTTTTCCTCACCTGGCCAACATAGGGAATTTATTCAAGGGGGATTATTCGGGGGTTCTCATTCTAGGATTTACGACATATTTTTAAAGCATTCAGAAAAGCTTTTCCGCTAATTATTGTTCGCACCTGATATGGATCGCTGTAGGATAGCTTTCTTTATCAGTGAGGTAAACTTCCAATGGAGACAAACTGATTACTGCAGAATCCCACTCGTACGCACTGATTCCGGCTATCTGCTCGCCGACTGAAACGAAAGTGTACATTACCCGATTTAGATCGAAATTAGAAAATTGTGAAAAACGATAAGCATACCATGACTACAAACGTATGGCGTAATGATGGCGTCAATTTTGGTGTCAGTCTGAGTGATGGCAAATTCCAGCAAATCATGAAGCAAATGGTATTCGAAATGTTTCTCGTGTTTGCATTTCCTTGCATCGACCATATGGATGCTGCGAAAATAAAACAATTCTGACCAAAAATTCTTATTTATACCTATGTAAGGTCCTTCTTCTACTGGAAGGGCGCCGTTCTAATTTTTCCCTTAACTGTTTTACATACCGTTCTATTGGAGGGGCCGTTCTATGTATTCTATTTAAATTTTTCACGAATTTTTTACCAGACTCGTTATAAATATTGAACATTTTTCAAAGCACACATAAAATTATTAAATGCTGAAGAAAAATTTATTTATGCAAATGCAAAACAATCTAACTTGAAGCATGGCATCGTTAAATTTTTCTGCTCAGCCTCCTTCATGGATTTTGCTAACCCATATTCATAGGCAAATTCTGATATTTCTATGGCATAATCATAAAGTATCACCACATTGACGGAACTAGAGTTGTCGCAATTTTGTGGTAGCCCTATTGTAAATGTAATTAAAATTGAAATCACTGGTAGACAGGTGAAAACATGCATTTTTTCAGATTTGAATAGGCTGCAAATTTTTGGGTGTTGACTTCTGATGTGCACAAATATACTGAACTGCGATATTATAAATGGCTCGGAAATCGGTTATACGGTAACATGTAGTGGTGGAAAAAGCGCCAATGTTTTGGCGCCAAGCGCCAAAAGCGCGATGGCGCTTTCTCAGATCTCGGCGAAAAGCGCCAAGCGCCAAAAGCGCCATGGCGCTTTTCCATCACTAGTAGCATGAAATGTAAATAGAACTTTCCTATTTGCATGTTCGCCATCAAAATCAGTGCAATACGTATGTGTTCACAGTTTCTGATGCTCATTGAAATTGTCCATGAAAATTTTCACATCTTCATTGAAATGTTATACAGAAAGTATACCCCGCGGATCGAGTGCTATACATTTTTTTGAACGAAACACTCCATAATGACGTCACCATTGATAAAACAAAATTATGTTTAAAAAAATTATTCAAAGAACAGAATGGAAAATATGTAGGTATGTTGGTTGTAGTGATGGAAAAGCGCCAGAAAAAAGGGCGCCAGGCGCCAATGGCGCCATGGCGCCATTCGGAAACTGGGCGCCAAGCGCTAAGGGCGCCACAGAAAAAGGGCGCCAAGCGCCAAGGGCGCCATGGCGCCATCCAAAAAGTGGGCGCCAGGCGCCAATGGCGCCACGGAAAGAGGGCGCCAAGCGCCAAGGGCGCCATGGCGCCAATTGAAAAAAAGGCGCCAGGCGCCAATGGCGCCAGAATAAAAAAGCGAGTAGAATACCCTGCACTGCATGTGCTAAAAATGCTTCTCCAGCACTAGTGCACACATTCACTTCTTTATTCATGTTCTCCAGGATGTAATCGGCAAAAATGAGACTAGCAACAAACTTTTGTGCAAAAACCGTACTCACACGTGATATTCAATTCAAACACTTTGAAAATTCTCATTCGACAAAACAATGAATGCACATCAAATAGATTTTGCAATATATGTTTTCTTGAAGCGGACAACAACGGTATTCCGATTTTTTCAATCCGTTGATTTACGAGTTTGCAAGTTCACCGGTCTATCATGCTTAACTTCTGATCCGTTACACGCATCTGATAAAAATTGGATGAAGCATATACATCCACTCACACCACTTTGTCTATTTTCCAGTCATTCACAGACCCGTTTTTTTCTTTTTTATTCATTCACGCAGCACTCACCTTGAAACCATGCTGGCGCCATTTTGGCGCCCTTTTAGGGCAGTGCGCCAGGCGCCAAGGGAGCCACGGAGAAAGGGCGCCAAGCGCCAAGGGCGCCATGGCGCCTTTCAGAAAGTGGGCGCCAGGCGCCAAGGGCGCCACAGAAAAAGGGCGCCAAGCGCCAATGGCGCCATGGCGCGGCGCCCTTTGGCGCCCTCAAATGGCGCCAGCGCCATTCCATCACTAGTTAGTTGTACTCGACCCGCCTTTTCTTTTTAAAAATTTTTTTTCAAAGTGCGTGCATAAGTACCACGTTCGGAGTGTTCTTATGTAAAACACAAGTCTTTGCGGGTGCACACTAAGCTGTCCACGGAGTATAGGCACATATTTACAAACAATGTTGTTCTCGTTACTTAATGACTTCACGCAGCCTTCGAATGATTTCCTGTTTATCGCAAGATGGCACGAGGTGTCCAAATCGAACCCAATATCCTGTCTTCAGGCAAGGTGCTCCTGAGCTATAATTCTAAGCTGTGAACGCCACGGGAAATTTGAAGGGGGTACAAACGACTGTGATGCGTCTAGTGATGGAAAAGCGCCAGAAAAAATGGCGCCAGGCGCCAAGGGCGCCATGGCGCCATTCGGAAAGTGGGCGCCAAGCGCCAAGGGCGCCACAGAAAAAGGGCGCCAGGCGCCATGGCGCCATTCAGAAAGTGGGCGCCAGGCGCCAGGGGCGCCACGGAAAGAGGGCGCCAAGCGCCAAGGGCGCCATGGCGCCATTTGGAAAATAGGGCGCCAGGCGCCAAGGGCGCCAGGATAAAAAAGTGCCTACAACACCATGCGTGTGCTAGAAATGTTTCTACAGCACCATTGTACGCGCATTCACTTCATAATTTGCGTTCTCCAGGATGTAATGAACAAAGACAAGGCTAGCAACAAAAATTTTTTGAATAAAATCTACATGACGAATTCAAACGCAATGGAAATTGTCATTTGACAACAATCCAGTCATTACAAATAGACCTTTCCAAACAATGTTTCCTAATTGCAACGATTTATATCCGTTTATTTATGATTTTGCAAGTTAGACGGTCCATCATTCTTGTCTTCTGATCCGTCAGACAGATCTGATGAACCGTTGGACGAAAGATTTCCACCCACTCACACCACTCCGTCCATTTTTCTGGCGAAATTAGATCATCCACGGATGCGTTTTTCTTTTTTTTCGTTTACACAGCACTCACCGTGAAACCCTGCTGGCGCCTTTTTGGCGCCCTTCTAAAGCAGGGCGCCAGGCGCCAAGGGCGCCACGGAAAAAGGGCGCCAAGCGCCAAGGGCGCCATGGCGCCTTTCAGAATGTGGGCGCCAGGCGCCAAGGGCGCCACAGAAAAAGGGCGCCAAGCGCCAATGGCGCCATGGCGCGGCGCCCTTTGGCACCCTCAAATGGCGCCAGCGCCATGGCGCCATTCCATCACTAGATGCGTCACATGTTATCAAGCCGTTTCTTAAAACTTTTCGCACTTGGACACTACGATGGGAAATAACCTAAAACGATAATTTGAGTGACTTTGCATTTATTGAGACTTTCATTTCTGTCAGACAGCCGTTTTTTTTTCTCATGCACGTGGGCGGCACAGTTGTTAAAAGTACCGAACTTTTTTCAAAGTACCGTATTACCTCGAATTATCCCCCCCCCCTTGAATTAACCCCCCCTCGAAATACCCCCCCTGAAATTGAGTGTATCGTGAACGTACATGACAAATACCGCAGTTTGTGATCTGTACAAGTCAGAACACACGTTAAGACTGATGATTGAGTGATGTTAGGGAAGGGTTTATGTGTATATACAGTTATATATGCCTAAAAACACATATACATCTATGTAATTGCTTGATTTTTCTACGTCAGAGTATGCGGAATTTCTGAAAATTTCTGGCGAAATAATAGACCCCCCCCCCCTCGAATAAACCCCCCCCTCGAATTATCCCCCCCTCAAATTTTGCTGGCGAAATAATAAACCCCCTGGGGGTATTTCGAGGTAATACGGTACGCATATATATGTGTAACGTATTTCGGCTTTACTCACTCCCCCCCCCACCCGAGTACAGAAAGCGGAAAGTAAAATAGTCTACTTTACTCAGGAGTAAATGAGAGTAGAATACTTTTTCTCAGAAAGCATAAATGCAGGTATTTTTTCTTTTATTGCAATGTATAGTGCCCTGGGCACTATGATCGGGGGGGGGGGTTATACTCGGAGCCACACGGTTAGTGATAGAAAAGCGCCAGAAAAAAGGGCGCCAGGCGCCAATGGCGCCATGGCGCCATTCAGAAAGTGGGCGCCAAGCGCCAAGGGCGCCACAGAAAAAGGGCGCCATGGCGCCATTCAGAAAGCGGGCGCCAGGCGCCAAGGGCGCCACGGAAAGAAGGCGCCAAGCGCCAAGGGCGCCATGGCGCCATTTGAAAAATAGGGCGCCAGGCGCCAAGGGCGCCAGGATAAATAAGTGCATACAACACCCTGCGTGTGCTAAAAGTGTTTCTACAGCACCCTAGTACATGCATTCACTACTTGATTTGCATTCTCCAGGGTGTAATGAACAAAGGCAACACTAGCAACAAAAATATTTGAGTAAAATTCTTATGACAATTCAAACACAATGGATATTGTCATTTGACAACAATCCATTCACTTCAAATAGACTTTTCCAATCATTTTTCCTCGAAATGGACAAAAAACGGAATTGCAACGATTTGAATCTGTTGATTTATGATTTTACAAGTTCAACGTTCCATCATTCTCGTCTTCTGATCTGTCGGACACATCTGATGAACCGTTGCACAAAAGATTTATACCCACTCACACCACTTCGTCCATTTTTCTGGCGAATTCAGATCATCCATGAAGGCGTTTTTCATCTTTTTTCCATTTATACAGCACTCACCTTGAAACCCTGCTGGCGCCTTTTTGGCGCCCTTTAAAAGCAGGGCGCCAGGCGCCAAGGGCGCCACGGAAAAAGGGCGCCAAGCGCCAAGGGCGCCATGGCGCCTTTCAGAATGTGGGCGCCAGGCGCCAAGGGCGCCACAGAAAAAGGGCGCCAAGCGCCAATGGCGACATGGCGCGGCGCCCTTTGGCGCCCTCAAATGGCGCCAGCGCCATGGCGCCATTCCATCACTACACACGGTAAGCATACAGTTACTCAGTACCCGAGTATGCAGACTTTTTGAGTAAACGTAAATAGGTATGCATTAACAACTGTGGTGGATGGTGGATACAAATACCCCTTAACACATGATACAGAGCCCAGGGAAGTTATTATTTTGTCAGAAGTTTTTGAGGGGGGACTTATTCGAGTGGGGTAGTGAATTCATGGGGGGAGTTAATTTTCCCCCAGAAAAATTGGACTTTATTCATTGTATGGATGCAGTCTGCCAAATGATGTAATTAAGGTATTTAATTGTCCAACAACAACAAAAATATGTGTATGCTGCCGTACGCTAATATGCTTATGTATTTTTGTACTGTATCCTTGTCATACAGAGGGGGGAATTGTTCAAGAGGGGGGAGTTATTCGAGGGGGAGTTATTTTTTCCTCACCTCGCCAACATGGGGGAAGTTATTCAAGGGAGAGTTATTCGAGGGGGGAGTTATTCGAGGGGGAGTTATTCGAGTGAGGTCTTATTCGAGGATTTGCAGGTACATTGGGTACAATTTTATCAATATGTAACACAATGGGTACCATTTTCTATGTAACATGCATGCTTTAAAATTAATCAATTAACTATCTTCAAAACAGCGTTATTACAGTTGATTTTCTCATAAGTAATATGCTGTTGATGGTGAAAGTTTTAGGACGTGAAAACAGAATATGCGTAGGCTACTTTCTCGTATACAGGTATTCGATTTTTTTCCATCGCTGTTTGCATCAATGAATTCCACTAATCAAGCAAATGGTGCGACTTGCTCTCACTTGTGTAATTTATTGAGTGGAAAATTGTGTGGCAAAGTGTCCGAGTGTCTTTTATTTTTTTGCCATTTGACTGCACATCGACGTAAAATAAAAGAATGTCTAAAAAATCATCACTTACTTATCCATCAGTCCAACTGATGTCTGCCATATCCTATCCAAAAACGTAGCAAAAATCATAAATAGAATACCTGCCACTACTAGTGATGTTAAAGGCACCGGGAAAAATGGCACCGCACCCATAGCTGAAATCGGGGGTAGCATTTTAGGGGGGGGGGGGTCTAACCTGCCGGCACGTGTTTATATCTCGGGAACCGCTGGGCGAAAATTGTTGATATTTGAGTATAATAAGGTTTCAGGTCGGGGCTAACATGAAAATTAAAGGCGTTTTCCTACGACCCCCCTGACCGGAGATAAGGTGGGTCTAAAAAAAAGTAAATTTTTTGATTTTTTTGGGTGTCGCCCAGAACACGTAAACTTTGCACGTCAATTATTTGACTATTTGTGAAGCGATTTTAGTCATTTAACTTTTAAAATGATCACAAATGACTGGAGAGTTCATTTCTGAGGTCAAATAGGCGATACCAAATTGTGTATTTATCGATTTGGCCGGATTTCGAAATGCAAAATTTACATAAAATTTATTTTTTTGAACATGCTATCTTATACTCCTGATCGAGAGAAACACCATACCGAAAGAATGAGATCGATATCTCTCTCCGATCAAAAGTTATAGCACTTCAAACTTTCGCCTCCCATCCACGTAAATAACCGCATGGAGGTCAATGGGTTCAAATTCAAAACTCCATATCTCGACCATTTCTCAGCCGATTTTTACCAATGAATACTTTAAATGATCAGAATAACCTGAACAGTCCAGTTGTATGTTCAAATTGTCAATATGCTCTTTCAAAATGATAATTTCATACAAGAGTTTGCATTATTTTCTTCTGTGGGAAATTTAAGTTAGGATACAGATAAGCTGAGCATACAAATGGTATCTTCAGGTTATTCTGATCATTTTAAGTGTTCATTGGTAAAAATCGGCTGAGAAATGGTCGAGATATG
>OZ038460.1:5841186-5870009 GCA_964036195.1 Sphaerolaimus hirsutus | reverse complement strand
CTACTGAAAATGCAAACCATTCTTATCGATAATTGTAACTTAACACTTGCAACTAGCTAACAATACCTACTGCATGCAACTTTTGCAAAGTAATGGAAAAATTTGTCACACGTTTTTCATGTTTAGGTCTAATTATCACATTTTTTTGACCTTGCATGCAAGATTCTGATTTTTTTGTAAAATTTCTGTAAAATTTTTGTAAAATTTTTGTAAAATGGTCCATTTTATTATTTTATTATTATTTTGGAATAAAATAAAATAAAATAAAATGAAACAAGAATAAAATTAAAATAAAATACATTTTTATACAATTTTTATACAATTTGTATACAAATGATTTTTATAAAACCAACCCTGGTCATGACATCATAAAAAATCTTAATGCCTGACTATCTCCAGGATGCTACCACACCTACTCGTGCCATGGTGCCAACTCAATAGAAACCGGTAACTGATATCCTGTGAGACGGACACATGTCTTTGTCTAGATCTTTATCTTTACATTGATGAACTTCCTGTTTTTGAGCCCGTGTCAGGAAATTGATGCTGATAATATTCTAATTTAAGCACATTTCAGTTGAGAGTGAGGAGTATGAGGAGTAGTTCAACTATAGAATGAGGAGTAGTTCAACTATTTTTGCCGGCGATTTTAAATTGTTTTTGAACTTAACTCTGTTCAAAACTTCATGAAAATTTCGGTTTGTGTGTGAACCAGTGTAGTTGGGCGGGCACGCTAGCTAGGTATCTATTTATTGATTACAAGCCTACATATGTTAGGCCCGACGAACGATGTGTGAATATTACAGTAATTTATTGAACCTGATACAAGATTTTCCTAGTAAAGTTCAATTTTAATTCATAATTGTTTTTAACGCATGCTTCGCAGTTCTTCACCATGAGTGGCACGAAATTGGCTCACAAATGGCGACAATCGAGTCAGAAAAGTTCCAAACGCGAGTGTGGCTGCACAAAAAAGTACTAGATATTTCATTTTTTTAGACGGCTGGTATACTCGGCGGCCATTGGCGCTTGGCGCCCTTTTCTCTGGCGCCGTCTGGCGCCTGGTGCCATTATTTTGAATGGCGACATTGTGCCCTTGGCGCTTGGTGCCATTTTCGCTGGCGCCAATTTGGCGCCCGGCGCCATTGTTTTGGATGGCACGAGAAATGGCGCCAAAGTTCCGCGAATAAATGTGACCAAATAGTGCATTTTTGGACATTTTATCGTAGATCGTTACAAAATACAGGTATTTCCTCAAAATACCCCGCTCGAATTAAACCCCCCTCGAAATACGCCCATCTGGAATAAGGTATGTATAACATGTAAATATGTACACAATGTATTAATGAATGTATTAATCGATGCCAATATGCATCACAGCCACACATATTTAAGACTAGTTTGTGTAGCCATCGATACACGTTGATATTATACATCTAAATAGGTATATGCTGTTTTGTCAGTTTTATCACCAGTTTGGGGTATGTAAAGCCCATTTTTATGTATGTATCCATCTTTATCCATATGTATCTTTACCACAATCTGTCTCGAAAATTTCTGGGGAAATAATACAACCACCCCTCGAATAAACCTCCCCCTCGAAATGCCCCCTCGAATTGTGACATAACTTTGCACTCTGAAAAATAAACCCCCTATGGGTATTTCGAGGAAATACGGTATAGCTGCGATGTTAATTAGCAGCCATTAAAACATCATGTTCATTGCAAACATGATGTATACTCCAGACACTTTACACCTTGCACGCGTGGTTCCCGCTGGAAGCGTGCCAACTATTTTTTTACCAATGCGATTTTCATCAAGAGTTGAAAAAGTTCATCTCTGTTAAAGTGCTGTTCGTTCACGTATTCACAACAATGATTTTTTCATCTTTTATACAAAAATCGGATCATCTTCATCATCATTGGCACGCTTCCAACGTGAGACATAAATGAGTGCGATGGCAGAGTATCATGTCCGCCAAGTATACCTTATTACAGATGGGGGTATCTATTGGGGGTAATTTTTTGCCCAGCTCGCTCAGACCTGGGGGGATTTCGAAGGGCTCTCCTGTGTCTACTTACGGCGCAAAATACAAAAAAAATGTGCCAAAATTCATAACTTCTGGTACAATTAAAATAAACAAATGAGCTTTCGACACAAGTAACATCTGCATATGCGCTTTCTTCGACTGAAATTACAATGTCCTATCTTTATCCATTCACCTGTAATTAATTTTACGCGTCCAAAAATCAATTTAACGCTGGGTCGAATTTTACGTCGAGCTGTAATCGCAGCATAATGGCCATGCGCCGTAGGTCATGTAGAAGTAAAAACTATTAATAAAAGTGTACTGTTGAATTTCTTTTTTAACTTATTTTTTAAAAATGTTGATCTTTTTAAAACTTGTCTTCGAATGATTAACATTTTTAAATGATTTAATTTTAATATTATTTTCAAATTATAAAACATGATTGGCGAATGTGCTTTAAATTTTATCGGATTGATTCGGGTGATGACCCTTGCTAATGAATGTTTTTTAAAACAAATATGTAGTACCGTAAATGCTCCAATAAGGCGACAGTCGGTTTATTGTTTTCAGCACATTTTTTGGGGTCGCATTATTGGAGAGGTCGCTTTATTGGAGAGGGTCGTATTGTATTTTTCAAAAACTCAACAACTCAACTTTTCATTTAACGCGTATGAGCATGGCACCGTAAAGCAATAGGTAATCACATCAAAGCCACAAAATTCTCAAAATACTTAATATTCGGGTTCAACGATATCAATTAGCGGCGTCCGAAGATTGCGACATCGTTTTTCTTTTTTCAATTTTTCTTTGGGGGTCGGATTATTGGAGAGGGTCGCTTTATACATACTTACACAACGTGCCAAAGGGGGTCGTACTATTGGAGAGGTCGCTCTATTGGAGGGGGGTCGTCCTAATAGAGCATTTACGGTATTAGTATTTACCTGAGTAAAAATATAAGACAACATTCACGTGATTTCAACTGGGTGCAGCAAGTGCAGTGACGTTGACAAGCCCTTCCATATTTCACCATTAAAAAAGTGTTTGTCGATCATCGATATTTGGTATCATTTACGCGAAAGTTCCGGCTTCAGTTGGTGGCGATCGAGCTACTTATGACAAATTGGCCCAGTGAACACGAGCGATTTTTGGGATCGCATCACGTATGGTGTCTTGTTCCAGTGGACAACTTACACAAGCGATTTGACCCATGTCCAAGTCTGAGCGATGTTTCCCTAATATTTTGCTCAAAATCGATAAAATATGCTCCAAAATACGCTATTTTGCTGATTTTCATCATCATTATCGCATTTTTCATATATACATATGGTTACATACCTATTTTTTACATTATTTTATTTATATTTATACAACATCGTCAGCAATTTGGCAAATTATCAAGTCATCATACGGGGACTTTTCGGATTTTTGTTGGCTGCTACAGTGCACGCAGAAATTCCTGTGCGTATTGGCACCGACCCAAGTGCCACTGTTACTCCGCGCACTCGCGCCAGCCTACATCTTAAAACTGCACGTGAATCTTGCTCGGCTGGGCGCGTCGTTTTCCCAATACAAACTTGTGATTTTTACGAACCTTTCGAGGCCCACCACGCGCTTGAAAATGGGAATTGTGGGTCGAGCGTACGCACAGAGGGCTAAAATTATGTGCGTTCCCTGTCAAATGTAAGATTTCGTAGAAATTTAAATGTCGTTATTGAGCTCACACACAAAAAAAAGCGAGCCTGACAGAACGTTCGTGATTTTTGGGGTTAGCGCTAGTGGGCATTTACACGAAAGTGGGCGGAGCTTGCGCCGACCGCCGCATGCAAAGCAAAATATCTGCGCGCACTGTAGTTAGTGATACTGGAGTCTTCATACTGCACCGGCCCAATTGTATCCAATTCGATTATGTATCCAAAATGTGATATTTTTCAAAAAAGGAAAGTGTGCGGTATTTTCTCACCCGTTTCGAAATGCACTGACAAACAGCCTTTTTTACCGACAGTCGCAATCAAAAAGGCATCGGAAGCTAAAAATGCAGCGCAGCCACGAAAGCGTCCAAATGCTCAGGTACATTATACCTCCCATCCGTTTTGTGTCCGTAATTGTTGTGACATTTTTGGCACTCATCCAAATGCGTATTTCCAGGTCTGAGTGGGACCGCGTGCGAATGGGAATGTCGCCGGGCAGCAGTGCAGAACAGAAGAAGGCTGCCATATCCGTGCTGCACGTCTGGAAGCATCGGTGCGTTTTTTATTTTTTTTCGTGTGGCGTTTAAATGTGAGCTGTGGGTAAGTTTTGTCTTGTCCGTCGAAATTTGTCTGTTGTTCCAGTTTGCTTTCGATCACTCCTTTGCATTCTGGCGTTAAATATTGTTCATTTGTTCTAGGGTTTGGTCATTTATTTAGCTGCAACATGACCGAATTTGAAATATGTTGGCGCCATTCAGAAACAAGGCACCAACGGCGCCACAGAAAAGGAGAGCCAAGCACCAATGGCACCCTCAAATGACGCCAGCGCCTTGGCGATATTCCATCACTAGTTGATATTTACAATCAGCACTTTCCAAGAACTTTAAAAGTCACTTGTTACCATACAGAGCAGACATACAAAACTGGCTGAATTTCGTCACCTTTTAGGGCTCTGCATTTCCTCAACCCCATCAAGTCCACCACATTTCTCCCCAAAAATTACCCCCAACCCCCCAAAAACAACCACAGTGGTGACGGGCGCGCACACGGTGTCATAATCGACCTTACCGAAGTGGTACTGCGCGCCGAGTACCAATATCAATTGGCATTCGATCGGCTACAAGGGGACGCTTGGATGCAGAGAGATGACGCCAGGGATATACTAGCGATCGCTGTGGTTCGGTTCGTTTTTTGTTGGGGGGGGGTATTTTGTATCGGTTATGGTTTGTTTGAGTTGAGGGGGGGGGGGTGGTTGCTTCCCCAACCCGCCCAGCTATCTATCTATCCCGGATGCAAAATTTTGGGCTACTATCCCCTAACCCCCCCCCCCCCCCCCAAATCGGCCAGCTATCTACCTATCTTGGGCGATTTTTGAGAAACACGACTCCAATCTTCGCTCAAAATTGCTATTTTTCGTACCTTTTTATAGATTTTAACCTCCAAAATCACTAGTTCATGCGTCTAACTGCTTATTTGCAGCTATTTTTAGTAGTATATGTGCTTATATACATATTTTTCACCTACTTTTAGCAATTGTTCTCCCTTTTCTTCCTTCTATGCCTATATATTGAATCCCGCGAGCTATTTGTATCTATCCAACCCAGCAGATACCCAAAATCTAGAAGACCCCTGGTTTGAAGTTTGATTAAGGGTCGTTTACACTGTCTCGTGTGCCGACAAAAAAAATCAGTGAGAAAGTTCCATAATTCCGGAATAAAGTTTCATATCTGCAAGAAAGGCAATAAAGTTTCACTAGTTAAGTTTACACACATGCCGATTTGCAGATAATTTGAACTTGTCGTTCAAGACTTAATATGCATCCGGCTCAAATTATCTGCAAATTGGCATGTGTGTTAACTTAACCAGTGAGTATACTAAACTGCCTTTTTTACAAATATGGAACTTTATGCTAGAATTATAGAACATCTCACATCGTTTTTTTTTGTCGGCACAGGAAACCGTGTAAACGCTGCTCTACTGAATTGCGGATTACTTGATTGAATCACTCAAACTTTGACTGCTGAATTGACAATACGTTTAGGTACATACTCATGTCGCTTAACAGCGTCATCAAAGGCAATGCGTGTTGCGTAGGTACTTTGGTCTGAAGTGTTCTGTATTTTTATGTCGATATCTCGTAATTTCTCTTTTCCTTTTGTATCTTTTAGAAATACGCTTATCACATCGAAAAAATCATTATTACAAAAATTGGCCCGAAAAAGGTGAAGCTTATAGTCCAGATTATAGAATCTTAAGATGATAATCTGTTTAATGGTCAAATATTGCGGACAAAGTGTGTTTCTATGCGTAATCTTGTTTATGTGTAATAAGAAAATTGCGAAAATCACGAAGTACCACTAAAAAGTCTAAAAATAACCCTTAAAACTGGCAAAATCACAGTCACCGCTAAACTTGGCACCCGTCCAAAACAATGTCCTGCACCATTTTCTGGCCATAAGCCAGATCTTTTCACCGCATTATCACCATTGCAAAAATCATAGCGGCAAGTGCATTTTGTGACGGAAATTGCCGCTTTCACGTGTACGCATTGCGTCGCTTCGATATCTTGGGAACAGCCTTTTTGTGCCGAGTATATACCTGAATTGGAGTTGCGAATTGTCAATAAGTATGGGATTATCTGCGCTGCCGCATATTTTCATAAATTATTTTTGTCTTCATTTTTGTGAGAAAACCTGATCTCGCGAGGCTATATTATTGCTTATTTCGGCTATATATGTACTATTTACATCTATTTTTAAGCTAGTTTCACTGATTTTTATCCCTTTTCTGCCTTCTACACCTCGAATTATAACATAACTAATGCAACTTCAAAAATGGAATCTACAGGTTCAGGATTTTTGATCGGGGATTTTTGAGCGGGGGGCTGCTTGTATTTACACGGAAAGATTTTGTTTAAATAAAAAACGTTTCATTTAAAAGAACCCAACCATCGAAACCGTTTTTTAAACCTTGACCACAATTTTTAGTACTAAGCACTAGGTATTTTGCAATTTTTTTGTGCGCAAGCGCGCAAATTCACATTACTATTTGTGGTTGTTTTCATTGGTTTTGCGGCATTTTTGTGTAAAAGCTTCCATTTGTTTGTGCTATTGTGTCATATTGGCCCTACACACACTAGTTTTCACCGTGACATCTGTGAAAACTGAAATGGCGACATGGCGACATTCAGCCTACTCTTATCGTATGCTATATGTGTTTTAGTTTCCAAATTTTCAAATTTTAACTTTCAATTATTAAAATTCAAATTGAATTTAAATTAAATCCTTCGACCGTGGTCAATAATTTGCATTTTAAAAAAATTTCAGTTTTCACACGAAGTCACGGTGAAAACTAGTGTGTGTAGGCACAATAAGCCACGATATGCTAGTGTAGTGTATAATATACACCCAATGTGCCCCGACATACTTGTACAGTGTGAAACACTACTGCCAATGTGTTAGCCTGCTCTTATAACCTTATTTAAGCACTTTTCAGCCATGACCAACTTCACTTGAAATCGTGAACGTTTGACAAAAGGCGATATACATAATAAGTCGACATAAAATGGATATTTTTGACATAAATCACCATTTATAATGCTACCCCATGACTCCACAGCCATTCTATGGCGATATATAACATCACTAATTGCTGTCACCTGTCTTATTTACCTGTATATGTTGACTCATGGCCATATCTGGGTTTGAAAAAAACGGTTTTATTTTAAAACGTTTTTTTTAACCCTGTCGTTGAAAAAAACATTTTTTGGCCATCCCTACTCAGCCCCCCTAAAATTTTCCCTTCACAGAGGCATAATGGCGTTTTGGCGCTAGTGCCATACATAGGCACCACGCCATGGCGCCGTTGGCGTTGGCGCTGGCGCTGAAAACCGCTTTATATGTATGTAAATACTTTATATGTATGTATGTTTATATTGTATACATACATATGAAGGGTGTGCTTCTAAAAGTACCGATCTACAAATTTTTCAAATTTGAGTTAGGACCATTTTTGGGGTCCCCATAAAAATGCGCTTCAAAAATATATATAATATGTGGGGGGTGCGAAATTCAATTTTGAGATATGGGGGGTCGAAAAAAGCAAAAAAATCGCAAATTACAGTTTTTGAAATTTTAAAAGTACCGATCTACAAGCTTTTTCAGCTTTTGTGTCTTTAAAAGTACCGATCTACACACTTTTTTCAAAACTGTTCTTTGAAATGTACCGATCTGCACATTTTTTTTGTGCTTCTAAAAGTACCGATGTCAGATCGGCGTCCGCTTGCGCAAAAACTCATTTTGTGCTTTTTTATTATGGGTAAAAGTACCGATCTACAGCTTTCTGATTTTGTGCTTTAAAAAATACCGATCTACACGCTATTACCAATTTGTTCCTTTCAAATGTACTGTACTGCAAAAATACAATTCCCTAAATTTTATATAGCTAGTGTTATGTGTATAATCAATGATTATACCCATGCATGTGGATACCCAACAATATGGCCGAAATACCCTTACCCAAAATTCCCATACCCAATACCCATGTATGGGTATTGCATGCTCCAAACTTTCAATCGCGATTATCTCAAAATCGATTTTTTGTAGATCGGTACTTTTAGAAGCACACCCTTCATATAGTGCGGCGACACAAAATTGAGTGGATTTAACATGTGTTTGGGACTGCAGTAACTCATTTGCTAAAAATACATGTAGTGTGATAGAAGATGCACGCTTGCGCGCAAATTTTTTTGAAAACGCCTCAAAATTTGACAAAAAGTCGTGTTTTTATGCGTGTTTTCACGTCTCACCCGGGAAGGGGGGGGGGGGCTCCCCCCGTTCGCTGGGCTCCGTAAACAAGCAGCCCCCCGCTCAAAAATACTGGATACGTCCCTGAATGAGCTTGTATCTATCTGAGTAAAATCTTTCTGCGGTTAGTGGCAGCCTGCACGTAATTATGATGGCTCTGCAAGTATGCACTCCAGCTAGTATTGAAAAAATGGTGTTGAAAAAATTAATTAAATATAATATAAGAAAATCTCTCAAAACAAAAGTAAAATTGAATATCCCTGAAAAAAGATTAATGAAGATTAAGAGATATTTTTATATTTTTTATATTTTCTTAGTTAAAAAAATCGGGCAGCTTAAAAAATCAATTTTTTTACCAACTCTAGTCTTGACATTTTGTGAAAAAGCACGTTTTTTAAAAGCGGGCCGTTGAAAAAATCGAGCGATTTCCACTTTTCATCCCTTACGGTTGTCAAGCTCACGGTTTTCATGCTATTCTGTGTCACTTTACTAGCTAAGTGTGACACTTTAATTGCTACTCTACTGTGCCAGTTTTCATCCAAAGTATGACACTTTACATGCTATAAGTATTCCACTTTTCAAGCCGGAGTTGTGTGTTTTGTGTCAATTGACTCTTTTACGTGAAGTGTGGCATACCATATTCCTTCTAATAGAAGCGCGGGTCTTCGATAAAATTGTATCTCCAATGGAAAGTACATCATAAAACTGCTGGAAGAGATGATGTAAGACACTTCCATCATTTTGTATGATGAAACTTAGGAGGGTGCACTGGTACGCACAAATGCCCGGTGCGCACAAAATTGAGCCCGCCACGCACAAATTCCCGGTACGCACAAGGCTGATGCTCAGTGCGTACTGGGCAGGGTTGGCAAAATCTCAGAAAAAAATAAAATAACATGGAAAATTGAAGAATTAAAAAAAATAAAATGGAAAATTAATAAAATTAAAATAAAATTTTACTAAAATACGAATTTTGTACAATTTTAGTAAAATTTGACAAAAATTTGAATGTTTGTACAATTCCATGTGATTAAAAAAATCTATCCCATTGCTTACTATCTAACTTGAAAAATTCGATCGATCGCTCCAATAGAGAGAATTGATCGCTCCAATAGAACGGTGGGTAAAAGAGTTGATGAAAAAATAGAAGGACGCGCTTCTATTAGAAGAAATACGGTATTTATTTGGCATGTCTGTGGCTTGTAAACCGTAATACTTTGGCACGTAAAGTGGTATACTCTGGCATGAAAAGTGACACATCAATTGGGCATGTAAAAACATGTCAGTGGCTTGAAAACCGTGCGTTTGAGCAAGTAAAACGGAGTATTTTACATAAAAAACGTGAGCTTGTAAACCGTGAGGGATGAAAAGTGGAACACACTCGAAAAAATCACTTTTTTCATCCCCATGTGCATTCTTGCACTGTGAGCGCACTTGCAGAGCGGTTATAATTACCGGCAAGCTACTACTACTTGCAGAACGAGCTTACTTTCAGAGAGAGTTCAGACCGCTTGAACAGTCGATCTTTGACCAACCATACCTTGATCCCAATTTTCAATCATTACCAAAAAAATGTGCCAAAAACCAACCATCGTGACTTTGCTCTATCAAAACGCAAGCTCTCCCTTCGCATCTGCCATTGTCGCACGATCCCACTTGCGCTGTGCATTTGTAGCAAGAAATGGCGCCACATGGCGCCAGACACAGTGCTAAAACATAGAAAATTGGCGCCAGGATGCCACAGGAGCGTTTTATCAGTGGTAGGAGTGCGGGTAGGTGCATTTTTTGTGGATGATTTTTGGGTGCCTTTTGTCACATTGTATTGTGAATCGATTGGTTTGAGTTTAGTTTGTAATTACTTCCTGCTTAGTAGTTTGAGGTCAAGTGGCAGACTTTGAGTGAATTTTAGACTGAATTTTAGTGTAGATAATTCCATCTGGATGTTTTTAAATGATATGATTTGAGATCAGAGGTTTAAGCAATTTCAAAAATATGATTCACGGCAGGGACGTATCCAGGATTCTTGAGCGGGGGGGCTGCTTGTTTACGGAACCCGGCGAACGGGGGGGGGGCTCAGCCCCCCCTAAATTTTTACCTATAGAATGACGGAATTTGTAGGCGCCGCGCCATTGGCGTTGGCGCCAGCGCCATGAAATGCTGTATATGTATGTAAATACACATACAAATACAGCCCCCCCCTGGATACGGCCCTGATTCACGGTATAGTTAAATCATGAATAATTAAATAATGGATCCAAAATGTCATCACAACCATGAATCAGCTACGAAAATGCATAATCCTCAATCCTGAAGCACAAACTTAAGAAAACACGCTTAAATCTCCAAACTGGAATGAATTCCTTCTACACGCACCCCGTTGATTTGTGACGCTACATGGCCTATTTTGCATATATTTAAAGCTAAATACCCGGCGCACATCAATCATAGTTTTCCTGTCTTTAAGCCGGCTGCAAACTTCGAATGTATCTTAACGAATGTGTGGTAAACTTTTTTGCTTCCACGCGAAAGTGAAATGGGAAGTTGTGACTGCGAGTAAAATTTGTAAGGAGAATTTGATAGGATCTTGTTGACGGGCAATAATTTTTTTTGTGACGTCATGATTTGATGGGTTTTTTTCTTCAAAATGACATTTTGTTTTTCTGGCGCGATCACTGTGAGTACTACTTGAAACTTACTCAAAAGGAATTTGGTATACTTTTATAGTATAGTTTTCAACAAAAAAAAGTCCAACCCTCATGCCACAGCTGGCGACAGGAAAATGTCAATTTTTGGCCGCGCGAAAGATGCGTCCAAGCTTTTTGCAGGGAAAAGTTGACAGGTGCCAGTTTGATTTTGAGCTGTGAACTTTTCGAACGGTGAGCGTGAAAATTGCATCGAAATCTGGCGACAGCTGTGTTTTTGCATTGCTGCATTCATTTCGGTTGCAAAATCTCGAACGCGATGTTAGATAAAATATTATAATGACTATACCACCTAATAGTTTCTAATTAATCTAAGCCGGCTGAACAAATCTATGTAACAGCGAAGTTTTCGTCCGAAAAGTTTTTTTTGATGTGTCCGCCGACCGCTACACTTTGTCGGGGTGCCGATTTTTTGATCGTCGCAACAACAATTGCGCGTTAAGTGTTCGCGCGCCGTCCCGAGCAAATACCGTATTTCCTCGAAATACCCCCTTGAATAACCCCCTCGAAATGGCCCCGGGTCTGAGCGAGCTGAGGAAAAATAAAACCACCGTCGAAATACCCCCTCAAAATTCTCACGCTGAAAAATTAAACCCCCTGGGTGTAAATGGCCCCACGCGAGCTAGTTGAAATCGACACCAAATGTCAACTGGTTCCCAGCCCAATTCAAAGGTTGTATTTGAACGTCGTTCCTCTGCTCGTCAGCAAGCTTTGTATTGGGATGGGAACCAGTTGACATTTGGTGTCAATGTCAACTAGCGTGTGGGGGGCCAATCGAGGAAATGCGGTACTACCGTAATACAACATATCAAAACGACCTCTAAATATTCGACACCCAATTCAAAATTCACGTGTCCAAAAACTTTGTCCAAAAAGAAACGACTCGACTATGTGTAACCGCCGCTACAAAACGCGCGTTGAATGAATCCGCATTTCGCGAGTGCGCACCGCATGAGTTATGCTAATGGCTCATCCTGTGCCTGTCGCGGAGCCACTTTTGCTGGCTGCACCCGTTTGCAGGCTTAGGGCACCTAGGTTTAATTGCGCAGATTTGGGGAGGGGGGGGGGGGTTGACCCCCCCTCGCTTTTTACATGTGATGGGGGTTGGGAATTTTTGTTGGGATTTTTGATTGTTGATTTGGTGTGAATTGTGAGGTATACTTGGCGGACTGCAAAGTATGTGAAGAATGCTACCATGATTCTTATATGGTACCATAGTTCTTGTAATAAGTTTCGTAAATAATTTTGCCATAGTAAAAACGAGGTTTTTTGATGAAAAATTCAGATTTTTGGTTCAATATTCAGATGGGTTATGGTGTAGGTTTCAATACTAAGTTGGTAAAATTCGGTACATTGATGACATGTTCCTTTTTTTTGTTAGTGGCAGATCTGACGACCCTAAGCCACCCTCTGAAAATCCGCTTCCCTGAAAAAATATCGTTAAAATTCTGTACCTATTTATTTACTATTTTTGTTTTCTCATATTTATTAACTGGCAATGCCAAGCAACAAAGGTGACTAACCTAGCATCTGCAGTTTGCGTTTGGGATGCATTTGGCTGCATGTGAATTCCTATGAACTTGGGCGGAAAATTTGGTACTGAATTGAAAATTACTGTGAATTTGAATTTTCGGGAAAAATTTGTGTATCTTTTGTATTAAGCTGGGTATAAAATTTTTTGTGTGTAAATTTTTTTGTGTTAGTGAACTGTAGAAAAGTATCACCCTGAATAGGGATTTGAATAAAAGTTCGATATTACATTTTATTGAGAGGAGTTCATAATACGGAAAATTTATTTAATTTCTGCTAAGCGGCCACCGAAAATTACTTCTGCAAAACGATTTTTTTTAAATTATTGTCGCCTCTCTTTTCGCTTAACATGACGCATCAGTGACATGTTTGGATTTTCCAGTATGAACGAAGCAGCATTCCTGTTTGAGACCATAGCTCAGTGGTGTGAAAAGCGCCAAGATGTTGATTCCAAAAAATATTCCACGTGATCGAGGCTGTCTCGATACTTTTCGAACAAAAATTAAAATTGCAAATTTTCCGCCCCTGCGCATATTGAACGGCGCAGCGCGACAAATGGATTTTCGCTTCTACATTTCCTTATAACCGTTTTGTATACAGCCGCGTATGGAAGTTTGAAAGCTGGAGCTTTTTGGGTTTTGGGATTTGAAGTGAGCTTCATGCATAAGACATTTGCCGCTGAAAAGCGGGGATTTCTTGTGAGAAATTCTTGACGTTTAGGCACATAATATGTTTGCATGTGCAGACGATATGTGTAAAATTGCAACTGCGCGGTTTACGCGCTACACGCACTGGATGTCAACTGGTTTCGGTGTCAACTCGATTATACATGATTAAATTGCGGCAGGGCGATTTTCTAGCGCACATGTGGCACACGTCGGAAGGAAATAAACATTTACATTTACATATCGCAACCTATCAACTAAAATCCTTATAGGAACCAGTCGGCCCAGTTGACTTCCGATGACACCCGATGTCAACTGGTCCAACTGGTTTACATGAAGACTTCAGTTGATGGGTGGCGAAACCATTTCAAATGCACATGAAAATATTGATTCCTTTTCGACATTGCCATTATCTGCACCTGCTACCTGAATTGAACTAAAATCGAGTTGACAACGAAATTTTTTTTATCCAGCGTACTTGGCGCCTTAGGGCCCACACACGCTAGTTGACATCGACACCAAATGTCAACTGGGGCCGATCCCGATTCAAAGCTTGCTGACGGGTGGACAAACGATGTTCAAACGCAATGTTTGAATTAGGAACGGAACCAGTTGACATTTGGTGTCGATGTCAACTAGCGTGTGAGGGGCCTTAGTCGGTTTGCTCTAATTCATGCACGTGAACTGCGTAACTAGCGGCGCTTAAAACATAACAACATGTTGGCATTGAGCCAAAAAATGTCAAACATGTTTTTATCAATTCATGTCACGCAATATGCTTTATTAACGAAATGATACGCCATTTTTGTTCAAATTGGACACAACAAATTTATCATATGCCTAAGGGGGAATTATGCAAGGGTTAATTGCAGGGGTTCAGTATGGTGGGGGAGTTATTCACTCAAAAATATTCGCTCAAAAATCACAGCACGAAAAGTATGAACGTTCGTTATTTCGCGACAACCCTCCCACCTTGAATACACCCCCCCCCCCCCCCCCGAATTTCCCAGATTCATCAATTACGTGTCGAAAATAAGCGACGCCAAGAGAACAAGGCTGCACCGTGTTCAGAAGCAATTTATTTTTCAAAAAGTCGCAAGATTGGACGTGCCGCAATGGTTGGTAAATTTGAGACACGCGGCGGCACACGAGGAAATGCCTGAAAGCAGTCGATTGGCTAAAGGTGATTTTTTTCTTTTTTTGTTTACCGTATTTTCTCGAAATACTCCCCTGGGTGGTTGTTGGTTCGGGGTGTAATTTTTGAGGGCAGGTTAAACGAACGTGCTATTTCGAGGGGGAGCTTATAAATTCATAGTGGCCATTTTGAGGGGGTATATCGGGGGGGGGCGTATTTTGAGCAAATACGGTATTTGTAATTTAGTGTGAAAGGTTTGCCTTGTATAGTCATGTAGAAACTTGTGAATTTGCGAAATCTGCGTGTTATGCAAAGTCTGTGGTGTTCTGACTGCCTTAACGTGTGTTTGATGCGCTTTTAAGCCAAGTCATGATTTAGAATACAGTATATCCTCGAATAAGACCCCATAGGGGTAATTTTTTCGTCAGAAGTTTCTTGATGGGCGAGTTATTCAAGGGGGGACTCTTTCGAGTATATACGCTAGCCATCTCAACCGAATAGCCACCTGCATGTAAAAATATCGGAGCTGTGAAACATTATTGATTCACACCAATGCTTCACTTTATGTGATTGAAGTCTGGTATTTATTGGTAATAATTCTTTCGGTGTGATCAATTCAATTATCTAAGCTCGACAAATCTGAAAACTGGCCATTCCCATCCCCAGACTCAAAATCAACCTGTAACCATTCTCACCGCAGGCGTTTCATTCTGCCGCAATTGGCTCTGGTCCAATTATTGGTGCGCCCAGTACGCGAACGCCGTCGATCCGCTCGCAGTCGCCCACGGCGGACGCGCACAGCTCGGTGAGCACGATGGCGGTGGAGAGACTGGGGACGATGTGGTTTTGGTAGAGGAATTGGATCTGAGTTTTGAGGGTATTAGAACGATTTTGGGGGATGTAAAAAAGTTGATGGGGGTTAGTGATTGTTGGGTTATTTATTTTTTCTTGCAGTGCAGTTGACTGCAAAAAGCTAATGTTATTTTGTTCAGGCGCCCGTGCCGGATGATTTAATGGATAAATTGAAGCGATTACTCGCCGCTGATGACATGAGGTAAGCTTTAGATTTTTGTTAGACCCCGTTTACACGGATTTTTTGTGACGACTCGACAAAAAAAACCGTTCAATAAGTTCAGTAAAAATGTCCCATATTTATGAGAAAAAGTGGTCAATTATACATCTTACTTAGGCAAATATGCATGTCAAATTGCACAATCATGCTTGAAGCTCATGAGTTAAAGGCGTTTGAAAACTTTTGCAGTTGTCGGACAGTTGTCGGACTGTCTCCGACAGCCAGCGACAATAGCAAACTTTTTTCGAACGTTATAAATCTTGAGCTACAAGCACGAGTCTGCAATTTGGCCTGCATATTCGCTTAGGTAGAAGGTATACTTGACCACCTTTTCTAATGAATATGGAACATTTTTACTCAACTTATTGAACGTTTTATTGTTGTCGAGTCGTCACAAAAAATCCGTGTAAACGGGGTCTTATGGAAAAAGTCGAAACAATATAAAATTAGGGATAAATCGCAGTACTTAGTTCATACAATATCAGAATACCTATATCGCAATTTTCAGCCCGTTTTTGACTGTTTTCCTTAGCGCGGCCGGTCTGCTGATGAAAACAGAAGAAGCTGAGAGTCATGGGTGGAAAATTTCTGGATACAACGAATTACCCAGTGTGTTGGCGGAACTGATTGTTTTTTATTTATTGATCAAAAATTTTGTTCGTTGTCCGATGTGAGTCATAAGTTTTTACGGGAAATATTTCTTGTTTGGTGCAATTTGGTGCCGCTCGCGTTAAGCCCTTTATAAGCCAATTCCTCATGTTGACTAATGAAAAAATAAGTTGTAAATGCCGTGTAAAGTTTAAAAGTTATAAACAATTTATAAACATTTCTTACCTTTGAATAGAATTTTTCCCTTTATCTCAACTTTTTATTATTCCATTTTATCAATTTCAAATTTCCCCACCCCCTTTCAGCGCTACCTCCGAAATCCGTCCAACTACAATGGAAATCTGTTCTACATTCCATAATAATTGCTCGCCCATCGGGACCCGCGGATTTTCTAGTCACCTTAATCAGGAGAATTTTGTGGACAGACCCCGATTTCGATTCATCTGTTATCTGTTTGGAAGATAGCGTCAATGAGGGTGGAGTGCATGGCGATCCTGAACTAGGGCAACAGCATGGTGGCGTTGGGGGTGATGCTGAAATAAAACAGCTGCATGGCTGGTTAAGAATGGTCCTCGAGTCGTTGGTGAAGAGTGAGCGTGATTTTTTTAGTGGATTTTGGTTGAAATTGATGTTTGATATTCAAATAATGTTTCCAATTTAAAGGTGACACGTTGTCGACATCTCAATGGAGTTTTGTGGCGTATAAAATGCTGTCCAAACCGGAAGTTTTTCACCCTCAATTGATTGATTTGTGAGTTTGCGCAGATTTTTGGATTCGCAATTTAGAAAAGATTAAGGTTACGGTGTATCCTACTTTAAAAATAATTTTTAAAATTTCAATTTATTTTAATGATAATAATAAAGATTATAAAATAACGCGAGCTATAGCGTGACCTTGATCTTCATGGCTCAAATTCCGAAATCGTCAACATTGCAACATTTCTGTCACTGTGAATAAAAGCTGAAAATTCACAGGGTGCTCAAAAAGCTCTCACACATATCGGATGATACCAAAAACAATCTACTGCAAATGGCTAACGATTTTACTGGTCAAAAATTGTTCAAAGTGCCGGATAAAACGCGTCAAAACGTAGAAAATGCGCCAGTTTCCAGTTCAAATCTCGATCAGTTTTACACGGTGGACCAGATACTGAGACAAAATGAAATTAGCAGCGATTCGATAGCCGAGAAGAGTGAGAAAAGGAGAGATATTGGTTGGTGATTTTTTGTTGTTGTTTTTTTTTGCGTAATTTTACATGCTATCCTCGGTACTGCGACTGGGCGAAATATTTATGCTTATACATACTGCCGCTTTCGAATACTTGGTATATAGTTGGTACTAGGGCTGCCCGCTTCTTTTAAACCTTTTTTTAACGTTTTTGTGCAGCTGCGGTTTAAAAAAAGTTTTCAAAAACCATTGAAAAAAACACGGCCATCCCTAGTTTATACACTTACAATTATTTTCCTGCCCGCGCGTTTCTATTGAATGAGTAAGGGAGTGCCAGCGCTATATTTTGACGATTTTATTGGAATCTCTTGCAAATTTTTTGCACATTGTACGATTATTGCGTTATCATTTTTAGGGGCAAATCACTTTTTCCAACATCGGTAATGTCTAGGGTTGTGACGACTTAATTTTCCGATATCGATATTCAATAGTAAATATTTTTTTCTCGATTTGATAGTTGATCCTCGATAGTCCATACTTTTCCGAAATGTTCCGATATCGACATTTGGTATGATAAATTGTCTATATTGAATACGACCATCCTCCCAACTTAGTAATGTCACCAATCTGCTGATTATCACAAAAGGAACCATAAAATGTAGGGTAAATGTTTCATGCAAAAAGAGCGAAGAGAATTGCATTTAACGATTGTGATAGAATCATGAAAATGATGTCCAATTTGAAACATATTACTGTCCATTCTCCAATGCCCTCATGCATTTTTGCTTCAATTTTGTCCACCATGTTTTTCATTCTCTCCAATTGTAACACCATTTTGTGCAAATATTCATCCTGCTGTAAAAGCATAATTAAGCAAATTGTTGGTCAATGGAGAATGTTTATCATTTAAAAATGATCATTTCTTTTTATAGCAAAGTAAATTTAATGCTGGATAATGGTGGATATAAATAATAAATACCACTTGAATGGGAAATTTTGAGTGTAGTGCTCTGACATAACCTTGTAGATAACTACCTATATGGGTTTCAGCGAAACTGCTACTAAACGTCAGTTTTGTATTTCAACTCACCAAATGGGTGTATGTGTCATTGGCTGGATATTGTGTTCGGCCAAAATTCACACTTTTAGCATTGATACTAAATACTGGACACTCCATTATTAATTCATCTTTTGTGCATTGATTTTCGACTTTTTGTGATTCAAGCTGCGAATTTGGGTAGGTTCAGAGGTACTGCCAATTTTTTTTTAGATATTTAACCTTAACTGGACACATACTCTGAATAATCTTTGAATGTACCATGGCACTGGATAACCCATAGTGTCTAGAGACTGAATATACATTAGACATGTTGCAACTATTGTTGCAATGCCACAAATGTACAGCTGCCACAGCATGTAGGACCCTGTATGGAATACTTCTTTCACATGGATAATTAATCAACAACAATTAATGCCTGCATGTTACCTAAGTGTGGCAAGGCTGTGCCACCATTTGGCATTGAAGATGTGACAGTAACCAGTAAGACACCATGTGCCACCATTCCTGTCAGTCCTACCTCCACCTGTGAATAGGTATCATGGGATATCAACTCAATAGATTTCAACAGATTTTTTTATGAAACTTAATTCAAGGTGCAAAATTACCTTTGTCATTCTCATCAGACTACTTTCATCAGGTGTGAATAAGCATGATGGGTGATGTTTTATAGTTTCAGGGAAATTTGCTTCAATGCAGACTTGCCCAAGATTTGGACTCTAGGACTTTGAGGGTTTGTTTCCAAAGATACCACTATCCAATTTTTTGCCACATCTTGCTGGTAACATTTTGGGGCAGGCAGGCTTTTTGGGGGGAAATGTATACCCACAACTTTGTAACTCTAAAACACCAATTTCTCACTCTGACTGTATTGATTCTATTCTCATTTGATTGACTTTTTGTGGGTTGTTTGAATGTATGAGGATCAACCATAAGTACCAAACATTCTACACATCATATCATGACCAAAAAGTATGAGCATGGTAATGAGCATGTCTGGCATCATTATTACCATAACATAGTAGTGGGACCTTCTTCTTATTGTGAATGACATTGTTGCAACGGCCCTCCACACGCTAGTTGACGCCAAAATTAGCGTCAACTCAGAGTCAACTGGTCAAAAATTCAATTGACTCTGAGGCTGAGCCATTTACAATATGTATCCAAAAAATCTCCTTCTTTCATTCTACATCAATCGACTTCTCAATATTTCTTAATCAACACAGGTAAAAAATTAAAAATAGTTATACTTAAAACAGTTGACTCTGAGTTGACTCAATCGACTTCTAAAAAGTAGCGTCAACCACCGTGTGGAGCGCCATTGTCCCATTCCTTGTTTGACTTGCGTGGCTTCTTTTCGATCTTTTCTATCCCAGATTTTGTCTCAGTGATTATCCATTCTTTAAATTGCAAAATGCATTTGAATTATTTATTCTGTTATTGTATTACGCTGTACCATGAAAAGTTGACACTACATACAGTTCTTGTTAAATTTGCAAACATTTTGAATGTTGGATATGCCCAAAATGTGAAAATTTCCAAAATATTAAGAATAGTGGACCACTTTGTATAATACTTACCTTGGTTGTAATCAGCCACTTCTGATTTTGAAAAGTTTGCATATTTAAACTGAAACAAGTTTGAATCCAGTGTCCAGCTAAGGAAGCTGATCGTGCATGTGTGTTGGTCATATGGAAACATCCCCATCTGGAATGTCAAGATTCAGAAATACATAGTTTATGTTGATGAAAAATGCAATTTGTTAAATTGGTGGTGTCTGGTATATATACACCATCAAATAAAAAGGGTATAAATGGGATGCTCTCACTTCCAGCGTGCATAGGATTGTTTCCTTGCCTTTGGTGCTTTCCATTACCCATCCATCAGTGGCGTAGCCGGGGGGAGGGGGGGGGGGGTGCGGCCGCCCCCCCCCTTCCCGGGCGATGCATGTAATTACCATAAATGGAAACTTTCAAAACTTTTTTCACAAGTGTTCTGTAAAAATTTTGCACGCGCGCGCGCATTTTTATTTCACACATCGGGTATTTGCACCTCATAGGTCCGTTTGTAAGACTTGGCAAATGCACCCGATGTGTCCACGCTGCTGTATGCAGGGTTCAAACGGGACTGACTTTTCGGGATCGGGATCGCTTTTTTGAGATTTCGGGATCGGGATTAGGCTTTCGGGATCGGGATCGGGATTGGTCTTTTAGGTTTCGGGATCGGGATTGGTGTCTCGGGATCGGGATCGGGACCGGAATTGGCATTTTTTCAGGATCGAGATCGGGATCGGGATTTCGGGTTTCGGAACCACAAAATCCCGAAATTTCTCGGGATTCGGGATCGGGATCCCGTTTGAACCGTAGCTGTATGTGCATAAAATTATACATAATTATTCAGCCGTTTGGCGCCAATGCACACGCCAGTGGCGCCATGGCGTGGCGTCTACGAATGGCGCCGGCGCCATGGTACAATTCCCTTACTACAAGTATTTTTTTTGAGGGGGGTGCCGTCAACCCCGTTCGCCCTGCCCTGTATACAATCCGGCCCCCGCTCACAAATCCTGGCTACGTCACTGTCATCCATCATAGCTGAGTCCTGCAATCATCACATTTTCATCAATCATTATCTTTGAGTCTATCCTTTGAATTTTAGAATATTTTTTAAAGTTTTTATGCATATGAGGTGAACAAAATACAGCTCACTCTGACTTACGATTCAGCAATAACCACATCGGTTTGCCAAATGTTGTCTTTGAAAGGAACATTCAATTCAGTTATGCCATTGTAATCATCTGGGTCCCATTTTAAGCGAAAATCTGTCCAGCGCTGGGAAGATGTCAGTAGGGTTCTAATGAATAGGTTTTGCAGTCTGATACTGAGATCAGCGATAGGAAAGGGCGGGTATCTTTGGCTTCGTTTCAACACTATATAAATAGGTGAAATTTTAGAGGGGACCCCCCCCCCCGCCCTCCGTTCGTCGCAGGGTGGGGGGGGTGGGGGGGTGTGGGGGTGTCCCCCCCAAACCGCCCAGCTATATATCTATCCCGGAAACCGCTGAGGTATCGATCTATCTATACCGGAGGCAAAATTTTGGCAATTTGAGGCTACTATAACCCTAACCCCCCCACCCATTTTTTCCATCCCTAGTTGTGAATAAATAAGTTTACTTATAGCGTTACAACCTCAAATACCCCCCCCCCCCCCCTCCTGTGGCAAATATTATTCTATTCTAGATGTTGTAGTATTTACTTTGTGACTAACCAAATCAACCCAGATAATCACAGTGACGGTCTCTTCAGCATCATTCTGTAAAATTTCAGCATTTTTATGTTCACCCAGAAATCCCCACATTGGCGGCCCACACACTACTTGGCACACGTGTGTCAACTGATCTGTCTGTCAACTCAGATTTCGGTTTCACGTGTCGCACAGCGATTTTCCAGTGCACTTTTTGAATTTTTTTATTTTTAACATTGCAGCATGTGCATTAGGAGATCGCTTTGTGACACGTGAAGCCGAAATATGAGTTGACACAGACCAGTTGAGACTAGGATTGGAAAAAAAACGTTTTTTTTAACTCGATGTTTTTTTTAAAAAAAAAACGTTTTTTTTTAAAAGCTCCCAGATATGACCTAGTGTCAACATATATAGGTATATCAGACACTGGCAATACTCTGTGATGTTAAATATGACCATATAATGGCTGTGGAGCCATGGGATAGCATTATAAGTGGTGATTTGTGTCAAAAATATCCATTTTTCGTCGACATATCGTTCGTATATCGCCTTATAGTCGAATGTTCGTGACTTCAGGTAAAGTTTGGCGCGGAATGGTGATCAAACAAGGTTATAAAAGGAGGTTGTTACTTTGGGAGTGAAGTTACACACTGTGGAGGTACATGGAAGCACATTACCTCAATATTATATATTACAGCAACATATGTCGGCTTATTCACCCATGGTAGCACATAGAAATGGATGTTTTGATACTAAAAATGCAACAAAACCAATGAAAACAACCACCAATGTCAATTTGTGTGTGAAATTGCGCGCTTGCGCGCTAAAATTTTGCAAAATACCTAGTGCTTAGTACTAAAAATTTTGGCCGATGTTTTTTTAAAAAAAAAAACATTTCGGACGTCATGTTTTTTTTATTAAAAAAAACGTTTTTTTTAATAAAAAAACGTTTAAAAAAAAACATCGGCCAACCCTAGTTGAGACACGTGTCAACTTGTGTGCTGGCCGCCATGTCAAATGCCAACCACTTTCAAAATGTTCCCCAATGCGACGGAAATTTCGACGTTTGCAGGGGTTTTTCTTGATGCAGGTGGCAAGTCTTTTGTATAATTTGACATCAAATTTTGGAATAGCAATTTCCTGAAGTAATCATCCTCAAAGTCACCCCCGGCATGTGCCCAGAAAACAAATATGGTAATCTGCATGTTGTTGTGGATACTTTTTATGTTTATAATATGAAAAAAAGAATGAACCAACCAGTGTTATTGCCGCCAATGTTGTCATTTTTTTGTAAATGTTGCACTGTCTGGAATTAAACTAGATAGAAATGGGGGCTGTTGTTTGAAGTGAGCTGTGTGCATCTGCATGAAGAAATCATTTAAAGTGAAAAAGGAGTCATAAAGGATGCGGGTCAGCCATAATGTCCAGTATTCATTTATCATTCATTCATTTGTATTCAGTTCCTCATTTGCAACCAATATAAATGATTTTGTATAAATTACAATAATATTAATATTTTTTGTGAAGGTGAGTGAACTTTTGTATAGGTTGAATTTTAAACAATATTAAAAATTTCTTGTATAGGTATTTAAACTGAGTTTAATCCGGGGTGTTATCTGTTAAAATGCTCTTGTAATGAAGGCAGCAAAAACATAAATGAATGATAATTAATGCCCGGACTATCCAATGTTTACCACCAAAGATTGGTGATTTATGTGTGCATTTGTATCCAAGCAGTCATGAATACTCAATGTGTTATATTCATTCAATTATTCAGTTTTGTATACACACTCCGTTGCAAAAGTTTGTTCGCCACGAGTTTGTTCTGCGTTTTCATTAGCGATTTATGATGCTGAAGTGCTAGGGGGCTGATATTTGTATAAAAAACAGCCCATACATTTCTGTACCAATGTGTAAAGTTTTTGCTCCCTATCATTCATTCGCGCATTGGTAGCCCGCTCCCCAAACAAAAAAGTGAGGTGCAAAGTTCGTTCGCCAGGAACAAAAGCTCACTTCCTGGGAGTCTCCAGCCACACGTGCCACCTCACTCCAGCCACACATCATGGCGCCCCTTGAACCTGGGGGTGCACCTTTCAAATGCTAGTCACTTCACATGCTGCCAAAAAGCTCACTTCAAATGCTGTAGCGCATTATTTCAAATGCTACTGTGCTAGAAGTGGTATGAGAAGTGAATTGGGAAGTAAAAACGAAAAAACAAATGGCAAGTGACAAGAAATGCTTAAAAATTTGAAAAATTCTATTCACTTTTCATTTCACTTCTCTATTCATGTCTAATGCTCATGAAATCCATTTTAGTGCCTCATTTAATGAGCAAGCATGAGATGATTTAATGGTTGCATAAATACCAAATGTAGGTAGTTGTCACCTTACAGCATTTGAAGTGATGCCTTACAGCATTTGAAGTGAGCTTTTTGATAGCATTTGAAGTGACTAACATTTGAAGTGGTCTGGCCTCCTTGAACCGTGAAGGTGGCATGTGTGGCTAGATTAGGGTTGGCCGATGTTTTTTTTTAAACGTTTTTAATTAAAAAAAAACGTTTTTTTTTTTTAAAAAACATGACGTCCGAAATGTTTTTTTTTTTAAAAAAACATCGACCGAAATTTTTAGTACTAAGCACTAGGTATTTTGCAAAATTTTTGCGCGCAAGCGCGCAATTTCACACACAAATTGACATTGGTGGTTGTTTTCATTGGTTTTGTGGCATTTTTAGTATCAAAGTATCCATTTATATATGCTACCATGGGTTAATAAGCCGTCATATGTTGCTGTAGTATATAATATTGAGGTAATGTGCTTCCGTGTACCTCCACAGTGTGTAAATTCACTCCCAAAGTAACGACCTCGTTTAATAACCTTGTTTGATCACTATTCCGTGCCAAACTTTACCTGAAGTCACGAACATTCGACTATAAGGCGATATACGAACGATATGTCGACAAAAAATGGATATTTTTGACACAAATCACCACTTATAATGCTATACCATGGCTCCACAGACATACTATGGTCATATATAACATCACAGAGTATTGCCACTGTCTGATATACCTATATATGTTGACACAAGGTTATATCTTGGAGCTTTAAAAAAAAAACGTTTTTTATTTAAAAAAAACGTTTTTTTTAAAAAAAACGTTGTTTTTTTTAAAAAAACATCGAGTTAAAAAAAACGTTTTTTTTCCAACCCTAGGCTAGATCACTAAAATTATCAACAACCACTCTCAGGGAGTAAACTTTTGTTCCTGGCGAACAAAATTTTACCTCACTTTTTTGTTTGGGCGGCTCTAAACGGGGGTATAAACTAGTTAGGGGGCTGAAACTTTGGTGGAGAAATTTATGGGCCATTTTTTGATATCCATATTAGCCGCCTAGCACATCAGACGTCATACCATATCAAATTGCAGAACGAACTCGTGGCGAACAAACTTTTGCAACAGGGTGTAATATGAAGTTAAAAAGCCAACCAGTGTTATTACCACTCATGTTGACATTTTCTGACAAAAAAATATATTGCAATTTCTGGAATCAATTTGGAGAGCGATTTGAGTGATGGTTTAATAGCCAAACTTCTGGACTGGGCTGTGTGCATCTACAAAAGGTGGAAAAAGGGAGAAATCAAAAATTTTTAATGAACCATAATGTCTATTTTTATTATAAATTTTTGTCTATAATTTGTGTTCTTGTATGTTTGCATTTACTGAACTCCTATCAATTGAGATATTTATTTGTAATGAGTAAACAGAGTTCAATCCAGGTGGTTATCAGGTAACATGCACATGTAATTGAGCCGACATAATCACAAATGAAAGATTGATACTGGCCGGGATTAGAGATAACCAGTGATTTTAACGGGTTTATTCTTTAATTTTTTTTTGAAACATAGCAATCGAAACCGTTTTTTAAAAACATCAGCAAATTTTTTTAGTACTTATGCACTAGGTATTTTGTTATTTTTTCTGCGCGAGCACGCAATTTCACATACACATTACTATCATTGTGCTTGTTTTCATTGGTTTTAAACCATTTTTAGTGTGAAAGCTTCCATTTGTTCATGCTAATATTTTTGTGTACTAGCATAGTATAAAATCCAGCAATGTGCTTCCACATACCTCTACAGTGTGCAACATCACTGTCAATGTATGAACCTTCTCTTATAACCTGATGTAAGCATTATTCCATGCTGAACTTCACTTGAAAGTCATGGACATTTGACAAAAGGCGATATACATGACAAGTTGACAAAAATGATATTTTTGACAGAATTTTTTTAAAAAAATCGATGTCGTTAAAATAACATTTTTTTCCATCCCTAACCGCGATGATCGATTTATGATGTGCATTTGTATCCAAGCAGTGATAAATATTCAATGTCTAATATTTATTCGATTCATTTGTTGGAACATTCATATATTGCTGCAAAGAGTGGTAATCACATGCATAAATAGTGTGTTAACACAACTACATAACATAAAAAAGAATGACTGATTCTAAGTAGTGGAAGGGTTTCTTCGAGGTATTCTCATGTATTTACTTGTCCATTGAATGTAAAAGATATGGTGAATGATGGCAGAACACCCATTTTATACACAGAAACTTTTTGATTTTCTGTGTTTTTGTTTTATACAGTAACATGGATAAAATCACTCAGTTTGAAAAACTTGAGTTTTTGGTGAAATTGCAAGAAAAGCAAGGTACAAATTTCCTGTGTTCCTCATGAGTAGGGTGTCAAATTTCCGTTTTCCGTTTCCGTTTTCCGCAGGCAAATTTTTTCCGTTTTCCATTCCGTTTTCCGGCTGCTGAAATTTTTTTTCCGTTTTCCGGCAACATTTTTTTTCCGTTTCCGTTTTTCCGGCTCATTTTCCGTTTTCCGGCTAAATTTTCAGTTTTTCCGCTTTTTTTCCGTTTTCCGCCTCAATTTCCAGTTTTTCTGCCTTTTTTTCATTTTCCGCCTCAATTTTCCTTTTTTCCACCTCATTTTACCTTTTTCTGGCTCAACTTTCTGTTTTCTGATCAGCCAAACTGGTAAAAATTCATGCAGATTGTCAATTATGTAAAAATGTTTCTGTTTCCAGCAAAATTGCTGCAAATTTTTTCCACTTCCACCAGAATTTCAGCAAATTTTATCTGTTTTCCGGCAAAATTTCAGCAAATTTTTCCATTTCCGTGCAAATTTGATTTTTCCGTTTCCGTTTTCCGGCCTCTTTTTCCGTTTTCCGGCCGCTGAAATTTTTTTTCCGTTTCCGTTTTCCGCCAGGTGCAAATTTTTTTCCGTTTTCCGTTCCGTTTTCCGGCCGCTGAAAAAATTTTTCCGTTTCCGTTTTCCGTAAAAAAATTTTTTTGACACCCTACTCATGAGATTTAAGGCATACAAAATCATGTCGAACTGGGGACAGTTCCGCAAACTGAAAAATGAGAAGTAAAACGGCAAATGCGGAGTGAAATGGCAAAAGCGAAATGAATTGAGAAGTAAAATAGCGAAAGCGAAGATAAATTACTTATTTTTACTTCGCTTTTGCCAATTTACTTGCCATTTCACTTCACTTTTGCCAATTTACTTCACTTTTGCAATTTTTATTCGCATTTCTCAGTTTGCGGAAATGGCACCTGAACAACATAAGGTATACTCGGCAGACATGATACTCTACAAACAGATATGATTTATGTCTTCGGCTGGCAGACGGCCAACTGAAAACTTATGAATCAACATTTCGCACAAAAGGAAAAAAAAAGAAACGCTAAACGCCTGAATTGACTAACGTGATGACGTCATGATGGAGTGTTTCCTTCGGAAAAATGTACGGTGTAATGTCATCCGAGTATAACATAATAATATTGAACTGAACAACACAACACATCCAGGGTTGCCGGGTATTTTCCACAACAGTTATTATCCAAGTCCGATTTCATTTCTCTCGGATATAAGTGTATATCCTGCACGCACGAGTGTGCAGGGCACTTTTTCAATTTATTCCTGGCTCGCCCTCCCAATAAAATCTCTTCATGTCATAAATCTCTCAGTCATAAATCTCTCATAAATCTCTCAGTAATGTCATCAATTTGGCACATGTTATCACAAAAGGAACCATGAAGCGTAGAATAAATGTTTCATGCAAAAATGGCGAAGAGAAGTACATTTAATGATTGCGATATAATCATGAAAACTATGTCCAATCTAAAACATATCATTGTCCATTTTCCGATACCTTCGTGCATCTTTTCGTCAATTTCGTCCACCATTTTTCTGATTCTCTCCAATTGGAATACCATTTTGTGTAATGGTTCATCCTGCTGTTTGCGCAAGTTTAATTAAGCAAAGTGTTGTCCAATGGATAATTTTTTCATAAAAAGTTATGGATAGATAATTATGCTCATACAGAAGCATTCTAATTTTTGACTCTCTGTGTTGGATAGATTCACTCTTCCGGGAGAAAGATAGCTGGTTGGGGGGGGGGTGGTAAAAGGTTTTGGGGTTCGATATATACCTAGGCCTTTTCAAGGTGTGGATAGGAGAAAAAATCGCTAAAAATATCTGAAAAATAGCTAAAAATAGGTATATAAGAACATAAATATACTAAAAATAGCTGGAAATAGGCAACATCAGTTAGTAATTTTGAACGTGAAAATCTTAGAAAGGGAAATTTCTGCACGTATTTAGGTACATTTATAGGAAAAATTGCATTTCCTGGTATTTTTAGGTGTCACCCCGGGAACGGCGGAGGGGTCGCAGCCCCCCCCCCCCCCACCTGGTTACGTCCTTGAGTGAGACGGCAACTAAAGTTGGATTTTTTATTTCTACTACCAAGCAACTAAACTTGAGTATTTTTTCTCAACTTACCAGCGGTGCATAGGTCTCATTGGCTGGATGTTGTATTCCGCTACTATTCATACTATGAAGACTTAATACTGGGCTTAACATGAATAATTGCTGTTGTATACATTGATTATCAACTTTGTGTGATTCAAGCTGCAAATTTGAGTGGGTTCAAAATATTGTCACATTTTTGGGCAGGAAAGCAGAATAACAGAGCCTTTTAACCTATGGGAAGGGTGGTTACCCCTGCACTCGTTCCCAGTAAAGAAAAAAGTGTTATTATGGTAGATT